>JAOTON010000363.1:0-600000 GCA_034440635.1 Lepas anatifera
AATGGTGAAGCACACTTTGCCTCAAAATCAAGGTTGCGCTCGATTTCGTCTTCAGAGAAGGTGGGAAGCCTTTGGCGCACGAATTGTGCCCCGGTAGAAGTTCAGAGACTTATGAATGGCGAAACTCACCGGTTTCGATCCGAAAGTTTTGGTATCAAGCAGGGGCTTTGGTTGAGGCAGTGTTGCTGGTTTTAACAAGGACGTCACGTTGCCGGATAATTTCGCAGCTGCCTGTCACCTTTCGGCTGATGGCCTTGTCCAGACTGAAGGTAGATTCCTTCGCCAGGTTTTGGTGGATGGAGTCTTGACTTCCGCCAGCCAAGCTCCGCCCGTGAGGTTTGCGATAGATAAAGCGATCCATGAGAATGGCTGGCTTCTATATTAGCTTACGTTATACCGTGCAGAACCGCTCGAGTATCAAGATACCTTTTACTTAAAGGTACGCTCAAGAGGGATTCCTTCACGCCCGAGTGACGTCACATGGGCGTGGAGGAATTCCTTCACCGCTGTACCGTCTGTCAAACTGATGGTAATGGCACTGCCCGCTAACGAATTTGAGCGGATACACGATAATCAAATGTATTCCAAATGCAATAAATAAACATTTTCCCACACACCGATTCTGGGCCTCTTTTTACAAAAATTTGGATATTCAATAACTTAATTTTCCCATGTTATACGCTGCGAGGTGTGACATCACATCCGGTGGCCTGCGCTTGCTGTTGGAGAGGGCTGCTCGAGCGCCGAGGTTCAGATTTATGGCTGCGCGCTGTTCTGCGTAGCGTGAGAAAGTTCTGGAGCCTGTGGCGGCAAAGGGAGTGAGTGTGACGTCAGAGCGTGTGCGCGACGTCAGAGCGTCGGGCGGTGTTCCCCACGCGGCCCGGCAGCTAAATAACGGCGGAGCCAGGGAATGAGGAAAGGAGGATGAGTGCTTGTGAAATGCAGGGGAATTTTGAGGAGACCCTAACTGACTGGCTCTTGTGCAAGGCTGGTGAATTTGAAGGTTGAGCAAGAGAGCTTTAACTAATGGGAAGTTAACCTATATACAGCGTGGTGTGGGGATTTAATCCTATCTGGAGTATTGGCTGAAATTTCCTAGGATATGGGTTACAATGGGCTATTTACAGCCACTAGAAGGTTACTGAGCGGAGGCGAGGCTAGGGGCCTCTTCGGGACCTATCACTAATCGGAGGGGAGGCAGAGGGCCTCTTCAGGATCCTATCAGCGACCTAGGTAGCCCCCGTTCTAACCTGTCCGCGGCTTATATAACCTCCCGCAGGCTCCCTCAGCTCTCCCACCTCGTACTCCCGCTAGTCGGCCACACAGCCCACACCCACCGAGCCAGGCTAGATTCCTAACAGTCAAATAGCAAAATAATTCACACATACATAATAACTTACACAATTTCTTCCAGAGCAGTTAAATAATGACAAATGCATAAAATAATTATAAATGCGTAAAACTATGCATCACAATTTTGGAATTGATTGAATGAACACAACAGTGAAAGGCTTGGAAATATTATATTTTTACCCAACTTTTTTTCAAAAAACTTTTAGCAGTTTTAAAGATATGTTCTTCAATGTTGATTTAAGGACAAAAGCACAAAAAGAGCATGGCCCAGGGAATAAATATCATCATTAACTTCTTATTCATTTTTGTCAAGAATAAAGTCCATGGGTATGGTTTCCAAAGCCTGACAAAACTATGGAAGAATGTATCATTGGTACGCGCCGTTGGTGCGCCACGGCACAGTGCACATGGCACGTTTACTTTTCCCTATACCTCAGACTGCGTGACCTTGACCTGAACATAATCGCCGATGGAGCAAGAGTTGGGTGTAACAGAAGACCTTCGTTTTGTATCAATTCTGCCATTTTTACTCCCCTTGCTTCAGCGATGGTAATTGCCTACTGTCTTAACACGCGCATTGACGGGGGTCTGAGCCACCTTCGCATTGACGGGGGCGGGTACCCGCCCCCTAAGATCTCGAGAACCACGGTTGGTAGCGAAAAACGGTGAACGGCGTTGGGCTGCACATCCACTTCTCCATCAGAAACATTTGGACCATTTTTTGTCGGTCCCATCTAAGATACGGAAAGTCAAAACATGCCCGTCATAGGGATAACATGTAAAAATTTCAGTTTTCGGGCATTACATCTGAACAAGCAAAGATAGAGCAAAACGGCTTGAACTATATGAATCCTCTTAGCAAGCCGAATCGAATGATATATAATTTGACATAGGTTAAATCAAGGATTTGACCTGACCTGAGGAATTGGAGATTGAGGTCATTTCCTATAAAATGCGTATCATTAGAACTGCGAAGCCCGGAGCGAGTCTAGTGCAGCTAAAATAAATGCTCTATCACCCATCCGTTGCTATGAGTTATTCCGTAAAAACCATTTTCCCCATGTATTTCCAATGGAGAGGTCATGCTTTATTACCTGACCTTAGGTCATCGATATCAAAAATATAGAAACATACGTTAGAGAACTCATTGGGGCCATTATGTGATATGAGTTTCAATCGGATAAGTTCACCCTGCTCCGACTTATGCTATCTTAAACTTTTTTTTTTTTGAGGTCAGGTCACTTGACCTGTACTGGTAGAGCTGACCTGGGATTATTTAACACAAAATTTTCACAGAAGTTGTAAAAATGATGAGGGAAAAGGTATACCATGTACGGCGGCGCTACGCGCCTGCGTTTCCCCCCTCTCTCCCCTAAAGCGAGGAGGGCGGGTACCCGCCCGCCCGTCCAATGCGCGTGTTAAAGCTAGAAGCAGCCAGCAGAGAAGTTCAACCAGTAACTTGGCTAAAACATAAGAGTCTCGCTTGAGCACTGGTGGCGTGCGGACGTGTCCGGGGCTCGCTTCGGCCCGGCCGTGTCAGGTCTTTTGTGAGAGCGCGGACGCCGAAGACTGGATTTTGATCAAAACAAACGAAAGGTGCTGATATAGATAGGAGTGACCGGCTCTTTTTTTGTTGTGATGTCACATTTAAAAAGGGCATAGGTTTCGTCCAGCAAGAAAATCCAGCAGCTACAGCCGAGACCCGCCAGTCCCCAGAAGCGGCGCCGTGTTTCAGGTGAGTCACGAGAGAACGGAGATATGGAAATATCAAAAGACATGATGGAGAAGAAACTAAAAGAGTTTTCCAAGTTGAAGAAGACGAATTTCCCGACATTGCGGATTCCATGAAAGCCGAATTAAGCTCACTTCGTGACCGTGTGAAGGATCTCGAAGATCACACTAACCATCGTAGGGATCAGAAGAGATAAGAAGCCATGAGAAAGCAGCTATAGAATTGAGAAGATGTTGTGCGAGAGCGCTTCGGCGAAAAGTCCATCAGGTGAAGTGATTTCGCGCCAGCCAACGCTGGTGTTCTCCAGACCCGCCATTCGGTCCGGGCCGACCCGTGACGTCACCACCGCCCCGGGCCGCCCCGACTGGGTCGGTCCGCGCCTGGGTCGGTCCCTGGCCCAGGGTTACCCCGTGGCGGGGGAGGGCGGCGCAAACAGAGTCAGCTGTTCGTCAGGACCGGAGGAGGGGCTTCTGGTGATCGGCTGATGTGCAGCGGGCGACCGGCGGCAGCCTTTGCGGTGGCAGCGGCTACCTCACCAACGCAGCCGGACCGCGCAGAAGCTTGAGCGGAGTGGCAGCAGCCAGCACTGGTCAGGCTACAGCGACTCATTACTAAACGCCAGCAGGAGAGATGATATAGGAGACGCTGGTGACGCTGCTCAATGCGGCTTTCCCGGAACTAATACGGCGAAGATATGACGATGACGGGGACACCGCACGAACGGCAAATCTACTGCCGTTTTGTTGCTCAGTGATGTCGGTTCAGTGCGCAAACCTCCATCATAGTAAAGACTTAATCTGAGAAACATGGCGAGGGGAAACGAGCTGTATGTAGCGGAGGCCCTTACGGGCTGAGAGGCAATAAAGATTCAACGAGTGCTTTGGCGTTGAACAGCAAGAAGGGCCAAAAGATATATGGCAGCAGTGGTTAGCCGCCATGGATCAGTGTTTCTGAAGGAAAGCCTACCTGGTGCGTACATACGCTGCTAACGCGGGTGGACGATTGGGGAAGTGACCTCAGAAGGCCGCTACATTTAGAAGCTGTGTGTACGTGTTTGCCTGAGTGAAGGAATCATTCGATCCACGGTGCAAATGTTGTGTAGCGCTGCAGGTTGCGTGTTTAATAATGGTGCTGTTTTTTGGGAAAACACAGCGGTTTTGTTAACTGTTCATTCATTGAATGTGAAATAACACATGAGTGGAGTCGATTTACTCAGTAAGTTAGCAGGAGATTGGGAATGTTACGGGAGAGAAAAAGATGTTGTTAATTACTTGCATAAGCTTGACTTCAACATTTACCTTCTGCTAAGCAAGATATTCACTGCAGTCCCATGGCAAAAGAAAATTAGTTTCTGCAATATGCTTTGGGGAACAGGATCAGGCTTGATTGCACCTGCATGCACTTTAAATTCAAGGGGCGTAGGTATTTTCGCAAAAAATTTGGACATTCACTTTCAGAATATCGATTGTAGATCTCAGACGGCAATTATTTGATTACAAAAAGTAAAAAATTAATCCGAGTTTTGATGTCGTGATTGCTTCTGTTTATGGTCCAAACGATGACTGTCCTGAATTTTATAGTAGACTAGAAGAGCTGTGTCTGTAAACAACTAGCCATTAGAGACACGCTTCTGCTATTAGCAAGGTGGATTGAATGTAGCTCTAAACGGAGAGCTTGACACTTACAATTATGCGCGAGAACACGGCATAAGGGCATATGAGAAATTGCATAATCAAAATGATGGAGGAGAACAACATGATTTATGTTTAGTCATACCATGCACAAGCAATGAAAAAATGTATACATGGCGCGTTAGGTGCGGCCTTTGACATAAAGCAAGCTCGTCTTGGTTACTTTCTTGCCTCTGTGCTTCTTTCTGCTCGTATTGTTTTTGCCATGATACGGCCAGCTTATAGAAGTGATCACTCAATGATCACCATGAGCCTAAATGTTGATGATCAGCCTAGAGGCAAGGCTTTTAGTAAATTTAACCAATCTTTGCTGAAAGACCCCAGTTTGTTTTAAGAAATACAGGAAATCAGGAAGCATACAGTGCACCACAGGCGGACCCAAGGGGCAAGGGGCACATGCTCTTCCCGATCCACCTCCTCGGCGCCTCCTCTGAAATTGTGACGGCGCCCACTTGAGAGGTCACGAGATGGCTCCCCTTAGCAATATCACTTCCCATCCCCCTCCCGGATCCGGGTAATTAATCGGCGCTCACCGATAAGATTTGGCGCCCACCTAATATATTTTCCCGTCAAAAGTGGCGCCCCCTGGTCCGGATGGCGCCCCGGGAAGGGTACCCCTATCGGCAATCCTGGATCCGCCTATGCAGTGCACCAGTGTACCATACTGGTTTGTAGTGACAGAATTTGTGGAAACCGAATGCTGGGGAAGCGGATTTTGTAATTAAGTGACTCTAGCTTCTGGGGAGGCTCTCATATTAAATGATTCAGACAGAGACAATATCTTATGGCATGCACATGCTCGATACAAACAAGAAGCGAAAGAAGAGAGTGTGCTAAAAAGAAAAATAGCGGAACTTGAGATTGAGGTAAAGGATTAGAACACTAGTACTGATGTTTATCGATGAAGTTGTAACGTTATAGAATTAGGTTAGAAAATTTCCCCAGTCCAAAGAGTAGATGCATCTGATAACTGACGAAGTAGGGGTTGCAAATGGCAGGAAGCTGGGGAAAAATCGACATCGTATTTTCTGAGATTGGAAAAAGAATTTTACGAACAAGCAGATTCCCTTAATTACGGTGGGGACGGATAGATTAACCCAAACAGAAATACAAGTAATTCCCATGTCTTGTGTAGAACTTTTCCGAAGGACATTCAAGGGAACATCCTGTGCATGAAACCGAGTTAGAAGCATATGTTTACAGATAGTTAGAAGTGAAGAAAAAAAAATTCAGACAAAGAAAAAGAATGATAGATGTTCTTCTTGAATATGAGCGAACTAGAATCTGCACTAGAGAAACATAGGAAAATAATGAATCACCGGGATATGATGGATTCCTCAGAGTTTTTCTAAATCTCCTTTTCTTTGGAGCGATCTTTAAACGTTGCTTATTACGCATGGCGTTCGCAGGTTGCATAAAGGCCCGTTTACCCTTACTTCCTGCGCTTGCAGGCATAGCATTTATTTTTCTGCCTAAACCCAAGAAACCTTAGGGAAGAGACCAAATCCTACCGTCGAATAGTTCTCCTCAACTGCAGTTAGTAAAATCTTGCGAGACGATTGCGAATCGGTTCAAAAAGTAATCTCAAGCGTCATTAGCTGCGAGCAGACAGCTTTTTTACCTACAAGATTTGCGGGCGATAACACACACACGTCTATTATGACATACTGGTAGATCACCGCATGGAAGAACAGATAGCAAGTCTGCGCCTCTTTTTGAGCCTAGATATTGAGGGAGCATTTAACACCGTGAGCTGGCAGTTCTGTAAGAGAAACCCTTACAAAGAGAAACTTTCCTGATAGGGATTATGATAAAATGGTTTGACATGCTTTATGTGGGAGCGTTTTCTAGGCTTATTTTACTTGGCCATATATCCACCTGGATAAGTCTTAGAGAGATCTTGCGGACAAAGGGGATTCCTTAACTGCTATGTATTCCTTTTTGGTCATTGAGTATTTACTGGAAAAATATTAAAATGAACCGTGAGGATTAAAGGTATCAAAATTCATGATATGGACTTTTAGCTGTCTTGTTTGCTGATGATATCGCTGTGCTTATTGGATGGGAGAATAATATAGTTGCGGGGAGCTTTTAATACGCAGCATTCACAAGGGGGCGGGTACCCGCCCCCTCAGTTTTCGGAGACAAAAGTTAGGACAATGAGGCGTAATAGCGCCGCCGTACTAACATAGGCCTTTTTCGTCACTCATTTTTACAACTTCTATGAGAATTTTAAGGTTGGTCATCTCAGGTCAGGTCACCAGTACTGGTCAAGTGACCTGACCTCAAAAAGTTTAAGATTAGCATAAGTCGGAGCAGGGGTGAACTTGTCCGATTGAAACTCATATCACATATTGGGCCCACCGAGTTCTCTTAACTATGTCTCCGGTATTTTTGATATCGATGACCTAAAGTCAGGTACGAGGCATGGTGACCTCTCCATTGGAAATAGCATGGACAAACATGGTTTTTACTGTATAACTCACTAACGGATAGTGATAGAGCGTTTTCTTTTAGCTGCATAAGGCATTGATCATCTTGGCTTTGCAGTTCTAATGATATGCATTTTATATAATTTTATCCTGACCTGACCTCCAGGTCAGGTCAACAATCATCACTATTTGACCTAGCAAGGTCAAATTATATATCTTCCGATTCGGCTTGCTACGAGTGATTCACAAAGTTTCAGTCGTTTTTGCTCTATCTTTATTTTTTTTGATGAAATGGCCGAAAAGCTTAGATTGCATGTTATGTCCTGTTAACATGTTTTTAAAACACAAATTTTTGTTGGTCAAGCTATACGTGATACATTTCAGGATGAGCATCTCCAAAGTCTAAACAACAAATTTTGTCAAAATCGCCCACTTCCCAAGCTGGCAGTGGTAGGAGACGACGTCTTGCAGTAGCGCATGTTTTGACGGCATGTCGAGTGCTGGCATGTGTTTTGACCTCTCGTGACCCTTAAATGTGACCTGACTAAGAATTGCTTCAAATATTTTTCGATGGAGAGAGTGGATGGGCTACCCCACCGCTGTTTACCGTTTTCCGCTACCTACCGTGGAGCCTCTCGAGATCTTAAGGGGGCGGGTCCCGCCCTCGTCAGCAAAGATTGGCTCGGACCCTCGCCACAGGCACGCGTGTCAATGATCTGGAATATTTGCCAAGGACTTTCCTGGATGTTAACCAAGCACACTAGTAGAGGTGAGGCATTCTGGCCGGGAGCGGGGTAGGAAATAAAGACCCGATTTGTGTGGACCTGCATCTTAAGTGGGTTAAAAAAGCCCAAAGTATTGGGAGCTTATTTTGCAAATGATGATGCAAACATCTTCGTTTGAAAACGCTGAAAACAGGCTGGTAATGGGTCTGGAATATATTAAAAGGATGGAAAAATCGATTTCTAACTATTCCAAGTAACATAGTTGTTTTGAAGGCATTTGTTCTTCCAATTTTTTCACTCGCGTTTTCACGACTCTGTGTCAATGCCCAAATGATAGATTTATAAAAAGTCTTATGGAAGATAGCTGTCTCTCATTCATTTGGCGAGGAAGAATCTGATTGGATATAGAATGAGTAGTCTCTACAAGCCGTACAGCGAGGTGGGCTATCCGCTTTTAATTTGACCGATATTGATTCTTTTATATCAATTCTTTAAAGCAACCTGGGTGTAGAAGGTAGGTGAACATTTTCTACGACATGTGTGGAGACTTTATTTGACAAAGAAATTGCAAAAGGAAGTTTCCTTATCTGAGTGCTGAAATGTTCAAACAATGAGGCATCTTGCACTTGAAAATCATCAACCCCTTCTGGAAAGAGACATTTCTAGTCTATGCAACCACAAGCACCAGCCATTCCAATAGAAAATAGTGACATTGGAAATTGCAGTATATGGTAACTCGGATTACACAAAGTTTAAAGAGAGCGAAATTCTGCACTGGCGACACAAAGGGAGCAGGGGAAACTCAAATGATTTTGGACATGATACAATAGGGGCAACGCTGACTTTAGTAGAATTTGATGATAGATTCAACGTGCGCAGCCCAACATATCCTCGATTTTTTGGGTTCTCATTCAAAGCCTGCCTAGGAGTGGCGAAGAGGGGAGAAGGTAATAAACCAAACTAGTCGGCCTGGTAATTCATTCTGTATGTAGCATTCCATTGTCGAAAGCAAAAAGTATGGTGCTAAACATTTCCACAGTCTTGTCACCAATCTCCTAAATTCCTGGGTAAGAGTAGTAATACAGTTAGAGGGTATTTGGCTTCCCAGTTAGGGCAATATCCATTGGCCTGAAACATATCTGTCACGAATATTTAAAAACTAGACTCTGTGTATCTTCATGATGATCTATGATTCAATACAAAAGTAGTGCCAAAGTATAACAGTTACAAACTGTCTTTATTCAAAATGGGAAAATCCGAAACTGAAAGTGTGTATGAGGTGCACCCAGCTATTTCTCGAGGAAACCAGCAATTCAGGCTATTGGAGTGTGTGGTGACGGTAGACTGTTTGGGATGAAGTACAGCCATGGCTAAACTCGTTGACGGACTTGCAGTGCGTGTTACATCAAGAGTAGCTGTTTATCAGGCGTTGGAGATAGGTTTGTGAACCATCTTATTATCATAGCGAAAGAGATTGATCATAGCAGCAAGATAGAAACATGGCGTCCGAACATATGTTGCGCCGATTAAAAATAGATGGGGAAACTGAACGCATTATGACAGTATGGTAAGATCGCCTAAGCAGGCTCGTTGGGAAGTGCGGCTGCATGCACATTTCGATGAAACGCACTTCTCAAAGATCGTGAACGTTCCTCTGCTTTGTAGGATTTATCTCTTGATCTCGTGTATCAAAAACTTGATTTGATTCTTTTGTTAGTTTTTCTACTTCTGCTTAACACTGTTCTGGATAAGGATCTCACCGTCAGTGCTCGGATAATGAAGATATGTATGTCGATTTGCGATGTGTTAACGACTAAACTGGATCTGTCTTTTGCGGAGTAAAGTATAAACATCTGAAAAAACTTAGCTAAAACGTGTGTTTTTAGCGTTCGTTCGAAAACGGACGTAATGGTTGTTGAAGGATCATCTTAGAGCCTTGAGGATTAAAACTAAAAATCGTGGATATTTGGTATTAAGCCATGGAAAACAGAAGAGATCATAGACAAGACATGATATATCATGGCGCTTGGCATATATCATGGACAACAAGCAGTAAGCACCGTAGACGCCCCCGTGCAGTGCCCACCGCACTGCTCGCCCATTCTCTTGCCTGTTGCGCCCGCTTTCCTAAACTTGATCTGTTAAAGACGAGTAGTTGATGAACAAAATGTGGTAGTCAGCGACGAGCTAGACCTGTTTTAAAAATCTGAATTATCTTTTCGCATCTCTTTGCACATAAAGTTGCCGTTTTAAAAGAAGCGTTATGCGCCGTATGTTAACAGAGAGTACCCATGCATGTAGAAACATGTTATGTTTTTGTTCTAAGAGGACATATATATATATATATATATATATATATATATATATATACCTATATATATATATATATATATGTATATATTCAATCACTTACTTCTATCCCTCGCCATCATCGTAGCGCTGCATTCTATTACATGACCACCACAAGTATTCTATCACCCCTAACAAGTTCACACACAGAGTGCATATCTCCCACCCTGACGATTTAGGAAAATATCCAACACGCGCCCCGCTGGGTCACTGACGACCCCGCCCCACTGAGGGGGACGTATTTCGCCCCTCCGTATCTCTAAACCCTAGTTAAATCTAAGCAAATTATGGACAGTGTTCGAAATATCCCGAGCAAGACAAAGATACATTATTCGTATTATTTTATGTTTCGCGTGGCTCAACATTTAGGTCAGCATAGCCGAATTCAAGGGTTCCATATGCTTACAGCAGGGCAATGTAGACGTTTCCCCGCCAGATATTTCATTCAGAAGAGCTAGAGCGAATATTCATGCATCATTGGATTTCTCTCATCATCACAAATCAAATGGAGTAGAATGTCACCTTGCTAGGTCAGATTGTGAAAATGACTCTGACAAGGAGCCAGTTCTTAATCACAGGGTACCTGAATCATGGTCACGCTGCATATCGATTTCGACTCCCCGTGACAATGTAAGCACACGTGCAGCAAAATAGGAGCTTTATCTCAGTTCAGTGAGGGTTATTAGTGGCAACATCCTCTATTACTCCCGTGACCTGACATAACCTTTGAGAGGTCAGATACTCAAAAACTCAACTTTATGTTCATGATCGTGGTAAGAATAGACGGTTCGAGGATTTTCAGCTATATCTATTCAGTGTTTACTTGAGAACGAGCCCTTTCATTATTTGTCACCGTTGATTTTTATAATGGGTGACCAAAAATGGACCCAACCTTAGGGTCAATAATATCGAAATTCCGAGCTCGCAGGATTTGTTGACCCTAATGACCTCATCCATGTTGTAAAGCTTCACATTGATCGATTGGCCGTTGTTCCCTAGGAACGCTACTTCAACTGTAGTGCTCGTGGATTTTAGGTTTTGAGGTCCGGTCCCTCGTTCTTGGATCGCTCCTTGACCTGACATAGACCTGATCTAAAAAAAAATTAAGTGGATGCGTAAAATGGATCAGGAATATAGGCACTGAAAGTTTTGTTGTTCTGTGTTGCTTCGTTTTGCGCTTATCCGGGGAAAACCGGAGGGAGGGGGCTGAGCTTCGCCCTCTCAGCTGGGGCGCATGTTGATATAGGAAAATGAAATTTCCCACTTATCTTTTAGCTTCTATCCATCTTACAGTTTCACCCTCCCGAATATCTATCTGAGTTTGGAAATCTGGTTTGTAAACCTCACATTTAGAGGCAATTCATCATTAAGCTGTTCGGTTTGCCTGCGTGTGGTTTCAGGACTGCTCCACCTCTACTTAGATGGCTTTTTTAAAGTGCTGACTACGAATTTTCTCAGAAATACAGATCGTCGAAACCTTTTGCCCACCAGCTGTTGAAAGTTTTACTTTTGTTTAATTGTGTACATTATCGGACTTGATACTCCAGCCAGTGTGGTATACGGCCACATAGATGGGGCTTGTGATAACGCGAAACTGAGATTTCTGAGTCGAATGGACGGTCAAAACAGTCGGCTTTCAGTGGCTCTCGCAATATTGTCTCTTACATTATTATTGCCTATTAAATGAACTCCTTCGCTATTGAAAAGCCAGATTCGGAGGATTGAACCTTTGCTTTTTCGATCGACTATGTCCATCGGTTGCCAGGTCATCCACAAAAATTTCACTTTGTCTTTCCAAATATTCATAGATATCGGACGGTTCGCAAAAACCCTAATTAAACTTGCAAACTTTACCCCGAACTGCCGTTGCCTTGATCGGACTCTGCTTCGCTTACATGTCATGGCCCTGATCCCAGCTTCGTTAATTTCTCGATCTGTAATATATTCTTGTATGATCACCACCTTTCAAGTCTTCAGCAAAGCGTTTATACATACATAAGCTGGCACAGAAAAACTTTGCGTTGGGGAGGGGAGGAGGAGAATAGTTCTCTAATTGCACAGACCTAACGGAGAAATGCGGCCTTTATCTCCACAACAGCGCAATACTTGATCATGGAAAACTTCTAACATCTTAGTTCAATGCATTTACCAGCTTTTTCCAGAATAAGGAAGCTGTACCTATCTTTATCGTCGGTGGAGAACCGGTTTAATATCCGGTCCACATTCAAAGTGTCCTAAAAACCCGCAAAGAAGAATGTTCCTAATTACGCACTTACCTTGTCGAATAGGCATGCCTGACGACACACATGAAAGTATTTTATGTTTTTACCATCAGCTCAGTTCATTTTCATGAATCAAATATTGAACGCCCCCCCGCCAAGAATAGATGGTCGTGGTATTTTTACCAAGCAATGGTTGCGCCCTACCCAATTTTTATATGATCCTGCCAACCTTGCTGCAAATTCGTTCTCTTCTTAAAAAACAAAGCGATTGCCTGGTGTGCTTCTGCGGCAGCTCATCACGTGTGGTTTCGCGGGCGTACGGACGGGGATACAGCTCTGGGGCGGTAGCTAGCAAGGGCGGGGCGGGGTGGCGGGACAGCCACCCCCCTTAAGGAGCCCGAAGAGGCCTCCTGAGGACACGGGCTGCGCTTCGCGCGTCCCGCCCGCACAATGCTCTGTGGTCAAATTTGAAATTTCATACCAGACAGGGCCCTCTTAAGCGCCCTCCAGCACTCTATTCTGTAACAAGCAGGGCCTTTTACCCATCAGGGCCCTTTTGGTGCTGTCGCAGGGGCCCTTTTCGGGGAGCCACCTCCCTCCCTGAGTGCAACCTTGGCTCGCCCCTGGATACAGTAGCACGCGGATGCATTCCCGAACTCGGTGTCGCGATATTTACTTTCTCGATCACACTTCCGCCAGAACCAGCGCCATCTATGACACTTCATCTGGTCCAGGTCGATGACAATATTGGCGCTAGTGTTGTAATTGTCGACTATCACACCAGCTGTCAAGGAATGTCTGTTAACACGCACCACGCTGGGGTCCCTTGCATGACGCGGCCCGCTGGAGAGGCGTTTTTCGCCCCTCCTCCGTATCTCGTTCCTCGCCCGAAAGCTAAAGGAAAATTACGGGCGGCGTTCGAAAGCTCTTGACAAGACGAAGAGAATTTATAAGTATAATTTTTATGTCAAGTCAATATTGGGGTCAGCATAGGTCAAAAGAATGCTCCATAGGCTTATAACAGAGCAGTGTACGTTTCCCTCTCTAGATCTGCCCTCTGGGAGCTTAGAGCTAATCTTTATGTACTATCCATTGGATTCCTCTTATCGCGGCAAATCGAATTATGTATAGCTATGACCATGCTAGGTCAAATAGTCAAAATGACCTGACCTCGACCTAGGTCAGGGCTTCGCAGAGTGACCTGGTATGGCTCATGCCGTATATTAATCGACCTCGCCGTGATAAGAGAACATAATGCAAGCAAAATGGGAGTTTAATCTCAATTCAGTGAGAAGTAACGGAAAAACAATCACTCTCTGCTCCCAGACCTGATATGACCTTTGAGAGGCTGATGCTCAAAAACTCAACTTTCGGCAGTCCGATCGGGGTAAGAATAGACAGTTTGAGGATTTCACCCTTATTTATCCAGTATATTTACTAAAAACGAGCACATTCCCATTTTTCACCATAGATTTATAAGGGGGTGACTAAAAATTAGACCCCACCTTCGTCATCAATATCAAAATCTGAGACAGAAGGTTTGTAGAACCCAGTCGACCTTATCATATTGTGTAAGTTCAAACGGAGCTGCTGGCCAATGTTCCTTGGGAGCCATTTCAAACTCGTAATTTAGGTTTTGAGGTCGGGTCACTTGACCTTGAATAGCTCTTTGACCTGACATGACCTTAACTAATAAAAGTGGCTAAGTTGAGCAAAATTGATCAGGGATAAGGTCAGTAAGTTTCTGTTGTTCTGTGTCACTTCGTTTTTAAGCTATCTGGGAAGACGCTTGAGAGGGGGCGGATTTCGCCCACACATCGAGGCGCGTGGGTAAGCGAGCAAAGCCAATCCATAGGTGGATCCAGCGCCCCCCTCCTCTCTCTGGGAAGGTGCCTCCCCTCCTGGTGGACAGTCCCTGGTCTTGCGCCTATGCGTCAGGCTTGCTAGGCTTTAGTCCATGTCAGCACTGTTTTCGGCCTTGTTGCTGCAGTCCTACTGCCGGAGGATTTGGGAAATAAAGACGGGAAATAAGGACAGTGTGAAGGGTTGAAGAGCAGGGGCGTGTTGCGGGATTGATCGGCTCATTCGTCCACTCTGGTGGGCATTTCTTATACGTAGATGTGTGGGTACCGAAAGGTCAATCTAAAGGCTGACCTTATCATACCATTATACGTTCCACTTCGTAAAATACATCTCTGACTACTTCAATGGTTAAGAATGTAGCAAAGTGATAGCCCAGCTCAGCTTGTTTCATTAGACATTAAATTGTTTATGAATATAATGTTTTTGCCCCAGCAACTAACATGCTTCGCAATTGGGGCACCAACCTTGTGGCCGTAGTTAGAAAATTAGAAACTCCCTTCTTCATAATCCGAAAGTCTGGTGAGGCTCCACCGAGACCAGACCAAGCTTCTAACTTTCAGCGCATTGACGGGGGGCGGCTAACCGCCCCTCCATCGGGTTTTCCTTAGATAGCAGAAAAACGGCGACGCATCGCGCCACCGTACTCGGCACACTTTTCCTCATCATTTTACTTCTTCTGGGAAAATTTTAAAGGTTAGGTCATCTCCAGGTCCAGGTCGCCAGTGCACAGGTCATTAAGTGGACCTAACCTAAAAAAGTTTTAAGATAGCATAAGTCGGAGCAGGGGGTTAACTTATCCAATCCAATTTGAAAACTCATATCGCTATAATGGCCCCAACCGAGTTCTCTAAAATATGTTCCGGTATTTTTGATATCGATGACCTAAGTTCAGGTACGTGTCATGACCTCTCCATTGGGAAATACCATGGGGAAAAATGGTTTTTGCTAAATAACGCAGTAACGGATGGTGATAGAGCGTTTTATTTTAGCTGCATTAGACTCGCCTGGGCTTTGCGGTTCTAATGATATCCATTTTTATATAATTTGACCCTGACCTGGACCTCGGTCTAGTCGAATACCGATTGACCTAACAAGGTCAAATTATATATCATTCGATTCGGCTTTAAGCTGCGAGGACTCATATAGTTCAAGTCGTTTGCTCTATCTTTTTACTTCTGTTCAGATGAAATGGCCGAAAAACGCTAATTTACATGTTATCCCTATGAGCATGTTTTGACCTCTCGCTGACCTTAAATGTGACCTGACAAAAAAATAGTCAAATAATTTTCGATGGAGACGTGGATGAGCTACCCAACACCGTTCACCGTTTTTCGCTACCTACCGTGGTTCTCGAGATCTTAGGGGAGGCGGGAACCCGGCCGCCCTCCGTCAAAGCGAAGGTGGCTCAGACCCCCGTCAATGCGCGTGTTAAACTGCCTTTTTAACTTATTTATCAGGTTTTTATTTTAAAAACATAGGCTACAGTTGAGATCCCGGGGGTTGGGGGTAGGACCCCCTGGATTTTGGGGTCTCTCCATAGACTTTTGTATAAGGCTTGTATTGCCGTGCCAGCGTTAACCCCATCCAGGACTCCTCCTGGGTGGAGAAGAGATCTTCCAGCCGAGAGGCCCACCGCACGTGCGGCGGTGCATAGCTTCGGAAACCGACGCTCCACCCGGCGCACTGGTATCGACTTAACTGCGACTCTAGCGCTAATGTTGTCACCGGCCGTGGAGTGAAGCATCATAGATGGCGCTGAGTCTGGACCACTGGACTAGCGAGCAGTGGGGTATCGACCCGAAGTGGCGTCGTGTCACCGTCAGAGGCCATTTTTGTAGGCCATTTTCCCCCAGGCGGCTGCCATGCCCTCCAGTGCCCGGAAATTATTGCCCCCAGTGAAAAAGAAAAGAGATTACTTCTAAAATTGAACAAACGCTGAACTCACCTTACGAAAATAAGACAGAATGCCACCCGATAATTCTAATTTTGTTTCTATTGCTCATCCCAAACTGGCAATCCACAAAAATCATGTTAAAAGAATTTCCACCAGTGGCTCCATCGTTCAAAAATGAAACAAGCGCGTGTTACGGGAAATCCCGGCAACACGCCCCCTGCTGGATCATGTCTGTGATATTGCTATACAATATTTACACTTGAGAGGGAACATGGCAACCCAAGAAACAGCTTCTGATTAGAACTACGATATATCAGGCTTATGAAGCATCATTTGCGGATCCAGGAGCATTTTTGGAGGGGGCCAGGGGGCTAAATCGATAACAAATCACGAGGAACATCATATTTCTTAATGTAAATGGAACAAATTTGGTTCTTTTGAGGGGGAAAATGATAATATTTTATACTTTTTAGGGGCCATGGCCCCTTCAGCCCCCTTGGTTCCGCTAGTGTAAAGCATGTAAGAGAGAAAGCAGCTTTCAGAAAGAGAAGACCATACTAAAATCGTGTTTCAGCAAGAGCCTTTAATGCCAAGATGTTGAATAAATGAATGGCAAAGTTAAACAGTCGCAAGTTTGCACAATATGACAGTTTAGGCCGTGTCAAGAATTTGTGATGAAGATTCCTAAATCACAAACTTCGCGTACAGACTCAAGGTAAGTAGTTTTGATGCAGCACGTTGTCTGGACTGCTGTCCACCTGAGGGGTTAATATAATGTTCTTCCATTTGTCTTGACTTAAAATCATTACGTTATGTGCGGCGTCTATGGGGATGTTTCATGTCCTAAACACGCGCAATTACGGGAAGGTGGGTACCCGCCCCCCTCGGGTCTTGTGGAGACAGCACAAAAACGGCGGCGCGTAGCACCACCTTACTTGGCATACCTACCATTTCCTTATAATTTTTACAACTTTAAAAAAATTAAGGTTAGGTCATCCTCAGGTCAGGTCACCAGTACAGGTCAGTGACCAGTGCAGGCCAAGTGACCTGGCCTAAATAAAGTTTGAAGATAGCATAAGTCAGAACAGGGGGGAACTTGTCCGATTGAAACTCATATCACATAATGGGCCCACCGAGTTCTCTGAAATTTTTACCAGCATTTCTTATATCGATGAACTAAGGTCAGAAACGAGCCATGACCTCTCCATTGGAAAAACATGAGAAAATAGTTTTAACTAAATAACTTAGTAATGGATAGTGATACAGCGTTTATTTAAACTTCGTTAGATTTGCCTCGCCTTTGCAGTTCCTAATGATATGCATTTTACCCAATTTGACCTTGACACAACCTCAGGTCAGGTCAAATTCCCTATTTGAACCTGATTTGACCTGGCAAGGTCATATTATATATCATTCGATTCAGCTTGCTGCAGGGATTCCAATAGTGTAAATTGTTTTGCTCTATTTTTTACTTGTTCACCAAAAACCTACATTTACGTGTTATCCCAATGACGTCATGTTTTGACCTCTAGTGACCATAGATGTGACCTGAAAAAACGTTCAAATATTTTCGATAGAGAAGTGGGATGGGCTACCCAACACTTTTTACCGTTTTTCGTTATCGAGCGTGGATCTGGAGTCTTGAGGGGTACCCGCCCCCCGTTAAAGCGAAGGTGGCTCAGACCCTCGTCAATGCGTGTGTTAACCTAATGACGCGGCGCAACATTTCCATTACAGTCTACAGACGTGCGGTAGGACTTTCTTTCCAACCGCATGAGCCGCTGCACGTCTCCCGCTGAAGTTAGCGACGGATTCGCATTCCGGATTCAGCGACGGATTCGCCCGAAATGGCGTCTCCTGCGATTTCGCTCAAATTCACACCATAGGCTCCCCGTGCCCTCAGCAACTCACCCCTAAAGTGATTTTCTGTCACATTCACCTGTTCACCCGCTAGAGGTGAAAAAGTGAAATTCACCCGAAACGGCGTCTCCTGCGATTTCGCTCAAATTCACACCATAGGCTCCCCCGTGCCCTCAGCAACTCACCCCTAAAGTGATTTTCTGTCACATTCACCCGTTCACCCGCTAGAGGTGAAAAGGTGAAATTCACCCGAAACGGCGTCTCCTGCGATTTCGCTCAAATTCACAACATAGGCTCCCCAAGCCCTAAGCGACTCACCCCTAAAGTGATTTTCTGTCACATTCACCCGTTCACCCGCTAGAGGTGAAAAAGTGAAATTCACCCGAAACGGCATCTCCTGCGATTCTGCTCAAATTCACACCAGAGGCTCCCGTGCCCTCAGCAACTCACCCCTAAAGTGATTTTCTGTAACATTCACCCGTTCACCCGCCAGAGGTGAAAAGAGTGAAATTCACCCAAAACGGCGTCTCCTGCAATTTCGCTCAAAATCACACCATAGGCTTCCCGTGCCCTCAGCAACTCACCCCTAAAATGATTTTCTGTCACATTCACCCGTTCACCCGCAAGAGGTGAAAAGGTGAAATTTTCCTAACCAGCGTCCTTAGCGTCGGATTCAGCGACGGATTCGCCCGAGATGGCGTCTCCTCTGATTTTCGCTCAAATTCACACTATTGGCTCCCCGTACCCTCAGCAACTCACAGCTAAAGTGATTTTTTTCCGTCACAATCGCCCGTTCACCCGCTAGAGGTGAAAAGGTGAAATTCAAGCGAACCGGCATCTTCAGCGTCGGATTCAGCGACGGATTCGCCCGAAATGGCGTCTCCTGCGATTTTGCTCAAATTCACACCATAGGCTCCCCGTGCCCTCAGCAACTCACCCCTAAAGTTATTTTCTGTCACATTCACCCCCTTCACCCGCTAGAGGTGAAAAAGTGAAATTCACCCGAAACGGCGTCTCCTGCGATTTCGCTCAAATTCACACCATAGGCTCCCCGTGCCCTCAGCAACTCACCCCTAAAGTGATTTTCTGTCACATTCACCCGTTCACCCGCTGAGGTGAAAAAGTGAAATTCACCCGAAACGGCGTCTCCTGCGATTTCGCTCAAATTCACACCATAGGCTCCCCGTGCCCTCAGCAACTCACCCCTAAAGTGATTTTCTGTCACATTCACCCATTCACCCGCTAGAGGTGAAAAGGTGAAATTCACCCGAAACGGCGTTCTCCTGCGGATTTCGCTCAAATTCACACCATAGGCTCCCCGTGCCCTCAGCAACTCACCCCTAAAGTGATTTTTTGTCACATTCACCCGTTCACCCCGCTAGAGGTGAAAAAGTGAAATTCACCCGAAACGGCGTCTCCTGCGATTTCGATCAAATTCACACCATAGGTTCCCCGTGCCCTAAGCAACTCACCCCTAAAGTAATTTTCTGTCACATTCACCCGTTCACCCGCCAGAGGTGAAAAAGTGAAATTCACCCAAAACGGCGTCTCCTGCGATTTCGCTCAAATTCACACCATAGGCTTCCCGTGCCCTCAGCAACTCGCCCCTAAAGTGATTTTCTGTCACATTCACCCGTTCACCCGCAGAGGTGAAAAGGTGAAATTTTCCTAACCAGCGTCTTTAGCGTCGGATTCAGCGACGGATTCGCCCGAGATGGCGTCTCCTCCGATTTCGCTCAAATTCACACTATTGGCTCCCCGTACCCTCAGCAACTCACAGCTAAAGTGATTTTCCGTCACAATCGCCCGTTCACCCGCTAGAGGTGAAAAGGTGAAATTCAAGCGAACCGGCATCTTCAGCGTCGGATTCAGCGACGGATTCGCCCGAAATGGCGTCTACTGCGATTTTGCTCAAATTCACACCATAGGCTTCCCGTGCCCTCAGCAACTCACCCCTAAAGTGATTTTCTGTCACATTCACCCGTTCACCCGCTAGAGGTGAAAAGGTGAAATTCACCCGAAACGGCGTCTCCTGCGATTTCGCTCAAATTCACACCATAGGCTCCCCGTTCCCTCAGCAACTCACCCCTAAAGTGATTTTGTCACATTCACCCGTTCACCCACTAGAGGTGAAAAGGTGAAATTCACCCGAAACGGCGTCTCCTGCGATTTCGCTCAAATTCACACCATAGGCTCCCCGTGCCCTCAGCAACTCACCCCTAAAGTGATTTTCTGTCACATTCACCCGTTCACCCCGCTAGAGGTGAAAAGTGAAATTCACCCGAAACGGCGTCTCCTGCGATTTCGCTCAAATTCACACCATAGGCTCCCGTGCCCTCAGCAACTCACCCCTATAGTGATTTTCTGTCACATTCACCCGTTCACCCGCTAGAGGTGAAAAGGTGAAATTCACCCGAAACGGCGTCTCCTGCGATTTCGCTCAAATTCACACCATAGGCTCCCCGTGCCCTCAGCAACTCACCCCTAAAGTGATTTTCTGTCACATTCACCCGTTCACCCGCTAGAGGTAAAAAGTGAAATTCACCCGAAACGGCGTCTCCTGCGATTTCGATCAAATTCACACCATAGGCTCCCCGTGCCCTCAGCAACTCACCCCTAAAGTGATTTTCTGTCACATTCACCCGTTCACCCGCTAGAGGTGAAAAGGTGAAATTCACCCGAACGGCGTCTCCTGCGATTTCGCTCAAATTCACACTATTGGCTCCCCATTACCCTCAGCAACTCACAGCTAAAGTGATTTTCCGTCACAATCGCCCGTTCACCCGCTAGAGGTAAAAAGGTGAAATTCAAGCGAACCGGCATCTTCAGCGTCGGATTCAGCGACGGATTCGCCCGAAATGGCGTCTACTGCGATTTTGCTCAAATTGACACCATAGGCTCCCCGTGCCCTCAGCAACTCACCCCTAAAGTGATTTTCTGTCACATTCACCCGTTCACCCGCTAGAGGTGAAAAGGTGAAATTCACCCGAAACGGCGTCTCCTGCGATTTCGCTCAAATTCACACCATAGGCTCCCCGTGCCCTCAGCAACTCACCCCTAAAGTGATTTTCTGTCACATTCACCCGTTCACCCGCCAGACGTGAAAAAGTGAAATTCACCCGAAACGGCGTCTCCTGCGATTTCGCTCAAATTCACACCATAGGCTCCCCGTACCCTCAGCAACTCACCCCTAAAAGTGATTTTCTGTCACATTCACCCGTTCACCCGCTAGAGGTGAAAAGGTGAAATTTTCCTAACCAGCGTCTTTAGCGTCGGATTCAGCGACGGATTCGCCCGAGATGGCGTCTCCTCCGATTTCGCTCAAATTCACACTATTGGCTCCCCGTACCCTCAGCAACTCACAGCTAAAGTGATTTTCCGTCACAATCGCCCGTTCACCCGCTAGAGGTGAAAAGGTGAAATTCAAGCGAACCGGCATCTTCAGCGTCGGATTCAGCGACGGATTCGCCCGAAATGGCGTCTACTGCGATTTTGCTCAAATTCACACCATAGGCTTCCCGTGCCCTCAGCAACTCACCCCTAAAGTGATTTTCTGTCACATTCACCCGTTCACCCGCTAGAGGTGAAAAGGTGAAATTCACCCGAAACGGCGTCTCCTGCGATTTCGCTCAAATTCACACCATAGGCTCCCGTGCCCTCAGCAACTCACCCCTAAAGTGATTTTTGTCACATTCACCCGTTCACCCGCTAGAGGTGAAAAAGGTGAAATTCACCCGAAACGGCGTCTCCTGCGATTTCGCTCAAATTCACACCATAGGCTCCCCGTGCCCTCAGCAACTCACCCCTAAAGTGATTTTCTGTCACATTCACCCGTTCACCCGCTAGAGGTGAAAAGGTGAAATTCACCCGAAACGGCGTCTCCTGCGATTTCGCTCAAATTCACACCATAGGCTCCCCGTGCCCTCAGCAACTCACCCCTAAAGTGATTTTCTGTCACATTCACCCGTTCACCCGCCAGAGGTGAAAAGGTGAAATTCACCCGAAACGGCGTCTCCTGCGATTTCGCTCAAATTCACACCATAGGCTCCCCGTGCCCTCAGCAACTCACCCCTAAAGTGATTTTCTGTCACATTCACCCGTTCACCCGCTAGAGGTGAAAAGGTGAAATTTACCCGAAACGGCGTCTCCTGCGATTTCGCTCAAATTCACACCATAGGCTCCCCGTGACCTCAGCAACTCACCCCTAAAGTGATTTTCTGTCACATTCACCCGTTCACCCGCTAGAGGTGAAAAGGTGAAATTCACCCGAAACGGCGTCTCCTGCGATTTCGCTCAAATTCACACCATAGGCTCCCCCGTGCCCTCAGCATCTCACCCCTAAAGTGATTTTTCTGTCACATTCACCCGTTCACCCGCTAGAGGTGAAAAGGTGAAATTCACCCGAAACGGCGTCTCCTGCGATTTCGCTCAAATTCACACCATAGGCTCCCCGTGCCCTCAGCATCTCACCCCTAAAGTGATTTTTGTCACATTCACCCGTTCACCCGCTAGAGGTGAAAAGGTGAAATTCACCCGAAACGGCGTCTCCTGCGATTTCGCTCAAATTCACACCATAGGCTCCCCGTGCCCTAAGCAACTCACCCCTAAAGTGATTTTCTGTCACATTTACCCGTTCACCCGCCAGACGTGAAAAAGTGAAATTCACCCAAAACGGCGTCTCCTGCGATTTTGCTCAAATTCACACCATAGGCTTCCCGTGCCCTCAGCAACTCACCCCAAAAATGATTTTCTGTCACATTCACCCGTTCACCCGCAAGAGGTGAAAAGGTGAAATTTTCCTAACCAGCGTCTTTAGCGTCGGATTCAGCGACGGATTCGCCCGAGATGGCGTCTCCTCCGATTTCGCTCAAATTCACACTATTGGCTCCCCGTACCCTCAGCAACTCACAGCTAAAGTGATTTTCCGTCACAATCGCCCGTTCACCCGCTAGAGGTAAAAGGTGAAATTCAAGCGAACCGGCATCTTCAGCGTCGGATTCAGCGACGGATTCGCCCGGAAATGGCGTCTCCTGCGATTTTGCTCAAATTCACACCATAGGCTCCCCCGTGCCCTCAGCAACTCACCCCTAAAGTGATTTTCTGTCACATTCACCCGTTCATCCGCTAGAGGTGAAAAGGTGAAATTCACCCGAAACGGCGTCTCCTGCGATTTCGCTCAAACTCACACCATAGGCTCCCCGTGCCCTCAGCAACTCACCCCTAAAGTGATTTTCTGTCACATTCACCCGTTCACCCGCTAGAGGTGAAAAGGTGAAATTCACCCGAAACGGCGTCTCCTGCGATTTCGCTCAAATTCACACCATAGGCTCCCCGTGACCTCAGCAACTCACCCCTAAAGTGATTTTCTGTCACATTCACCCGTTCACCCGCTAGAGGTGAAAAGGTGAAATTCACCCGAAACGGGGTCTCCTGCGATTTCGCTCAAACTCACACCATAGGCTCCCCGTGCCCTCAGCAACTCACCCCTAGAGTGATTTTCCGTCACACTCACCCGTTCACCCGCTAGAGGTGAAAAGGTGAAATTCTCCCTAACCGGCGTCTTTAGCGTCGGATTCAGCGACGGATTCGCCAGAAATGTCGTCTCCTGTGATTTTGCTCAAATTCATACCATAGGCTCCCCTTGCCCTCAGCAACTCACAGCTAAAGTGATTTTCCGTCACACTCACCCGTTCACCCACTAGAGGTGAAAAAGCGAAATTCATCCGAAACGGCGTCTCCTGCAATTTCGTTCAAATTCACACCATAGGCTCCCCGTGCCGTCAGCAACTCACCCCTAAAGTGATTTTCGGTCACATTCACCTGTTCACCCGCTAGAGGTGAAAAAGTGAAATTCACCCAAAGCGGCGTCATTTAACATGGGAAATTGAATGATTAAATATCCATTTTTTTTAAAAAGAGGCTTAGAACCGAAGATAAAATGTTTATTTATTGTATTTGGGATAAACTTGATTACCGTGTATTCTCACAAATTGGTAAGCGGGCAGTATCATAAGCGGCAGTTTGACGCAAGGAACAAAGGTGAAGGAATTTCCTCACGTTCATATGATGTCAGCCAGGCGATGTGGAATCCCTCTTGAACGCAGCCCCTCCAACAGCAAGCGCAGACATAGGCGGATCCAGGATTGCCGATCGGGGGCACCTTACCGGGGGCGCCATCCGGACCGGGGGGCGCCATCCGGACCAGGGGGCGCCACTTATGACCGGCAAAAGCTATCAGGTGGGCGCTAAATCCTATCAGTGGGCGCCGACTTTCGCATCCTGGGGGGTGGGGGTGGGAAGCGACATTTCAGGGGGCACCATCGACCTTTCAGGGGGCGCCGAGGGTCGATCGAGGGCACGTGCCCCCTTGCCCCCCTGGATCTGCCTATGAGTGCAGACCACCGGATGTGACGTCACACCGCGTAGCATATAACATCGGAAAATTAAATGATTTAATATCCAAATTTTTGCAAAAAGAGGTTCAGAATCCAACGTAAAATGCTTATCCATTGCATTTGGTATAAACTTGATTCCCGTGTATTCTCACAAACTCGTAAGCGGGAAGTGCCATTAGCAGCAGTTTAACACAGGGCCCAATGGTGAAGGAATTCCTCCACGCCCGGGCGACGTCACTCGGGCGTGGAGGAATCCTTCTTGAACGTACCTTTAAGTAAAGGTATCTTGTCTTGAACGTACCTTTAGGTAAAGGTCTCCTGCTTCAGACAAGGGGGATTGTCCAGGCGTCCAGGCCAGCTTTTGGTGCCAGACATTCTTTCCAGAAAATACCCACTGCCCTTGAAAAGTACCCAGGATAAATGACGTACAAGGAATGTAATAAAAGCGCTGTTACTGCCTTGTGCTTTTTAGGACAAGTTGACTCAAGTCAATTCCCTTCATCCTTTGTCTTGGGTAATTTTTTACAAAGCATCTGGTATCAAAAGCTCTCGGATTTTCGCAAGAGGGCCTGAGCTTGGACCATCCCCTAAAATGGGTGGGACTTAACGGCGGAAAAGACCTGCGGAAAAGCCCATACTCCGCAACCATAGCAGCTAGAGACTTACGGTTTTCACCAAAAAAAAAAAAAATCTAACTAAGAGGTTTTTCTGAGTTTCATAACTTTCCTTACATTAACAACAACGTTTTAACGTAAAACGTAATTTTTGGCCTGCGGAAAAGCCCATACTCCGCAACCATAGTAGCTGGCGACTCGCCGTTTTCACTAATAGAATTAGCGTGGTCCAAAACGTGGTATTCTTGAGTTTCATGTTGATCCCGCGGTAAATAACAACGTTATAACGTAAAACGTTACTTTTTGCCCTGCGGAAAAGCCCATGCTCCGCAACCATAGTAGCTGGCGACTCGCCGTTTTCACTAATAGAATCAGCGTGGTCCAAAACGTGGTATTCTTGAGTTTCATGTTGATCCCGCGGTAAATAACAACGTTATAACGTAAAACGTTACTTTTGGCCCTGCGGAAAAGCCCATGCTCCGCAGCCATAGTAGCTGGCGACTCGCCGTTTTCACTAATAGAATCAGCGTGGTCCAAAACGTGGTATTCTTGAGTTTCATGTTGATCCCGCAGTAAATAACAACGTTATAACGTAAAACGTTACTTTTGGCCCTGCGGAAAAAGTTTGCTCCGCAACCAGGGGCGCAAGTTTCCATATATTTGGGGGCTCGAGCCCCCCAATGCTCGGAGGAGCCCCCCAATGACCCGACGAGCCCCCCCAATCCCAAGTTGCGGGCCCCTGCGGACAGAGCCGGGCCCCTGCCACGATTCCGGTCCCCAGTGGTCTACTTGGGCTAGCTTTTGGCTGAGACCAGGCTCCCTGGCATGCTTGCGGGTGCCCTGTGGGCCATCCTTAACCTCGGTGTCCGCAACCGGGCCCCTAACGATATTTTTCAGGCCCACTTTGACTGCAGCCGGGTCCCTAATTCCGGCAGTCTCGGGCCTCCTGTCATCCAACCGGGCCCTCTGTGATCCACCCGGGCCCCCTGTGGACTGCAACCGGGCCCCCTGTAATCCACCCGCGCCCCCTGTGACTACAGCCGGGCCCCCTGTGATCTATCCGGCCCCCTGTGACTGCAACCGGGCCCCTCTTTGATTCACCCGCACCCCTGTGACTGCAAACGGGCCCCCTGTGATCCACCCGGGCCCCTGTGACTGCAACCGGGCCCCCTGTCATCCACCCGGGCTCCCTGTGACTACAACCGGGCCATCTGTGATCCACCCGGCCCACCTGTGACTGCAACCGGGCTCCCTGTAATCCACCCGGGCTCCCTGTGATTACAACCGGGCTCCCTATCATCCACCCGGGCCCCTGTGATACACCCGGGCCCCCTGGGACTGGGACCGGGCCAACTGTGATCCACCGGGGCCTCTGTGACTGCAACCAGGCTCTCTGCGATCCACCCGGCCCCCTGTGACTGCAACCGGGTCCTCTGTGATCCACCCGGGCTCCCTGTGATTACAACCGGGCCCCTATCATCCACCCGGACCCCTGTGATACACCCGGGCCCCCTGTGATTACAACCGGGCCCCTATCATCCACCCGGGCCCCTGTGATACACCTGGGCCCCCTGTGACTGGGACAGAGCCAACTGTGATCCACCAGGGCCCCTGTGACTGCAACCGGGCCCTCTGCGATCCACCCAGTCCCCTTTGACTGCAACCGGGCCCTCTGTGATCCACCCGGGTCCCCTGTAATTATAACCGGGCCCCACATGATCCACCCGGGCCCCATGTGACTCCAACCGGGTCCCCTGTGACTGCAAGCGTGCCATCTATGATCCACCCGGGCCCCCTGTGACTGAAACCTGGGTCCTTGTAATCCACTCGGGCCCCCTGTGACTCCAACTGGGCCCCCTGTGACTGCAACCGGGCCATCTGTGATCCAACCTGGGCCCCTGTGACTGCAACCGGGCCCTCTCTGATCCACCCGGCCCACCTGTGACTGCAACCGAGCCCCCCTGTAATCCACCCGGGCTCCCTGTGATTACAACCGGGCCCCTATCATCCACCCGGGCCCCCTGTGACTGGGATTGGGCCATCTGTGATCAACCCGGGCCCCCTGTAATTACAAATGGGGCCCCCTATGATTCACCCGGGCCCCCTGTGACTCCATCCAGGCCCCCTGTGACTGCAACCGGGCCATCTATGATCCACCCGGGCCCTCTGTGACTGAAACCGGGCCCCCTGTCATCCACCCGGGCCCCCTGTGACTGCAACTGGGCTATCTGTGATCCACCCGGGGCCCCTGTGACTGCAACCGGGCCACCTATGATCCACCCAGGCCCCCTGTGACTGCAACCGGGCCCCATGTGGTCCACTCGGGCCCCCTGTAATTACAACCGGGCCCCCTATGATCCAACCGGGCCCCCTGTGACTGCAACCGGGCCCCCTGTGATACACCCGGGCCCCCTTTGACTGCAACCGGGCCATCTGTGATCCACCTGGGGCCCCTGTGACTGCAACCAGACACTCTGTGACTGCAACCGGGCCCCCCTTTGATCCACCCGGGCCCCCTGTGACTACAATCAGGCCCCCTGTAATCCACCTGGGGCCCCCTGTGATCTACCCGAGGCCCCATGTGATCCATCCTGGCCCCCTGTAATCCACTCGGGCCCTCTTTGACTGCAACCGGGCCCCCTGAGATCCACCCGGGCCCACTGTGACTGCAAACGGATTCCCTGTGGTCCAACCGGGCCACCTGTGACTGAAACCGGGCCCCCTGTCATCCACCCGGGCCCCCTGTGACTGCAACTGGGCCATCTGTGATCCACCGAGGCCCCTGTGACTGCAACCGGGCCCCTATGATTCACTCAGGCCCCCTGTGACTGCGACCAGGCCCCCTGTGATCCCCCGGGCCCCCTGTGACTGCAACTGGACCCCCTGTGATTACAACCAGGCCAGTTAAGATCCACCCGGGCCATCTGTGATCCACCCGGGTCCCCTGTGACTGCAACCGGGCCCTCTGTGAGCCATCCGGCCCCCTGTGACTGAGTTGCTGCTCAAATGGAGGGTAAGCATCAAGGGTGAATTCGGAATGCCCTAAGTTTGTATACTTTTTTACCATAAATAATAATGATATGCTCGATTTCTGTTGCCCGTGAGAGAACATTTTTGGTGCCCATATTTGGGAAGTGTTTAATATTGATGTGTGCAGAGTGCACACTGTAGACCGTCGCAAAATGCATCAAATATGGCAGCCCAAGTTATTCCTATTAGGTTTGTGATCCATTAACATCCCCAATCTCACTGCAGTTCTTCTTTCCATCGAGGTTGACCCAAAAAACGTCTCTTATTTGTTTTCTCCTTTAATTCAACACGTAAAGTCAATAGTGTCATGTGCCCTATTGTTTTGCCTGCGAACACTTGGGGTTTATCCCTGTGAGACTGCTTTGGATGGCTGTTCAGACTTCCGTTAATCACAGCTTCACTGGGATTGGCGTTGCAGCCTCGTCGGCACATTTGTGGTAGGTTTTTTGCAAGTCGTGTTATTTTTTGTGCAAATTCAATGAACTCTGCCTCCACGGACTTGTACGTGATCTGCTTCTGATACAGTTGCATGTCAGATTGCAGCGAAGCTCTGCATGCATGAATGTAGCGAGCATTGCAATCTTTCTATCTAAAGATGAGTTTTTTGTAGATATATTTATTTTTTAGCTTTGACCAAGTTCGTACAAGTTCAGGTTTTGCGATAGATGTCTCATTATAATTCAGAGACTTGTCACGGAGACCCCGACCCCCACAATGCGAATAAGCAATACCCGCTAGGAAGGGTTCGATTTTAAAGCCAAAGTTTAACTTCCCACAAAGCACATGGACGGCCGCCCCGCTCAGGCTCACCCTTTCTAGCCAAATGCTCTCACCATCCGACCTACAGCGGGTAAATGTTTAGCGCCAAAGTGTTTCCGGGGAATCGATCCCAAGCCTCCACATCACTGCAGCTTCAACGAATCTCTGAGCTACCGGGGCGGCATTTTTCAGATATGCGTAACTCTAATGTGTATTGTTGGGTTTATTGCAGGTGACGTGATGACGCTGTGTCCGGTCTCCGCTGCAACGTTTTCGCTGCCTCAACAATTTCGTCTATCCTCTGCGGCTCCCAGAGAATGGACGACTCCAGGGAAGGCCTCCGCGGGGCCTTGAGGAGAAAGAAACCGGAGGAGAAAACCGGGTCGTCGGTTCTTAAGGTGTTCACCTGTAACGGTTCACTGGCTTGTCACCGCAAAGTGGCGCTGCACGTTGTTTCGTGTAAGTGGCTCATCCAAATGCTGCTCAATGTTCTGCAATGCACTTGAATAACACTGGTCAACATCCAAAATGGATCCGGCACGTGAACACCTGTTTCTACCTATTTCGATACCTCTGATTTCAAAATTAGTAACCGTTATTGGCCATCCGACCTAGTTTCTTCCCCAGAGCATACCTGTTGTATAGCCCCTACACTTTCCACACACTGTCATCAACCTAGCCTTTTGTGAAAAATATAGATCAAGGAAGTCGAGAACCCGGATTATCTGCACCCACACAATGCAGCTTATCACTATATATGTATATATATATATATATATATATATATATATATATATATATATATATATTTGTGTGAATTTTGTTTTGCAACGGAAGACTACCTCGCATTCAGGTGCATGAAGATTGTACATTGAACAAGGTTTGCGCTCGGTCGCACAAGCTCGCCGGTTTTGTAGACCGAGAGGTGACGTCGCAACATTATATGATGAGGATTTTATGTCAGAGTCACCTCCCTTGAAAGTCGAGTCTAAGCAAAAATTCACAGGTCAAGGTTATACCACCATTTCAAGGTCATAGTCCCTAGTGCCTTTGGTCGGATGACGCCGCCTAATATGACGTATATCATGCTATGACGTCATACGCTAGGTCACTCAATCTTGAGCTCAAGGTTGCGGGTTCAAGACAAAGTTCATGGGTCAAGGTCAAACCTTATTTCCCGCCCTACGGTTGCCATAGTGATAGTTGCAGTACACGTTATAGGCAAAATGTAATATTCTGACGTCAAAGGTCAATGACCTTGAACCACCTTGCCCTCAAAGTTTCAGAGAACATTGCCTCAGACCTTTCTGCCATTACTTTAGGTCGCTTTCTCTCCATATCCGCTTTTCATCGCATAATCACGGCATTTTCCAATGGCGACCCTGCACAGACAGAATTTAACCTATATGGCCTCGTTTTACCGTGAATATATTGACCTAGGTCTATGCAAATCGGGTGTAAGGTAGAATACCCTAGCCTCCACAAACACCCAAACGCTCATTTTCCTGGACATCTTTTTTTTGCACTATCAATGTCACTGATGCCGAGTTGGCTTGCCCAAAGACAAGACACAGACATACTGTATCTCAAAATTCTGATCTGATACGGCATTCCTGCTGCCAGATTCTTGTTCAGCGCCACAAATTACCTTAGAAACAGGCTATTTCATATTGGATCCACGACAGCAGTTAAATTTTGTTGACCAGTGTAATAGATGATGGTACTGAGTGTTTTTTTTTTGGAAGCCTCAAACTGGGCCTGCCTTATAAGTGCGTTGTGTCGTCCTGTGCTTCAGAATGCCTTTGTTGTTTTCGTTAAAATCCAGATAGCCTTCTCGCTCTGCCCTACTGAGGATGAGAGGGTCGAAGTAAGGAATGCTATTCTATTGTAATATAGGCATTTTGTGATATTGTCCGGACTGGGTCATGTGTTTATATAATTTTTGTGAGAAGTCATTTTTTTAGACATTTTTAGTCATTTTGGTAAACTTTTATCTTACTGTGATGAATGTACTGTGAAGTCGAGGACGCTTAGATCCGCTGGCTCGAGCATTACCTGTAACCATCAGTCGACTGCCGCCTCGCCTGTTCCTCACGGATGTGAAGAGCGTTTCTGGTCAAGATCTTTGTCTGGTCAAGTGATCTCGTTTGTGTGGTGGCCAAAACCACCTCTCCTCGTCTAGTTAAGTAGTCTTATTTGTTTGGTGCCGTGGCACTGTTCGAAACCGGGCAGAAACCTGGTGGCTAAGCTGTGCCAGTGCCTTTTGGCTCGTTAGAAGTGGATTGCAGCCTGGGCTTCTGGCCTAATGATAAAAATTTGTTATCGAAATGTTCCATTGACCCTCCGTGAAATATGCTGGAACAAAAATAGTCAGGATTGCCGGTTTTTGCCTATTGTAATATAGGCCTTGAGTGGAATTGTCTGAACTGGGTCATGTGATGAAAGAGGTCCTTTTTGTGATAAGTGAGAAGACATTTTTAGTCATTTTGGTAAACTTTTATCTTACTGTGATGAATGTACTGTGAAGTCGAGGACGCTTAGATCCGCTGGCTCGAGCATTACCTGTAACCATCAGTCGACTGCCGCCACACCTGTTCCTCACGGATGTGAAGAGCGTTTCTGGTCAAGATCTTTGCCTGGTCAAGTGATCTCGTTTGTGTGGTGGCCAAAACCACCTCTCCTCGTCTAGTTAAGTAGTCTTATTTGTTTGGTGCCGTGGCACTGTTCGAAACCGGGCAGAAACCTGGTGGCTAAGCTGTGCCAGTGCCTTTTGGCTCGTTAGAAGTGGATTGCAGCCTGGGCTTCTGGCCTAATGATAAACATTTGTTATCGAAATGTTCCATTGACCCTCCGTGAAATATGCTGGAACAAAAATAGTCAGGATTGCCAGTTTTTGCCTATTGTAATATAGGCCTTGAGTGGAATTGTCCGAACTGGGTCATGTGATGAAAGAGGTCCTTTTTGTGATAAGTGAGAAGACATTTTTAGTCATTTTGGTAAACTTTTATCTTACTGTGATGAATGTACTGTGAAGTCGAGGACGCTTAGATCCGCTGGCTCGAGCATTACCTGTAACCATCAGTCGACTGCCGCCTCGCCTGTTCCTCACGGATGTGAAGAGCGTTTCTGGTCAAGATCTTTGTCTGGTCAAGTGATCTCGTTTGTGTGGTGGCCAAAACCACCTCTCCTCGTCTAGTTAAGTAGTCTTATTTGTTTGGTGCCGTGGCACTGTTCGAAACCGGGCAGAAACCTGGTGGCTAAGCTGTGCCAGTGCCTTTTGGCTCGTTAGAAGCGGATTCCAGCCTGGGGTTCTGGCCTAATGAAAAACATTTGTTTTGAAATATTCCTTTGACCGTCCGTGCAATATGCTGGAACAAAATATAGTCAGGATTCCTTGTTTTTGCCATTTGGTGAACGCGCGCGGGTGAACGGGTGAATGTGACCGAATATCACTTTAGCTGTGAGTTCCTGAGGGCACGGGGAGCCTATGGTGTGAATTTGAGCGAAATCGCAGGAGACGCCATTTCGGGCGAATCCGTCGCTGAAGCCGACGCTGAAGATGCCGGTTCGCTTGAATTTCACTTTTTCACCTCTAGCGGGTGAACGGGAGATTGTGACGGAAAATCACTTTAGCTGTAAGTTGCTGAGGGCACGGGGAGCCAATGGTGTGAATTTGCGCGAAATCGGAGGAGACGCCATCTTAGGCGAATCCGTCGCTGAATCCGACGCTAAAGACGCCGGTTAGGGAGAATTTCACCTTTTCACCTCTAGCGGGTGAACGGGTGAGTGTGACGGAAAATCACTTTAGCTGTAAGTTGCTGAGGGCACGGGGAGCCAATGGTGTGAATTTGCGCGAAATCGGAGGAGACGCCATCTTGGGCGAATCCGTCGCTGAATCCGACGCTAAAGACGCCGGTTAGGAAGAATTTCACCTTTTCACCTCTAGCGGGTGAACGGGTGTGTGTGACGGAAAATCAATTTAGGGGTGAGTTTCTGAGTGCACGGGGAGCCAATGGTGTGAATTTGAGCGAAATCGCAGGAGACGCCACTTTGGGTGAATTTCACTTTTTCACCTCTAGCGGGTGAACAGGTGAATGTGACAGAAAACCACTTAAGCTGTGATTTGCTAAGGGCAAGGGGAGCCTATGGTGTGAATTTGAGCGAAATCGCAGGAGACGCCACTTTGGGTGAATTTCACTTTTTCACCTCTAGCGGGTGAACGGGTGAGTGTGACGAAAAATCACTTAAGGTGTGAGTTACTGAGGGCAAGGGGAGCCTATGGTGTGAATTTGAGCGAAATCGCGGGAGACGCCGTTTCGGGTGAATTTCACTTTTTCACCTCTAGCGGGTGAACAACTGAATGTGACAGAAAATCACTTTAGGGGTGAGTTGCTGAGAACACGGGGAGCCTATGGTGTGAATTTGAGCGAAATCGGAGGAAACGCCATTTCGGGCGAATTTCACTTTTTCACCTCTAGCGGGTGAACGGGTGAATGTGACAGAAAATCATTTTAGGGGTGAGTTGCTGAGGGCACGGGGAGCCTATGGTGTGAATTTGAGCGAAATCGCAGGAGACGCCGTTTCGGGTGAATTTCACCTTTTCACCTCTAGCGGGTGAACGGGTGAATGTGACAGAATATCACTTTAAGGGTGAGTTGCTGAGGGCACGGGGAGCCTATGGTGTGAATTTGAGCGAAATCGCAGAAGACGCCGTTTGGGGTGAATTTCACCTTTTCACCTCTAGCGGGTGAACGGTGAATGTGACAGAAAATCACTTTAGGGGTGAGTTGCTGAGGGCACGGGGAGCCTATGGTGTGAATTTGGCGAAATCGCAGGAGACGCCGTTTCGGGTGAATTTCACCTTTTCACCTCTAGCGGGTGAACGGGTGAATGTGACAGAAAATCACTTTAGGGGTGAGTTGCTGAGGGCACGGGGAGCCTATGGTGTGAATTTGAGCGAAATCGCAGGAGACGCCATTTCGGGCGAATCCGTCGCTGAATCCGACGCTGAAGATGCCGGTTCGCTTGAATTTCACCTTTTCACCTCTAGCGGGTGAACGGGAGATTGTGACGGAAAATCACTTTAGCTGTGAGTTGCTGAGGGCACGGGGAGCCAATAGTGTGAATTTGAGCAAAATCGGAGGAGACGCCATCTCGGGCGAATCCGTCGCTGAATCCGACGCTAAAGACGCTGGTCAGGAAAATTTCACCTTTTCACCTCTAGCGGGTGAACGGGTGAATGTGACAGAAAATCACTTTAGGGGTGAGTTGCTGAGGGCACGGGAGCCAATGGTGTGAATTTGAGCGAAATCGCAGGAGACGCCGTTTCGGGTGAATTTCACTTTTTCACCTCTAGCGGGTGAACGGGTGAATGTGACAGGAAATCACTTTAGGGGTGAGTTGCTGAGGGCACGGGGAGCCTATGGTGTGAATTTGAGCGAAATCGCAGGAGACGCCATTTCGGGCGAATCCGTCGCTGAATCCGGAATGCGAATCCGTCGCTAACTTCATGGACGTTCCAGAAAAACCTGTTGTGAGGCTACCGGAGTCAAATATCTGGTTTTTGAGACCAGGCTTGTGTCTACCGTTGGCTCAGCTACCATCCAAGGTTCGATGGACGGGGCCTGAAAAAGTTCCACCTGTTCCAAGTTAACTTGGGCGTCATCAAGCCAGCTAGCTATCCTGTAATCTGCGTGCCGGGCATACTGAGGAGAGTGTTCAATTTGACGCCGTTGTTCATGTGAGAACAGCTTTCGGAAGGTTGGGTGATTTGGGAACTGAAAAAGTTTTAGGGCATACTGCATGCCATGCATTCTGCGCCTTAGGTCCAACGGCATCTCACTTGCCTCCACGAGCATACTGGAGGTGGGAGATGTGCGAAAAGCACCGATTATTATCCTGATGGCGTGATAATGAACTGTGTCTAGCATGCGTTTAGAGCTTTCCGTGGCGGCATCATATGCTATGGAACCATATTCTATTTTAGATCGGACCAAAGATCTATATAACATAAGGAGGGTTTTCTGGTCCGCGCCATACTTGAGCTTGGTCAAAACTTTAAAGATATTTAGGGCTTTGAAACATCTATCCCTTAGATCCTTAAAATGTGGCACGTATGTTAATTTCCCTATCAATGATTACACCGAGAAAGCGGGTTTGTTCTACTACATCTATGGCTTGTTTATACATTGTTAGGACAGGATCAGTGCAATCATTTCGTTTACGACAAAAATGTATGCACTTTTTCACCTCTAGCGGTTGAACGGGTGAATGTGATATAAATCACTTTAGGAGTGAATTGCTGAGAGCCCGGGGAGCCTATGGTGTGAATTTGAACGAAATCGCAGGAGACGCCTTTCCGGGCGAATTCGTCAATGAATCCGAATGCCAATCTGTTGCTGACTTCATGGACGTCTGTTCTCTCTCTGGGGGTCACGGAGGCGCCGAAACGTGCAATGTGTCCCCTTGATCCGACCTTGTCTCTACATGAGCTCATCTGTCGGTCTTAGTAACCCGGTACTATCCGTTTAGCATTCGGGCTTACTGGCTCTCGGAAGGGGATTAGAATAGCTCTCCTCTTCCTGGGGGTCACGGAGGCGCCAAACGTGCATTGTGATTCCCCTTGACCCGACCTTGACTCTACATTACCTGAGCCGTTTTTTTCGTAACTCAGTACTATCGTTCTAGCCTTCGAGCCTACTTGTTCCCTCTGGCTAGGCTGTCAGAAAATTGCGATTGTGTAAGAAAATTGCGCGCCAAATCGATTGGTCCCACAGTTGACGTTCCCGGTGGGTCCCAAGTTAATGGGATTTGATGCATCAGAATGTAAACAGATTTTACGCCACCGTAGTTTAGCCCATGCCAGTTCTCGGAGCCGTCCCGGCCCGCTGAAGAGGGAATCGTGGGTCACCGCTATTGGTGACCTCCACAATCGACCCCCGAAGAGTCCACCAAGCTACCACCACTACCATCGATCCTGGACACAGCACGTCGTCCCGGAGCCGTACGGGTCGTCCCCCTGTGAGATTTGCGCTAAGTAGTGCAAGGACTTTTCAGGACGTCAGTAAAGTAAAGAATATCCGCCAACCCATCTTTAACCGGAGCCAACCCGTCTTCCACAGCAGTGCGCCAGCTTGGTCCGTTGAAAGGGATGTGACAGGGCCACGCCGCCACAGACCACGTTGCGAGGTCATGTCCCGCGCCGCCGAGGACATCGCCGCCGCCAGAGTCGCTAAGCTCGTACCTCTCCTGGTTTTCCCTCTGGAAATAGGGGCATGAACCTACCGTGATTTCACCGGGAGTAAAGCTCATTATTTGTAGAGTGGTGTTATGAGAAGTGGTGATATACATGTAAGTACCTATATACATGTAAGTACCTGATATACATACCGGTACCTCAGCCCCATTTTTGTTTCTCCGGTTTCAAGGGTGTTTCAACCGCTGAATTTCGGTTCAGGTGAAAACGGTCGGTGTGTAGCGAGGACATGGTGAAGGTGGGCGTAAAGCCCAACTAGTTCTTACATGTTATCACATCATTTTGCCATTTATGCGAAACGAAGTGTTACATCGCGGCTCTTTATATCCCCACTGTTTCCCAACAAGGTCATCGCCACAGGACACCGAGACTACCAGTGGATCAATTGTTCTTCTTATGGGTGAGATAAAGCTGCCCTGTACTCAGTCCGTTGTTAAACTGTTCCGATTTTCATTCTAAAAAGTTAAACGGCTTTAATCACGCTGTCTTCACCACGGGGAGGGTGGTCGTTTATCCCACTCTGCTGTAATACCCAGATGGACCACTGGCCTGCCCATCGGTCCCAGCAGTGAATGACTGGTGCTTTGGGTGAAGTTCATTTTGTCCAGTGTCTAGCGAAGGAAAATTGACTTTTGGCGAAGACGAAGACAGTTTCTGTACAGAACCAGAACTCAGAGCACGTATCAAACGGTGGAAAGCTATCGAAATACGCATAATACGTAAATTATCTAAGGATGGATGTATTCAGCTTTGTCTTGCGGAATGGGGAGGCCACTGCCTTCTACCGTGTCAAGAGGCGGCTGACCTAGTCTTTATATTTCCATCAGCACGATTCGCACGTTCCTTGCTAGCTCTCAATGTCAAAAATGTTCGTAAAATAGTTCCGTGCTGTTCATTGCATGTTACTCACATATTTCCGCGTTTGAGCTGCAAACCATAGACGTAAGACACACTGCAATAACAATTCCGTGTATTGTCATTCGGGTGGAATACGCAAAATTATCATTTGTAGTAAAGTGGCATCACCAAACGTCTCTTGATGCAGTGCACAACACGGGGCAGAAGTGTGCTGGAGTCAACTGAATTATAGAGAGGACTTCACATGCTCATTTGTGAGCTAAAACATTTTTTATTTTCATCATCTTTTTTCATTCATTTTACATAATGATAGGGAACAGAAGTAAGGGAACAGAACAGCAAAAGATGACATGAGCAGAGCAAAGCAATAAGGAGCAACAAAAGGAAGACATAGGTATACAGCATCGAACAAAGGAAGCAGGCGAGCACGTAGATTACGAAAACGAGAAAAGCCGATACAAAAACAAACGAAACAGAACAAACGAACTGAGGAGAAAACATAATGTCAAAACACACTTGCAAGCAGTGAAAGTTGAGCGCAAACAATACAGACAGGAACAAATACAAATAAACGTAGTTAAATTATTAATAGATAAGTACAGTAGATAAGTAGCGGACCCACATATGTTGAGTTGTTTAGTCTAACGAAACCATTACTAAGCGAAAATAAGGAGGAAAAAACCGAAGCCAATACAAATACAAAACAAAAACAAACCAAAACGAAAACAAGGAGAAGACATTTCAGCAAGTAAGCAGGACGAAGAAGTGTTCGGCGAGATCAAGAATAAGACACTAATCGAATCAGACCAACGAACAGAACAAAAAACAAAAAGCTGCAAACAGAAGAGAACAAAAAAGAAACGCGCGGAAGACAAAACGAGCCCGCAAAACAACTGGTTGCATTTGAAATGATTGTTTTGGTAAAACACCCAGCATAATTTGTTGACGCCTCATAGATGCTGCATCTGATCCGACAATAAGATGGTTCTTCTCAGTGGAATACCTTATCATTTTAGCATCTTCATATCATGCTGAGTTTGGCACCCGTAGATGTTTTCCCAGAAGACATATCCCGCACAGGCACGGGTAGCGCAGCGGCACGTGCGTCTGAGTGCCCACTTCTTCACTGAGTCCTACACATCAGGCAGATGGCCACGAAGTAGGCCTCGTTGCAGCAGTGGGCGCAGGTAGGTGTCGGTCGGTGTCCCATCCGGTCAAGGCGCTACTCCAAGCCTGTCCAGCGCCCGGTTTGGAGCTGGCACACCGTGACCGCGGTGTCACGGTTGTACCGACCGATGGATGACAGCGCGTGGTCCCACATGTTACTGTGGTGCTAGCAATTAGACCAATGTTGTTTCGCCGACCTAGAAACTGTTCTCACAGGTGTTGAGGTCGACTCCGTCGTCACCTTGTGGTAGGACCCAAGCCTTTCTGGCAGTGTGTCCAACAGTACGGGCGTTGCACTTTGACGGTGTTTTGGGGCAGGCCAGAGGCCTCTGTCGCCACTGTGTCCACCCTCTCATTTCCCGGCAGGCCGCAGTGAGCCGGGACCCACTGCAGGCAGACTTCCGGTGGGTGATTCGCGATGGCAGTGAGCATCTCCTATATGGCCGCTCCCAGAGGTGCCGTCTGTGCCGCGGCGCCCCAAGCGAGCAGAGAGAGGGCGGAATGGGAGTCTGTGCAAATGATGACCGGGGCTGTGGCTGGTTCTTCCTCTAGACGTCTGAAGTCAACTAGTGCAACTCGCAGGGCACAAGCTCCTCTCAAGTGCTGGAGCACAGTGCACCAGCTGGTGCACGCACCTCTCGGATCTACCCGGACGGCAGGATGATGTGGATGCCTCCGCCTCCAAGCGTCGTGCCTGCGGTGGCGGATCCACCTGAATAGATCCAAGTGGCCCGGGTCGGTAGGTTAGTCAATTGTTGTTCAACGATTGTGCGTCAGACTGAGTCGGGAGCTGAGCGGTGGCCACTCGGTCCTTCATCCAGATCGAAGCGAACGGACTCCCGAGTCAGCCACGGCGGGGCAGTGCCCAACCGCTCCTCCACCGCCGTATCAGTCACGCAGGCCATGTTCAGAACCTCTAGGCCTCACCAACGCCACTCCGAGGTACAGAACGGGGGTGTCGGGGCTGTCGTCTCCACCGTGACTCGGAGCGGGTCTTCTGCGGGAAATAATTTCGCCCAACAAATCATGCGGGCGACCAGGACGCCACGGCGAGAGTGGGCCGTAGGTAAGCCCGCTTCCGCCATGAGAGCCACAGGGTTCGACTGTGGGCGACCTGTGACCACTCTGGCTGCGGCACGGAGCTCCATATCAATCAGCTGTTGTTGTTGTTGTAGTCCCTCGGGCCAGCCTACGGCCGGCCGTAGCCGAGAGGCTCTCGATGACGTAGCTAGTTGCGGGCCAAGGCCGCCACGGTCCCGCCGTTCCGGAGCTGTGCAACGGGTCCGGATGAATGGTGCCGATGAGGGGCAGCCGCAATCCCGCCAGGCACGGGCACCGGAGCAGGACGTGCTCGGGTGTATCCGGGCCTTCGCGGCAGCAGACGAGACAGCGCGCCGCAAGGCACGCCGGGTCCGCGCACTGCTGACATTGGCGGGAGGGAAGACGGCCGATGCGGTACAGGTACTGTATGGAGAGCCCCCAGTGACCTGTCCTCAGCTGGTGCACGTTGACGGCGTCTTCCCGGCTCTCGGTGAGGACCGGCGTCGGCATCCGGTCCCCCATGATGCGCCTGAACAGGCTGTCCGACCAGCAGCATCGCCAGGCCCTGGAGGCGGCGCGGTCGACAGCTCGGGTGAGGCTGCCCACTGAAGGAACGTATCTTATCCCCTGGCCACAGCTTGGAGGCGAAGGTGCCACACCGACGCGCCCAACGTGGTCTGCTAGGGCGCCGGCGCCGCTCGCAAGAGTCGACAGCGCAGCCTAGGAGTCCGTGCAGAGGACGATGGGGCCCTCAGCTGGGGCGCTCCCCATCTCCAGCAGCTTCTCCAGCGCCGCTCGGATGGCGACGAGCTCGGCGCGCGTGCTGCTGCACAGCCTCCCGGCCGAGGCGGTGACCAGGTGCTCATCCCCAGAGGGGAGCACAATGAGGGCCCTCCTCCGCCGGCACTCACTCCTCCTTCCGCAGAGCCGTCACTCCAGACACAGGTGGCCTGGTCTGGCAGGGTGCACAGGTGCTCCTCCGCGGCGGCACGGCGGCGCGCATCCGGCACCCCTCGCAGGGCGTCCGGGCCGACATCCAGGCAGATGTGGACGCGAGTCGTATCCACCCAAAGGGGGATGGTGACGTGCAGCCTTGCTTCGATGGGAACGTCGGACGCCCCCGCTCTCTCCAGCGCCCTCGCACCAACAGCCCGCCAGCCGGTGGTGGTGATCAGGCGCTGAGGGGCGGTAGACTCCGCCGTCACGAGGAGTGGGTCGTCCTTTCGTTTCGTAGGGCTCGGGCCGAACCTGCCAGTCTTGCTGCTAGCACCTGACGACGCACCCTGATAGCCGTGAGGCCCGCTTCTGCCAGCAGCGAGTGACGAAGGGTGCTGACAGGGCATCCGGTGATAGCTCGGGCGCAGGCCCTGAGTTCGCAATCAGGAGCTCTACGTGTGACTCCGACGCAGCGGGCAGCCATGCAGCGGCGGCGTGCTCCATGGCGCCGCGCACGTAGCCGCTAGCCACAGTGCGAAGTTGTGGCTCTCTAAGCCCCCAGGAGCGGCCCGCCATCCTACGTAGCTGAGCGATGCGGGGCTTTTCTTTCTTGCGAAGGTTGAGGCAATGTTCCCCGAAGTGAAGCTGCCTGTCGAAGGTCACACCGAGGAGCTTCAGATGCCGCCCACCTCTGACGTCAGCGCCGTCCACCTTGATGGAGAGGTTCTGAGCGTCCTGGTAGCGCTGGGACAGAACGAGCACCTGCGTCTTGGATCCCGCGATGGTCATCTTCCAGTCCCGAGCCCACTTGACCATGGTGTCAGCAGCCTCTTGGGCGCGCTCTCTGGCGAGGTCGACGGTGCACCCCGTGCTCAATGTAGCCGTATCGTCGGCGTACATGTACACAGGGGTGCTCGGAACGGGCCCCACTGCCTCCACCAGGTCCGCCGCCCAGAGGGTGAACAGGGTCGGCGCGAGGACCGACCCCTGCGGTAGCCCGGCGCGGAAGATGCGGCCGGAGCTGCGCACCCCGTTCACCTCCGCGCAGGCGCGGCGGTCGCGCAGGAACTGGAAGACCCAGGAGGCCATACACTTGGGGAGGTGGCACAACATCTTGAGCAGTAACATCCGGTGGTCGATCTTGTCATAACTGCGGGAGAAATCATAGGCGACGAGGACGAACCTGGCGGCAGTTTTGCCGTCTGACGGGCGGTCTCGCGGCCTCGGGAGGTTAAACCCGTCTTGGAATTCTTGGGTGAGTCGTCCCAGGTTCTCTTCAGCGGATCGGCCGCGCTTGAAGCCGACCTGTTCCTCTGGGATTGTCCTGTCCCTCTCCAGCAGGTGGGTTAGCCTCGCTCCGACCATCCGCTCGGCCAGCTTCGCGATGTGGCTGGTAAGTGAAATGGGTCCGAAACTGGAGACGTCTTGTGGGTTCTTCCCTGCTTCCAAGATCGGTATGATGGTCGCCCTCCTCCATGCATTAGAGACCACTGAGCTGCGCCACGGGCAGTTGATGAGGTGCAGGAGGGCATCCTGGCCTGCTGGTCCCAGGTATCGAAGGTGCTCCGTGCACGTTATCGGGATCGGGCGCTTTCCTGGACCTCATCTTCTTAATCTGGTACAGCATCTCATCTCTGCTGAAAGGCTGGCAGGAGCTGTCACAGGAGCATGGACGTGACCACGCTGCGCACAGTGAGGTCTTTGTGGCTCGGTCACGCCTCCGGTGGCGGGTGTGCTTGCTCACGAGGGAGTACTCGCGAGCGAAGGCCTCGGCCTTGGCTCGGTCCTTCACAGCGACACGGCCGCCGTCGCCGTTGACCGTCTGGCCGGGGCATACGTCCCGCGCGCCCCCTCCATCCGCCTCATAATATTCGTGACGCAGCCAATGGCCGCGGGCCTGTTCAGCTCCTCGGTGACAAAATACCGGAAAGAGCGCCGTCTTGCCTCCTCCTCGGCCTCTGCGGCTCTTCTCTTGGCGGCCTTCCATCGGTCCGTGGTTTCCCTTGAGGGGACCCGATGAATGTCGATCCTCGCCGTCCGGCGCTCCGCCACCGCACTGGCCAGCTCCGGGTCGAGGGCCCAGGGTGCGGGGTCGGCACGGGCTCCGCGGGGGATCCTGCAGGAGCTCGCTTCGAGGATGGCGTTCGTCAAGCGCGTAGCCATTCCCTCGACCGGCAGGTCCGGCGTAACAGTGCCAGCCACCGCCTCATCACAGTCGGCGGTGAAGCCAGTCCAGTCAGCCTTGTGGAGGGCCCAGCGCGTCTTCCTGATACGCCGGGGGCGACTGCCGAACACCGACACCACCTGGGGAGGTGGTCGCTTCCAAGGTCGGTGCCAACCGACCACGTACAGCGGCGCGCCAAGTCTTGGTGGGCCATGGCAATATCCGGGGCCGAGAGGCGAGTCTCCACTCCATACCTGGCACGGGTGGCAGCGCCGTTGTTGAGGATTCGCCAGTTCTTGCGCAGGGACCAGCCATGTATCAGGCGGTCCACCCTGTCCGGGTCTAAACAGACGACATCCCAGGCAGGGTGGTGTCCGTTCACATCCTCCATGATGAGGGTCGGGTCGCCAGCAGGGAAGGCCTCGAGGGAGAAGTTGTTCACCCGCTCGTCCCCGCCAGACGAGCGTATAGGCGGGCGGTAGATGTTGAAGATGTCGATGGTGGGTGAAATCAGTATCTTGGGTGCGCTCAAGATGACTCTGACGGCGCACCATTCGGTTGTGTCGTCTTGAGGCTGGAGAGGCGACTCTTCGATGACACTGAAGTTGAGGCCGTCTCTGACGAGGATTGCGACGTCCCCTCCACAGACAGGCCCCACGACCCTCCTGCCTCTAGCCCTTCGCGAGATAGCGGCGGTCTGAAACACCGGGACCGATAGGGACTTTCCAGCCAACTGAGCCTCATGGATAGACACCACGTCCGTCCTGACGTCCGATAGCCAGCGGCTGAGCCCCGCAGTCTTGTTGCGAACCCCCTCCGCGCTCCAACTGACAAGCAGCAGTCGGCCTCGGGTCTGGCATTTGTGGCAGTATCTTCGGTACTTGGCTCGTCGGCTGAAGCCACCCTGAGGGCCCATTCCGCCGCGATCGCGGTTTCCCCCACCGGCGAGCCTCCCGGCGGGGGCGGTGGAGTCACTTATCTACGCGGGCCGGGACGCACCGAGTGTCAGTCGGCGCGCCCGGACCCACGGACAGCGTAGGAGATGTTTGAGAGTCGCCAATGGTGGCGGCAGCGCAGCGGTTGCCAGTCGCCGCGCAGCCGCGGCAGCTCCGGGGCGGCGGGGCCGCAGGGCGTCGGCCCCGCAACGTCCCGCACCTCGGGGCAGCTGAGTTCCATTTGGACGGCAACGGCCAGCGGCGAGTAGCAATACAGCAGTCGCGTATTCGAGGGCGCCCCGACATATCCACCGACTGCTCCTCCGTGACAGGCGTCTGCTTGAGAGCACTTCCCTGAAAAAGAAAATGCGTTAGCAATTGACAGGTCGTGCCACTGGAAGGCCAACTAAAAACATGTGTTTGTTTCAGCAAGCGCATGAACATGGGCCTGAGCCACCTTCGCTGGGGCGGGGAGATACCCCACAGATCTCGGAAATCACACTAATGAATGAAAAGTGGTAGAACTTGTGGGGCATCCTGACGTAATCTCTGAAAATTAAGTTGTTGATTTTTATCAGCAAAGATCTCACAAATCACACAAATGAATGAAAAGTGGTAAACGTTGTTGGGCACCCTGACGTAATCTCTGAAAAATTAAGTTGTCAATTTTTATCAGCCTAAATCCAACGTCACCAGAGGCCAAACCATGTCACCATACGGATATAAGGAGGATGAATGTTTTTGTCACAGCATCTGACGTACAAAAGCCATAACACAACTATTTAAACATTTGTAATATTCTCAACAAATTCAATCGAATGATATATAGTACGATCTTGCTAGGTGACATCTCAGTGATAACAAAAATCCAGTGACGCCAACATAAACGCTGTATCTCCGTTCCAGACGAAGTTACTTAGCTAAATCATATAACCCATGAATTTTCAAAAGAGAGGTCATGGCTCGTACCCAACCCTGGGTTATCTAAATAAAAATACCAATTAACATCTCATAGTAGCCGATGACTTCATGTATTGAGATACATTTTAGATAAATCGACTCCACGTATTTACTCATGCTGTTACATTTTTGTTGGAGGTGGTCACTTAACGTGCACTGCTGAGATGACCCGAACTGGACCTAAAATTTTGACACAACTTGCAAAACTGATCAGAAGAAAATGCATCCAAAACCATTTACAGGCTTCTGCGAAGACCCAAAGGGGGGGCATTAGTGCAAGTGTAACGTTGTGACAGGGGCAGATGCCGGGTTTCATGTATTTATGATAAGCTCATCTACGGAAATGCAGTAGGCGTTTCGGTTGGGATGAAAAGAACAGGACACTGTTTTTACCACAAAAATCCATAAAAAGGACACATTTTAGCATTGATCACTGTCTGCCCCACCAGCACAATACATCAACAATCCAGCGGTTTTGAACATTTTTACTTTTGAGACTTCCATTCAATTAGCCTCCAAATAAAGTTACCTGGTAAATTGTGTTGCACTGAGGATATCATAGATGCCGCAGCATGATGTTACAGCATGCCGCAACTGACCAGTCACGTTGTCTTCAGCAGCGTCTCACGGGCCATTCCCAGTTGATGGTGGAGTAGCGCGCCCATTGAAACACAACTCAGTACAGGTGAAGCTCTGTTTAGAGCTGACCTCCATCGAAGATCGCATCAGCACCACCACCACGCTGAGGAGAAGGGAGGTACGGCGGTGTTACAAATGCACTATAAAAGAGAAAATACGACGGGGCGCTGGTGGGCAATAGACAGGGCAAAGAAAACACCCCACCACACATTAGATTAAACAAAAATTACATACATATAGTACTATACATTGTGCTCCCCATGGAGGTCTTAATATGCTATCTTACATCTAGCCTCCTGAGTCCCCACGTATAGGTATCTATACGCAGGTTTGAATAGCTCTACCACCTCCTACCGATGTCGTAGCCTTTTATATAAATTATGTATAGAAAACTGGACATTCTAGCTTTCTTCTGGTGTCAAAATCATAAACTAAACCCAAGGGCAAGTGAGTCAAAATTCCCTTTGTTCGACGATAGGCGTGAGCGCCGGACGGTTTCGCGGTTGCTCCGAAGAAGGTATGTAGTTTAAAAATGTTACTGACAGAATCTAGTTTTGATAAGTATATGAACAGAAAGCTTAAATTATTGGAAGTATCTGAGTTTTTATCCGGTGTTTTTAACATTTTTTTTGCCAAACAATCTCCTTCGAAAATGCTATGTATAGAATTCTATACTCCAGGACTCAATGACGACAAAAGTGACACTATACTTAACCATTTGGAGGGCATCCCAGGCATATCATACTCCTTTGATGTAATGAGACACCATTGATGAGGAGCACATGTTAAGCAAATATGTTTTCCTCGTGGGTTCCTTTGTTTTTAATTTTATAAAACTAGAAGATATGGATTGGAACAGGCGATGCTTATCATTCTGGTACTGAAGCGAGAAGCAGATCCGAGGAGGGGAGATGGGGTAATAGCCCCCCTTAGGCCTACTACGCGATAATAATACTACGCGAAGGTAGGTCTAGGTGGCCCCTCATTATGTAACCGGGGGCCCCGAAATTAATATCGGAGGCCCCCCAGAGTTGTTCTCGGGGTCCCTACCTCTGAGGTCCCACGAAACCCGCGACCGGACCCCTAAAAATCGTCTCAGGGCCCACTGCTGTCCAAGCCGGGTCCCCTGTCCTCGGCAGTTTTATGTCCTCGGTATTCCACCCGGGCCCCCTGTGACTGCAACTGGAACCCCTGCGGTTCACCCGGGCCTCCTTTGGCCATCTGGACACCCTGATATTCTTCCGGGCCACTTGCAGTCCACTTGAAACCGCTGAGTCTGCGACCGGGCCCCTCAGAATTATCCCAAGCCCACTGATGACGAAGTCGGGCCCCTGTTCTCAGCAGTTGCAGATAATTTCCCTGTATCCCACCCGGGCCCTCTGTGACCCAAGTCGGGCCCCCTGCGGCTCACTCAGGCCTCCTGTGGCCATCCGGGCCTCCTGAAATGCTTCCGGGGGCCCATGTGGCTCACTTGCGATCTTGGTGTCGGGGACCGGGCCCCCTACGATAATCTCAGACATATTGTGGATACATTCAGCCCCCTGCCTTGCTTGCGGGATTCCTTTGGTCTCGGCCCTCTGTGGCTACAACATCTGTTCCTGCTTGGGAGTAGCAGGTTTAATATCTTAAACACGGTAACTCCTGGCTGGAGTACAAGTCTCACGAGGACTTCGAGGAGATCAGGTACCTGGAATTAAAATCCAGCTTACTGATCAGCTCAAGACTGAAGGTAATAATATGAACTGTGAGGCCAGGCGAGAATACACTGAAAATGTTTCAGAGGCACCAGCTGACGAGCTTCCCACAAAGCGACCAAAGGTTGCAATGTCGTCGAAGGATATCAAAAGTGCTAGCACACAGTACATGCACGAAATTATCCCTGGTAAGGAATCGTACCGAAGATGCCGATGACCGTCCTATAACAAGCTGGCTCTCATCAAGCCCAAGACGTTTGGAGTGCTTCTCTAATACATTACTGAAACAATCTTTTTTACCAAGATCCACGAGGCATAAAGGTCATGGAGCGCACACAATGTATCTATTGGGAACCTGGATATGGTACATACATGCTTGGGTCTAACGATAGTCCTTGACTGATCCCTAACGAGAACGTGCTTTAATGCTCGGTGGTATTTAATTTAGGAATTAGGACTTTACTAACAGTAACTTAACACGCGCATTGACGGGGGTCTGAGCCACCTTCGCATTGACGGGGGTCGGGTACCCGCTCCCTAAGATTTCGAGAACCACGGTAGGTAGCGAAAAACGGTAAACGGCGTTGGGTTGCCCATCCACTTCTCCATCGAAAACATTTGAACAATTTTTTTGTCAGGTCACATTTAAGGTCACGAGAGGTAAAAAACAGCCGTCATAGGGATAACATGTAAATTCAGTTTTTCGGCCATTACATCTGAACAAGTAAAGATAGAGCAAAACGACTTGAACTATATGAATCCTCTCAGCAAGCCGAATCGAATGATATATAATTTGACCTTGCTAGGTCAAATCAAGGATTTGACCTGACCTGAGGTCAGGTCAGGGTCAAATTATATAAAATGCATATCATTAGAACCCCAAAGCCCAGGCGAGTCTAATGCAGCTAAAATAAATGCTCTATCACCATCCGTTACTGATTTATTCTGTAAAAACTATTTTTCCCATGTATTTCCAATGGAGAGGTCATGCCTCGTACCTGACCTTAGGTCATCGATATCAAAAATACCGGAACAAATTTTAGAGAACTAGGTAGGGGCATTATGTGATATGAGCTTCAATCTGATAAGTTCACCCTGCTCCGACTTATGGTATCTTAAATTTTTTAGGTCGGGTCACTTCACCTGTGCTGGTGACCTGACCTTGGATGACCCAACCTTAAAATTTTCACAGAAGTTGTAAAAATGTTAAGGGAAAAGGTATGCCAAGAACGGCGGCGCCACGCGCCGCCGTTTTTCTGCTATCTCCGAAAAACCCGAGGGGGCGGGTATCCACCCCCCCGTCAATGCGCGTGTTAAGGTGACGATCCGTATTAGTAGACTCAACCGGCGAAGGTACCAAATTTTGTTATGCCTACGTCATAATAATGATTAAAATCTTAGTTAAAAGGGAAAGCAAATACAACGTTCATTGTGAGATAGTGACAAATGCATCATGTTTCACGCAGCGCATCCCGAGAAAAAGTTTATCATTAGTGCACTATTTATAGTCATTGAGTCCTGGTGTATAGATTTCTATACATCCAATAAATTATATTTATAAATTTTTTAATTTAAATTTTTGTTAATTATTGAGTTCCTTGCATCAAAAACCCAAAAATCAAAAAGGGTTTGCACTTCCATCAAATATTTTGGGCTCGGGTCTCAAGAGGATAGTACTAAGCCTGCAGGATTTTGAAGCGACAGAAAGACAGACAGAAACACACAAACATACAAACAGAGACAGACCTTGGAATTTTAGGACATGTAGACTGCTAAGCCTATATGTGGGCCAGCCAGCCAGTCAGCCCGACCGACAGAGACATACAGACAGAGAAAGAAAAACTTCCAGAAAGCCAGAGATAGACAGGGATAAACAGAAACACAAACAGTGAGAGAACAAGATAGACAGAAACATATAAACGGAGACAGATCGACATAGACAGAAATAAACAAAGAAACAACCAGACAGACATTGCCAGATATTCAGGGAAGCCAGATCTAAATACATACAGACAAACAGAACAGACAAAATACAGGGACAGTTAGACAGACATACAGAGACAGTCAGACATACACACAGAAAAATACAGAAACATCCAGGCAGACAGACATACAGAGAATACAGAGGCAGACAGACAGGTAGGCAGACAGACAGAGGAAGCCAGGTCTAAGTGCATACAGACAGACAGAACAGCCAGAGACATACATACAGAAACAGCCAGACAGACATACAGGGACAGTCAGAGACATACAGAAAAGTACAGACATCCAGGCAGACAGTCAGACTGATATACAGAAAAATGCAGGCAGACAAGCAGACAGGCAGACAGACAGCCAGACAGACAGAGTCTGACAGACAGACATTCAAGCAGACAGTCGGGCAGACAGATGGACGGACAGTCAGGCAGACATACAGACAGTCAGGCAGGCAAGAAGACAGGGAAACAGGCAGACAGGCAGGCAGACAGGGAGACAGGCATGCAGGGAGACAGACAGTCAGTCACACAATCAGACAGACAGTCAGGCAGACATACAGTCAAACAGACATTCATACTGTCAGGTGAACAGACAGACTGTCAGGCAGATAGACAGACTTTCAGACAGGCAGGCAGGTAGACAGTCAGTCACACAATCAGACAGACAGACAGTTAGTCAGACAGGCAGACTGTCAGGCAGACATACATACTGTCAGGTGAACAGACAGTCAGGCCGGTAGGCAGACAGACAGTAAGGAAGACAGACAGAATGAAGACAGACAGCCAGACAGTCAGGAAGACAGACAGACAGACAGAGACAGTCAGGCAGGCAGGCAGGCAGGTAGACAGTCAGGCAGGCAGACAGACAGGGAGACAGGCAGACAAACAGAGACAGCAAACATTCAGACAACCAGACAGACATACAGAGGCAGCTAGACAGACATACAGAGACAGTCAGACATACATACAAAAGATACACAGACATCCAGGCAGACAGACATACAGAGAATACAGAGGCAGACAGAGGAATCCAAGTCTACATACATACAGACAGACAGAACAGACATACATACATACAGATAGAGCCAGAAAAACATACAGGGACAGTCAGTGACATACAAAAAGTACAGAGACATCCAGGCAGACAGACATACAGAGAATACAGAGGCAGACAGACAGGTAGGCAGGCAGACAGTGGAAGCCAGGTCTAAGTACATACAGACAGAACAGCCAGAGAGACATACATACAGAGACAGCCAGACAGACATACAGGGACAGTCAGAGACATACAGAAAAGTACAGAGACATCCAGGCAGACACTCAGACAGATATACAGAAAAAATGCAGGCAGACAAGCAGACAGGCAGACAGACAGCCAGACAGATAGTCTGACAAACATACATTCAAGCAGACAGACGGACAGACAGAGTCAGGCAGACATACAGAGTCAGGCAGGCAGGTAGACAGGGAAACAGGCAGGCAGGCAGACAGACAGGGAGACAGGCAGGCAGGGAGACATACATACAGACAGACAGACAGACAGACAGTCAGTCACACAGTCAGTCACACAATCAGACAGACAGACAGATAGTTAGGCAGACAGACAGTCAGGCAGACAGGTAGTCAGGCAGACATACATACTGTCAGATGAACAGACAGACTGTCAGGCAGACAGACAGCCTTTTTGATTTTTATAAATTTTGACCAAGTTGTTTCTCAGTTCGACTGTTGGAGTCGGAGTCTCACTAAAGTCATCAAGGGACTTGTCACGGAGACCCCGACCCCACCACCCGAACTAGCAACTCCCACAATGAAGGGTTGATTTAGAAGCCAAAGTTTAACGTCCCACAAAGCACAGGGACGGCCGCCCCGCTCAGGTCACCCTCTCACCAGTCAGTTGCCAGCCGACCTGTACGTCGGGTAAACTATTGAGCGCCGGAGCGTCTCAGGTGAACCGATCCCAAGCCTGGACATGCACTGCCACTGCATGCTTCTGAGCAGCGGGCCGGCGCCCAACGCTCTACTAACTGAGCTACCGGGGCGGCTGTCTGACATTCTTTCAGACAGGCAGACAGTCAGTCACACAATCAGACAGACATGCAGACAGTCAGTCGGACAGGCAGACATACATACTGTCAGGTGAACAGACAGTCAGGCAGACATACAGTCAGGCAGGTAGGCAGACAGACAGACAGACAATCAGGAAGACAGACGGGCAGACAGATACAGTCAGGCAGGCAGACAGACATACAGGGAGACATGCAGACAAACAGAGACAGCACACATTCAGACAACCAGACAGACATACAGAGACAGTCAGACATATATACAGAAAAATACACAGACATCCAGGCTGACAGACATACAGAGAATACAGAGGCAGAACAGAGGAAGCCAAGTCTACATACATACAGACAGACAGACAGAACAGACATACATACAGATATAGCCAGATAAAAACATACAGGGACAGTCAGAGACATACAAAAAAGTACAGAGAAATCCAGGCAGACAGACATACAGAGCATACAGAGGCAGACAGACAGGTAGGCAGACAGACAGAGGAAGTCAGGTCTAAGTACATACAGACAGAACAGCCAGCGAGACATACATACAGAGACAGCTAGACAGACATATAGGGACAGTCAGAGACATACAGAAAATTACAGAGACATCCAGGCAGACAGTGAGACAGAAATACAGAAAATGCAGGCAGACAAGCAGACAGGCAGACAGCCAGACAAAGTCTGACAGACAGACATTTAAGCAGACAGGCAGTCAGACAGTCAGGCAGGCAGGGAGTCAGTCACACAGTCAGGGAGTCAGTCACACAGTCAGCGAGTCAGTCACACAGTCAGGGAGTCAGTCACACAGTCAGCGAGTCAGTCACACAGTCAGACAGTCAGTCACACAATCAGACAGACAGACAGTCCGGCAGACATACATACTGTCAGATGAACATACAGACTGTCAGGCAGACAGACAAACTTTGAGACAGGCAGGCAGGCAGACAGACAGACATCCAGGCAGGCAGACAGTCAGTCACACAATCAGACAGGCAGACAGTGAGTCAGACAGGCAGACTGTCAGGCAGAAATACATACTGTCAGGTGAACAGACAGTCAGGCAGACATGCAGACAGTCAGGCAGGTAGGCAGACAGACAGTAAGGAAGACAGACAGTCAGGAAGACAGACAGGCAGAAAGACAGTCAGGCAGGCAGGCAGGCAGACAGACAGGGAGACAGACAGGGAGACAGGCAGGCAGACAGGCAGACAAACAGAGACAGTAAACATACAGGCAACCAGACAGACATACAGACACAGCTAGACAGACATGGAGACAGTCAGACATACATACAGAAAAATACAAAGACGTCCAGACAGACAGACATACAGAGAATACAAAGGCAGACAGAGGAAGCCAGGTCTACATACATACAGACCGACAGAACATACAGACATACATACAGATATAGCCAGAAAACCATTCAGGGACAATCAGAGACATACAGAAAAGTACACAGACATCCAGGCAAACAGTCAGACAGATATACAGAAAAATGCAGACAGACAGACAGAATCAGTCAGCCAGTCAGTAAGCCAGGTCAGGTCAGGTAGGCAGGCAGGCAGGAAGACAGACAGACAGACACAGCCAGTTAGGCAGTAAGGAAGACAATCAGGAAGCCGGTCAGAAGGGAAGACAGACATACAGTCAGGCAGACAGACAGTCAGACAGGCAGGCAGGCAGACAGACATACAGTGACAGTCAGACATACATACAGAAAAATACACAGACATCCAGGCAGACAAACATATGGAGAATACAGAGGCAGACAGAGAGACAGGCAGGCAGACAGAGGAAGCCAGGTCTACATACAGACAGACAGACAGAACAGCCAGACATACATACATACAGAGATAGCCAGACAAACATACAGGGACAGTCAGACAGACATACAGAAACATCCAGGCAGATATACAGAAAAATAAAGAGAAATCCAGTCATTTTGTTGTTGTAGTCAGTCAGTCAGTCAGTCAGTCAGTAAGTCAGACAGACAGTCAGTCAGTCAGACAGTCAGTCAGGTAGACATACAGTCAAGCAGACATACAAACTGTCAGGCAGACATACAAACTGTCAGGCAGACATACATACTGTCAGGTGAACAGACAGTCAGTGAACAGAAATTCGGTGGATGGGGCACTTTCCCTCCGCTGGTGCTTAAAAGGAATGTGGCACCTTCAAAACATGATTTTAAATGAGATAGCCAAGTTTTAAAGCAAGTCAGAAAACCCGGTACTCCATATATCATTTGTTTTGGAACTCAATATTTCAGTAGAAAAAGCTAAAACCTACCTGACACCAGCCCCCTCATCAGCCCCCCACCAGGCAGTCATTGTTGTGAGCTTCCGGGGTGATGACATATGCTGACGTCACAATGAGCATCAGCGAATCGAAGTCCTTGAAGCGTTTCAAGTATGGTAATGGCTGCCAGAACATGACATCCACAGGCAGATATTTATTTTCCTAGAGGAGTATTTTTAAAAACAAAATATTGAGCTTATTGAACATTTTTCACAGAAATCATGAGTGGTTTCATTATTTTTTTCTAAAAGTACGCCTAATTGCACTAAATTCCAAGATTCGACCAAGGTGCCAAATTCCCTTTAAGAATGTTCATTTCACACCAGTCTGCAAAGTATGACATTTCTGACGAGATCTCGTCAGTGTGAGTGCCCTTAGAGATAGAAGGAAGTGGTGCAAATTGTATCAACCTGGTGCGAATTTGTAAGACTGGCAAGAGGAAGGTGACAATTAAACCATACAAATACTAAATGGTTATTAAGACAGACGAAGTGGCTTGAGAAAAAGTCCCTTAGTAATAAGAGGTAGCATTGCATTGAATGGGTAGGAATGGGTGCATTTTCTCCCATGTATATGACATATTTCTGCAACTTCTTGGAGGCTGGTGGTGAGAGAATTTTAGATGGCTAGTGCGACTCATCCGGCCTGTTGCCATACTTTGCAGGCTGGATTTTACACAACAGCAGAGTATCTGGAAAACAAAAATCACATGCCTATGTCCACTTCAGGGTCATTTTCTGCCATAAAATTTTCTTACCTGCCCCAAAAAAGGGGCAAAAGCAGCCCCAAACTGGTAGGTCAGCCTCTCTCGAGGCTGCCCCAACAAGACGTCACAACTTCCCACCTTCGGAAAAGTGGGAACCAGCTTCAATCCCTTAAGCTGTTGATCACAATGTATATAATAAACATACTGTACCAAGCCTTATAAAGTTCACAACCCAATAAAGTAGGGACTGGGTCCTCAACTCGCTGTTCCCAATCTGCTTCAAGAACATTGACGTACACTGGGCAGAGATATTGTACAAAATCCTGACTTAGTCTGGTGATGGCTCATCATGAGCTCAATGACAGCGCAAATGAGAGGCACCGGGAATACCAAAAAAATACCTGTACACCTAGGGTATTCCAAGGTAATCATGTGGCCTTCCATCTGGCATGCAATTTCCTTGACAGAACATAACGCGTATAGGTACCTTCCATTCTGACCTCAAAATCTATCAGCCAGGGTTAAGTAGAAAATACAATGTTACATACGCAGACTATACTTTAAATAATCGCTTACAGCCTGTATTGAAATCCGTAATGATCCCTAGTATATCGTGAAAGACAGGCCGAAGCAATCAAGCAACCCCTCGTGCTCACCTATGCGCTTCCAAAATGGCGTATCCAAAGCCGTGGACTTGCTGAAAGCTTCCTTTAATTCAGTCCACCTCTTTTCTGAAACGCATTTCCGCTCCAGCAACGCTAGAAACGCTTGCAGTATTTATGACCTATTCGTCATAAAAACGGCGGTGTTTATGACGCATCCGTCCTAAACACCGCTTCCTCTCATATGACCTATTCGTCATAAATACCGCGGTGGTCGTGTTGTGTTTCCAAAGAAAATTTTGACGTTTTAAAGGATTTTGTTACTATCTGGAGTTATTTAAAACAACGTTGATTAATTTAAAGGTTTTAATTTGCATCAATGCGAGATTGGAAAACACCATATCTGGTATCGTCTCAACATTTACCGCACTGTTACGATCTTCTCCGCTGTGTGTGGTGTGGTGGGGTATAATGCCTACTACTTAGATTTTCATTTTCATTTTTGGGGAATTGGTCGTTGGGCGCGGACAGCTGTGTTGAGCATCGATGAGAGTGAGGTGGAAAGGGTCGGAAACCATATCTCTTAAGGGTCTAAGTGATTTGTTTGTCTTCCTTCAGAATTACCTTTACCTGCTTAACCCAAATTTCTCCCATGGGAATGGTCAAACAATGCTGCTTGGGGATGATTTAAAAATATTTACTTTGAGAAAATTAAAGGAAATATCCATCCTTCAGTTCAAACAAGGGCTCTGAGAGTTTACTACCTGAGTACAAAATTTGAAATTTTTACTCCGCCACACATTTTGAGAGGAATTTTCCACTCACTCGCCATACATTCCGAGCTGAATTTTCCACTCGACACCCTAGCGCACAACTTATTTTGGGTCACTGTCCTCTAGGCTCCTGAAACCTGCTCTCTCATTACACTGGTCAACAGCCAAAATGGATCCGGCACGTGAACACCTGTTTCTGCCTATTTCGATACTGCTGATTTCAAATTTAGTAACCGTTTTTGCCATCGGACTGATTTCTTCTCCAGAGCATACCTGTTGTATAGCCCCTACACTTTCTACACACTGTCATCAGCCTAGCCTTATGTAGAAAAATATAGCCCAAGGATGTCAAGAATCCGGGTTATCTGCACCCAGACAATGCGGCTTATCAATATACATGTGAATTTATTGCAACAAAAGACTACCTCGCATTCAAGTGCATGAACATTGTACATTGAACAAGGTTTGCGCTCGGTCGCACAAGCTCGCCGGTATTGTAGTCCGAGAGGTGGCGTTGCAACATTATATGATGAGGATTTTATGCCAGAGTCACCTCCCTTGAAGGTCGATTTTAAGTAAAAAGCCACAGGTCAAGGTCACACCACCATTTCAAGGTCATTGACCCTAGTGCCTTTGGTCGGATGATGCCGCCTAATGTGACATATCATGCTATGACGTCATACGCTAGGTCACTCAATCTTGAGATCAAAGTCGTAGTTTCAAGACAAAGGTCATGGGTCAAGGTCAAACCTTATTTTCCGCCAGACGGTTGCCATAGTGCTAGTTGTAGTACACGTTATAGGCAAAATGTAATATTTTTACGTCAAAGGTCAATGGCCTTGAACGACCTTGGCTTAAAAGTTTCAGAGAACATTGCCTCAGACCTTTCCTCTGTTACTTTAGGCCACTTTCTCTCCATATCCTTCTTCTCATCGCATAATCACGACATTTCCCAGTGGCTACCCTGCACATACAGAATTTGACCTATATGGCCTCGTTTTACTATAAATATATTGACCTAGGTCTATGAAAATCGGGTTTAAGGTAGAAAACCCTAGCCCACGAACACCTAAACGTTCATTTTCCTAGACCTCTTGGGTTTTGCACTGTCAGTGTCACTGATGCCAAGAAGGCCTGCACAAAGACGACACACACACATACTGGATCTCAAAATTCTGATCTGATACAGCATTTCTGCTGCAAGATTCGTGTTCAGCGCCACAAATTACCTCAGAAACCGACTTTTGATATTAGATCCATGACAAAAGTTAATTTTGTTGACCAGTGTTATTGAAGGTTTTAACACGCGCATTGACGGGGGTCTGAGCCATCTTCGGATTGACGAGGGGCGGGTACCCGCCCCCTAAGATCTCGAGAACCACAGTAGGTAGCAAAAAACGGTAAATGGTGTTGGGTAGCCCATCCGCTTCTCCATCGAAAATATTTGAACCATTTTTTGTCAGGTCACATTTGAGGTCACCAGAGGTCAAAAACATGCCGTCACATGCCGTCATAGGGATAACATGTAAATTAAGTTTTTTCGGCCATTACATCTGAACAAGTAAAGCTAGAGCAAAACGACTTGAACTCTATGAATCCTCGCAGCAAGCCGAATCGAATGATATATGATTTGACCTTGCTAGGTCAAATCAAAGATTTGACCTGACCTGAGGTCAGGTCAGGGTCAAATTATATAAAATGCATATCATTAGAACCGCAAAGCCAAGGCGAGTCTAATGAAGCTAAAATAAACGCTCTATCACCATCTGTTACTGAGTTATTCAGTAAAAACCATATTTCCCATGTATTACCAAGGGAGAGGTCATGCTTCGTACCTGACCTTAGGTCATCGATATAAAAAATACCGGAACATATTTTAGAGAACTCGGTGAGCCCATTATGTGATATGAGTTTCAATTGGATAAGTTCACCCTGCTCTGACTTATGCTATCTTAAACTTTTTTTGAGGTCGGGTCACTTGACCTGTACTGGTGACCTGACCTGAGATGACCTATCCTTAAAATTTTCACAGAAGCTGCAAAAATGATGAGGGAAAAGGTATACCAAGTACGGCGGCGCTGCGCGCCGCCGTTTTTCTGCTGTCTCCGAAAAACCCTAGGGGGGCGGGTACCCGCCCCCGTCAATGCGCGTGTTAATGTTATACAAGGCCAAAGTTTGTGTTTGACATACAATAGTTTAACATACAAGCTTTGACGTTACCTAACATTTAAACTTTTAATAATGTTTTCACTAAAGCCATGAACTAAACCTAAAACTGCTCTCCTTTGTCTCCAAGCCTCCTCCAAGCTCCTAAAAATTACTGAATTGTCTCCCAAATGAGAGGTGGTTTTCAGAGGAGGTTGGAGGAGGCTCAGTTGCTGTTCACAATTTTTAATAAACAAGCAAGAAAAATATTGTAGGTCAACTAATTTAATGTGTTAATGGTAAACTAATTTCATGTATGGTGGCCAATGTGGCAACAATGGATTATGTATTTTCTGTGTGCTACTGTAGCTGAAATGTGTGAGATCAGAAGGATGAATAGGTAGAAGACGCTTTGATTGAATTTTAACAGATTAATATTTTCTGAGATCCCATGTTGGTGTTGATCAGATATGGTGAGCTGGTTTCCGTTTTGGACTTTTACAGAGCTGTTCATCGGAGAAATTTGTGCATCTCCTTCAAATTCCTCGTCTTTTTGAGCAATGTGCTGGAACAGGTCCCAGATGACTGGTGTAGGGCATGGAAAAATAGTAATTCCTTACCCAGTTTTTTCACAGAAAATCCAGCTTTGGCCTCAATCAATGATAAAGCCCCTTGTTATCAACCCATTTGGGGCAGTTTTAATAATCCTATTTCAATAATAATTGTGTGGTGGTGTGTGTGTCATACGCACAGAGTACTTGTATAAATTTTTCAGAACAATATCTTAGTTTTAAGGCTGTTTTTAATGGTAAAATTTGTTGCCAGCAGTCTTTTCACCACCATAAATTTGCATTTTCCCCCAGTGTTTTGTAATTGATTAATTGGGGATGACCTGTAGGTCCACAAAAATATTTTAAATCGTTGTTGTATATTTTCAAGACTCAGATCCAGCCTGAGGTCGAGACTGGTAGTAGGCTTTTCTTACTTTAGACGGCTTCAATTGTTGTTATGCTCGTGGAAGGATCGATATAAGAGGCCTGTTTCCCTTTTTAAATAATATTTTCGATGTGGGGGCCGAATGCCAGTTTTTGTCGATAATTTCTCGAGGTCATGATTTGTTTTGACACGCTCCACAGTTGTGCTCTCAATGACGTGTGTAATCCGAATGAAAAGTTTCTTCTAATTTGAATGACTTGAATTTTGATGGATTTGGTGAAAATTAAGAAATAAGAACCCAAATACACTCCACCGACTGTACAACTGACAAACAACCCAAATCTTTTGCCGGTAATATTTTCCGATTTTCATTACATTGTCTGCATACATTAAGATAAAGTTAAGAGAGCTAAAGTTATTATCAGCGAAAGCGGCCTCTTCAAAGCTCTCTGCCTCGGAATTCGTGTAAACTGCGTTTGCACCGTCGACCGCTGAGGGGGCTCTGCCATCTGCATGTCATGAATCTGCATGGATGTTTAGATATTTGGAGGTTCATTCTGGGAATGTAGTCCGCGGAACTCACTGAGCTCACGTGGATGGGATGGCAGCTCCAGCCCCGAGCTGGTCGTAGAAACGCCTTTAAAAGAAAAGAAAAACGCCCAACTGGCCATCTCAAGGAGACAGAAGGTACAATTCTGCGCTATCACAATGATACTTCCACCGTAGTAGATTCGTGATGAAACTTAATTTAAACCTTAAGTTAAACCGTCAAGTCTAGCCTGTGTTAAACGGCCAGTAGTGACGTAGGTGCAGTCCTGGTGTGTAGCTGGTATAGAGAACGCCTATCTTTAAAGGCAGCAGGCGATATTCATGTAAGGCTGAGTTATCGGAGAAAATATTTCTTTAAATAAGAGATAATCTTTCATATAAAGAGAGATAATCAGAGATAATCTTTAAAGGCAGCAGGCGATACTCATGTATCGCTGAGTTATCAGAGCCGCCCCGGTAGCTCAGTTGGTAGAGCGTGGGGCTCCGGCCCGCTGCTCAGAAGCATGGAATGGCAGTGCATGTCTAGGCGTGGGATCGGTTCCCCTGAGACGCACCGGCGCTCAATAGTTTACCCGACGTACAGGTCGGCTGGCAACTGACTGGTGAGAGGGTGACCTGAGCGGGGCTGCCGTCCCTGTGCTTTGTGGGACGGTAAACTTTGACTTTTAAATCAACCCTTCATTGTGGGGGTTGCTCGTTCGGGTGGTGGGGTCGGGGTCTCCGTGACAAGTCCCTTGATTATTTTAGTGAGACTCCGACTTCAACAGTCGGACTGAGGGCAAGTTGGACAAAATGAAAAAAAGAAAAATTCAAGGTGTGTTTTATGGTTGGATGCTTACCAAACGTGGGGGGACCGGTAAAACTGGAAATTGTGTTGAACAGGTAAAATCAGCTAGCAATGAATGAGATTTGGCTGTTTGGGTGGAATATGTGGGCGCCTTGGACACCTTTGATCCGCCCCTTGTGTGTATAACTAACCACATCAAAGGATCCCCTCGCTCCTTCACATCACAAAAGTGGAATGAGGGTCGGTTGAAAACCTTACCTTTGCTCGAGTGTTGGGAATGAGCCAACTTTGTTAAAGTGGATTGGGGGATAGTAAAAGGATTCCGCCTAATTCGAAAACCAAGAGGGCTAGCAAGGTGCGAAAACAGTCCAAAATTCATCAGAACGGCGTTCAAAGTTACTTCAGTAATTTTTTTGTCAACTCAACAATGAAGTCACTAGAAGTGGAAACAGGTCAACGTTGTTGAAGCGATGTGTCCTTAGAAAACTGCTTATTTCGGGAGCTATGAAGGCTAGAAATATTTTTTGGCGCATTCGAAAGCGCTTGAATTATTCCTTGAAAGCTATTCATCATGTTTGCAATTCACCAACTTGTATGGAAACATCCCTGTTGGGGAAGCTTTGGATGCGGTTGAGAGCCCTCTTGAGAGACATAAGAGCATCAACACCTACGGCCTCAGCATCCCAGACATCCGCGTTCTGCTTGACCATTGTCTCACCAACAACTACCTCAGGTTTGGTGATAGCTTTTATAGGCAGACGCAAGGCATCGCAATGGGAAGCAGAGTAGCTCCCCCACTGGCCATCATCTTCATGAACTGGCTGGAATCTTTGATTTTAGCTAGCCCACATGATCAGCCAGTCGCCTACATGCGATATATCGATGATGTATTGGGGATTTGGACGCATGGCGAGGACTCTCTAGACTCATACTTCGATTTTATCAATTCGTTTCATACCAGCATAAAATTCACCATCGATCACACCGGCACGTCTGGTTCCATCCCTTTTTTGGATACGCTCATCACGGTTTCGACGTCCGGGGCATATACACCTGAACTTTTCTTCAAACCGATGGCAGCTCCAATCATCCTCCCTTTTGACTCGGCTCAACCTTGCTTGCTAAAAAAATCTGTCATCCGATCTCAGTTTCTTCGGGCACTTCGTAGATCCTCACCCGGAAGCCCTCGTAAGAGGAGCCTCAAAAAGATTTTCGACCTCTTCTAAAAAATGGGTACCCGAACCATCTCCTAAAAAAGCTGCAGGTCGAAGCTCTAAATCCACGCCCCAGGCCACAAAATCGGGGCAATGATGCGCCTCTTGTTTTACCTTTCGTTGACGACGCTCTCGGTGACCAGGTCAAGCGGATCGTTCGAAATTCTGGCCTTCCCATGCGGGTGGCGTGGAGAAGCGGCACGTCCCTGAAGGATTTTTGGTCAGATCCGCGCTGGAATCAGTGCAGTGCCCTGGGGGAGGCCGTTTCTGCCACGCCTGTCATGCAGGTATCCATGGGAAATGTCATGCCAAAAATGTAATTTATAGGATAGATTGTAAGCTTTGCGAACCAGGCAAGTCATTTTATATCGGTGAGAGCCAGAGGGCCGTAACACTTAGGTGACGCTAGAAATAAAAGGCAGGAAACACCTTTCGGACAACACAGATTAACCACGCATCCGAGTAATGAGCTGACAACAGACAACTTGAGCATCAAAATTCTAAAATACGCCAGTGATGGCCCAAACAGAAAAATCGCAGAATCATTCCTCATTCGGTGCTACAGACCTACTCTCAACACGCAAACATTTTCCTGGCCACTCTTGCGGTAAATTCGACATACGGGGACACCCTCTCAGACGCATGCTCAGACATAACACACCACACACGATTTTCCCTTTCTCCTTTGGCAAGAGGGTATTGGGACTGCCGACACTTTTTGCTTCGACCAAAAGTTTACCTTAGGCCTCCAGTCACTCGGTATTTGGAAAAAGGTTACCTCAGGCCTCTAGCCACCTCCATCTTTCACCCCTCGCCTGACGACGGTCCAAGACCGAAACGTTGCATTTACCTCATCCCACGCTTTTTTCTTCTTATCTTTACCTTGACGTAGCCTTTTTGGGCTTTTTAGGGTTTAGACGTTTTAGTTTCTGGACTTTGGCGTTTTAGGCTGCCAGTCTTTTAGCGCTTTTACTGTCATCTGTATCATCTTTTTAGGGTCCTAGGTCATTCCCACAACACTTTGGAGCCTTGTCAAAGGCTAGGGCACTACAGGCCACTGAAGATCACAAATTTCAGAAAAGACTTTCAGGCTGCAATATTATACAGACTGAATTTCAACGCATTGTGTTGCCAATTCAAATTTAGACAATATACTTACAGACCGCTTGTAGTGTGTTAATCATTTGAATATTTATAGTGAACATACCCTGGTTTTGACATTAAATCACTAGAGGTTTTAAAGGTAAGAAAAGCAAGCATTTTCCAATTTGTGTGCACAGCTAACGTATCTCTCTACTGCGTTATTACTACATCACTTTCACATTAGATGTATTGGGGCTCACAGGTGCTGCTTCCCCACTGCGTGCGCCCCTCAGCTTTACAGTTGGACGCCAAGATTACAAGCAAATCGTATCTTTACTTGCATTACTCGGTTCCGTGTCGACGCCCATTTACAAATGTCATTTTAACATCTGTGTTTTTCAGGTTTATCATGGGTCCGAAGAAAGGAAAGAAAAAGACGATTGGCCTTCCGATGACGATGCAGACAAAACCTCCACAAAGCTAGCTTCCATGAAGCTGGAAAATGGAGGTGAAGCTCAAGCAAAGTCCAAGAAGAAGAGTAAAAAGATGGCTATGTTGGCGGACCTTGCAGCGGAAAGGGAGAGCAATGTGAGTGCATTCAGCGTGAAATTGTTGACTCCTTACGGTATTGTAATCGGTTCCTAAACATGATTGGCCTGCACACATTATCTCTTGTATGCTAATTATCATATTAATTGCATAAATAACGCTAGAATGTACAAGTTGAATTGAAATAACAGTGAAATGTTCATTTTTGAAGTAGGTATTCCTATGTGTCTCAAGCATTTTATTATTGGACAAGACCCTGAAAAATTTCATTGAGAAGTGTTGTGAGATAAAGCTTGTTTGTGGAAAACATGACGAGTGGTTCGTAACCTTAAGCTTGTGTATTTGCTTCACTTTACCCTCGTAGAATAATATAGTTTTGGCAATGAGATACTGGTATAGTTCCAAGTCTGAGAAGGAATCAAAAGCGCAAGAATGTTAATCCACTCAGGTTTTATATCGTGTCAGTGCCTTTTTCTTTACTTTTGCGTCCCTTTCAATCGCAGAAAGAGCCTGAAGAAGCACCTCCTCCCATATCCAAGAAGAGCAAAAAAGCCGCCAAGGAGGAGGTGAATGGAAAGCCCAAACCAGCCCCTGAGAAAGTCAAGGAACCAGTGAAGGAGAAGAAAGCTCCAAAGGAAGAGGAGCCTGTGGACGAGGATGAATCGCGGTACCTGTATGATGACGATGACCGGCCGAAAGGTGCAGAATTCTGACTGCTCTGGTTGAAAAACACATGTTCTTCATATAAGAGTGTTTGTGTTTCCCTTGAGCTGCCACGTCAGATGTGCTTTTCTTAGAGTTCAACTTTTTTGAATCCATCTAATGAGAGTTTCAGGCAATATTCATCAGGACTGCAAGTCGAAATGATACTATTGAATGAAAGGTTTCTTTTCATTGTGTCCAGAAAGGAATTTCTGGACACCTATTATTTTTTGAATAGAGGACAGGCTATAGGCAAAACCAACATATGCTTTAAGCGAGAATATTGGGTGGTTCTCAAGGCGAGGATAAATGTTGTCGCCTGTGTATTTCCGTCTGTATCATTAATTTATTGATATTTATATTTTCAGAAGAAGAACCGGAGGAGGACAGCCAGGATGGCCCAAAGCTTTCCCGGAAAGAGATGAAAAAGCGGAAAAAGGCGGTATGTTTAAATTTGATTTTTCATATTTACTGATCCTTTTTTTATAATTATGGCTTTGCCGAGCTTCATAACTTTTTGTTTAGGTGTTGTCTTTGAGTTTGTTTGTATATGACGTTTAGTAGAGGTAAATGGTAAAGTCACTCTGGGTCGTTGTTACGAAAAGGTAATATTGGTTCCTGATCTGTTAATGTGCCCCTTTGATCTTACATGAGACCATCACTCAGCGAATCGTTTTGCTCCTGTTTAACGAGAATCCATACATGCAGTATATGAGTCGAAATAAGAGGATCAACCAACGAGCTTTTCTGTTAGCCACATCTCCAATGTGAGTGGTTACCTTAAACTTGTATAAAACCAGGGAATAGAACACTTAATGGATAGCGGCATGTCCAATAGAGTGATTGTGTGCAGAAATTCAGAGGGGTTCAATACCAATACCACTACCAGGAGATAATGTTCACACATGTCTCAACAAAGACGATTATAATTGAATAGAATACGATTTACTTTGTAAGAATTTATGACACCGTGTAACCGTTTCAGTTGGTGAATCGCGGTGAAACTTCCAAAATATTTCACCACATTTGCATAGTGAAGTACGATTTTGGGAGATGTCTTCTGAATCCAGGATGGGGGTTGGTTGGTCCTCGGAGGTTGCCAATGACGTGCTAAAGCAGACATTACAACACGTATATTACATTTTAGGGTTTGTAAATAGTTACGGAAACCCAACATCCAGTGGCCTTGTGATCCTCTTTCTCGTTCCCCGGGATATAGACCCACTGTGGAATATCTCGTGGCGTCATTGCTTCGCTTCCTACGGAGGCGTTGGGCGGCGGCTGGCAATGATAGTGGGTGATGGGACTGTCTTTTGCGCGCCGTAGGCGGAGCTGCAGCAGCAGATGGACGCGATGACGAAGAAGGGCGGCCACGGCGGCTCCTCGCTCGACAGCAACTTCACCGTGTCCCAGGCGGACAAGTCAGCCGCCCGGCAGGCGCAAATGGAGAACGCCGTCGACATCAAGGTGACAAACCTATGTGTGTTTGCGCGCTCTCGTTGTTGTGTGTTTGGCTTTTAAAAACATATGAAACTCCTTTCCACTTACTGTGTTTCTGTTAGGTGATGTTGCACTTGTGGGGAGTTTGTTTGCAACAAAACTCGGGGAAAATTATATCTGGAAAAATAAGTTCCTCCTGCGGCTTGATTTCCCCCCTCCCCCGTCTCATTAAATCGCACTTCAGTGATTGGACACGGAGCTGATAAGCATTAGGAAAAAATCATCTCTTGAAACGTCTGCAAATCATGAAAACATAGGATTGTGGGTCGAACAAAATGTTAAGGTTTTTCGGTGTACTCTACTAAAAAGCTGTTCTGGCTCAAATCCCATTATGAAGGTGCCAAATTCCCTACAACATCACGCAGGCTTCATTGGATTTATGGCCAGGTGTATAACGTATCCTGCTGTAACTTCTGGACCCGCAGCCACCGCTCCGACCCTCCATCCTGCGGGCGCCGACTAGTGCTTGTTTGCCTGCAGGTCGAGTCCTTCAGCATATCGGCCCGCGGCAAGGACCTGTTCGTTAACGCTAGTCTAATCATTGCTGCTGGCCGACGATATGGCCTGATCGGACCGAACGGGTACGTTCTCAGAGAACAGTGGGGTGGATATTGCTGTGTTTTTCGTGGTGATTGATTATTTGGATTTAGGGGCGCAATACAATGTAAGGGCTCTTAAATCTTGGAGCTTCGATCGACTAAATTCTTATGGTGTTTTATGTTTGTTACTTTAATGAAACATACAATGTTAGCTTTGATTGTTAACCTTGACCACAAGAGAAAAAAGACTGCTGGAAATATTTATCTTGAGACAAATCGTGACAATCGAAATAGAAATGTTAAAATCGAAGGTTTTTATTCGAAAAATTCGTTCACTGATAGGTAAATGATACATTCTGTTCATGTGCTAAAAGCGTCCATCATTTTGCAGACACGGCAAGACTACGCTTCTGCGGCACATTCAGAACCGCATCCTCAACATTCCGCCCAACATCGACGTTCTGTACTGCGAACAGGTCAGTCAGCCGTTTTGTCAGTGGACTTCAACCGGATCATTCGCGCGAGGGCTGTTCGGAGGCCGCTCAGTTTGAGGGCCCTATCCCTGCAGCTAAACATGGATGCCTATTTTTCTGCAGGTTAAAACACAGCTCAAACCTGTTTTGTCGAATGTTTGGAATGATTGAATCTGACATTTTAGACGAGGATAGCTGCCTTTAGGTATGCGTCTTCTATTTCAATTTTTTTCCGTATTGTATCTTTCCTTTGAAAGATAGCGTTTAGACATTACGGTGTTGTAAGATGTGATTATTTTAAACATGCTTGTCTGCTTTTGACGGTTGATGTAAACCGACCCGATTCTGTTTTAAGACTTGATGTCGATATATGAAAAGTGATATGCATGTTAACCCTGTTTCAATAAGTTGTATCTGTATATAGGCGTCACATACACTACGCAGACATCTTATTTAATCAAAAATCCTTTGCTTCCTGAAGGCGACTTAAAAATAGTCATGGAACATTTAAACACTTATCATAGAAGTGATGCTAGTGAGCCAACCTAAACGCGAACGCAGTTTCGATTTCTGCTTCTAGAGGTGGTGGTAGGTCCCGGACCGCGGAGGTAGAACTCACCTAGCCTCTACCTCTTGAGGAAGTGGTAACTGTCTCAGACGCTGTCCACACAGGCAGGGCTGGCCTGCCTCTTCTACCGTTTCAGGAAGTAGTAATTGTCTTCAGACGCTGCCCATACAGTTAGGGCTGACCTGGCTCTAACTCTTCAGGAAGTGGTAGCTGTCTAAGATGCTTCCCACACAGGCAGGGCTGACGTGACCTCTACCGTTGCAGGAAGTGGTGGCTGACGAGACGCCGGCGGTGCAAGTGGTGCTGAACGCCGATGAGAAGCGCACCGCCCTGCTGGCGGAGAAGACCAAGCTGGAGCAGCAGCAGTCAGCCGGCGACCTCTCCATCATGGAGAAGCTCAACCAGGTAGACGGCTCTGCACGCCGGGGCGGCGCCCGTGTGGACGCGTCACCTGCTGTGGCTGTTACAGCCTTCTCATGCTGTGGCTGCTGCAGCCTTCTCATGCTGTGGCTGCTGCAGCCTTCTCATGCTGTGGCTGCTGCAGCCAAGTTATATGGTTTAGCCGGCGTTGAGACCGCTTTCGGTTAGAGATGAGTGCATGCTAAACACTTTGATGTTCGTCGTGAACATTTATGGGTATGAGGTTAAGGAGACAGAGCAATTTTCCATCAGGTTACTAATGTAGTTACTTCTGCAGAAATCTTAAACCATTTCGATCAGCTTGTGACTACTCAACTCAACTCAGCGTGAAGGTAATAGGACCACCTGGCGTCTCCGTCGAAACTGTTTTCGTTTCTCTGCTGCTCAGTTTAGCCAAGTTGGCTATTTAAGCCTAGCTGTCAATCTTCCCCCAGAGGCAGGCAAACAGGCGGCGGGTTGTACGACCAACACAAACAGCCATTTACCCTTCCGTGTTTTCCAGGTGTACGAGGAGCTGCGGGCCATCAAGGCTGATGCGGCCGAGCCCAAGGCTAGGCGCATCCTCAGCGGTCTCGGCTTCTCGAAATCCATGCAGGTAGCCAGCTCAATAGAAACTGTTCGTGTGCTCGATACAGTGCGGTGTATGGAAGTTTTCCATTTCACTTTATTTGTTTGATCGTTGATGGAAATTCCCAAACATGGAAGAAGTCTTTGCGCACAAAAAGCGTACAATAAGCACAGCACTATCAGATGAATGAATATACGTTGCCTTTTCTAATATTATCATCATGCCAGTGCATTTCCGTGGTTAAGGCCAACCTGTGGAATGACCACCAGTGACATGGTTTACTATAATACTATTCTGTGCAGGCAGCAGCCACATTGACCTCGGAAGCTCTTTACTTTTGTTTATGCTGTTCGACTGATGTCGTGCTGCTCACTAATGTCAAGTAACTCTTCTTGGTTTCAATCCTGTCGTGGTGTGCCAGAACCGAGCGACAAAACACTTCTCTGGTGGCTGGAGAATGCGTGTGTCCTTGGCGCGAGCGCTGTTCATCGAGCCGACCTTGCTGATGTTGGACGAGCCTACCAACCATCTGGACCTGAACGCCGCCATCTGGCTCGACAAGTGAGAAACGCCAGGGGAAAGGGGAGAGGCAGTCTCCACCTGCCATCTGGTGGTGATTTCACGCTCCCAGCGTTTTCTTGTTCGCGAGCGTGTAGTTCAGGGTTGGCAAATTTCAGCCAGTGCCTGGTTTAAACCATGGTTTAAACCGGCTGGCTTAAATTAATGTATGCCACCCTGGTTTAAAACACTTATCATTACAATAATAAAAGTCATTCACATTAAGTTGTTGCGAGAACTGTTTTTCATATTTTCAAAAATAATATGGAACTTAAAGTATATATATACCATATTCATGTTCATCAGTGCTTACTGATGTAAAACATATATTTTTTGGAGTGTCACAAACTCTAACAAAAACCCTAGCACAAGCTAATCTATCATCAACATTTTAACAAATACCTTTGCGTTCCAATAACCATGCATCAAATGACATTGACCAACATCCACTAAAAGACCACCAAAAAGCATGATAGAGTAAATGGCCTAAGTTTAAACAAGGCCAAAATTCTAACCACCAACTTCCAAATGCAATATCGCCTTTAATTCTACCAATAGAACCTAAAGATCATCATCTACCCATTCTCAGGATCCCTGTGAATGGTTTCATCATGATCTTGAGGTTCTTTGGGTAAAACTGGAGCTGATTTTGCAGTTGAAAATTGTCTGTTCAAATTTTGACCCTCTTTAAGATAATGTCATTTACCCTACTGAAGTAAAATTAATAAAACCGAAAGCTGGCACATCCTTTTAGGCAGTTTTTCAGTGAACACAGCAGCTAGCATAAAGGGTCAAACTGCAGAAATGATCAAAATTTGGATATTTATTAAGTTTAAGTAGGGGAGAACCGTGTAGCGCGCCCCCCTTAAGCTTTAATCGTCATTGTGGCTAAAGTATACAAAAAGGGACGATAAAGTGGTGCTGAAATTGTTGCTTGAACATTTTTCTACCAAACTACACTACCTTTTGCAAGATATTTACCATTTTCTTCACATGCATTCGATTTTCCCGAGACATTGCAAAGGGGCGTCTTACAATCAGGGTAAGGTAAGATGCCTCCCCGGGGGCGTCGTAACTACGCGCAGTATCGATATAATGTGGTTCAGCTCTGGAGACTCGTTAAGCTGGTTACACAAAAGTGAGGATCGGATGAAGTTAGCATCAAAGGCATGTTTCTATAGCGCACACATACGAATTGACAGCTTTCAGTTGCTCTCATTTATTGATCATTTTAAATGGCAAAAACAACTTCTAAAACAGGACTGGTTGAAGTCACAATGAGGACTGGAACTCGCACTAATCTACTCGACTCGAACGCTAAACTACTCGACTTGAACTCGCGGCTCGAACGCTGAACTTCTCGACTCAAACTCGCGACTCGAACGCTAAAAGACTCGACTCGAACTCGCGACTCGAACGCTAAACACTCGACTCGAACTGGCGACTCGAACGCTAAACTACTCGACTCGAACTCGCGACTTGAGCTCGAAAACTAAAACTGGCTAACTATGAAGAGCAGGAGGTTTAGATGACATTAAACCTGTCCCGGACGGCAGAAGTCGCACACATACACCACCTGGGTCTCTTCAAAGTCTGTGCAAGGAACACATGCCCACTTTTTACAAACGCCACAACGGACCCACTCCTCACACGATAGGCGGTACTGCATGTTGCAGATAAGGCATGCAGTGTTGTCGCTTGCTAGCTCACGATTTGTACCAGCTTCGGATGACTGTTTCTGATTTTTTGATGGTTTACTCTTACTAGCAATTACATTCTTTGGCCTTCTCTTCGATTCTGGCTGCTTTTTGACATGTGATGATGTAAGAATGACAGCGCTTTGGGCTCGGCGAGAACGCTTTCTGGGCTGTGCTTTCGGGGAAGAGCACAGCATCTCCAGAGCATCTGCCGGATCATGTCGCTTTCCTTCGAGGTTCATCGTCTCCACCCGAAGCGATCCCGATTCCAGATGGTCCAGGCCGTGATTCATCGGGGCCCTCGCCCCCACCTGCAGCGGTTCCGCCTTCAGACGTTTCGAATCGTGGCTCTGCAGCGCACTCGCCCTCCTTCCCGGTGGGAAAGGCGTCTGGGTACTCCTCCTCAGTCATGAATGATGGTGCAAAGTCACCCTCTGTGAACGTTTCGTTGTCATACGGCCAGATGCCGCTGGACTCAAATCCTTTCACAACCTTCTCAGCCGAGGCACACTTGAGGTACGCAGTGGAAAATATGCTTGCCATCTCGTACTCCGTGACTCTTCTGCCAGGGCGTCCTGACATCCAGTTGTCGACGGCGTTGTTGTATGCCGCCTTCAAAGGCTTGAACCAAGCCACATCCAGCGGCTGCATCCGGTGCGTGCAGTGTGGCGGCAACGTGAGGTCAATTCCATGTTCACGAGCCAAATCAATGGCCTGAAGGCTCTTGTGACTGAAGTGGCCATCCAATATTATCAGCTGCTTGCTCTCCGTGGATGGTCTTACAACGGCGATAAAGTGGCGAAGCCACTGCATGAAACAATCATAGTCAGTCCAACCGGACTTGGTGCATGCTCCAGTAGCTCCTGGAGGCGCCCCGTTCATCAGTGATGGATTCATCTTTGCCCCAGGGAAGATCATCATCGGTGGCAGGAATTGTCCAGCAGCATTCGCCGCACACAGTACAGTGACCGTTCGGCCTTTTTCGGCACTTGTTATCTTCCCCACTTGCTTTTTACCCTTCGGAGCTATAATGTTGGCTGGCTTCTGCACGGACGATATGCCTGTTTCGTCCATGTTCCATATTTGCAATGGGCCGTACTTATTCTTGTCTATAAGCTCCTTGTACAGCTCGTAGAAGCGGCGAACTTGTTCTCGATTGAATCCCACGGCTCGTGCCAGGCTGGTTGGCTCCGGCTTTCGTATACCCAAGTCTGGGTGGCGGTGAAGGAATCCGCGCAACCATTCCTTTCCGGCCATTTTGGATGCAGTTGAGAAGCGGTGCTTGACACCGAGTTTTTCTGCATATTCGAAAGCAATGTGTCGGATGTCGAATGTTGTCAATGCGTAGAGGGCTCTTTCCATTTCTTTGATTTTGTCCACCAACAATCCTTCCTGTTCGGTTGTGAATTCACAACTGAAGCGTCCAAGATTGATCATTCCAGGAGACCTTACTTTCCCATCCCGATGTCTTCTGAGAGTTTTTGCGGGTACGCCCCATCGTCTAGAAACGCTCCTCACTGATAGGCCATTTTGGATTTCTTCCAATGCTTTCTGAAGATTCTCTTTTCCATAGTCACCTCTGTTCGTTGTTCTTCTCCGAGCCATTTTCTGCAAAATAAGGAGAGGATCACGGAAAGTTAGGATATAAATTAACCTTGGAATTGTTACCAGAACCTTGGTTATAGGTACTACAACTGCAATGGCATCACAAAGGAACTTTACTAAAAGGCACGGACGCTGGACTGGCGATAACAGGAGTTGGTATCGAATTTCTGGCACAATGGCAAACGTGGAAGGCAGCATTACACTTCACCACCAAATTAATGGTACATTTACCTACGTGAGTTCACGCAGGCAACAGGGAAGAATTAGAGCAAATGAAAATAATACGGGTTAAGTCTCAAAACTTTCAGTGGAAACCTCCAGGCGCCGATCCAGGATCGCCGATGGGAGGGGGCACATCGCCGAGGGGGCGTCAGTTTTGGTCCAGGGGCGCAATTTTTGGCCCAGGGGGCGCCCAAGTCTATCAAATGGGCGCCAAATCCCATTGCGGGACGCCAATTTTTGCATCCTGGGGGGGTGGGAGCGAGAATTTTATTGCCTCGCAGACCTAGTGTAAAGCAACTTTTGAGGGGGCGCCATGGACCTTCAGGGGGCGCCGAGGGTCGATCGGGAGGGGGACGTGTCCCCCCTTGCCCCCTGGATCCGCGCCTGGAAACCTCCCTCTTATTGTTTCGCAGGCTGGTGGCGAGGACGGGTCAAAGGATGGGGGGGCGAAGGCAAAGACACCATTTTTAGACTGAAAAAGCGCTCCTAAGGACTAGTGTACACTAGGTCTGCGGGCAGAAAATTTACCGCTGCCACCGTCCCCAGGATGCAAACTAGGCGCACTTCGTTTAAAAAGCGAACACAAAAACCAGTAAATTTTTGGTTGAGAGGCAAAAAATTATCGGCTCCAACCCACTCTTTAGGATGCGATACTAGGCGCCCTCTGAGGCTTCGCCCACTCCCTTTTTCAAAATCCTAGATACATCACTGACTAGGCGGATACAGTCTCCCAATCAGTACGAACGTCTCTACTGCCGTGAGACGATGTGTCCCAAGCTTTCGACGCCCATGTGCAATTCCACAGAACAGTTTATCAAGTACGTTTCACATGCCAAAGGCAGATGCAGCTAAGATGCCCCACCAGATTGTAAGATGCCCCGTGGGGCATCTTACACGCATTGTGGGTGGGGCGTCTTGCAATTTTGAAACATTCTTGATCACCTTAAAATTTACACCAGAAGACATATGTGGCGCATCAACAAGTAGCACTGTTGTCGATAAACATTACAATTTAAAAGGATGACGGCTTTAAAAAGCTATTCTTAAGATACTCTCTGTCCTGTGACACATTTAAAAGCTGGTTTCAACAAAAGAAAATGCAAGAAAACACATAATGAGACCTCAAAAAGTGACCAACGCTCACACCTCAACCAAATTTCGGCCTTCGCCTCCCGGAAAGGTCTTCTGCTTTGCAAGGACTTTAGATAAACAAAAAACCAAGAGTCTTTTTATTTGAAGGCATGGGCGTCTTACCGACCCTGGGCATCTTACACGGTTCTCCCCTACCAACACCACCTCTCTCACTTTTTTACTTTGTTGATAATGGTGGTATTTGCGTTGGCGATTCAAAAAGTGTATTCATATTTGGTGCAAACAATTTTAATTTTATTAGGGTTAGGTTAAGTTAGACTAGGTTATTCTAAGCTAATTTTAATGTTATTTGTGCCACAAATGAGCATCATTTATTTTGAAATCAGCTCCTCTAATAACCCCATTATCAACACAATTTATGCTTGAACGAGGTGGCATACTCAAACTTTATGTTCACTGAAATTTAGAGTAAACTTTCAACTGGAATAGATAGGTAGGTTGGTACCTAAATGTTGCACTTCAACCTACACCTCAAGATCATTGTCATTAATCCTTCACAGGAACAATTAACATCGTGAATTGCCTGAATGTGATTTTGAGGCTGTGTGGGTGGAAGTGGAGCAGATATTGCAGTTGAAAGTTGATTGTTCGCATTTTGACCCTTTTGGCCGCAATTTAGCTATTTACCTACCTTACATACGAGTTGGGGCAGCTATGTTGTTCACACAACACATGCCTAACTAAGCAGAAATGGTCTGGGACCTTGGTGCATTGCATCAAATATGTCAACCAGCGTCACTTTGTCAAACAACTCGAGCACATTTAAATTAGATTTTGTACACTATAAAATCTTTGGAAATATGAAATTACACTTTAATAAAGGAAAGTACAATAGGTTTCGACTAATAAATCACAACATATGTAGGCATACTTTTTATACAATGGCCATATTCGAAATAGATTAAAAGTAGCAGTGCTATTAAAATAACTCTTGCATTAACTTATGCTTGATTCTGGCGCGAATTGCGTAAACAAACTTACCCCAGGGCCAAGCGTACGTGCTGTTGTGCGTTCCTTATACAATCGGCGGGTGTAGAGGCCAGAAACTAGTTTGATTGGCGAAATCTTGGTCACTTTCAACATGTCCCATGTGGGCAGAAGTGTTGGTCGACCACAGTCTTCAGTATGGAAGGAATTCGAAGCAGTAGATTCTCAGCAGGATAAGAAAATGCGGTGTACTCACTGCATGGTACTCGTGAGTCGAAATGGCCAAGCATTTTGGCCAAGCATTTGGCCAAATTTTTTGAAATGGCCAAAATTTTTTGTTCAAAATGGCCAAGCATTTTGAGACTTGCCCTCGTCGTCCAGGTCCTAGCCGGCCGAAAAAGGCAAAGATAAGTGCGGCGGAATCTGGGGAAAGCTCTGATCCCGACGATGTGGCTGAAAAGCTGCATGAAGCAGTTAAACCACATAAGGCTGCGCCGGAGAGCGGAAAAAGCATGCCGATGCGGCAACAGAAGATGACAACGTGGGCTGTGAGGACAACCGGCGCTGAAAAATACAACATAGACAACGCCGTTGCCGAATTCTTCTACGGGTTCAACATCCCGTTCTCAGTGGTGGAACATCCTCTGTTCACCACTCTAATAGCCAAACTGCGGCCAGGATATCAGGCGCCCAACCGGAAGATGCTGGCTGGCTCAATGCTGGACAGATACAACGATGGCCTGAAGGAGGCTATCAAGGATGACTTGAAGGACGTTGACAAAGCCACACTGGTTCAGGACGGATGGTCAAACATTCACAATGAGCCAGTTGTGGCTAACTCAATCTGCTGCAATGACAAGAGCTACCTACTGAACGCTGTGCCAACACAAGACATGGAAAAAGCGCGGAAAACTGTGCCAAACTCCTCGAAGAGGCGATGACATTGGCCGAAGACTAATACGGGGTGAAAGTCAATGGAGTGTGCACAGACAAGGCCTCTTCTATGAAGAAGATGAGGAAAACGATACAGGAGAAGAAGCCAGAGGTGGAGACATGGGGATGTTCCGCTCATCTCCTGAATCTTCTTGGACAGGAGCTCACTCCAGACACAATCATGGGACGGGTGGTCAAAGTGCAGAAGCACTTCCGTAACCACCATCGAGAGGGTGCGTGCCTGCGGGAGAAAGCAAACACCGTCAAGCCGCAGCTGCCATGTGCCACACGATGGAGCTCCCGGCTGGACTGCCTGGAGTCGCTCCTGAAGAACAGGCCGGCCTACAGCGAGGTCTGCGAAGAAATCGAAAGCATGGACGAGGCAATCAAGCGCTCAGTCAACGACTACGCCCTGAGCAAAAACATCAAGGATCTCGCAGCTCAGCTCGAACCAATCCGTGTGGCCCTGAACAAACTGCAGAGCGACAGCGCCACTCTGGCCGATGCTGTTGCAGTGTGGCTGGACCTGGAAAGCAACGAACTGCTGCAACCGCATCGAGAAGCCATCAAACGAAGGCGGGGCCAGGCTCTGGGGGCGGTACGCGCTGCGGCCAACCTCCTTGACTCGAGATACTTCGGTCGGAAGCTGCCGGCCGATCTGCGCAAGAACGCGGAGGAGTGGCTGGGGAGTGACCTCCTTGCTGAGCTCATCCTGCTGGAGAACAAAGACGAGCCTTTCCCCGCGCTTTCTTCGAGCCAGCGTTCATCGCGAAGCTGACGCCTCGAGCTTGGTGGCTGGGTGTGAGCAGGAGACCAGGCGTGAGCAAAGAGTTCTGCCAGAGGGCACTGGGTGTAATGCAGCTGCCACCATCGTCTGCCAGCATTGAGTGCGCTTTTTCAACGTTCGCCATCCAGACAAAACTGCGCAACCGCCTGGGTGCAGTGACGCTAGAGAAGCTGTCGTTCTGTCATAGGGCCCTGCGCGGCTGTCATGAGGTTGAGTGGTGAGGTGCTGCAGCCTAAGAGGTTCGCTCATCGTCCACTGATATGTTGGGTGTTGCGCAAGCTGCGCGATCGCCTGGGTGCAGCAGCATTTTAAAAGCTGTCGTTCTGTCACGGGGCCCTGCGCGGGCGTCATGAGGTTGAGTGGTGAGGTGCTGCAGCCTAAGAGGTTCGTTCATCGTCCACCGATGTGTTGGGTGTTGCGCAAGCTGCGCGATCGCCTGGGTGCACAAGCGTTTGAGAAACTGTCTTTCTGGCACAGGGCCCTGCGCGGCCGTCATTAAGCCGACATGATGCATTCGAGCAATGTGATATGCTGCTGCTCAATGAATGTTTTTTTTTGTATAGTGATTTGTCACGCTTTGTGTGAGACCAATACAGTTTTGCCTTGTTTTGGAATTGTGGTAATGGCTACTTAAAGTCCATATATCTAACCAACCATAATAGCGAAAGAATATGTGACCTATCTCCACATCCAGGTAAAACGCTGTGATCACGTGAACTGTTGAAACAGTATCACATTCACCTGTTCGCAACAATATGCTCCAGCTTGCCAGTATTAATTAACACTGACCTTGTGCCCAGCCAACTTGATGGATGACATGCTCAGCTCAAATTCTTCAAACAACATGCAAATTGATAGTATTGTGCAGTTCTCACCTATCTATCTTTGATATGAAAGGGTGTTCTTGGATTTAATGGGTCCCTCATTAATTCTGAATATAAGCCGGCTTTTATTAATTTAAGCCGGTTTAAACCGGCTTAAATTAATAAAAGCCACTGGCTGGCATAAATTCAATTTAAGCGGCTTTTTTCCAACCCTGGTGTAGTTCCAGTGTTGCAAAAATGAATACCTGCCACAAAATTCAGTGAGACGGGAATGTTGCATTATAATGTAAAACCAGGTCGTTGCCATTGTTTTGATGGCGATAATTGCAGGCCCAGTGATTGAAACCTAAATCCACTTGTACGCGTGTTCAGTGGTTTATTAAGGGTAATACAACTAGTTCTAGTTCTACCGTGTATTGACCACAATCATCAAGTTAATTATTTTGTCAATGCGAGTGTCCGTAGTTTATACATCTCAAAAAGAAGAATAAAAATTTACATATGAAGTTACCATGCATGGATGGCAGATGATTAATGTTTACACAAAAGAGTCACAAATGAGTCGAGTGAAGCAGCTTCCACAGTTGCATGGGGCAAGTTGTTCCAATCTCGGATGGTTTTCGGGAGAAAAGCGTGAAGGTGACAGTCCGCTCTGCATCGTGGTGCCAGAAACTGCTGATTGTGTCCCCATCGTGATCTTGGCGGGAGCGGTATAAGTTAACTCTTTATGCCTTCTGCATCCATCATGCCGTGTTTTATCTTATAAAGCATCGTAAGCCGAGCTTTTTTCCGTCACTCTTCAAGAGATGGCCATTTGAGCTCTTTTAGCATTGATGTTACGCTGGTCGTTCTCCGGTAGTCCCTCATAACGAACCTTGCCGCCCTACGTTGAATATTTTCTATTCTATTGATGCTCTGTTGATGGTGAGGGTCCCAGACGGCACTCGCATATTCTAAAATGGGACGTACATATGCCTTGTACGCAGCTTCTTTGATCTTCCGGGAGCTGATTTTCAAATTCCTCTGCAAGAAACCAAGAGATTTGTTGGCTTTGGAACAAGTGTTCTTGATGTGCTCATTCCAGCTGCAGTCTTTGCTGAGGGTGACTCCTAAGTATTTCGCATTCCGGACAGTCTCCAACGTGTGACCGTGCAAAACATATTGGTATGGTAGGAGTTCTTTTCCTCGGGTTGCCTGAAGTGAGGTACACTTCTGTGGATGAAACTTCATTTCCCACTTGGTCTCCCAGAGTGCAAGCTCGTTGAGGTCTCGTTGGAGGCTGTGTTGATCTGCGACACTCGTTACAACATTGTAGACTGCAGTGTCGTCAGCAAACAAACGTACACGTGCCCTTAAGTTGTCCAGAAGGTCATTTATATAGACCAAGAAAAGGCACGGGCCGAGAACACTTCCCTGTGGGACTCCAGACTTGACATGAATGAATTCAGACCTGACACCGTTGACAACCACTGCTTGCCTCCTATCGCGAAGGAAGTCGGAAATCCATGTGCTGAATTTTCCCCCACGCCATAGTGTTCGAGCTTGTGTAGTAATAGGCTGTGATTCACCTTGTCAAATGCCTTGGCAAAATCCATTATTAGAATGTCTGTTTGGAGCCCTTTGGCAGTGTTTTCGGTAAGCTCCTCGGTGAATTCAAGAAGCTGTGACTCGCACGATCGTCTCCTCCTGAATCCATGTTGATAGCTGCACATGATATTATTATCTTCCTAATGGGTCATGATAGCACTGGCAAGTATATGCTCCAGTAACTTGCAGCATACACTCGTAAGTGAAACCGGGCGATAGTTTGCTGGATCTTGTTGCTGTCCTTTTTTGAACACTGGTGTTACGAGTGCATCCTTCCAGTCAACAGGAACCAGGCCGGTGTCCACCGAGGACTGAAAAATGATCGTGAGAATAGGTGCTACCTCATTCGCAAGTTCCTTCAAGACGCGTGTGCTCAGGTTGTCGGGTCCCGTAGCTTTACTCGGGCTTAGGTTTGATAGGAGCTTCCGAACGCCTTGCGCCGTTATAGTGATATCTCCGATGACAGGATAGTTGTCCAAAGGCATGTCGCATTTACGCCTGAATTCGTTTTTCGTTTAGCTCTTACCTTCACTGAAAACAGAATGAAACTGTCGGTTGAGCACTTCTGCCCGTTGTTTAGGGTCTGATACCAGACGACCACCTTCCTTCAGAGGCGCCACTCCAACATTTGAGGACTTAAGGTGTTTTATATAAGTCCAAAAACGTTTATCATTGGTTTCTTGTTCTGAGTCCGTACCTTCAAAGATGGAGTTCAGGTACTCCCAGTAAGCACGTCTTAGCTGTCGTTGGACTTCTCTGCGGAGCTGTTTATACTCTTCCTTCAAGTCTTCAGTCCCTCTCTTGCGCATCTTTTTGAAGAGACGGTTTTTACGCCTTATTAATCGGCAAAGACTAGTAGGTATCCAGGGTTTGTTTTCTCTTGGCCTTGCTCTCTTGTGCGGAATAAATGCAGTGATGGCATTAGAAATGGTGTCTTTAAACATAGACCAAAGGTCTTCAGCACTAGCCGTGTGTTGGACGAGTTCCACTCTGACAGAAAGATCGGCACAGGTCTGCTGTAACCCGAGCCAGTTCGCCTTTTTGTAGAGTGGTATAGACCTTGGTGTTTGTTTGCGTTTCTTAGGATTTATGTTAAATTCGCAGTAAACGGCGTCGTGGTCAGATAAGCCTGGCAGGATTTCTACTCTCGAAAAGAGTTCCGGACTATTCGTTATGATTAGATCCAGGGTATTATCTAGTCTCGTAGGGGACGAGACAAGCTGCTCCAGCCCATGGTCGCTCAGCATGTTGATGAAGTCATGATGCAGTCGTGGGTAAGCGGGATGGGGCTTCATTGACATGTTTTCCCAGTTCCAACTCGGAAAATTCATGTCACCACCAATCAAGATGTGAGCGTTTGGTATAGCAGAGGCCCGGGTAACAGAGTTGCTAAATAGCTGCAAACTCTCCTCGTCACCTACGTTTGGTCGGTAGTAAACACAAATGTACAATGTTCTTTTTCCCTTTAGCTTTACTTTGGCCCAGGCCAGCTCACAGTCCTCTTGCAACTCGGTTACCTCATGGCTCTCCAATGTGTTTCTTACTGCTATCAATACTCCACCCCCATGGCGATTTCGGTCCTTACTGTACACTTTGAAAGTGTTGGGGAGTATTTCGGCATCTGACTGCGATGGATCGAGCCAGGTCTCAGTAGCAGTGATGATGTCTGGCTTTTGTTCTACTGCACGAAGCCACGGGCAGATAGGAATATCACAGGGAAACTTCTTGGTCCATAAATTCCGCATTTTGTACGGAGTACAGTGCTGAAGATTTTCGAGATGTAGTTGTGTTCGGGGCAGGGGGAAATAAAAGTTGATTTGCGCCGAGAAACCACGGCGTAAAATTTGATAAGTTCCAGCCAGATGCGTAAGTTTTCCATCCCAGAATATACAAGCGTAAAGATTCGGACAGAGCAGAGTGGGGGCATTGCCTTCATCAGCCAGTCCCGCTTAAGGCATAGGGCGAGAGCTCTCACAATGCAAACATCGCCTGTAGTGGAGGTAGCCTTTCATGAGCATACCACACACGATGCCAGAAAATCACAACACTCCCCCAATTTCGCGTCACGTCACCAACGCGAAATTGGCGGGGAGCAAAAAAACTCTTTAACGGCCTTCAAAACCGCAGTGAAACCCATGTGACTGATTTTAGGCAGTGACGGATCTAGGATTTCGGTAAGAGGGAACGAACCGTCCTCTTTGCACTTCGCCATCAAAGAACGCCTCTTTTGGCCGAAAAAGGCGCCTAGTACCGCGTCCTGGGGAGAGTGGAGTGGCAAAGTGCTAGTGTTAGCAGTTTTTTTGCATCGCAGACCTCGTGTTAGCTGGTTTTAGGGAGTCTTTTCAAGCTCAGAAGGAAGTCGAGTTTTAGGGGAAATGACCTCACCCTTCGCACCCCTTGGATCTGTCTCTGATTTCAGGAGGGGTTTATCCTTTTTACGAGAATTTCGACTTCTGAGTCAAACGATTGCTGAGTATAGGTTTTCCCCGAGTGTAATGGCTAAATGGTTCTCTCAGTTATGATAGTTACGTAAGATGGGGCTACTTTGATATCGTGGGTAAGTTCCAAGTGATTGATGAAAATGTTATTTTATTCAAGGATGTTTCTCGTGAAAAGTGTCACAGAATGGTCAAGAAAATAAACATGCATAAGAAGAGTTTATTCACTTGATCTTTACAAATATCCGTAAAAGGTCCACGGGTTTCTTACGCTGCGTAAATTTTCTAGCATAGCGCGCAGCGGAAATTTCAGAAATGTCTGAAAGCCCACTGCGTAAAAACCTGTGCGCTAGCCAAGTATTACTTTCCACTGGTTCGGGGTGATCCCCAGTTTTACGAGTGGGTTGGGAGAGGGAGCACCAGGTGACGAAGCCCATGGTTTTGAACGCTTTTACTTTTATATCCAGTGTTTTTTGCGTGCTTAAATGTTTTCGGTTAGATTGGTTTCAAGTTCCCCATGCATAGGAATTGGATTTGCATCTTCTGGAATGCTGCCCGCGGGCACGTCGTTTCCCTTTTTTTGAATATGATTACCGATGGAGAGCGGACAGAGATGGGAAGCTCGCAGTACTTGTGATTTTCTTGTTTTAGAGTAAGTGCTGTGACCAAGAAAGAACGTCGAAACCCGAAGAAAACGCACCGAACCGTATCACTGTTTTTTGTTAATAATGTCAAATTCTATATGGGCCAACACTGACTTGTTCCCTCCAGAGCACCTGCAGTACCAATGTGTGTCTACCATCCTGTGCCGCTTTCCAGCTATCTGCAGGGCTGGAAGAAAACGCTGCTGGTAGTTTCTCACGACCAGAGTTTCCTGGACAACGTCACCACCGACATCATCCACCTGGACCAGTTGAAGCTCTACTACTACAAGGGGAAACTACAGCATGTTCAAGAAAATGCTGAAGCAGAAGAGGAAGGAACAGCTGAAGGCTTGGGAGAAACAGGAGAAACGAATCAAGGAGTTGAAATCTTCGGGACAGAGCAAAAAGGTGAGGCGGCGTTCGCAAGGTTATAGCTTCTTTGTCCGACGTCTATACATACATTTGATACAACCACTATACATTTGAACGTCTAGCATCAATAACGATCCCAGAATATTTTTTTATACATTTTGTCCAAGTTGTTCTCAGTTCGGCTGTTGGAGTCGGAGTCTCACTAAAGTCCTCAAGGGACTTGTCACGGAGACCCCGACCCCACCACCCGAACGAGCAACTCCCACAATGAAGGGTTGATTTAGAAGCCAAAGTTTAACGTCCCACAAAGCACAGGGACGGCTCTCAGGTCACCCTCTCACCAGTCAGTTGCCAGCCGACCTGTACGTCGGGTAAACTATTGAGCGGCGGAGCTTCTCAAGGGAACCGATCCCAAGCCTGGACATGCGCTGCCACTGCATGCTTCTGAGCAGCGGGTCGGAGCCCAACGCTCTACCAACTGAGCTACCGGGGCGGCATATGCAGATTAATTTGCTTTAAGTTTCCAATGAATCGGTTTGGTAGTTACGGAATTTTACAGTATTTCCACCTATGTTCGGTATTGAAGAATAAATAATCCTGAAGGGATTGATCACTTTGCCTGTGCTTTTTCTATGCCAGCCCGGCCTAGAAATGGCTGAGGAGTGGGGGAGAATATCAAAACCAAGTATGATTGGGGGTCTGTGGTGCAAATTCAGTATAGACAATCACCGGCCCATGAATTCAAGCTAATAACTGAACAGAAAATCGATCCAAAAGGATAATCTAGAATACGTGGTTACGCAACTTTTCCGCTCCAAGTTGCCATTTTCCTGGTTTCACAATTTCTGCACTGTCAAACAGACGCAGGACGCCAAACGATGTCTCGGACATCCTCCTACCACTCTTTCACTCCCATTTTCCCCTCTCACCGTTTCTCCCATTCCCCTCCCCCTAACGACCGCCTCCATCGCCGGTAGGCGGCCGAGAAAAAGGAGAAGGCGAACCTGACGCGTAAGCAGGAGAAGAACAAGTCGAAGCTGGAACAGCAGGACGACGAGCAGGGCCCCACCGTGCTGCTGCAGAGGCCTCAGGAGTACTTCGTCAAGTTCCGTTTCCCGGAGCCTCCTCCCCTCCAGCCGCCCATTCTCGGCATGTACAGTAAGTCAAGTGTGGACCGGCGATGCTTTTGGAAGACTACGTTCCCGTGGGGTCCGGTGTAAGGTAGAGATATGTTTATTGTTAACCCGGCTACATGAATGTTTCAAGAACGCTCTGTTTATCTACCAAGCTCGGGAACGGACTTATCGACTCCGTGAGGCCCGAAGACATGCTCCTGGTTACACAAGTCGCTAAGTCGGCTCCCGCGGCCAGCTCGCTAATAGAGCCTATCGGGAGTAACAGACTGTGCGGCGAACAGATTAGAACGCGGCATGTTTCAGACACTTTTTCCCTTCGGTAGATGTGGACTTTGCGTACACGGCGGACGGGCCGAAGCTCATTAAGAAGTGCGACTTCGGCGTGGACATGCAGTCCCGAATCGCCATTGTGGGCCCGAACGGGGTCGGAAAGTCGACCTTCCTGAAGCTGCTGACCCAGCAGATAGATCCGGTGAAGGGCGAGGTGAAGAAAAACCACCGCATGGTGAGTCGGGCGTGCTGCACTTGATAGGTGTGCGGATGGACACGTGTTGTTTTGTTTTATCTTGTATGAATAGGCTGGCGATATATGGCCCCTGGGTGCAATGAATTGCGCCAAATTTAATCCGACGGAGTCGTAAATTCGTCATGTTTAGAGCATAAACTAAATCAGTGTTTCGGTTTCGAAATTAGGAGTCCAACTTATATTTTTCTTCTGATGTGGTGCGTCATCCGCCCTTGACATCATGTTAAATGATCCTATGCTACCGATTTTAGAGTGATAACAACACTAACTTAGCATTGCCGCGATGAATCGGGATGAATCTTGTAACCATTCCTCAACGAAAGCCCACCCTGTGGCTGCAGTGTAGGAAGTGCCATTGCTCAAAGTTGTAGAGGGTCTCTTAGCTCTTATCTCATCGATCTGACATTCATATGCATTTTTACGTTTCTAGCTTTGGCAGTTAAGTTTCTATGACTTACACGTTTTAGGACCATCGCCTCCAATGACTTGATCGATCTCCTCGGTCCGGAACGAAATACAGGACTGGCCCTTCAAGATGGGTCCTTTTACTCGTTTGTCAGTCCTGCTCTGAACCGCTAGCTGACCACTTCTCCCGTCAAACTCACACCTGAGGCTCTCCGTCCCGTGCCTGATCGGACCGAGGTGCTTGTGCCGGCAGCGTATCGGCATGTTCAGCCAGCACAGCGGAGAACAGCTGACGGCGGAGGAGTCGCCTACCGAGTACCTGGTGCGGCTGTTCAACCTGCAGTACCAGGAGGCACGCAAGACGCTGGGCACCTTCGGGCTCGCGAGCCACGCTCACACCATCAAAAACAAGGTTCGTCCGGCGACGGGCTCGGCAGGGGAGACTACTCCTGTTCTGGATGTGTTAGCAAAGATACCTTAGAGTAGTCAGCGGTCTTTGGATGATTCGTGTGGAAAGATTCTGAGAATGTATGACGTCCTATACAAATTTAAAAGTGTTGCTGTTATATTGGATACTCTGCATACTTCTCATCTGTGCGGGATTCCGTCGTCTTCTGCGCTCTTCGGCCAGCTGTGAGCTGATGTGTCTCAACACGCGGTCTCTCTTCTGCAGGACCTCAGTGGCGGTCAGAAGGCTCGCGTGGCCATGGCGGAGCTGTGTCTGATGGCGCCGGATGTGCTCATCATGGACGAGCCTACCAACAACCTGGACATCGAGTCCATCGAGGCCCTGGCCGATGCCATCAACCACTACGAAGGAGGTGGGATGACATGAGCTGTTGGTTTGTTCAGGATACATTCGGATCTCCCGCCTAGTTTTTTTTACTCATGACACCAGCCTTTACGTCATGTAGCCCCCATATATCTATAAATTAGCGGAAATGTCAATGCGTTGGTTAGTGGTTGGAGCATTGCCGAGACGTGAGGTGATTCACGGTATCAGTAACATCAACCAAACCGGAACGCAGCCGTGCCTCGACATGTACTCGTCATATTATACTACGCACGAGTTATTTATTTATTTCCGAGAACTAGTCGTCCCACTCCGTATCAGAGCGCTGCCTCGGCCGTGACTCTCCGCCCCGTCGTCAGGCGTGGTGATCGTCACTCACGACGAGCGGCTGATCCGAGAGTGCGACTGCACTCTCTACAACCTGGAGGACGGCCAGATGACCGAGATGGAGGGCGACTTCGACGACTACCGCCGCGAGCTGCTGGAGAGCCTTGGCGAGGAGATCAACAGTCCCAGCATAGCCGCCAACGCCGCCGTCGATCAGGACTGACACGACGGCGCCGCGCGCTCTTAGGACTGAACCAATTGACGGTGAAGGGACGGGTGGCGACTCTATATTCTCAAATCGTGGACAAAAAGTGGGAACACGGGTTTTCTGCAATGTGATGCTGCTGCAAGGGCAGACTGTGTTCTCGCTGTCAAGGCCACTGAAAATTATGCGCGTGTTATGTATAATAACACTTTTATTGTGTATATTCAAATACACCACGCTATGCTGCATGCTGTGTATTCAGTACATATGGTTCGAAAAAATGGACATGCTCAAATACGTTCCGGACCTGGGCACACGCACGCTCTGGATTATTCACAATTCGTACGCTGGTAGCGAGCGGGTTACTCGAGGTCTTCCAAACTCATCACCACACGGAAACGCCTTGGATAAAGGAGAAAAATGGTCCCGCACCCCCAGCAACGTGACACGTGCATTGCATCCGGTCAACAGATACTTCGTACCTCTGCACTGTAGACGCCTGGCCCAAGATCAGGTTACCAAAAATTACCAAAGATTTATCATATTTAACCTGGAATACTGCGTGAAGGTAATTGATTCTGCATCTCAAGTGAAATAGACCATCTTTTTCAATCCTCCTCGCACCGGGAAGACATTAATGGAACAGCAGGCTTGTACATGACGGAATGCGACCTCAGTGCGCAACATCGCCCAACATTACACACTACTCCACGAAGACACTACTGCGCGCACGAAGTAGCGCCGTCGTTACAAAAATTCTTACCGTCGCCACCTTCATTCAGAGGCAGACGCGCATATGTTCAGGCGTTCGCTTCGCACTACCCTCAGGAGTGCTGGCGAAAACTGCGTGGAAAAGGCCCACGCCAATTCTGGCACCTGTGTCTTGCATTGTACCGTCAGGATTACGCTCCCCTGCGTCGGAATTCTCCGTGAAATGGACCTCCGCCCCATGTCTGCGCGAGGTGTCAGTCGGCCTTGGCCGGGGTGCGCCGTTTGGGGCTGCTCAGCGTCACCAGGGGGACGCGGCGCGGCGTCTGCGGCGACGGCGGCGGCGGCCCGGAGGCGGTGCGTGGGGGGCGGGGACGTCGGCAGCGGCGCCGCCTCTGCACCGTCCAGCTCGCGCGTCGTCTCCTCCAGGTGTAATACCAGGTCGTCGCCGCCATCGTCGGCTTCGTCATCGCTATCGTCCTGCTGCTCCATCGGCTCCTGCTCCTGCTCCAGTTCAGGGCGCGGGGAGCGGTGAGGCGGCTGACGCACCGGCCGACGCGGGCTGGAGAGAGTCACCAGCGGTACGCGGCGCGGGGTGCCCGCCCCTTCCCTGCCCGGCGTCGACGGTAGAGCTGTTGGAGCAGAGGTGGACGGCTCAGCTGTGCGCTCACCCGTGTTGATAGGAGCTGATTCGGTGTTCTTCGCAGCTCCAGGAAAGGGTGGAGGTGTGGGCTTCACAGTGGGCTTCGCATCACCAGAGCACATTGGCACGTCGTCCGACGCCAGCTTCTTCTCCACTTCCGCATCGTCGACAACAGGTGTGGGCTTGACACACCGTTTGACAGCAATCGGAGTAGGCTTGGCCGCGAGCTCCTTGTTCGTGACTGGTAGCCCATCGCCCGCCGTTCCATTGGCGGTCAGCTGTCGCTTGACTTCGATCACTGCCGGCCCGTTGTCCTGCTGTTTCTGCGCCGCACCTGAGACCTGAGCAGGTCCACCTGCCGTCCCCGTCCCGTGCTGAGCTGGTCTGGCTTTGGCGGTACTCGGCTCTGTGGCCGGGGTGGCTTCACCAGAGGCGGCGTCCCCGGCCGCTCCCTTCTCGTCGGGTCGGTACACCTCTCCCAGCTCGCCGGCGTCGAAGGTGACCAAGGAGCAGAAGCCGTCGGTGGAGGAGACCGTCAGGAGACGACCGTCCCGCGACCTGCCGCCACAGACCACGCCGTCAGCGAACACTGACCGTGGATGTCGACTTCTGTACCAGCGCGCTGGAGAAATCAGTCTACGATGGAGGGTATACTAACCCCCCTCCCTCCCAAAAAAACATTTCTCATAGATTTCGCATCCCATAAAAGAACGTGTTCTTCACAGCCCATAAAATAATACAATATGCATTACTCATAAGAGAGCTTGGTCTTCACGACCCACAATAGACCAATTAACTGTTGCCGAACAACCTCCCTAAATAAAAACCATTTAATGTTCTGCTGATGGAAGACTGGGCAACAATAGCGTGCGCGGAACTGGTCCGCCGCAGTGTGGTCCAACAATGGCATCCCCACCAGGAAGCTGATATGGAAACGGACTCGGTACTCGTCCGGTGTTCCCTTCTGCGGCGTTTTGGCCATAGGGTTCAGTTGGAGTCGGTGCGACAACAGGGGGAGGCCGGGGCTGCTGGGTGCGTTTCAAAGGTTTTTGAAGGACGTTGGGAGACATAGTTTAAGAAAGGTTTCCGGATGTTTTTTCTCAGGAAACGCCTGTTTGGAATATCCTGAATGTGTTTATCCCTTCCAGGTCACTCCTGATTTTGTCGAGCAGCTTGCCCAGTTTCAATTCTACTTGTATCTTATTTTACAATTGGACTCGAAATTGTCAGTCAGTCTATGCACCCTAACCCCGATCCTAACATCCTACAGCGGTAGAATCATCTCCCGACTCGCGCTGCCCGGGGCGCCACATAGCGCGACATAGCCTAGTCGCTGAGGCGTCCTAAATCCCAACCAACCCTGCCTGGGGCGCCACTCACCATGCGACGTCGGTGAGCCGCGTGAAGTGGATGTTGGAGATCCTGGCGAACGGCGCCTCCTGCTGCGTGTCGTACAGCAGCACTGAGCAGCGGGTGGCCACTGCCATCACCATCCTGACGTGAAGAGCTCCTAGTTAACGCGAGCATCGAACAAAGCACACAGCAGTGCAAAGCCGCAGCTATTCTGTTCTAAAGATGAAGCAGTTGATGGATGTCGATAGACGGGTGATATTCACGGTTTGTAAACTTCCGTAACCCCTTTACCGGAGTGTGCAGCCCCGTGATCATCACTTATGTTATATGAGCCGTGGTCTAGTGCTACCTGGGCTGCACTTATTGACGAATAAACATCACAGACAGGAACCGTGACCCCGGGCGAAAGTACAAATCCCCTAATTATGATTGATAACGAGGAAGTGGCACGAATAAATCTACGGAGCCCAGGAAACCCGTCTTATCTGTATCGGTGTCGCTGATATTGACACCTCTTAACTAGTTTGTTCATGCGGGGCATAAGGTGCGTCATCTGGATAGGACTGGAATGCGTATTTTTGATTGAGGGGTCCGAGCAAACCCATATATTCATTCTAGGCAGCAGGGGTGTAATTTTCTATCTCTTTGGGGTGCCCGAGCACCCCCAATCCTAATTCGAGCACCCCCAATCATGTGCTGAGCACCCCCAATACATGTGCCGCCCCTGGCTTATCACCGCTACCCTGAAGAGTGTCACCCTATCTCATCACTGCCACTCTGATTCGTGCCGCCCCTGTCAAGCTTTTCCCGTTCCGGGATTCATTACTTCCACTCTGATTGGTTCCACCTCTAGCTAATCAATGCCACCTGACTTATCCTTTCCCCTGATTTATGACGCCGCATCATTGCCGCCCCCGTCTGATCAATGTCGCCAAAAATTAATCACTGCCGCCCCCCTCCGGATGAGTACTGCCGCCTTTTGTTTCATCACTGATCAGCTGGCTGATCACGGACACTGCCGCCTTGATTCATGCCGCCCCTGGCGAAAAAACCCGGTTTATTTCAACATCCATATACTTGCCCCTCCTGGTTAGTTACTGTCGCCCACCGAATTATCACTGCCGCCCCTCGTTTACCACTGCCGCCCGTGGCTGATCATTGCCGCCCCCTGACTGCTAACTGCCGCCCCTGGCGGATGACTGCCGCCCCTAGTGGACAACTACCGCCCCCTGGCAGATCAATGCCGCCCCCTGGCAGATCACTGCCGCCCACTGACTGATAACTGCCGCCCCTGACTCATCACTACCGCCCCCTGGCTAATCACTGGCGCCCCCTGACTGATAACTGCCGACCCTTGGCTGATCACTGCCGCCCCTGGCTGATCACTGCCGCCTCTCTGACTGATCACTGCCGCCCCCTGACTGATCACTGCCGTCCCTGGCTGTTCATTGCCGCCCCCTGGGCCGACCTTTGCCGCTCTCTGACTGCAAACTGCTGGCTCTTGGCTGATAACTGCCGCCCCTTGACTGATAACTGCTGCCCCTTGGATGCTAACTGCTGCCCCTGGCTGACTCCTGCCGCCCCCTGACTGATTATTGCCGCCCTTGGCTGCTAACTGCCGCCCCTGGCTGACCACTACCGCCCCTGGCTGATCGTTGCCGCCCCCTGACTGAAAACTGCCGGCCATGGGCTGATAACGCCGCCGCTGGCTGATCACTGCCGCCCCCGGCGGATTTATAAATGCCACCCCCTGGCTGATAACTGTTGCCCCTGGCTGATAGCTGCCTCCCCTTGACTGATAAATTCCGCCCCTTGGCTGCTAACTGCCGCCCCTGGCTTATCACTGCCGCACCTTGGTTGATAATTGCCACCCCTGGCTAATCACTGCCGCCCCCTGACTGATAACTGCGGCCCCCTGGCGGATAACTGCCGCCCTAACTGATATCTGCTGCCCCTGGCTCATCACTGCCGTCTCCCGGGGCAGTGAGCATTCTGGGGATATCTGGGCAGTGAGCATTCTGGGGGAGCATCCTTCTGTGGATATCACTAACATCATGTTATATGGAACGTTAGTTTTAATATCGTATATTCATCCTAGTAGTCTTTCAGGTTCTACATAACGTCGAGTGTCATGTTACCTATAGTCTCTGACTTTAGTATACCATGTGAAATTGTCTGTATCATTTTTTCAGCATTTGTATTTCATCTCATTTTTTATATGTTTTTATCATCTTCTGATACAACTTTCACAACCTGACCTGTTTTACCACCTGACTTGTTAGGATTCGTGCGGAAATGTCCTATTTGCGTATTTTATTTAGTGTTATGGGCGCCGTATGACTCTAGATGTCGGCGCGCTCTAAAACCTCAAATATGATGATGGACCGTCTCACGGCTGATCACTGCCACCCCTGGTTCATCACTGCCGCCCGAATTCATCTCGCCTCTGGCTCGTTGATGCTGTCCCTGACATATTTTGACCCAAATGCACGCCGCCCCTGGTTCATCACTGCCGCCCCCTGGCTGATCACTGTCTCCCCTGGTTCATAACTGCCGCCCAGATTAATCATTGCTGCCTTGATTCACGCCGCCCCTGGCTGATCAATGCTGTCACTGTTTTTTATTAACCCATATATGAGCGGCCTCTGGTTAGACACTTCCTCCCTCGAATCTTCACTGCCGCCCCCGGCTGATCACTGCCGCTCCTGGTTTATCACTGCCGAGGAGACCAGTCTGGCCATGGCCCCCCCAAAACCGGTCAAATTTAGGCCGTGCTGTAGGCACAGTTTTGTCAGGAGGAATCTCTAACACCCCTCCAGAAAGCAAGCAGCAGCCCACAATCGTCTAATCGTTACCTGTTTGTCTATTGGAGGAATTCTCCGAGCCGAGTAAATGGTAGAATGCTGCTGCCGTGCTTTTACTCTTTTAGTGTCAGCCAGCGGTTAATTTTTTATCTCTTTGAGGCGTGCGAGCACCCCTAATCACAATGAGAGCACCCCCAATACATGCGTCGCCCCCCGACTCAGCATTTCTGTCCTGATTCATGCCGCCTCCGTCTTACCACTGTGATCATGCCGCCCCCGGTTCATCACTACCACCCTGGTTTATGCCGCCATGGTTCATCACTGACGCCTCCTACCTATCACTGCCACCCTGATTCTTGCCAACCCTGACTTATCACTTCCGCTCTGATTCAAACAGCACCCCGCTCATCACTGCTGCCAGTGGCTCACCAGTGCTATCCCCGGTTTATTACTGCCACCCTGTTTCATGCTGCCCCCAGCTCATCACTACCGCCTCGGCTAATGAATGCCGCCCCTGACTTATCACTTCCGCTCTAATTAGTGCCGCCCTGGGCTCACGACTGCCGCCCCCAGCTCGGGGACGGCGGATTCCATTTTCGGGCGGTTGTACAAGATTTTCGGGAGGGGGTGCCTTCCTTCTCAAGGTAAAAGGGGAGCGCTTCCATCCCCAGGGGGGGCATGTTTGGCTCCCTAGGGGTGCCCACTCAGGGGAGGGGCACCGACATTATTTCCCTGCGTTGAGTCGATAAATTGGGTCTATTTGCTCTCCATGGAATGGCTTTGATGAAAGGAGGCACCATTCATATTTGAAACTGTTTTTATTTCGCACAGAGGGCCCTACCTCTTTAGGTAGGCGGTGTTTAGGGCTGATGTTTTCTTGGCCGGCCGGGGGCGCCGCCCAAATCCGGGGCGCTTCCCCGAACGAAGCCAAAACCGGGTGTGCAAAAACATACTTTTGCACACCCTCATTTTTTCAGGGTGTGCAATTGCACTCCCTACCCTCCCCCCGCCCGGAGTCCGCCGTCCCTGTCCCAGCTTATCTCCTCCGCCCTGATCTGTGCCACCCGTAGTTTATAACTACTACCTACGGCTCACCATTCCCGTCCTCGGCTTATGCTCTTTGCCTTGATGCGTGCCACCCCCCGGCTAATCAATGCTACCCCCTCCCCAACTTATCACTTCCGCCCTGATTTGTGCCGCCCCTTGTTCATAGCTCCCGCCCCCCCCCGAGTCTTCACTGCCGCCCTCTCCTTATCACTTCCACTCTGGTTCGCGCCGCTCATAGTTCATAGCTATTGGCCCTAGCTCATCACTGCCGCCCTCGACTTATGACTTTGCCCTGTTTCTTGCCGCCCCGGCCAATCACTGCCGCCCCCAGCTTATCACTTTCATCCTAATTTGCGCCGTTCTTAGTCCATAACTGCCGCACTGGGCTCATCACTGCAGCACTAATGCTTGCCTCCACTGTGCGTTAGGGTAAATTAACCCTCGCCCCACCGGGGGCCATCGATGGTCCCCCCTAAGGTTTTTTCGAGATAGCAGAAAAACGACGAAACGCAGCACCACGTTTGAGGGCTCTATCTCTCACCTCATCATTTTCCCACCATCCCTGAAAATTTTTACCCTGGGTCACCCAAGGTCAGGTCACCAGGCGAGGTCAACCAAGGTCACCTCACTTCAACTTTGAAGCTCTATAAGAGCTACATTTCTTAGTCGATCGATTTGAAACTTGCTACACTTCATGACCCTTCCAGGGTCTACAACGTGTATATCCGGGATTTTTCGATTTCGTGACCTGAAGTCAGGTCACGAGGCGACCTCTCCCATTGGAAAAGCATGGGAAAAAGCTGTCTCATGATCTAAAAGTCACAAAAATGACTGCAAATGCCCAGACTGCTCAAAACAGTGTTTTTGGACAACCTTTCAGGGATCCCAGGGGTCATATTGGCCCTTTGACTTTTCCAAGGTCATCCAAGGTCACCAGGGTCAAAACACTATTTTGACAATAACTTTTGACCTAATTAAGCTAGAGCGCTGAAACAAACACCATCGTGTTTTTCTTGTCACTAGCTTTTGTTTGACATAAGACAAGGTCACTTTCTGACCTTTCGTGACCTCAGGTCATATTAGGTCACGAGGTGACCTCTGGAGGTCAAACCACTTGCGGGAGGTCTTTACTTTCCACATAGCGGAAAAAGGTCTGGCAATTTCCTATCAAATGTACTTAACCAGATTTCAATAGCTCTAATGGCGTAGGAGTTATGCCCAGTTTTCTTAAGCATTACATATTTGAGTGAAAATAGCCTATCGTGACCTTTCTTGACATCTGGAGGTCAAACCATTGACCTGAGCGCTTAAACATGTGAAGTAATTTCTTACTGAATTCGCGCGAGCTTTCTAATGCATATTGCAGATTTTCGCTAACCCCCATATTTTCGGAGTTAGAGGGGGGCATCGATGGCCCTCCGGTGGGGCGAAGGTGGCGCCGGACCCCCGGTGGGGCGCGGGTTAAAAGACGGTAGGGCAAAAATAAAGGGAATGCACGGGTACAGTGGATTTGCTATATTTCTTAATATTGACAAGACAATACACGCGTTGTTTGGAGCACTATCGGTGTTTTTGCTTTCTTTCCACGTAGTGATTAAAGGGAACGTGGTACCTTTATAACGTGATTTTAACTGAGGTAGCCAAGTTGTAAAGCATGCCAGAAAACCCGATGCACTATATATCATTTGTCTTGAAACTCAAACTTTCCGAAGAAAAAAACAAAAACTACCTGAAATGTACCCCTCATGTACCCTTAGCAGCAGGCCACAGTTGACAGCCATGTTGGTGTGACGACATATGCTGACGTCACGGTGAGTATCAGGCAATCGAAGCCCTTGAAGCCTATTGAATATTGTAGTGGTTGCCAGATCATGACATCTTCCACAGGCAGATACTTATTTATTTCCCTAGAGGAGCATTTTAAAAATCAAAATATTGAGCCTATTGTACATTTTTCAGAGAAACAATGGACGTAACCGTGATTTTTGGCTAAAAGTTCCCCTAATTAAACTAAATTTCAGGATGCATCCAAGGTGCCACCTTCCCTTTAAGGGGGTTCCCTTTTTTAACACGCGCGTTGACGGGGGTCTGAGCCACCTTCGCTTTGACGGGGAGGGGTGGGTACCCGCACACCCCCCTAATATCTCGAGAACCACGCTAGGTAGCCAAAAACGGTAAACAACGTTGGGTAGCCCATCCACTTCTCAATCGAAAATATTTGAACCATTTTTCAGGTCACATTTAAGATCACGAGAGGCAAAACATGCCGTCATAGGGATAACATGTAAATGAAGGTTTTCGGCCATTACATCTGAACAAGAAAAGATAGAGCAAAACGACTAGAACTGTATGAATCCTTGCAGCAAGCTGAATCGAATGGTATATAATTTGACCTTGCTAAGTCAAATCAAGGATTTGACCTGACCTGAGGTCAGGGCAAAGTCAAAATATATAAAGTGCATATCATTATAACCTCAAAGACATGGCGAGTCTAATGCAGCTAAAATAAACGCTCTATCACCACCCGTTACTGAGTTATTCAGTCAAAAAAATTTTCCCATGTATTTCCAAGGAGAGGTCATGGCTTGTACCTGACCTTAGGTCATCGATATCAAAAATACCGGAACATATTGTAGAGAACTCGGTGGGTCCATTATGTGATATGAGTTTCAATAGGATAAGTTCACCCTGTTCCGACTTATGCTATCATAAACTTTTTTATGTCTGGTCACTGGACCTGTACTGGTGACCTGACCTGAGATGACCTAACCTTAAAATTTTCACAAAAGTTGTAAAAATGATGAGAAAAAAGATATGCCAAGTACGGCGACGCTACGCGCCACCGTTTTTCTGCTATCTCCGAAAAACCCCGAGGGTGGGGGGCCGGTATCCGCCCCCCGTCAATGCGCGTGTTAAAGAGAATCCCTTTAGAGGGAATTCCCTTTAAAGAGAATCCCTTTAAGGGGAATGTGGCACATTGGTTGAATCCTGAAATTTAGAGTAATTAGGGGAACTTTTAGCCGAAAATCACATTCCCTTTAAAGGCATTCCCTTTAAAGGGAATCCCTTTAAAGGGAATGTGGCACCTTGGTTGAATCCTGAAATTTAGTGTAATTAGGGGAACTTTTAGCCGGAAATAATGGAGGCGTCCATTATTTCTCTGAAAAATGTACAATAAGCTCAATGTTTTGATTTTTAAAATGCTCCTCTAGGGAAATAAATATCTGCCTGTGGATAATGTCATGATCTGGCAGTCACTACCATATTCCATAGGCTTCAAGGGCTTCGATTGCCTGATACTCACCGTGACGTCAGCATATGTCGTCACACCAACATGGCTGTCAACTGTGGCCTGCTGCTAAGGGTACATGAGGGGTACATTTCAGGTAGTTTTTGTTTTTTTTCTTCGGAATGTTTGAGTTTCAAGACAAATGATATTTAGAGTAACGGGTTTTCCGGCATGCTATACAACTTGGCTATGTCAGTTAAAATCACGTTATAAAGGTGCCACATTCCCTTTAAGTCTTTTGTTTTCATTTCAATCTCCATCCACTCTGCCATGCTGAAGGTAAAATTTAACCCCACAAAACTGATACACTTCAATCGTGGACAGGGACGCAGGCAGGGGGACACGTGCCCCCATCGGTGCCGAAGTGCCCTTTGATCGCTAGGCGGTTTACCCGGTTTGGGCTGTGCCGCTCGAAATTTATTGCCCTACGGCGTCGAACCAAGATGAAATTAGATCACATTTAGCGATTAAAACTATTGTTTGATAATTTAGTACCTTTTTGGTCAGCTAGGACATTCTGTCGCCTTTCCAAGCACCCGGGAGAATATGGGTACGTAATTCGTGACCAACTAATGCCTCATCGTCGCCAATAATCGCACCGGCGGAGCTAATCTGGTGACCCTTGAGCTCATCTGGGGCCCACTAAGATGGTCATGGCCACTGGAGTAGATCACGTGCCCTCTAAGCTGATTTGGTGCCCGGTGAGTCAATCTGGTGCCCCTTGAGCAAATAATTGTGCTTCTTGAACCTAGCTAATGCTCTCTGAGTTAGTCTGATGCCTCCAAGCTCGCATGGTGCCCTATTAGCTGTTTTAGTGCCCCTTGAGCTGATCTGGGCCCCTGAGCTGATCCCATGCCTCGCAGAGTTGATCTACTGTCCCCTGAGCCAATATGGTGCCTCTTTGAGCTATGATCTGGTGCCCCTGAGCTGGTCTGGTGCACCCTGAGCTGATCTTGTGTTCTCTGAGCTGAGCTATGCCCCTGCTTTGGTATGGGGGCTGGGAGCTGATCTGGGCTCCCGTGCTGCTCAATCTGGTTCCCCCTGAGCAGATATGTTTCCCCTGAGCTAAACGAATGCCTCCTGAGTCGATCTGGTGCCTCCTGAGCCAACATTTTCCCTCCTGGGCCCATCTCATGCCCTCCTAGCTCGTCTAGTGTCCCTGAGCTAGCGTGGTGCCCCCTGAGCCAATCTAGTGCCTTTTAGGCTGATCTGGGCCTCCTGAATTGATTAAGTAATTTCCTCAGAAGCTCTGGGGCCCTGAGCTGAGTTGTGCCCACTGAGGCTGATGAAGGCCCCTGAGCTGGTATGGGGCTCCTGGGCTGATTAAATGCCTCCTGGCTTGGTCTAGTATCTCCTAGTTGATCTGTGCCCTGAGCTGATCGGGGACCACTGAGCTGATCCATTGCCCTCCTCTGAGCTGGATATGGTGCTCCCTGAGCTGATCTAGACCCCTGCTCTGGTCTGGGGACTAGGAGCTTATCTGGGCCCCCGAGTGGATTTATCTGGTGCCCCTGAGCAGGTATATTGTTCCTGAGCTAAACTAATGCCCTCTGAGTTGATATGGTGCCCCATGAGTCATCATTGTGCCTCCTGAGCCCATCTGATGCCCTCTGAGCTAGTCTGGTGCCCCCTGAGCTAATATGGTGCAAGGCCCTTTGAGCCCATCTGCGGACCATTGAGCTAGTCTGATGACCCCCCATCTTTGGGGCCACTGAGCTAGTCTAGTCCCGGGCCAAGCATGAGCTGCTCTGGGGGGGGGGCAGGCTCTGATCCACACCAGGGGCCCCCTGAGCTGGTCTTGAATAGACAGAGAATAAGAACACAAGGCCAAATCCCATCACATCGGGGGTCACGGGGCTAGTCTAATCCCAGGGGGCACAACTGGGGGAATGAGAGGCAGCTGCTCTGGAGGACTCTGATCCACACTAGGGGGTCCCTGAGCTGGTCTTGAATAGATGGGGAACAATTTTCAGCCCTATCCAAACTACCAGTCTGTTTACTTTTTCTTTACTTCAACTGGGACCGATCCTGGTATCTCCAAAATTATTCCGGCAACAAAAATTGTATCCGTCCAATATCACTATGCCACACCTCCTCCCACGGCCCTTGTGGGAGCCGCGGAACTTAATCCGCGTTCAACCAGGGCTCACTCGTCACGACACAACCAGTGGGCATAACAAATGAATTTTCGACTCCAATATGTCTTATCTTGCACATAGTGACAGATATCACTGGCTCCGCTGAATTCTCTGATGTCCGCTACTTGCATGAGTTGGCTAATTTGTCCTTAAATCTATCCAAAAAAGTCGTGTTCTAGGTATTTTCATGAGATTTCGGTAACAATTATATTTTCTTCTGGTTTTAATTCAGTTTCCCTTCTCCGTCAATGCTTGATTTTCATTTTTCTTGGACCAAAGGTATCCAAAAGTTGACATTAACTAAGATATAGTAAGTTTTTAGGTTACGTTAAAGTGCCCTTTCTCTCCCGGGGTGCCCCTCAAAGGTGGTGTGCCTCCCACACCAAAGCTCTGGCTGCGCCCCTGATCGTGGAAAGATTTAAAGCTCAGATTTGATTATTTTAAGACGTGTATGTAGCTTTGGGATGTCGCCTAAAAAAATACCTGCCCAACAATAAAATAAAATGCTCCCTGTGCTATAAAAGGCGCGAAAAAGCGATGAACAACAGATTTGGTGCAATGAAGGGGTGACGCCCCCCAACGCCGCCGCCCCTATAGGGTGCCGCCCCCCACCGGCTGAGCACCCCCAAAGATTTTTGGAAAATTACACCTCTGCTAGGCAGGCAGACATCATATCCTGACATATCATGGAGTACAAAGTGGAAAATGAATAAATATTGCAACTAAGATTGAGTCGAATTTCCCCAAGCGTGGCATCCTTCTCCCGTGATAGTCATGCCACTTCCCTAATCCCTAATTTTGAGCCGGCAGTGTCCTTATTTAGTTCAAAGGGCCAAGCATGAGCTGCTCTGGGGGGGGCAGGCTCTGATCCACACCAGGGGCCCACTGAGCTGGTCTTGAATAGACAGAGAATAAGAACACAAGGCCAAATCCCATCACATCGGGGGGTCACGGGGCTAGTCTAATCCCAGGGGGCACAACTGGGGGAATGAGGAGGCAGCTGCTCTGGAGGACTCTGATCCACACTAGGGGGTCCCTGAGCTGGTCTTGAATAGATGGGGAACAATTTTCAGCCCTATCCAAACTACCAGTCTGTTTACTTTTTCTTTACTTCAACTGGGACCGATCCTGGTATCTCCAAAATTATTCCGGCAACAAAAATTGTATCCGTCCAATATCACTATGCCACACCTCCTCCCACGGCCCTTGTGGGAGCCGCGGAACTTAATCCGCGTTCAACCAGGGCTCACTCGTCACGACACAACCAGTGGGCATAACAAATGAATTTTCGACTCCAATATGTCTTATCTTGCACATAGTGACAGATATCACTGGCTCCGCTGAATTCTCTGATGTCCGCTACTTGCATGAGTTGGCTAATTTGTCCTTAAATCTATCCAAAAAAGTCGTGTTCTAGGTATTTTCATGAGATTTCGGTAACAATTATATTTTCTTCTGGTTTTAATTCAGTTTCCCTTCTCCGTCAATGCTTGATTTTCATTTTTCTTGGACCAAAGGTATCCAAAAGTTGACATTAACTAAGATATAGTAAGTTTTTTAGGTTACGTTAAAGTGCCCTTTCTCTCCCGGGGTGCCCCTCAAAGGTGGTGTGCCTCCCACACCAAAGCTCTGGCTGCGCCCCTGATCGTGGAAAGATTTAAAGCTCAGATTTGATTATTTTAAGACGTGTATGTAGCTTTGGGATGTCGCCTAAAAAAATACCTGCCCAACAATAAAATAAAATGCTCCCTGTGCTATAAAAGGCGCGAAAAAGCGATGAACAACAGATTTGGTGCAATGAAGGGGTGACGCCCCCCAACGCCGCCGCCCCTATAGGGTGCCGCCCCCCACCGGCTGAGCACCCCCAAAGATTTTTGGAAAATTACACCTCTGCTAGGCAGGCAGACATCATATCCTGACATATCATGGAGTACAAAGTGGAAAATGAATAAATATGGCAACTAAGATTGAGTCGAATTTCCCCAAGCGTGGCATCCTTCTCCCGTGATAGTCATGCCACTTCCCTAATCCCTAATTTTGAGCCGGCAGTGTCCTTATTTAGTTCAAAGGGCCAAGCATGAGCTGCTCTGGGGGGCAGGCTCTGATCCACACCAGGGGCCCACTGAGCTGGTCTTGAATAGACAGAGAATAAGAACACAAGGCCAAATCCCATCACATCGGGGGTCACGGGGCTAGTCTAATCCCAGGGGGCACAACTGGGGGAATGAGAGGCAGCTGCTCTGGAGGACTCTGATCCACACTAGGGGGTCCCTGAGCTGGTCTTGAATAGATGGGGAACAATTTTCAGCCCTATCCAAACTACCAGTCTGTTTACTTTTTCTTTACTTCAACTGGGACCGATCCTGGTATCTCCAAAATTATTCCGGCAACAAAAATTGTATCCGTCCAATATCACTATGCCACACCTCCTCCCACGGCCCTTGTGGGAGCCGCGGAACTTAATCCGCGTTCAACCAGGGCTCACTCGTCACGACACAACCAGTGGGCATAACAAATGAATTTTCGACTCCAATATGTCTTATCTTGCACATAGTGACAGATATCACTGGCTCCGCTGAATTCTCTGATGTCCGCTACTTGCATGAGTTGGCTAATTTGTCCTTAAATCTATCCAAAAAGTCGTGTTCTAGGTATTTTCATGAGATTTCGGTAACAATTATATTTTCTTCTGGTTTTAATTCAGTTTCCCTTCTCCGTCAATGCTTGATTTTCATTTTCTTGGACCAAAGGTATCCAAAAGTTGACATTAACTAAGATATAGTAAGTTTTTTAGGTTACGTTAAAGTGCCCTTTCTCTCCCGGGGTGCCCCTCAAAGGTGGTGTGCCTCCCACACCAAAGCTCTGGCTGCGCCCCTGATCGTGGAAAGATTTAAAGCTCAGATTTGATTATTTTAAGACGTGTATGTAGCTTTGGGATGTCGCCTAAAAAAATACCTGCCCAACAATAAAATAAAATGCTCCCTGTGCTATAAAAGGCGCAAAAAAGCGATGAACAACAGATTTGGTGCAATGAAGGGGTGACGCCCCCCAACGCCGCCGCCCCTATAGGGTGCCGCCCCCACCGGCTGAGCACCCCCAAAGATTTTTGGAAGATTACACCTCTGCTAGGCAGGCAGACATCATATCCTGACATATCATGGAGTAAAAAGTGGAAAATGAATAAATATTGCAACTAAGATTGAGTCGAATTTCCCCAAGCGTGGCATCCTTCTCCCGTGATAGTCATGCCACTTCCCTAATCCCTAATTTTGAGCCGGCAGTGTCCTTATTTAGTTCTTAACCCTAATGCTTGTATATTGGCAGATCCGCGTTGTTTGGTAGTGAGATCATTAGAAATGAACATAACGCCTCACATAAAGTTGGATTTCCCTATTTGTTCGATCGCCGAAACTTTCCCGTTACATCAAATCACCGAGCTTGATACAGCTTGCAAGCCGAGCCCGGAGGATCAATGCAATGATCACCGATTGCCACCTGGCCTTCGGCGCAAAAATGCTGCAATATTTGATCACACAACACTCAGTATTTGCCAAATACAAGAAGTTCATGTGCGTTATAAGCGTGCCTTTTCCGCATGTTGTTTTTTTATTATCATGTTTCTCTGGGTATTTTATTTCGTTAATTATCAATTAATCGTGTACCTCATCACTAGTGTATCTTACCCCGACAGAGTTATATCTCGCTGAACATTGGGTCATGTTATTGGGTCATGCAAACAGGGGTCCAAAAATCTGCCAACTCGCCAAAAATGTTGGTGACAAGGTAGATCAAGTCAGTGACAAAATAGGCCAGATTGTGCAAACTGAGAAGTTGATGGTCAGTCTGCCAATAACCTATTTAAGGTTGACAGGGAATGTGGCACCTTTATAACGTGATTTTAACTGAGATAGCCAAGTTGTAAAGCAAGTCGGAAAACCCGGTACTCTAAATATCATTTGTCTTGGAACTCGATATTTCCGAAGAAAAAAGCTAAAACCTACCCGAAATGTACCTGTCATCTACCTCTCGCCGGGCGGCCATTGTCAGAGCCGCATGACGAAATCCATGGAGCGAAGCGCATTGAGATTTCTCAAGCGGCTCTATTCTGGCCGCTCAGACGGGTCTCGTCGTGGTCTGTTGTTGTTGGCGTCTGTCAGTCCTGAGAATTGATGTCAGAGCTCTGGAATTTTGTAGGGTGATAGCCCTTCTGCTCCAGACACCCAAACTGAAGCCCCGAGTCGAAATCCAAAATAGTTTTTGAGAAATTTTGGCTCAAACTTTTTCTGTTTTATATTTTTCTAATTTTTACTTCTTAACCTACGAACTTGACACTTATGTCCTTTTCGAAAGATAACAAGGGCCAGCTAGGGAAAACGAATTGAGCTGATCCGACAATATTTATTGCGCGAAAACGCGGCATTTCTCACGCGAGCAAAAAACCTGCTAAAAGTTGATGGCCGACTTGTGCGCTCGAAATGTCAGAAGACAGGCCTCAGTTAGCTGAAAGGCAGTTACCTAGGGGTAGCTAGGAAAATTTTGTAGTGCTTAGGCATAGTTTTGAGTGCAAAACGCAAAATTTTGACCTACTTTTTACAGTTCTTCCGGAAGACTGAATTTTTGGTTCATTTCATTTCAACGTTAATATCTCACAATCTGATTGACTGATTTGAGTTTTCATTTCAAATAATGAAAGAACATTGCTTCCGCCTGATAATATTTGGAGATGGAAGTTGTGAATGTGAAATTCTTTGTTTTATAGGCATAAATAGAAATTGAGTCAAAAACTTTTTATTTGCATCATCCTGGTTCCAAGCTCATGTCACTCACAAACTCAGAACTGACATGGCTGAAGAGGAAAGTTACTTGCGGTCATTTCGCTCACTTATACTACCCACCTATCTCTAATGGCTTTCGAGTAATTAGTCCAAAATGTATTACAAGATGCTAAAGTTCTCGGACCACCTTTGCTTCTCACCATGGTTTGAAGTCCTTAAAATGGATGGATGTGGAAGTAATTTGGCATGAAGCTAGCTTACGATCCTAGCTCGACGATACAACTAATTTCAGCCCAAAAGAATGTTTGGTTCGTCTTCTAGAAGCACCTTTATATCGTGCCTTTTCGGGACAAGCACAGCACCCGGCGCCAGCGGCCCGGCATATTCGGCGGAGTTGTACTAGCCAGTGACCTCCTGACGGGTCACAGCTGTTCAGCTAGTGGGAGGATGAGTAGTGTGGCACGGTGGTCTAGTGGTTAGAGGCACTGTCTCTTGATCAGGTAGGTCCGGTTCGAATCCGGTGGTGACCACGTACTCTTTATTGGTTATTTCAAAGAAAAGAATGATAAAACTGACTTGCAGGCTTATGAAGAGATACATTAAGAACGAAATATGGTTTGCTTTCGGCACATTGTCATGCGGCTCTCCTGCGCCGGTGGGGCGTTAGCTCAGGCCGCAGGCCGAGGTTGTTGTTGGCGTCTGTCAGTCCTGAGAATTGATGTCAGAGCTCTGGAATTTTGTAGGGTGATAGCCCGTCTGCTCCAGACACCCAAACTGAAGCCCCGAGTTGAAATCCAAAATAGTTTTTGAGAAATTTTGGCTCAAACTTTTTCTGTTTTATATTTTTCTAATTTTTACTTCTTAACCTACGAACTTGAAACTTATGTCCTTTTCGAAAGATAACAAGGGCCAGCTAGGGAAAACGAATTGAGCTGATCCGACAATATTTGTTGCGCGAAAACGCGGCATTTCTCACGCGAGCAAAAAACCTGCTAAAAGTTGATGGCCGACTTGTGCGCTCGAAATGTCAGAAGACAGGCCTCAGTTAGCTGAAAGGTAGTTACCTAGGGGTAGCTAGGAAAATTTTGTAGTGCTTAGGCATAGTTTTGAGTGCAAAACGCAAAATTTTGACCTACTTTTTACAGTTCTTCCGGAAGACTGAATTTTGGTTCATTTCATTTCAACGTTAATATCTCACAATCTAATTGACCGATTTGAGTTTTCATTTCAAATAATGAAAGAACATTGCTTCCGCCTGATAATATTTGTAGATGGAAATTGTGAATGTGAAATTCTTTGTTTTATAGGCATAAATAGAAATTGAGTAAAACAACTTTTTATTTGCATCTTCCTGGTTCCAAGCTCATGTCACTCACAAACTCAGAACTGACATGGCTGAATAGGAAAGTTACTTGCGGTCATTTCGCTCACTTATACTACCCACCTATCTCTAATGGCTTTCGAGTAATTAGTCCAAAATGTATTACAAGATGCTAAATTTCTCGGACCACCATTGCTTCTCACCATGGTTTCAAGTCCTTAAAATGGATGGAAGTGGAAGAAATTTGGCATGAAGCTAGCTGAGGATCCTAGCTCGACGATACAAGTAATTTCAGCCCAAAAGAATGCTTGGTTCGTCTTCTAGAAGCACATTTATATCGTGCCTTTTCGGGACAAGCACAGCACCCGGCGCCAGCGGCCCGGCATATTCGGCGGAGTTGTACCAGCCAGTGACCTCCTGACGGGTCACAGCTGTTCAGCTAGTGGGAGGGTGAGTGGTATGGCACGGTGGTCTAGTGGTTAGAGGCCCTGTCTCTTGATCAGGTAGGTCCGGTTCGAATCCAGGGGTGACCACGTAATCTTTATTGGTTATTTCAAAGAAAAGAATGATAAAACTGACTTGCAGGCTTATGAAGAGATACATTAAGAACGAAATATGGTTTGCTTTCAGCACATTGTCATGCGGCTCTCCTGCGCCGGTGGGGCGTTAGCCCAGGCCGCAGGCCGAGGTGGTTGTTGTTGGCGTCTGTCAGTCCTGAGAATTGATGTCAGAGCTCTGGAATTTTGTAGGATGATAGCCCGTCTGCTCCAGACACCCAAACTGAAGCCCCGAGTTGAAATCCAAAATAGTTTTTGAGAAATTTTGGCTCAAACTTTTTCTGTTTTATATTTTTCTAATTTTTACTTCTTAAGCTACGAACTTGAAATTTATGTCCTTTTCAATGGATAACAAGGGCCAGCTAGGGGAAAAAATTGAGCTGATCCGACAATATTTATTGCGCGAAAACGCGGCATTTCTCACGCGCGCAAAAAACCCGCTAAAAGTTGATAGCCGACTTGTGCGCTCGAAATGTCAGAAGACAGGCCTCAGTTAGCTGAAAGGCAGTTACCTAGGGGTGGCTAGGCAAATTTTGTAGTGCTTAGGCATAGTTTTGAGTGCAAAAAATAAAATTTTGACCTACTTTTTACAGTTCTTCCGGAAGACTGAATTTTTGGTTCATTTCATTTCAACGTTAATATCTCACAATCTAATTGACCGATTTGAGTTTTCATTTCAAATAATGAAAGAACATTGCTCCTGCCTGATAATATTTGGAGATGGAAATTGTGAATGTGAAATTCTTTGTTTTATAGGCATAAATAGAAATTGAGTAAAAAAACTTTTTATTTGCATCTTCCTGGTTCCAAGCTCATGTCACTCACAAACTCAGAACTGACATGGCTGAATAGGAAAGTTACTTGCGGTCATTTCGCTCACTTATACTACCCACCTATCTCTAATGGCTTTCGAGTAATTAGTCAAAAATGTATTATAAGATGCCAAATTTATCGGACCACCTTTGCTTCTCACCATGGTTTCAAGTCCTTAAAATAGATGGAAGTTGAAGAAATTTGGCATGAAGCTAGCTTAGGATCCTATCTCGACGATACAAGTAATTTCAGCCCAAAAGAATGCTTGGTTCGTCTTCTAGAAGCACCTTTATATCGTGCCTTTTCGGGACAAGCACAGCACCCGGCGCCAGCGGCCCGGCATATTCGGCGGAGTTGTACCAGCCAGTGACCTCCTGACGGGTCACAGGTGTTCAGCTAGTGGGAGGCTGAGAAGTGTGGCACGGTGGTCTAGTGGTTAGAGGCCCTGTCTATTGATCAGGTAGGTCCGGTTCGAATCCGGGGGTGACCACGTACTCTTTATTGGTTATTTCAAAGAAAAGAATGATAAAACTGGCTTGCAGGCTTATGAAGAGATACATTAAGAACGAAATATGGTTTGCTTTCGGCACATTGTCATGCGGCTCTCCTGCGCCGGTGGGGCGTTAGCCCAGGCCGCAGGCCGAGGTTGTGAGCTGCTAGTGTGACGACATATGCTGACGTCACGATGAGCATCAGCCAATCGAAGCATTTGAAGCGTTTCGAGTATGGTAGTGATTGACAGATCATGACATCATCCACAGGCAGATATTTATTTATTTTCCTACAGGAGTATTTTAACAATAAAAATATTGAGCTTATTGTACATTTTCAGAGAAATCATGAGTGGTTTCATTATTTTCGGCTAAAAGTACGCCTAATTACACTAAATTCCAGGATTTGACCAAGGTGCCATATTCCCTTTAAAAGGACTCAGCAAGTCTGGCACATAATTCTTTTTTGGTGCCAAAGCTCAATATTCTCAGTTACACAAAATTTATTTGAAATTCCATTGCTGACACACTTTTCCCCACCTCTGCATGCATACCTGTTGCTCATGAATCCACAATAACCACATAGTCGATATCTACAATTCAGATTGCTCACTCTCAGCCTGCCAGATACAGCAGACTTGCCGAATACATCTACTTACAGATTCCGGGTGTAAATGTCATCTTTTATCATGGAATAAATATACTTTTTCATTAAGGTATTTCTATTCAATGGTTTTATCAAATGACGGCCGGAAAAACTACTGAATTGCAACATCTCTGTCACCTCACTCCAATAAACCCACTCTATTTTTAATTGATCTGATTCTTTTTTCGTGAACAGTTGGCAGATTACAGCTTAATTTTTCGGTAGCTGAATCATGAGCCCAATCATCAAAATAAGCCGAATTTTAAAATCCCCAACAATATCTATTTCATATGCTACAAAGCAAGAGTTCGCCGTAAATGCGCGAGCCAGTGTAGCAGCACCAAACAGTGAACTGAATCCACATCATCCCACGAACTCAACAGGTTAACACATATCACAGCTCAGCGGACACCTTGAATAAGGTCGAACACGTCAGATATCAACTGAACGCGGGACACAATTTGTCAACAGGCGCTGAAACAGTCAACCCAATGATCTCACCATTTTCGCAATGCAGCTAGTTCGTGGGACAGAATAACCACATTGAAAGACTCGTTCAGACACCTCGCAAGTTGATCGGCTTCGCGGCCTTGACTGGCCATTTCGCGGCCGAGCGCCCCGGCGCGCGCGCGCCAACCCTCGCCCCAAGCATGTGTGCGTAACGAGCGACAACCGTCACACCCATGAATGCTAACGAGGCTCACCTGTATGGCAACTTGAGCATGGTGTGCGTTTGCTCCCAGAGTGGTCGGCTAGGGTCGGCCGCACTGCGCATGCGCAGCTTGAAGAGGGTGGGACAGCATCGCACGGCGATTGTGTACTTGTCGCCGGAGGGCAAACAGAAGACCGGCCTGCAACAGACAGTGATATAGTGACACCCCTGGTGGAGTCTGGTGCACTGCATTTCGACACCGTCCCTGGTCTTCCCCAAACTCGTCGTATCTGATGAACGAGCACTGCACAGAGCACCCCTGGTAGTTATACCCAGACAACCGTTCGATTACAACCCACGTAAACCCTGCGATTCCACTCTCCCTGCAATTATCACCACAAACATGAGCTTTATCTGACACTTCTACCCATTCCACACAGATCCAAGTGAAGCTGTTTACGCCACGTCGGTCCGAGATTAGCTTCTGTCTCAGATTTCCCACCAATCTCTGATGCGGCCGTTTTGCGGTGAAGCGGTCACTGGTGGGAGAGTAAGTTGCAGCGACGGGGCGCCAATGGTGGAAACTTTGCAATCACTGAAACGTCGCTTCCCACCTTTCCCCGAACGTGAATAACGGAGCCCCTCTAATTCTCTGGGCCAAATGCTGCCCCCTTACCAAGCAAAAAACTCCGATACAAAATGTAGGGATTGGTAGCTTAGGGGATAGCATTGAAGTCTTCTAAGCCTGCGGTCCCGGGTTAAAGTACCGGCGGAGCCTCGGGAAAAGTTGATCTGATCCCCAAAACCCTCCCAACAGGGTGGGAGTTGGCGACGCCGCATAATCCTGGCAGTCGGTGCGTCGTTAAACCCCGATCATTATTATTCGTCGACTGTCTCCTGGCTGCTGGATGTTCGACCCATGTCGGTCGCCCTCGTATCTCCTGCCTCCCTTCTCGCCACCACCAGATGCCTCGCAATTATGTTTTTTAAAGACAATAAATTTGGCATTTATGGTAATAATTGTTTTGAAAGAGCATCCTCTAGAGGTAAGTGCGCATCCAAAGCGGCGGGAAAGAGTCTGTATTACGTAACAATTTGTAGAAAACCCGCAATAGCGTCGAAACGGGTCCACAACTGATAAAAATAGCCGAAAAAACACGCAACGCCCGACCCCACCCATCCCAAGCAATTCCCGGATTGGCAGGTTAATTTAGAAGTCAAAGTTTATCGTCTCACAAAGCACAGGGACAGTCACTCCGCTCAGGTCACCAGTCAGTTGCTAGCCGACCTTCGTCGGATAAACTATTGAGAGCCAGAGCGTCCCAGGGGAACCGATCCCAACCTTTCACCAGTGCACTGCCACCGTACGGCTTTCGGGCGGGCCGGAGCCCAGCGCACTACGAATTGAGCTACCGGGGCGGTATACGTTAGATAGATGCACTTGCATTAGAACATATATAATTTCTGAAAAAAGATACTTCTCGCTAAAAAGCATGGCCAGAATCAACGCACACGTGGTCAGCAGCAACCATCCTATGAGCTAATAGAATCAGAGACGGCTGTGTCATGCTACGAAAGGGCATTTGTCAAACGTCTCGGAAAAGAGAGGGCGCAGGGAGGCTCGGCCCCCACCATTCCTCCAAAAATTCCAGATTTCGGACATATTGAAATAAATACGAAAATTTTATCATCGGTACATGCGGAAGCCCAAATCGGTACATGGAGCCCAAATCTGACGAGTTTTTCTGCTAAAGGGGAAGTTTATGGACAGCAAGAGGCAACATATTCACTGGCCTGTTCACTTGTTTACGGTGACGACACTTATGGTTTCCATAGTCAAAGCTCAGGAAATATGACATATAGCGCTATGTGTACGCAATATGCGAATTTTCCGTCATCATCGTCAGGGTTTTAGGGCCCGTCGACAGCGACGATCATTTTGCGCCCATGCAAGATGCAAATTTTCCATTTAAGTGTAACGCAATATAAAATAACGTAGCGCAATCTATTCATAACCAGTCAACGCCAAACCATCCATAAACAGAAACCCCCTCTCTTGGATAGCGGATATCAAACTTTCACTATAATACCACCACTAGCGGATCCAGAGGGGGGCAAGGGGCCATACCTCCTTAAAATGGAGAAATTTTGGCTGATTTTCTTCAAATACACTATGCTTTTACGATTTTTCCCTAGTTGCCCCCCTCCCAAACGGCGTTCCTGCGTCCGCCAGTGAATGCCACCACAGGTGCTGGATGAGTGAAGTAGAATAAACCACCCCAAACTTTAGCATGTACCGGTATTCACTCTTGGTGCACTTCGCCGACTAGGTTTCGATATTTGAGAATCGCATACAAAAAACGAAACGTTTTGCATCCGTTCCGAGCGTTTCTAAATTAGTGCACACTAAAATAAAGCAAGATAGTAACTTATTGCACGGACACCCCGGTGACGCTGGCAGCCTAAAACTCTCGTGCACCTACGCACTGCGTGTGTCAGAAGGTTCTCGACGGATATATCCTACTCGGGAGATGTGGTCTACCAGAAAACAAGCATTCTGCATGATTACCAAGTAGTTGTTTAATGATATCGAACATTTGGACATCCGACGACTTCTCATATTTTTTACGGACTCGTATTTATTTTCTGGTGCTATCAGCTCTACCCAGCGTGCAAACGCCTCAACCATATAACTATCTCAAGTATTCTCATACAAGGAATGTTCCTTACACCTATTCCCCTCAGTACAACGGCATGCAGCATGGAGAAAAGACAAAATATTGGGCTAATTAACCATTTTTTTACCGAATAAGGTCAAATCCATTATTTTCAGCATTGATTGCCTTTAAAACCAGCACAGTCCGGAACTGCACCAAAGTGCCACGTTCTCTCTAAAATAATTATGCTAGGTATTCTAAAAAAAAGATAGTGGCTTGCTGAAATAAATCAAGTCTTATCATAAGCCTATCGGTACAATTTTGCAAGATTGTGCATGCAATCCGCGGGTTAAAGACAGCCAGAGTATTACTGACACGACATCCAATTTTTTAGAATTATTTAAATAATTCAAACTATTATAAAAGGAATTTGGAAGGTACTCAATTCGAGGTCTTGTCTCACACTATGACCAACAGTTCATGTCTTCACTTATTACATTATGAGGATTCTGGTAAAAGGTTGGGTCCGAATATATAAGCACAGTGCATTAGCTCCATTTTGCTTCCAGGATTCGAGAAGGCAGGCCGTTTAACGTTTTATTAACTCAATTCACACCAGGGAAGTGGATTTCCGAAAATCATTGGTAGCCCAGACTTGAAAAAGTAAATGACCAGCATATGAAAGGAGATACCATAATAATATACTTGCTCAGCCATTACACAGTCCTTCTAATCCTGAAAATGATGAAAAATAAAATTCAAATGCTATTTTAGGGTCAACTCGATATTTCATTGCGGACGCCTGGGCACTCCCAAAGATTTATAAGTTCACACCCCTGCATTGTACCACTCATTAAAGTCCGAGCAACAACTCATCCCTATTCGAGACCGTACCAGTACTGTTTCCACAGAAATGTGCCGTGCTACGAAAAAAACTCACAATTAAATTTTAAACATTTTGAACGCACTCCATGCCCAAGCCGTTCAAAAACTGTCACTGCTAGTCAGAATTTATTTAAAGTTGCTTGAATTTTCATTAGTGTCCTCTCCCATCCTCACCAAAATTCCAGAACAATGTATTATTTCAGTAAGTTTAGAAATTATGGTCTGAAAAATAAACAAATACCAAAAAAGTACCTTTTGCTAGAATTCATCATTTTCAATGCTTCTCACGACTTGTGAGGTACTCGCTGCCCCAGGTTCACCACAACTAGGTAGGTATAATTCGAAAGCTGAGTTTGACCGTCTTGGTATAATACCGGTACATGACTATTGATAACAAACGATAATATTAAAGAGTAACTATCTAGGAACACGTCGTCACCCGGGCGGATAATAGCGGAGTATTGTAGCATACAAAGTAATTTTCAGGCCTAAAAATAGAAATTCAGAGGCTAGACGGCCGTGCACAGACTGGCTGCGGTACCAAAAGGATGAGATAGGGGAATGACACATGCTAAAGGAATACAGTGCTGTTCATACCATAAGAATATACATGCAAACTCAGTTAACTGCCTCATACACCCTGTGATTTGCCTTGGACGCTCTTTGACTACGCGGTCAGAACTTATCATCCCTCCGCCTAAAATACTCATTTAAGCATCTTAAACTTCTTGTGTTACCTTCGCATGGAATGTCAGCTAGGCGTATATGTCAGTCACATCTACCTTGTGTGCTGTATCGCCAATAACTGGGTGGATTTAAGAAGACAAATCGTGAAAAGCTGCATCATGTGCCCTGATGCCGAAAAATACTAATGACTGGTAACCGGTGCCTGAAAATTTTCCCGCCATGCATATTCACATACCGAACTCGTTTTATGAACTCTACTGATGAGTTTCCAGTGATATCGCCAACCCACACTGCATAAACATGTAACCCACATACCCACCCGCGTGCACAGAATGTCTCCTACACTTATTCCGCACCCCTGGTCTAACAGCACGCACAGTCACGCGCATTCTCAACACCACGCACGTTTTATAATCCGCCATGCGACCCCTCCCCAACGGGGCTTGAACTCGGCGTCAGCAGAGCTCAGCGTGACATCTCTAGCCTCTGTGCCCCGCAGGCAAGCGGCACCCAACGGATGACGGCCGCTGACTGGTGGAGGCGCGTTCACGCGTATTACGAGAAATTCAGCGGAAATGTTTCCATGAAAAAGATACAAGCATAAACCATAAGCCAAGGGATGTAATAATATCATATTTTTCAAAAATTCCTAGTCATACTTTGCCCTCTATTGGCATTATTATCTACTACACCGTTCGAGGCTGCTCTTCGGTACAGGCGAGGCGGCGGCAGAGTCAGCACAGGCTGGCCGGCGGCCGAGTTCGCTCTAGTCGGGAGTGTCGCGAGATGGGTTTCTGCCCAGTGGAGAGGAGTGGGGGCCCGGTCCGAAGGTAACCGAGGAAAGGAGTGGAGAAGTAACGCATACAATTTTTCCCGAAAGGCACTGCTGTTTGTGAGGGAGGGGGAGGGGGTAAATAGTGGAGCCGGGGAGTGCGGACAGCGGAGAACGGAAGCCACACAATGACAGGCACCCACAAATGGGGCGTTAATGGCTGGGCCCAAGAGAACGAAAACCAACTTTACAGGGAAGGTGGCATTTCAATGAGATTTGAACCGACATGGTTACGTGCTGGAGCATGCCGAGAAACAGCTTGATCGATATTTCATTTGTCTCATAATCTACCGTTCGCGGAGACAAAAAAAGTAAAAATATCCCCCTTCCACTCCCTGTCAACCCGTCCTCACGGGGTGCTCGCGTGGTGTAAGGTGGAACGTGGCGTAATGCTCAAACCCTGCTGCGCGGACAAAATGTTATTGCTTGGACCTCTTTAATACCTACGTGCTACACGTGCATTCGCTAGTGGAATAAAAATAACAAAAGCTGAGAAGTGTCACTTTGGGTCCTAATAATGATATATTTTTGCTAAAAAAACATTTTGTTTCCATTCGTTTTCATTCGTGGCGCAAATAAAAGACATAAAAAGAACAAATAAAAAAATTTGGCACAAAGCAATACCAGATCATAGCGACAAACGGATATGGACTTTTTACCTCTAGTAAAAGAAAATTGAATACAAATCACACTGGGTCTTAAGTCATTTGTTTCAGTAGAATCGAAACAAGGCCAAATTCATTATATTTAATAAAAAGGATCTAAAACAACTCCAATCTGCAAATGTTCTACTAATACTAGTTCATACAGGTAACCGGTATTTCGGCCCAGTTTACTCTCGCTTACCATCCAAACGGCCTAAAAAATCCACATACCGTTCTTTTGCCTTCTCTTTGCCGCCACAAAATGGTATGTGGATACAATGTAACAAGGCGAGGAGCGAGGACGTTGTAAACATCGACACCATTTTTCAGGTCGGCCAGAAAAAAATCGGCACAGCGATCCCCAACGCAAACTCTGTCACTTCATAAAAAGGAGAAGAAAAACCCGCGCGGAATAAATTCAAATGATCATGTTTAGTATTTGCTGCTGTCAATAACAATTGTGTATTGCAATAGTGTCTCGATAAGCATCGCGCGTTACATGGACACTTTCCTCTACTTCTAAAGAAAGTATAAAATCCCATTCCATCTGGAGAATTAGGTAGCACCGTCATTGCCTTGCAACGCGGAATCATGTGCAGACGCGCCGGTACGTCCCGATTTAAGCTTGCCTTAGGCTATGTTTCCGTAGACCGTTCATTTCCGGGACAACGGGGAGCTTCCCAACGGATGGCAACATCGTTTATAACTCATCGATAAACAGTTTTTCTCCAAATGACATGCCACCCCCCTCCCTCCCCCACCCCTGGCGGGCTGGTACCTGCAAAGGCGCAATCATATCCTGGTTACGCCCCTGGATAAGGAACAGACGGTGTATAGGTCAGTCGGAACAACTGTACAGTGACAGTACCTAGTGCTAGCTAATCTGCTCCTCTTTTGACTAATCTTGCGAAAACGCTTTATCGTGTTTGATCCGCTTTATCAGTGGAAATTATCCATGATAACGGACACGGAAATTTCCCGCGCGTACTCAGCTTTACTTCCAAAAGCCATGCAACATCAGTGAAACAAGTGTACACCTGTGACGTAACAGTCCACTGATAGAAATACCAATACTGTAAGCCTTCTCAGAATCGTGAATATCAACCGGAGTGATAACAACATGTAGCGGATGGCGAAAACTCATTGAGGGTGGTGAAGTTGAGTAATGATGTAGATTAGCACATGGCGGGCAGGGGAGAAGGAATTCTCGGGCCAGGTGACCTAAGTTCAGTTTCTGAGACCATATTTCATCCTTGATCCTCTGTTCCAAAGCGCCACTGCTGTTTTTATAGTTTAAAGGTCTGTAACTCGTGGAAAGCAGTCTACGCTCCTACCATGTCCTAAGGCCTCGTCCCTCGCGGATCACACACTGACCATTATGAAATGTATTTCTGGCAAATCCAAAATATACAGAACATGCCCATATGCTAAATAGACATAAGATCAAAATGCGAACCAAACTTGAAACTTGTCCTTGACTGTTACCAACAGTCAAGGACAATATTCAGAAACCTTAAAATGAAAGTCGAACAATCGCAACAAATTAATTTGTGAGGCCAATTAAGACATATTGAACCAGTTCACGCCATTTGGCGCAACCGTACGCTAATACACACTGTGCCGCTATTATCTGCACCCACCTCACTTCTCGTTCCCATCAGGGAGCGGAGACGACTATTGATTAAACGGATACCGACCGTGCCGCGAGGTCGGAGCACTTGCCGTCACTTCTCTGCAACGAAGCTAATGAACGCTGCACCTCGCAGCGCAAAGCTATGTGGTGTTGCCAAAGCCGTGGCGACCCAATCACGTCGATCGAATCGTTCAACTCGCACGTTAAGACACCGCCAGTTATTTAAGACTCCAATCTTGTTTTTCAGAATACCGATCATAAGCTGGGCTGAACTGGAAGAGACTCCAGCACAAATGTAGAATTCAAAGGCAACAACTATAAGGCGGTTTATAGGGGATCGTCTCTACATATTGCTAATGGGGCGGGGGGTGTGAGACTCCGACCTCCATGACCGGGCAAACGGGGGGGAGGCAAGCGAAGCGTAACATATGAACTGCCGATGAGAATACTACCGATGCAGTCAACCACCATTAAAATTGGGAACGTAGATTGAGATTGGTGATGGGAGGAAAAGGGCAAGCAGCCTAGACCGCGTTCCAAAACGTTTGTGGGGAAGTCCCCGCTGGCTCACTACTTCGGGGACACGTACCCCACTTTCGAGACTCAAGGTTAGTATACTTAATGAGTCTGTTACGCAGCACCGGACGTGCCGACCCCGACGTGCAATAAAGACAACGCACGATGTCTGGAATCCTGACCTTCTCAACTGACCATGGACAGCACAACCCTAGCGATCATCTGCTGTGGCTAGAAGCGGTTCAAGCACAGTTGACTAGGCCATGCCCACTGGACCTAGGCAGCTTAATGTAAATTACATCGTTAAAGGGACATAAAACAGAGCAAACTCATCCTAGAATCAGTGCCAAGTCGTGACAGAATTATTAGTGCGTGCGCTCTCTTTGAATGGGAATGAGCCGCCAATGAACTGGAATGATTCCATGCTTCTCTCAGAACACATACGTATTCATGAAATCGCCGAATTTTCGTGTCGGCGGTTCGTAAACCCAGTCCGAGTTAGCCGAATGAATGCAGGGATAAGGCTGGCACTCATAAATTGGGGATCACCGGCGATTTGGGCATTAGCACTCTACACAACAGTCACAAACCTACTGTCGCTCAGCGAGAAGATGGACTGGAGTTGGCACATTACAAATGCCAATCAACCAGACTTGTTGAGTCGCGACTCAGAGTCGGAGTCGACTCCGAGTCGGCTCAAGTTTTCCTTGAGTCAGAGTTGAGTCGCCTCACTTCCAGATTTGGGTTGAGTCTGAGTCGACTCAAGTGCTCGACCAGTTGAGTCGAGTCAGAATCGGAGTCAGCCTCTGAGCTGTGAGTCAGGAGTTGAGTCGACTCAATACTCAATTTTCTTAACATATGTGATCACATGGCTGACACTTTAGAAATTTTCATGACTTATTTTGAAGAATTCATATTGCAATTTGCTAATTTTAGGTACTTTATCATTTTCATATCCCACTACACTCATACCGGGATCAGTCATTAACAACAATAAGTTTTTTTTTGGGAGGAGGGCGCCACCGTCGCCCCGTGTGGTCGTGTTATGTGCGCTCCCGCTAATTTTCGGAATTATGGCCGTATAAAATAATAGAAAGGTGCTTCTAGTGAGGTTGTAAGGTAGAACTGATGTGGTAGTTTGTTATTAGATTGCCTTCCACTCAGTTGAGCCAGTGTACACGGTCGACAATAGGTTTGTAGTGTCGGCAGTGGATGAGGGTGTACCCGTCGGCCGCCATACTGCCGGGAGGGTTACAAGAGGACACTACGGAAGAGAAACCACTCGGAGATGGAAGACTCTCTCAGCAATAGCCGCCGTAGCCGAGTGGTATCGCGGATGTGCACCGTGTCACTCGAAGCGTGATTGTCTAGGTCACAGGTTCAAGACCGTAGGCGGCGAAAACTTTTAGCACTGCCTCACTTCACACTGAGGACATTACCCTGCTGGAGAAAGTTCCTCTTATGTATTCTAAACTTTTCTGCATTTGAATCGGCCAGACCGCAATAGAAGATATGGGTAAACGAAAAAATCCAAGCCCGCTGCAGAAGGCTAACGAAAAAAACCCACGCGCAGAAACGAACGAAGATGTTATGGACGAACAAGAGTCGACGTCTGAGAATGTAAGGATTGACGATTTGAAAAGTTTCATCACCCTGGAGCTAGCCCGAACAAAAGAGAAATCACTGAGCAAGTCAAGAAAGAAATTGATAACAGAATAACGGCAGTTGAAGAGTCCCTGAACTTCGCGCTATCAACAAACGAGGTAGTGTGCCGAAGGCTTGCTGAAGCTGAAAGGATGGCCTCCGAGGCAAAAGAAGGATTTGAGCAGTGCCGGACTCGCCTTCGAGCAGTGGAGGGTCAGCTGGACTCATCTGAGCAGGAAAAACTGCTCGACTGGCTCATTTTCTCAGGGCCAGCGATTCCGAAACTGTCACGAGAAGACCGACCCGAGGATGCACCACGCCTTCTACACGGAATGCTGATGTCTCTGTTGGGGCTCCGCCTGGATCCCAATCAAGTCAGGGAGGTCCACCGAAAGAGGGGAGAGATATGGGTGCGCTTCACGCACAGCTTTCCCGGCTCGAACAGAGATAAGATCTTCCGGAGCAAGACCAGACTTCGAGGTACAGGCCTTTTCGTCCGCGAAAGGCTTACCGACAGGCGTCAAGACTGGTTTGCCGAGCTGATGAAGCTGAAGCGCAGAGGTCTTCTCATGGTGGTGAGCACCCGTTCTGGCTCCATTTTTTATGTGGAGTCAAGCGGTGCTCGGACCATGCCTGTACACAGCGAGGAGGCACTACAGCGGCTTATCACCCGACTGACCTCACAGCGACAGGGCGTGAACACAGAGCGAAATGAGCACATGCCAAGAACAGAGCCGCCAGCTCGGAACAACCTTTCTCCACCCGGGACCAGTACCCAGCGAGCCGCTGAAACAGAAGGAAGAGATGGAAGCTTGGTACAGTCGTACTACTCTCCACCTCCACGAGTCCATGACACAACGGAAGACGAGACCGTAGGACACAGAGAGGCTAGCAGCTGTGCGAGCCAGCTTCGATCAGACCCCGCCAACGCTGGAGCCTTCAGAAGCTACAGAAGAGAAGAAGAAAGACAGGAGAACACACAAGAGCAGATAGAACCTATAGAGACAACAAGTAGGCCAACCGGGCAAGGTGCAACACGATGGCCACCTGCTGGAAACGCTCCTCAAGGACAGCTGCAAGCGTCTGCCGGTAGGAGTGAGGGTCTCCGTCGGCGCGGAGCGGGAGACATACGAAGTTTCTACGCGGCAGCTACCGTCCACAGAAAGAATGATTAAAGGTTATATGTACGTAACAGTAGCAACGCAGAGACACGTGTTCGCTTATTGTTTGTATAGCCCATTGTTGACCTGTCATTCCTTCACCAGCCTATTCTGCCAGATGAGTTTGTGTGTGCGATGGGATGTGTTGCTCCAGGAGTGGAATATGTGCGCTCAGATCCATTCGTCAGACGTAAAGTGCTAGGACCCAGGCATGTACCACATGACTAGTCTTGCTTTGTTGACATTATCGAGAAGGGACATGATATTTTCTTGTAACGGGACATACAGAATTGGGACTGAGCCTTATTGTAAGAAGCAGAAGCTAGTTGTAATTTCGTGTCTTGTTCAGGCACATAGCAAGGGCCCTGCAACTCTTATATTAGTCTCAACATGGGGGAGTTAAAGATAGGATCTCTCAATTGTAGAGGATTAGGAGACTTTAAAAAACGTCGCGATGTTCTTAATTATTTGAAGGGGTCGGGTTTAAATATCATATTTCTCCAGGATATTCATTGTCATCCCTCTAAAGAGCATTGGTTTCGCAATATTTGGGGAAAAGATGTACTTGTCGCAGGTTTTGCACATAATTCTAGGGGTGTTGCAATACTGACGAACTTGGTAGATATTTCTTTTGCAGAAATACGATTAGACAAAGGTGGAAATTTTGTTATTACGAAAGCAACTATTAATCGAGAGATGGATATAATCCTGGCTAATGTCTATGGACCCAATACCGATAACCCTGCCTTTTACCAAGGAATAGAAGATATTTGCAGAGATATCAAAGGAGACACTGATACCCCCGTGATTCTCGCTGGAGATTTCAACATTGCTTTGAACTTCGAATTAGATACTGAAAATTATGCATCACACAACAATCCTAGGGCTAGACAAAAGCTGATTAATGTTATGGAAAATCTAGAACTTATTGATGTGTTTAGGGATCGTTATCCTGATCAAAGAAAGTTCACTTGGGCAGTTGGTAACCCTCCAAGAAAGCAGGCACGTCTAGACTTTTTCTTGGTCACGGAAAGTTTTAATTCTTACATATCTGAAGTTAACATAGTCTCAGGCTATAGGTCTGATCATCGGATGGTAGGCCTATGCGTCCAGCTGGGCTCAGCATCCAGAGGAAAAGGTTTTTACAAGATGAATTGCTCACTCCTAAAAGACAATATTTACGTGGAAAAAATTAATTTATGTATACATAACACACTTCAAATGTACTCACTTCCGGTGTATAATGCCACTTTTGTACATGAGTTCCCTGGGGAAGTAGAAATTTCAATCTCATGGCAACAATTTTGGGAAGTTCTGGTGTTAAATATGCGCACGGAGACAATATCGTACTCGATTTATAAGAGGCGTCAAATGAAAGCAGAGGAATCTGAACTGAGAAAGAAAATAGAAGACATGGATGGTGTTGAGAATTATCTATTAACAGATCATGACCGTAACGAATTAGCAAAATGTAAGGAGAAGTTGGAGCAAATACGATCCATAAAAATCGAAGGTATTATGACCAGAGCCAGGGTAAGATGGTATGAGCAAGGGGAGAAACACTCAAGGTATTTCCTTAATTTAGAGAAGCGTAATTACTTGAATAGGCAAATATTGACATTGAGGAAAGACAACCGTGAAAATACCACAGATCAAAAAGAAATAATGGGCATACTGACCAAACATTACAAAGATCTATTTGCTGAGCGTACAATCGATAAGGGGGAAGCAGCATCCTTTCTTGAGAATATATCAATTCCCAGGCTAACTGAATCTAAAAAAACAGAAATAGGTGCACCATTGTCAATAGAAGAGCTTTCATCAGCACTTAGGTCCATGGGGACCAACCGTGCGCCTGGCACTGATGGATTTCCCAACGAATTCTATAAAGTATTTTGGGGGAAGCTTAAACATTTTTTCTTTCGCATGGTCAATGAAAGTCATGATGTGTCCTTACTTCCAGCAACCTTACGAGAGGGCATATTAACGCTTCTTCCAAAACCCAATAAGCCTGGAAATGAGCTAAGTTCCTATCGGCCGATTACGTTATTAAACTCTAGCTACAAAATTATTTCCTCGGCTCTATCAAATCGTTTCAAACTCGCTTTACCAGAGATAGTTGGTGAAGAACAAACTGGTTTTATTAAAGGGAGATGCATCGCGGATAACAGTCGGTTAACATACGACCTCATCCAGCAACTTAAAGCAGAAGAGAGGACAGCCCTTTTTTAAGCCTTGATATCAAGGATGCATTTAACTCCGTCAATTGGGATTTTGCCAGACTTGTCCTCAGAAATTCAAACTTCCCCGAAGATACAATTAATTGGTTTAATATCCTTTATGTGAACTCATCATCTAGGCTAGTACACAATGGACACATTTCAGAGAAAATAAACCTGCATAGGTCTTGCAGACAAGGAGATCCCTTAAGTCCCTATATATTTATTCTTGTAATTGGTGCTCTGTTAGAAGGCATCAAGAAAAAATCAAATATAAGAGGGGTCAAAATCAAATCTAAGGAATACAAGGTGTCAGCTTATGCAGACGACACTCTTTGTTTCTTGGGTGGTGACGTGAATGGCTACAGAGCGCTTTTCGACGAACTTGGAGTTTTTGCAAAATTCTCAGGATTAAAACCAAATATTGCTAAAACACAAGCATTCTGGGCAGGGTACAATGCATCCGAGAAACAGCCTATATGCACTGACCTCCCAGTGAAATGGGTGTCCAAGCTAAAGGTCTTAGGAATAGTTTATGCTAACAACGATTTGGAAACCTGGTCAGAAAACTTTGAAGAAAAATTCTGCAAAGCCAGAAAGATTATCAAAAGCTGGAAAAATAGATTCCTTTCTCTTACAGGGAAGATCGTTATAATTAAAACGTTGCTGATTCCTTTGTTTACGCATATTTTCACAGCTCTTCCAAATCCCCCAGCAAGCTGCATTCACAAGCTTAAAAAGGAGATTTTTGAATTTATATGGGGCGGGAAGACAGATAAAATAAAAAGAAACAGTCTATGCCGGACGATCTCAGCTGGTGGACAAGGAATGATCGATTTAGAAGTATATATTTTGGCGCTCAAAGTGAGTTGGGTTAAAAAAGAAATAATGAGCCGACATGATTGGTGTTTCCTTTTCAATGATATTATATCAGAGGAAAGTTGTTTATGGGAAAGGAACTCACAATCAATGAGAAAAATTGCAAGTTCAACAAAAAATAAGTTTTGGAAAGAAGTTTTTATAGCACTGGCGACCTTTGACGATTGCTTTGCCCCGAACCTGGAGGAAATAGCTAATTGCGGCTTATGGTTTTAAACTGTACCAGGTTTAAAGACAATATCATTACATCGTGGCATAGAAAAGGCTTAAGGCATATAAATGATCTGCTTGGAAGTAATGGGCAGCTAATGACTTTTGAAGAAATAAAACAAGCCTATCAAATTCAAGGTATGCAGTTAGATTACTATGGTTTGGTTAGAAGCCTTCCAACTGAATGGAATAGGTGGCCTCAGAAGGCAAGGGTAACGGGCCCAATAATTCATCCGAGTATACGTGCTATTACTCAAAGAAGGTACGGAAACAAACATATATACAATATTTTGCTGAGCGGAAAGCATAAGGATGATGGAAATTCATGGGAAAGTGCTTGGGAAATTGAATTCGGTGAGATAGAGTGGCCATTATGGTATAATTTACCGAAAAGTACTACTCCCTCAATCGCGTATCAAGCAATACAATATAAAATTACCACACGGATAATTAGCACTAACAGGAAGCTGTATCAAATGGGACTAGTAGATTCTAGGGATTGTACTCGATGCAATAACAGGACGGAAACTCTCATACATAAATTCTGGAGCTGCCCAGTTGTCAAAATGTTTTGGGAGGCAGTTTCAAATCATCTTAGGATTACAGGAATTTCCTCAGAGCTTCGGGGATTTACAAAATTTCAAGTTATTTTTGGAGTGGACAATTCTCCTCTAATAAATCATATCATTCTCATTGGCAAAATGATGATAGCGAAAAACAAATTCCTTGCAGTCGACGCTCTCATGCTACGGCTGTTAATGGATAAGCACACAGAAAAAGCTATTGCAGCTATCCAAAACAAAGAGAGCGATCACAAATCCAAATGGGAGGAAATCGAGAGGGTTTTGATTGCAGGAAAGTCTCAAGTTCAAATAACAAATATTTAAAAATGCTTTGGTTCACAGTGCTTCCTCCGGGTTTTGGGCTATCTGCACTTTGTGTGAAGGCATGAATACATATACATAGAAAAAAAAACAACAATAAGTTTTGTTTTATACACAGTTTCAAAACCACAAAAATTGCTAGTTATTTTCCATTTAATATTAGCAATAGCATGCAAAATCACACAGAAAATGTGATTTGGCACACATTCAGACTTTTTTTACTTTGAGGGTGCACACCAGACAAAGTCCTAAGCTGATAATCATGCAATAATTCACTCTTAGGAAGCCACATCTTTATTTTCTATTTTCTTGCTTTGGTTGACTGAAAAAAACTAAGTAATATAAGCGCCAGATAGAGAATACCAAAAATATTGTTTCGCACACAAGCCTTGAAATGGGTCAAAACGGAAACTGAAAGCCTCAACTAGCTGTTTTTTTCAAAGTACTTTCCTGATTGGTCATGGTTTGAGCACACCACCTGGTAGATAATATCAACACTGACGACACAGCACTGTACCTACTGTCCTCTTTAGACGGAAAGTAAGACTTAATCCTATCCCTGGCATTCCCTACACATCAAGCCTCTCACAAACCACCACTCTTTAAATTATGCTGATGATTATTTACCTATTTACAACTGCCCGCCCACTGCACAACATAATACCACTGCAGCTGCACCGCATGCGCGCCAGAGCTGTCACCAAACCATCACCGTGCGCCATAACATGTTAGCTTTTTTATTTTGTAGCCTGACTTTAACCTGAGGGCAGGATGATTTACTTTGTTTTTTAAAGTCACGTGACTTTTGAAGTGCTATTTATCTTCATCTTTTGTGTCATGGGGGTTAGGTTCGCGTAATGTCTTTAGTACGCCATCTGCAGTATTCATTACAGCTTTTTAGGGAGGATGACGCGATCGTTCATGGTTTTGTTTTTGGTTGAGGTGGTGCAGCACAGGAGGGTCGTCGGGTCGACTCTGTGTAGTATTTATTTCAAAGCTTAATTTGCCACAGGATTGTTCAGAATGCACTGGGACATGAATTGCCACTCAAAATGTCAAATTGTCAAACATTGAGTCCTGTTCTTTGTGTTTGTAACCTCGCTCATTGCCTCAATTTTGACCAGTCATGAAGGACATACCATCAAAATGAAAAGCCCTCAGGCCCTTCAATTCACTCACATTTTCGCATTTAGCACCATTCTTCATTCGTATGCAGACATAATTTATGTCATGAAGTAATGCATTGCAATTGACATTTGATGGAAAGAAATGTGCAGCTATTAATGGTTCATCCCATATTTAAATGTACTGGAATGTGTGTACTATGAAAGGAAATATGCATTCTTATGTACATACTTGTCCACCATTCTGAGACGGAGTCGACTCTGACTCAATGTTTATTTGAGTCACACTTCTGGATTTGAGTTGAGTCGAGTCGGCTCACCATTTTCAACACAGCGAGTCGAGTCAGAATCAGAGTCAGCCTTTAAGCCATGAGTCAGAGTTGAGTCGACTCAAAAAAATTTGAGTCATCAACAAGTCTGCAGACAACAGAACATTGCATATATAAGCGGACTTGCAGACCCATCTCCGTTCCGTAGTTGATTTGGATTTGGATTATCTATTTACTGAGTTTGTTATTTCGCTATATTAAGTTATGCTGTCCCTGATTTCCAATTAAGCCCCACGGGCCACCTGGGTTTCCATTACCATGTATGTACTCTGCAGAAGAGATTTTAGCCCTTCCTCTTCAGCATCGGCTCACGAATAATCTACAGAAATATTCGGACAAAGTTTAATACCTCTCATGCAGACAAATCAGCACGGTAGTATCCATTTCGGGGCACGTTAAATTTTAGCCCAGTAGAAATCAAAAGTGTCACAGGAATACAATGGAGATCAAGGTTTCTGACCCATGACTTCCAACTACGTAAAGCTTAAGAAAATATCCAAGCATCAGTGCCAAGCCCTCGTTATTCGAAGCAGAGGTGTCTCATCGTCTTGCCAAGACCAAAAATCAGTTTGGTCAGACTTCCCTTTACGATCCAACTATCCGATCATCACAATGGCGAATTATTGACTGGTGACATGAAGATACGACACTGTCCAAACACATTTTCGACCTCTATTCCGAATGTGTGCATCGTGTAAAATATTACAATAAACCCCAATTAGCTTAAGCATATTTGATTATCCGCAAGAGTTCTTTTTCGGTCTGCGAAGAGTCTTTTGCTTGTACAATCAATACTGACCACGCCATTCACACTAGTAGTCAGGTTAACACAACCATCCTATGATGAGACAATAATGTATGCCATTATAATAATAAAGAAAAAAACATCAAAAATGCTACAAATAACGACATAATAATGCATCTTCATGCACATCCATGCATTATCAGGCATCAAGTAACCGAATTAGCTTCATAGTATGAAAACACACGAATTCTTAATAACTAAACCCAACCTCGGCCTGCGGCCTCGGCAGGTGCCGCTCCGGCGCAGGAGAAGCCGGTGACAATGTACGTTAGGCAAGCAGTTCGATTGACGGGCGAGTGTTTTCAGCAGTATGATACATATACTAACGCGATGTTAGGACTTGAGGTCTAATGTTCTCATTCTGACTACATTCAATCCCATGTGTAAGTCCATGTTTTCCTAAACTAACATGTCTCTGCACACTGCGCCACGTTTGTCGTCTGTTCATGTCATCACATAAATAATCACACGTATAAAGTTTGGTTTGTTAAGTAAAGACTGGCTATGCCCAGAAGAAAGGAGATACAATATAAAATATTATGGGTTTGCCGACCATATTTCACCTATACCTGGAGATCTTCACACAATTCAGCCTATTTGTTGCCGAGTTAGCTTCGGTTATCCTAAGTCCCAGTCCGCATGCGCAGTAAAGTCTGCAGTGAATGAGAGCGAAGATACCGTTATAATTGACTGAAGCATGTTGGTATGTAGTTTGTTTGTCTCCTGGTCTAAACTATTCCTTATAGCCTAATATTCCTTAGACTTCATACTGCGCATGCGCAGCACAATGCAATGTCATAATTCCATGAATTGGGATTAGCAGATAGTATTCTGATATTACTCTCAAATTTTTAGCCCAATCGGTCTATTGGCTCCCGAGATAGCCTCCTGGCCATAAGTTCTAATGCGCATGCGCACTTACCTTTGTAGTAAGCAAGGGTGTCAAAACTTTCATACTAAATTTAAGCATGTTGGCTCTCCTCTGTCCATGTCCTGTTCTGAAATATCCTCACCTTTAAGGCTTATCTTTAAGATTTCTACTGCGCATGCGCACGGCAGTGCAGCTTCACTATGACATTATTTGTGGTTTTCACTCCGTGTCATTTTCTTGTTCACAAAATTTCAAAAAAAATCGACCCGTAGGTTGCCGGGATAGCCTCTGTTACAATTAGTTCCACTGCGCATGCGCAGTGACCTTTCATTGACCTGAAGACCGGATTCAAAATCTGCATGACCGATTTCCTCTCAGTGATATTGTTCGACAATATGGAAAAGAGTGCAACGAGATTTATATATTATTTATATGTCTAAATACGATAGCGGATACAAGGGGCGAGGCTAGTGGGCTTAAGTCCCCCCCATGTGAAAATGCCTACAGCTATAGCATAGGCAAAGGATGTTTAGAGGCAATGGGTTTTAAGGGCGCACCGACAACGAAGGTCATGTGGTTATGGCAGGGAGGCTGGAGCTAATAGGTGAATTCAGGGCAGCGGGGGGGATAGGGGGCACGTGCACCCCCTTTGGTCGATCCTCAGCACCCCCTGAAATGGCCACGGCGCCCCTCAAACATTCGATGGCACTCCTGAAATGTCACTTCCCACCCTTTCCCCTAAGATGCAAAAATTGGCGCCCATCGGAAGGATTTTACGTGTCAAAAGTGGCGCTCTATGCTCCGGATTACACCCCTTCCCCTGCGGACGGTGCCTCTTCTATCGGTAATCCTTTATCCGCCTATGCTCAAGCTCCTTAGCCCGACCACCGAACTGATGTCCTGGATCTGCCTATGCTCGAACTCCGTAGCCCCACCTCCGTACTGCCCTGGATTCGCCTATACTCAAACTCTTTATTCCCTACCACCCTACTAATGTCCTGGATCCGCCTATGCTGGAACGCCCCAGCCCCACCACCGTACTGATGTCCTGGATCCGCCTATGCTCGAGCTCCTTGGCCCCACCCCCGTACTGAGGCCTGGATCCGCCTTTGCTGGAGCTCCTTAGCCCCACCCCCGTACTGATGTCCTGGATCCGCCTATGCTCGAACTTCTTAGCCCCACCTCCGTACTGATGTCCTGGATCCGCACATGCTCGAACTCCTTAGCCCCTACCCCCTACTGATGTCCTGGATCCGCCTATGCTTGAGCTCCTTACCCCACCTTCTTCCTGATGTCTTGGATCCGCCTATGCTCGAACTCCGTAGCCCCACCTCTATACTGCCCTGGACCCGCCTATGCTTGAACTCCTTAGCCCCTACCCCTAATGATGTCCTGGATCCGCCTATGCTCGAGCTCCCGAGCCCCACCCACGTACTAATGTCCTGAATCCGCTTATGCTCGAGCTCCTTAGCCCCACTCCCGTACTGATGTCCAGGATCCGCTTATGTTTTAACTCTTTAGCCCCTACCTGTTTTAACTCTTTAGCCTCTTGATGTCCTGGATCCGCTTATGCTCGAGCTCCTTAGCCCCACACCCGTAATGATGTCTTTGATCCGCCTATACTCGAGCCCCTTAGCCCCGGCCCCGTACTGATGTCCTGGATCCGCCTCTGCTCGAGCTCCTTAGCCCGACACCCATACTGATGTCCTGGATCCGCCTATGCTCGAGCTCCTTAGCCCCACCCCCCGTACTGATGTCCTGGATCCGCCTATGCCCGAACTCTTTAGCCCCTAACCCTCTGCTGATGTTCTGGATCCGCTTATGCTTGAGCTCCTTAGCCCCACCTCTGTACTGATGTCCTTTATCCGCCTATACTCGAACCCCTTAGCCCCACCCCCCGTACTGATGCCCTGGATCCGCCTCTGCTCGAGCTCCTTAGCCCCACACCCATACTGATGTCCTGGATCCGCCTATACTCCAGCTCTTTAGCCCCACCCCCGTACAGATGTCCTGGATCCACCTATGCTCGATCTCATTAGCCCCACCCCCGTACTGATGTCCTGGATCCGCCTTTACTCAGGCTCCGGAGCCACACCCCTGCACTGATGTCCTGGATCCGCCTATGCTCGAGCTCCTTAGCCCCACCCCCCGAACTGATGTCCTGGATCTGCCTATGCTCGAACTCCGTAGCCCCACCTCCGTACTGCCCTGGATTCGCCTATACTCAAACTCTTTATTCCCTACCACCCTACTAATGTCCTGGATCCGCCTATGCTGGAACGCCCGAGCCCCACCACCGTACTGATGTCCTGGATCCGCCTATGCTCGAGCTCCTTAGCCCCACCCCCGTACTGAGGCCTGGATCCGCCTTTGCTGGAGCTCCTTAGCCCCACCCCCGTACTGATGTCCTGGATCCGCCTATGCTCGAACTTCTTAGCCCCACCTCCGTACTGATGTCCTGGATCCGCATATGCTCGAACTCCTTAGCCCCTACCCCCCTACTGATGTCCTGGATCCGCCTATGCTTGAGCTCCTTACCCCACCTTCTTCCTGATGTCTTGGATCCGCCTATGCTCGAACTCCGTAGCCCCTTCCCCCCCACTGATGTCCTGGATCCGCCTATGCTCGAGCTCCTTACCCCACCGCCTTACTGATGTCCTGGATCCGCCTGTGCTCGAACTTCGTAGCCCCACCTCTGTACTGCCCTGGATCCGCCTATGCTCGAACTACTTAGCCCCCACCCCCTACTGATGCCCTGGATCCGACTATGCTCGAGCTCCCGAGCCCCACCCCCCGTACTGATCAGCTGAATCCGCTTATGCTCGAGCTTCTTAGCCCCACCGCCGTACTGATGTCCTAGATCCGCCTCTGCTCGAGCTCCTTAGCCCCATCCCCGTACTAATATCCTGGATCCGCCTATGCTCGAACTCCGTAGCCCCTACCCCCCTACTGATGTCCTGGATCCGCCTATGCTGGAACTCCCGAGTCTCACCCCGTACTGATGTCCTGATTCCGCTAATGCTCAGCTGCTTAGCCCGATCCCCGTACTAATGCCCTGGATCCGCCTATGCTCTAACTCCCTAGCCCGACCCTCGTACCGATGTCCTGGATCCGCCTATGCTCTAACTCCCTAGCCCGACCCTCGTACCGATGTCCTGGATCCGCCTATGCTCTAACTCCCTAGCCCCACCCTCGTACTGATGTCCTGGGTCCGCCTATGCTCGAACTCTTTAGCCCTTACCCCGATGCTGATGTCCTGGATCCGCTTATGCTCGATCTCCTTACCCCCACACCAGTAACGCCCCACCTCCGTGCCCTCCCGCCCCCGAAACGAAATAGGCGGATCCAAGGGGAAAGGGGACAGATGCCCCCCATAGAATCTTAGCGCCCCCTGAAATTGTCCCGGAAACCCCTGGAAAGTTCGATGGCACCCCCTGAAATGTCGTTTTCCCCGAGATGCAGGTATCGGGGTCTAATGATAGGTTTTAGCGCCTACTTGATAGGTTTTTCCGGCCAAAAGTGGCGTCCCTGGTGTAGATAGCGCCCACCAGGAAGTTTCCCCTTCCACCTCGCCCCCGATAGGCAATCCTGGATCCGCGTATGGGAAGCGCCATTTCAGGGAGCGTCATCGACCTTGAGAGGCGTGTCTTTACAATTTCAGAGGGCACCGATGGTCGATTGGGGGTTGGGGGAGGGGATGGGGGGAGAAGAGTGGGGGGAGGGGGGCACCTAGCCTACTTATTCCCTGGATCCACCCATGGTCCAAAAACAGAAACATAATACTCTTATTGTAAACTCAGACTTTTACGGTACTCTAATTACTTGTGATGCATTATGGGTAGTGTTGGGTACTTTTTTACCAGACCATAAATAAACAGAAACGGCCGCGCCGATCGCCAGCGTTGCCGCGACGTGGACGCAGGGGTGACGCGTGGTGATTTGCTACAACGATGCATGGAGAAACGGCATGTTAGTAAAGGTAACTTGGTGTTTCATTGATATATATATATATGCAGATGGAATGTCGACATTGTCTCTTACCTAGCTGCATGCAAAATTTTACTTCCCTCCAATGACTCTAACCACCCTAAACACCGGTGTGCAGCAAAAATGAACTGATAAAATTACCACTTTGAAATGCATTTTACGTCTTATAGCGCGGAAGCCGTAAGACATAAGTGGGGGGTATGAGTGAGAAAAATGACGGCAACGAAGTTTTCTATCCAGCCGTGTTAAGTTCAATACCGTAGCTATCATGGTCTGGAAACCAGGGGGCTGAGAATAAAAATTTTAAAAACTTGTATTTTATTTTTGCCTCTAAAATAAAAAGTTTCAGTCTGAAAGATTTATCTCTAAATATATAATAAAGGAGGCTATTCTCTTTGATCATCTGAAATGGGAACTAATTTTTATCAATTAGATCGGAAGATATAAGGGTTTGAATGATATTTTGGGAAATGCAGACCTTCACGGAATGGGCCAAAAGGGACCCTTAAATTTCCGTTTTTGTTTTGTTTCTGTGTTTGTGCAGTACTGCACAAACCGGTCTTTAAGTTGATGTTTGACTCAGAACCTGAAGTGCTGTAGCTTCAGATATTTCGAGCCTGTAGTTTAGACCATGAGTTTTATGCCAAATTTAGGGTGCAAAGTTTAAGAGCTAATTTAGAGCACTAAATTTAAAGCTTTTTCTTTCCAACTTTTTGTGTGAACTACAAATTTGTCTGATGTAAAAGGGTGCAAGTTTGAAGACTGTAGATGAATTAGCAAAAAATAGAAAAATAAAAGTTAAAAATCACATAATGCAAAATTCTGGGCAAAATTTTTAATATTTTGAAAATTGACAACCGTGGTGCTTATTCATTTGGAAGTGCCTTCTATCCACGAAAATTTTAGGTCTCTGATACCAGCGCTCAGAACAGACAACAACAACAGACCTCGGCCTGCGGCCTCGGCAGGTGCCGCTCTGGCGCAGGAGAACCCGGTGACAATGTACGTTAGCCAAACAGTTCGATTGACAGGCGAGTTTTTTCAGCAGTTTGATACTTATAACAACGCAATGTTGGAGTTTTAGGTTTTGTGTTCTCATTATGGCTCCATTCAATCCCCTGCCTAGGCCCATGTTTTTCTAAATTAGCATGTCTCTGCATACTGCACCACGCTTGACCTCTGTTCATATCATCAAATAAATAAACACACGCATAATGTTTGTTTTGTTAAGCAAAGACTGGGCATGACGGGAAGAAAGGAGATACAATATAAAATATGATGGGTTTTCCGAGGGTATTTCACTCATACCTGCAGATTTTCACCAAATTCAGCCTATTTGTTACCGAGTTATGCCCCAGCTCGAGACCTCAGCCCCACCACCGAACTGATGTCCTGGATCCGCCTATGCTTGAGCTCCTTACCCCAACCCCTTACATATGTCCTGGATCTGCCTATGCTCGAACTCCGTAGCCCCACCTCTATACTGCCCTGGACCCGCCTATGCTTGAAATCCTTAACCCTTACCCCTAATGATGTCCTGGATCCGCCTATGCTCGAAATCCCGAGCCCCTCCCACGTACTGATGTCCTGAATCCGCTTATGCTCGAGCTCCTTAGCCCCACTCCCGTACTGATGTCCAGGATCCGCTTATGTTTTAACTCTTTAGCCCCTACCTGTTTTAACTCTTTAGCCTCTTGATGTCCTGGATCCGCTTATGCTCGAGCTCCTTAGCCCCACCTCCGTACTGATGTCTTTGATCCGCCTATACTCGAGCCCCTTAGCCCCGGCCCCGTACTGATGTCCTGGATCCGCCTCTGCTCGAGCTCCTTAGCCCAACACCCATACTGATGTCCTGGATCCGCCTATGCTCGAGCTCCTTAGCCCCATCTCCGTACAGATGTCCTGGATCCGCCTATGCTGGATCTCCTTAGCCCCATCCCCGTACCGATATGCTGGATCCGCCTATGCTCAAATCCCTTAGCCTCTAACCCCGTACTGATATCCTGGCTCCGCTTATGCTTGAGCTCCTTAGCCCCACCCACGTACTGATGTCCTGGATCCGCCTATGCCCAAACTCTTTAGCCCCTACCCCTCTGCTGATGTCCTGGATCCGCTTATGCTTGAGCTGCTTAGCCTCACCTCTGTACTGATGTCCTTTATCCGCCTATACTCGAACCCCTTAGCCCCACCCCCGTACTGATGCCTTGGATCCGCCTCTGCTCGAGCTCCTTAGCCCCACACCCATACCGATGTCCTGGATCCGCCTATACTCCAGCCTTTTAGCCCCACCCCCGTACAGATGTCCTGGATCCACCTATGCTCGATCTCCTTAGCCCCACCCCCGTACTGGTTGTCCTGGATCTGCCTATGCTCGAACTCCGTAGCCCCACCTCCGTACTGCCCTGGATTCGCCTATACTCAATTTCTTTATTCCCTACCACCCTACTAATGTCCTGGATCCGCCTATGCTGGAACGCCCGAGCCCCACCACCGTACTGATGTCCTGGATCCGCCTATGCTCGAGCTCCTTAGCCCCACCCCCGTACTGAGGCCTGGATCCGCCTTTGCTGGAGCTCCTTAGCCCCACCCCCGTACTGATGTCCTGGATCCGCCTATGCTCGAACTTCTTAGCCCCACCTCCGTACTGATGTCCTGGATCCGCATATGCTCGAACTCCTTAGCCCCTACCCCCTACTGATGTCCTGGATCCGCCTATGCTCGAGCTCCTTACCCCACCTTCTTCCTGATGTCTTGGATCCGCCTATGCTCGAACTCCGTAGCCCCTACCCCCCCCCACTGATGTCCTGGATCCGCCTATGCTCGAGCTCCTTACCCCACCCCCTTACTGATGTCCTGGATCCGCCTGTGCTCGAACTTCGTAGCCCCACCTCTGTACTGCCCTGGATCCGCCTATGCTCGAACTACTTAGCCCCCACCCCCTACTGATGTCCTGGATCCGACTATGCTCGAGCTCCCGAGCCCCACCCCATCAGCTGAATCCGCTTATGCTCGAGCTCCCGAGCCCCACCCCATCAGCTGAATCCGCTTATGCTCGAGCTTCTTAGCCCCACCGCCGTACTGATGTCCTAGATCCGCCTCTGCTCGAGCTCTTTAGCCCCATCCCCGTACTAATATCCTGGATCCGCCTATGCTCAAACTCCGTAGCCCCTACCCCCCTACTGATGTCCTGGATCCGCCTATTCTGGAACTCCCGAGTCTCACCCCGTACTGATATCCTAATTCCGCTAATGCTCAGCTGCTTAGCCCCATCCCCGTACTAATGTCCTGGATACGCCTATGCTCTAACTCCCTAGCCCGACCCTCGTACCGATGGCCTGGATCCGCCTATGCTCTAACTCCCTAGCCCCACCCTCGTACAGATGTCCTGGGTCCGCCTATGCTCGAACTCTTTAGCCCTTACCCCCATGCTGATGTCCTGGATCCGCTTATGCTCGATCTCCTTACGCCCACACCAGTAACGCCCCACCTCCGTGCCCGCCCCCCCGCCCCCGAAACGACATAGGCGGATCCAAGGGGAAAGGGAACAGGTGCCCCCCATAGAATCTTAGCGCCCCCTGAAATTGTCCCGGAAACCCCTGGAAAGTTCGATGGCACCCCCTGAAATGTCGTTTTCCCCGAGATGCAGGTATCAGGGTCTACTGATAGGTTTTAGCGCCTACTTGATAGGTTTATCCGGCCAAAAGTGGCGTCCCTGGTGTAGATAGCGCCCACCAGGAAGTTTCCCCTTCCACCTCGCCCCCGATAGGCAATCCTGGATCCGCGTATGGGAAGCGACATTTCAGGGAGCGTCATTCGCCTTGAGAGGCGTGTCTTTACAATTTCAGAGGGCGCCGATGGTCGATTGGGGGTTGGGGGAGGGGATGGGGGGAGAAGGGTGAGGGGGGCACCTAGCCTACTTATTCCCTGGATCCACCCATGGTCCAAAAACAGAAACATAATACTCTTATTGTAAAGTCAGACTTTTACGGTACTCTAATTACTTGTGATGCATTATGGGTAGTGTTGGGTACTTTTTTACCAGACCATAAATAAACAGAAACGGCCGCGCCGATCGCCGGCGTTGCCGCGACGTGGACGCAGGGGTGACGCGTGGTGATTTGCTACAACGATGCGTGGAGAAACGGCATGTTAGTAAAGGTAACCTGGTGTTTCATTGATATATATGCAGATGGAATGTCGACATATGTCTCTTACCTAGCTCCATGCAAAATTTCATTTCCTCCAATGACTCTAACCACCCTAAACCCCGGTGTGAAGCAAAAATGAACTGATAAAATTACCACTTTGAAATGCATTTTACGGCTTATAGCGCGGAAGCCGTAAGAGATAAGTGGGGTGTATCAGTGAGAAAAATGACGGCAACGAAGTTTTCTATCCAGCCGTGTTAAGTTCAATACCGTAGCTATCATGGTCTGGAAACCAGGTGGCTGAGAATAAAAATTTTAAAAACTTATATTTTATTTTTGCCTATAAAATAAAAAGTTTCAGTCTGAAAGTTTTTATCTCTAAATATATAATAAAGGAGGCTATTCTCTCTTATTATCTGAAATGGGAACTAATTTTTATCAATTAGATCGGAAGATATAAGGGTTTGAATGATATTTTGGGAAATGCAGACCTTCACGGAATGGGCCAAAAAGGACCCTTAAATTTCCGTTTTTGTTTTGTTTCTGTGTTTGTGCAGTACTGCACAAACCGGCCTTTAAGTTGATATTTGACTCAGAACCTGAACTGCTGTAGCTTCAGATATTTCGAGCCTGTAGTTTAGACCATGAGTTTTATGCCAAATTTAGGGTGCAAAGTTTAAAAGCTAATTTAGAGCCCTAAATTTAAAGCTTTTTCTTTCCAACTTTTTGTGTGAACTACAAATTTCCCTGATGTAAAAGGGTGCAAGTTTGAAGAGTCTAGATGAATTAGCAAAATATAGAAAAATAAAAGTTAAAAATCACATAATGCAAAATTCTGGGCAAAATTTTGAAAATTTTGAAAATTGACAACCGTGGTGCTTATTCATTTGGAAGTGCCTTCTATCCACAAAAGTTTTAGGTCTCTGATACCAGCGCTCAGAACAGACAACAACAACAACAACCTCGGCCTGCGGCCTCGGCAGGTGCCGCTCTGGCGCAGGAGAAGCCGGTGACAATGTACGTTAGCCAAGCAGTTCGATTGACAGGCGAGTTTTTTTCAGCAGTTTGATACTTATAACAACGCAATGTTGGAGTTTTAGGTTTTGTGTTCTCATTATGGCTCCATTCAATCCCCTGTCTAGGCCCATGTTTTCCTAAATTAGCATGTTTCTGCATGCTGCACCACGCCTGCCCTCTGTTCATATCATCAAAGAAATAAACACACGCATAATGTTTGTTTTGTTAAGCAAAGACTGGGCATGACGAGAAGAAAGGAGATACGATATAAAATATGATGGGTTTTCCGACGCTATTTCACCTATACCTGCAGATTTTCACCCAATTCAGCCTATTTGTTACCGAGTTATGCCCCAGCTCGAGACCTCAGCCCCACCACCGAACTGATGTCCTGGATCCGCCTATGCTCGAGCTCCTTACCCCACCCCTTACATATGTCCTGGATCTGCCTATGCTCGAACTCCGTAGCCCCACCTCTATACTGCCCTGGATCCGCCTATGCTTGAACTCCTTAGCCCCTACCCCTACTAATGTCCTGGATCCGCCTATGCTCGAGCTCACCGAGCCCCACCCACGTACTAAAGTCCTGAATCCGCTTATGCTCGAGCTCCTTAGCCCCACCCCCGTAGTGATGTCCTGGATCCGCTTATGTTTTAACTCTTTAGCCCCTACCTGTTTTAACTCTTTAGCCCCTTGATGTCCTGGATCCGCTTATGCTCGAGCTCCTTAGCCCACCTCCGTACTGATGTCTTTGATCCGCCTATACTCGAGCCTCTTACCCCAGCCCCGTACTGATGTCCTGGATCCGCCTCTGTTCGAGCTCCTTAGCCCCACACCCATACTTATGTCCTGTATCCGCCTATGCTCCAGCTCCTTAGCCCCACCCCCGTACAGATGTCCTGGATCCGCCTATGCTCGATCTCCTTAGCCCCACCCCCGTACTGATGTCCTGGATCCGCTTATGTTTTAACTCTTTAGCCCCTACCTGTTTTAACTCTTTAGCCCCTTGATGTCCTGGATCTGCTTATGCTCGAGCTCCTTAGCCTCACCTCCGTACTGATGTCTTTGATCCGCCTATACTCGAGCCTCTTACCCTAGCCCCGTACTGATGTCCTGGATCCGCCTCTGCTCGAGCTCCTTAGCCCGACACCCATACTGATGTCCTGGATCGGCCTATGCTCGAGCTCCTTAGCCTCACCTCCGTACAGATGTCCTGGATCCGCCTATGCTGGATCTCCTTAGCCCAATCCCCGTACCGATATGCTGGATCGGCCTATGCTCAAACTCCTTAGCCTCTACCCCCGTACTGATATCCTGGCTCCGCTTATGCTCGAGCTCCTTAGCCCCACCCTCGTACTGATATCCTGGATCCGCCTATGCTCGAGCTCCTTAGCCCCACCCCCGTACTGATGTCCTTGATCCACCTATACTCGAGCCCCTTAGCCCAACCCCCGTACTGATGTCCTGGATCCGCCTCTGTTCGAGCTCCTTAGCCCAACACCCATACTTATATCCTGGATCCGCCTATGCTCCAGCTCCTTAGCCCCACCCCCGTACATTGATTGATTATTGGGTTTTAGGGGCGCGCCAACCTGCGAGGTCATATAGCGCCCATAACACTTCTCTGCAGTCAAAGCTTATAAATTTGTCTGTCTTTAGGGGAAAGTAAAGTCTCGTCTACAGTGAACTAATATTTACATTAAAGAGTGATTCTTTCACATCGTAATTATGATTCTCACTGCACGGATGCATGGTCACAGATTCAAACAGGTTTACCGCGCCGGCAGGCGCTCGGCGCGGGGCGCCGGGGCATCACTTCCGGCGCCCACCCCGCGCCAACGGACCCAGGGGCCCGGGGGGCGCGGGGGTAGCCTAGACGCCGGACCCAAGCCCGACGTCTAACGGAGGCCTTCCCCGTCGCTCCGAGACTTGAAAGGCCCCGGAGCGAAAGGGAGGACCCGCCAAATCGGCGCCAGGCGCCTATCAGCGCGGTTGACTACCACAACACACGCTTTTAACCAGGGTCAAATATTATCGTAAAGTCAATGTCTCTAAGATAGGACAGCACCCGTTCAACCATACTGGAGTCACGGCCGATCAATTCTAAAAGTGTGGACTCCTGCCGGTGCACGCCAAAATGCAAAGACCTGCGTCTAGCATATTCCGGGCATGAGACCAGCACGTGTCGGACCGACAGGGGCGCCGCACATCGCTGACATTGTGGTCGAGGTTCGCCGCATAACAGATATCGGTGAGTGGCCAGCGTGTGGCCAGTCCGCAATCGACACAACGCCACCTCCTCACGGCGGTTAGGCCGCAGCGAGGATGGCCACTCACCGATCTCAGGTTTGATAACTTTCAACTTGTTATTTATTATATTATTCCATTGTTCTTGCCATACACTGCGAAGGTGGGTACATATATATGGGTACAAATCTCTAGCGGGGATTCGTTGCGCACGCCTGCAGGGCCTACGGGAAGCACGTCGGGCCGCTGCGTCTGCCACTTCATTCAATTGTATTCCAACATGACTTGGGATCCAGCAGAGTGTTACATACTTTCCCAGTCTGGCAAGGCGGGTTAAGCGCAGGACAATGTTTAAAACAAGTCCATCACTTGGGTTGAAACCACTCACAGCTTGAATGCTGCTAAGGCTATCGGTGAAAATAACGTATTTCGTGGCATCACTAACTTCGATAAAGCATAGAGCCTTATCCAAGGCGGTGAGTTCAGAGGTGAAAACCGATGCAAAAGATGAAAGTGAGAAATTTCTTGTTACTGTATCCGTAACAAAAGCGCATCCCACTCCAACATCAGTTTTTGATCCGTCAGTGTAGAACGACACATGATCTGCATACTGTGCAATGTGTTCGAGCGCCAATTGTTTAAATTCAGTAGGGATAGTATCGGATTTGGTTTTCCCTGCGAGAGTCATGTCGGTTTTTGGGCAGATAAGTTCCCAAGGAGGGATGTCTGAAAGCTCGCTATGAGTCACAACACTCGGCTGGATACCGCTTTCGGCCGAGAAACGTTGGACGCGTACGCCCAGTGGGATTCCTCTTTGCACGTTCACAAACAGCCGTAGCATGTTCCGCGAAAAACTGCGTTATATGTTGGGTGTGACGGAGACTGAGCCAGCTTACAGGCGTAACGCTGCCCGAGCAGGCGCCGTCGCAATGCGAGAGGTGGTTCATTTGCTTCCACCAACAAGCTGGAGCACGGTGTTGTCCTAAACGCACCTGTGGCCACTCGGAGTGCACTATGGTGAATCGTATCTAAACAGCGTTTAGCTGATTCCGACGCAGAATCGTATACAAAACAGGCGTAATCCATCTTGGAACGAACAAGAGACCGATAGAGAATGAGAAGTGTCTTCCTGTCCGCTCCGTACGATAGACGAGATGCACATTTCAAGGCATTCAATGATTTAAAACACTTGTCACGTATATTCCTAATGTGTGCGTTGTATGTCAGCCGTTTATCAAACGTTACTCCGAGAAACTTTGCTGTCGGTTGGAAAGTGATAGTTTTACCGCGCAACGATACCATAGGTTCCGGACAGGTCCTGCGCCTGCGACAGAAATGAACACCAGCGGTTTTTTCGGTCGAAAAATATAATCCATTTTTACTACTCCAGCGTTCCAGATGGTTCACGGCCAGCTGGAGCTGACGGGAAAGTGCCGGCGTTGTTGAAGCCTTTGCCCATACTGCGATGTCGTCCACGAAAATGGATGCCTGAATGGAAGGTGGGAGTGAATGTGTGACGTCATTTATGGCCAGAGCGAAGAGGCAGATACTAGAGACGCTCCCCTGCGGAATGCCTTCTTCTTGGTAAAAGGTGTTTGAGTATGTACCACCTACTCTGACACGGAACGTCCTATCAGTAAAAAAATTTTTCATAAAGAACCCCATCTGACCTCTGATACCACACTTATGCAACTTTAAAAGGATACCATGTCGCCACGCTGTATCATAAGCGGCAATGGCGTCAAAGAAGACGGCTCCCAGCTGACGCCTCTCTTTAAATGCAATTCGCACTGAGGTGTCAAGTGATACCAAGTGGTCCACCGTACTGCGGCCTCTACGAAACCCACACTGGTTGTTATTGATGATGCCCCGGCTTTCCAAATACCAAACGAGTCTTACATTCACCATTTTTTCGAACAACTTGCACATGCACGAGGTAAGCGAGATCGGCCTAAAGTGCAAAGGGTCCAATCCAGATTTACCAGGTTTAAGGATTGGTATCACTATAGCCTCCCCGCCACGCCGGTAAAAATTCGCCGGACTCCCACATCATATTGAATGAGGCCAGCAGTACCCTGAGTGCGCTCTGCGATAGTGCTTTAAACATATCATTGTGAATTAAATCCGGGCCCTCGGCCACAGGGTGGAGCCCACGAATGGCTGCCGCTAGCTCATGCAAGGTAAAGGGCTTATTGTATGACAGTGTGCTGGTGGTTCCAAAATGTATACTTTTCTGTTCAGCTATGGTTTTATATCGCATAAATGAGACATCCTCCCTAACTGAACTACAGCGCTGTGCAATCGCATTTCCTATACAGTCGGCTACTTCTGTTGGATTGAATATATTCCTACCACCAATCTGCAGAGTTGGTAGTGGTGTGGAGACCGACCTACCTTCGATACGGCGGATTTGAACAAACACTTGAGACAATGGCGTAAATCGATTCAGTTTACCTACGTATTCTCTCCAACATTTTCTCTTAGCTTGTTTTATTGTGCGCCTGCAGGCGGCTCGAGATTTCCGATACATATTTAAGTTTTGCTGAGTGGAATTTCGTTTAAACTGTCTGTAAGCGCGCCGCCGCTCTCGGACAGCGTCACGGCATTCCATGCTCCACCACGGTACCGGTGGTCGCCGAGGGTTTTTTGATGTTCGCGGTATAGAAGCATAAGCAGCGTCTCGGAGGATAGCTGTAAATTGGTCGACTGTGAACGGTGTTTGGGTTGAAAAGGTTTCCAAATAGTCATCCACGAGGGAGCTAAATAAGGACATATCAGCATTTTTCATCTTCCAACGTTGCGGTCTCGTGCCTAAAACAGATGTGTTGTCACAAGTCACTAAAACAGGGAAATGGTCACTTCCCATGGGGTCACTGCACACAGCCCAGCTAAACAGAGCAGATAGCTCTGGGCTGCAAAGGCTAAGATCCAATGCCGATTCCCGACCGGATGGAATAGTAAGATGTGTTGGTGCTCCGGTGTTTAAAATACAAAGGCTCACACCCTGGATAAAATGATCGAGGTGCCGACCCCGAGAGTTAATATCTTCACACCCCCAAGCGGTGTGGTGAGCATTAAAGTCTCCCAAGAGAAGGATGGGCGGTGGTAGCTCAGATATAAGCAAATTTAGTTCACGAGTGGGCATGTCTACCCCAGGGGGTAGGTATATAGAGCAGAGCGAAATCTGCCTTCGAGCGATATATATACGTGCTGCCACGGCTTGCAGCCGTGTTTGGAGTGATATTTGCTTTGCTGGTATATAATTATTGATTGCGAGAAGAACACCACCGTGGGCGACTGGGTTACGTTGTAAATCCTTTCGAAATATTGAAAAACCTGTAAGGGAGAAAGGGATCTCAGCTGAGAGTTTAGTTTCTTGCAGGCATATAGCTGCCAGTCCCCTGGATCTTATAAAAGCCTGGAGATCCCCGGCGCTAGTGCGAATTCCACGACAGTTCCACTGCAGAAACGTGTTAATGATGGGGGGTGGAAGTTAGGGTGAGCGCCTACCAGAGCAGCTACTTGCTATTTCCAGTATGGGCCTCCTTGCCCATAGGTTTTCTTTGGGGGCGCAGAGGGCACCCCACTTTGCCTGGGTCGAGACGATGCCCCAGGCCTAGATGTCCCTATTGATGCTGCTCGGGCTTTAGAAGGTTGTGGCTGGCCTGGAGGAGTCCCGGATGCCACACGTTTGGTGGGAGATCTTCCCCTAGTGCTATCCTCCCTCCGTGACCCCTCAAACTGCCTCCTGACAGCCGCAACCGACGTCGGCGGCGGTGGGGGTGGCGGAGGTGGCGGATTATCGGACAGAGGAGAAAAGGCAGGAGTAGAGGGCTGACCGTCAACAGAGATTTCAACGGGGGGCTGGACTGGGGACGGCAGTTGACGTCGCTTCCCACCCCTGCCCACCGTCGTCCAGCCCTCAGTCGCAGGAGGGGGTCAGGCTCCGGTGTCGCCAAGGGCACCCTTTGCCTCGGAGTGGCGGGAGTCTCAGACGGGGTGTTGGGGGCAGGAGTGGTCCCCTGCTCTCCGCCCCCCACCCCCAGCCGGGGCCACGGGCGGCGGGGGAGGGGCGGGAGGAATGGGTGGAGGAGGTGCCGCCTCCGGCTGTGATGTCGGGGCGGCGGGCTGGCCAGAAATGACCAGCCCCATCCTCCCTGCCAGGCGGATAAAGTCCGCCAGGGTCAGGGAACGGATGACCTCCTCCGGGGTCATCCGCGGTGTCGGCGTCCTTGAAGACGCCGCTACGGTGGGTGCTGTACTACGTACTGCCTCTGCATAAGAACTCCGAGGGTGGGAGGCCTCGTAGGTATCCTTTGCAGCTCTGAATGGGATGCGCTTTGTAACCATAATGGAAAGTATTTCTTTTTCTGTCTTCATACGTGGACAATTTTTGTCGCCTGCTGAATGGGGTCCCTCACAGTTTATGCAAAACAGTTCTCGTGCATCGCATTCCCTTCCATCGTGCTCGCTTGTTCCGCATCGTTCACACACTTTCTTTCCTTTGCAGAATTTGGCTGTGTGTCCGTAGCGCTGGCAGGAGAAGCATCGCATTGGGTTGGGGACATAGGGTCTAACTCGGACTTTAACATAACCTACATTCACATCTGTTGGTAGGTCCACACTATCGAACGTCAATATCAAAGTATCTGTCTCCTCAAGGATCCCTCCTACTTTTCGTCGTACTCTCCTCGCTTCCACTACCCCGCTTTCCGTGAGTCCATCTACTATCTCCTCTTCAGAAACTCCTTTCAGATCAAAACATGTAATGACACCCTTTGAAAAGTTCTTAGTCTTGTGTGGTACGATAGTGACATACACAGTTACTACTTTCCTCTGGCCAGCCTCTCGCTTTGTGTATCTGAGTTCGGTTATATCAAGTGCACGCTGTGCGTCTGCAGAACTACTGAGCTCCACCTCCAGGACACCGTCCCGAAGGCAGCTACATCGCATCACCTTACCCAGTCGGTCGCATGCCTCCTTGCGTTGGAACGGTGAAAGTGAAGATAGGTTGGAGTCCACACCCCGAATCATCACAACTCGTGGATGGGAGGGCTTCGGAGTGACCCTTTGAGAGCCGGCAGTTTCGTTCTCACCACCCCGATGGGGGAGGGGAGGGGAAGGGTTTGCGGTGTTGAGTGTATCCATGAGAAAGTTATTAAATTCAGCCAGCCACGTGCGCCCCCCTTCCGACGAGGGTGCTACGAGGCGAGACGACGCACGGGCTGGCTATACGGGGGAAACGCCGCCGTTACAGAGGGGGAGAGAGACTCACCAAACCCCCTGCCCCAACGACGGTCCCCCCTTGCACCTAGCCTAGACGACCCCGGGCGGGGCCCGACACCCCACCCTCCCCGGGTGAAGTTGGGACCTCACCCAAGGAGGGAGGGGCAGCCGAGCCCCACCAAAGGCCGACAGACTTTTACAATGCTGCTTCTCTTGTCGATGCCCTCAAGAGTTCCCCGCCCTTGCGGAAATCCAGACCAAAGTAGAGTGTTGCTAGAGGACGACGAACGAACACAGCGCCTCCCTCAGCTCAGCTACCAGGACTCCTTCATCCCGGGGTACGGGTCGGTGCGCAGCTCACCTTAAAAAGACAGGCGCCCTCGCACGGCCTCATCGGAGCAGGCGACTACCACCTGCTCGTCACAACTGATTCCCGGCTGGTCCGAGAGAAGCGAGCCCCCCGGCCCGCAGGGCCGGCGATTAGAGGAATCCAATCGCCAGCCACACGAGTTGGAGGCCCACATACACCCAGACCATCCAGGAATCATAGGCACGTGCAAGGACGCCCATGATACTGGGATAATGTGGGGAACTGGGAAGTTATGAGTTGGAAAAGGAAGAGGGTCGGTCTGTGCTGTCCAGCCCAGACACGCGCCGCACGCGACCGAGGTGTCCACACTCAAGACGAGCAAGAGTGCACACATCCCCGCCACCCACGGAGACACGCCGGGCCAGACATCGCAGACAGTGGATAGGAGGGGTATTTAGGAGTGGACAGAAAGGATACGGGTGGAAAGGCATGGATACACAAGGAAATAAGGAAAGAAGAGGAAAAGGAACAAGGAGTTGGTGGGATTTGAATTTAGGAAGGCCAGGAAAGGATGAGGATGGCAGTTTCGATTTGGCCTCTCGCCCGAAGGCGGGGGCGAAACCCATCCTGCCAACTGGGGTCGCGGGTGTCGTCACATCCCGTACCCAATTATCCATGTGCCGGACCAGTCAGCAGGTGCCAACAAGTCGGGCAGATGAAAATTGGTCCCCTGCGGGGCACCCCCGTACAGATGTCCTGGATCCGCCTATGCTCGATCTCCTTAGCCCCACCCCCATACTTATGTCCTGGATCCGCCTATGCTCCAGCTCCTTAACCTCAACCCCACGCTGATGCCCTGGATCCGCTTATGCTCGAGCTCCTTAGCCCCACCCCCGTACTGATGTCCTTGATCCACCTATACTCGAGCCCCCTTAGCCCAACCCCCGTACTGATGTCCTGGATCCGCCTCTGTTCGAGCTCCTTAGCCCAACACCCATACTTATATCCTGGATCTACCTATGCTCCAGCTCTTTAGCCCCACCCCCGTAGAGATGTCCTGGATCCACCTATGCTCGATCTCCTTAGCCCCACCTCCGTACTGATGTCCTGGATCCGCCTTTACTCGAGCTCCGGAGCCACACCCCTGCACTGATGTCGTGGATCCGCCTATGCTCGATCTCCTTAGCCCCACCCCCGTACTGATGTCCTGGATCCGCTTATGTTTTAACTCTTTAGCCCCTACCTGTTTTAACTCTTTAGCCCCTTGATGTCCTGGATCTGCTTATGCTCGAGCTCCTTAGCCCCACCTCCGTACTGATGTCTTTGATCCGCCTATACTCGAGCCTCTTACCCTAGCCCCGTACTGATGCCCTGGATCCGCCTCTGCTCGAGCTCCTTAGCCCTACACCCATACTGATGTCCTGGATCCGCCTATGCTCGAGCTCCTTAGCCCCACCCCCGAACTGATGTCCTGGATCTGCCTATGCTCGAACTCCGTAGCCCCACCTCCGTACTGCCCTGGATTCGCCTATACTCGAACTCTTTAGCCCCTACCACCCTACTATTGTCCTGGATCCGCCTATGCTGGAACGCCCGAGCCCCACAACCGTACTGATGTCCTAGATCCGCCTATGCTCGAGCTCCTTAGCCCCACCCCCGTACTAAGGCCTGAATCCGCCTTTGCTGGAGCTCCTTAGCCCCACCCCCGTACTGATGTCCTGGATCCGCCTATGCTCGAACTTTTTAGCCCCACCTCCGTACTGATGTCCTGGATCCGCCTATGCTCGAACTCCTTAGCCCCTACCCCCTACTGATGTCCTGGATCCGCCTATGCTCGAGCTCCTTACCCTACCTTCTTACTGATGTCCTGGATCCGCCTATGCTCGAACTCCGTAGCCCCTACCCCCCCACTGATGTCCTGGATTCGCCTTTACTCGAGCCCCCTCCGAGCCCCACCCCCTGCACTGGTGTCCTGGATCCGCCTATGCTCGAGCTCCTTAGCTCCACCCCCGAACTGATGTCCTGGATCTGCCTATGCTCGAATTCCGTAGCCCCACCTCCGTACTGCCCTGGATTCGCCTATACTCGAACTCTTTAGCCCCTACCACCCTACTAATGTCCTGGATCCGCCTATGCTGGAAGCCCGAGCCCCACCACCGTACTGATGTCCTAGATCCGCCTATGCTCGAGCTCCCAAACCCCACCCCCGTACTGATCAGCTGAATCCGCTTATGCTCGAGCTTCTTAGCCCCACCCCCGTACTGATGTCCTGGATCCACCTATGCTCGAACTCTTTAGCCCCTACCCACGTTCTGATGTCCTGGATCCGCTTATGCTCGAGCTCTTTAGCCTCACCCCCGTACTGATGTCCTTGATCCGCCTATACTCAAGCCCTTTAGCCCCACCGCCGTACTGATGTCCTAGATCCGCCTCTGCTCGAGCTCCTTAGCCCCATCCCCGTACTAGTATCCTGGATCCGCCTATGCTCGAATTCCGTAGCCCCTACCCCTACTGATGTCCTGGATCCGCCTATGCTGGAACTCCCGAGTCTCACCCCGTACTGATGTCCTGAATCCGCTAATGCTCAGTTGCTTAGCCCCATCCCCGTACTAATGTCCTGGATCCGCGTATGCTCCAACTCCCTAGCCCGACCCTCGTACCGATGTCCTGGATCCGCCTATGCTCTAACTCCCTAGCCCGACCCTCGTACCGATGTCCTGGATCCGCCTATGCTCTAACTCCCTAGCCCCACCCTCGTACTGATGTCCTGGGTCTGCCTATGCTCGAACTCTTTAGCCCCTACCCCCATGCTGATGTCCTGGATCCGCTTATGCTCGAGCTCCTTACCCCCACACCCGTAACGACCCCACCTCCGTGCCCCCCCCTCGAAACGACATAGGTGGATCCAAGGGGAAAGGGGACAGATGCCCCCCATAGAATCTTAGCGCCCCCTGAAATTGTCCCGGAAACCCCTGGAAAGTTCGATGGCACCCCCTGAAATGTCGTTTTCCCCGAGATGCAGGTATCGGGGTCTACTGATAGGTTTTAGCGCCTACTTGATAGGTTTTTCCGGCCAAAAGTGGCGTCCCTGGTGTAGATAGTGCCCACCAGGAAAATTTCCCTTCCACCTCGCTCCCGATAGGCAATCCTGGATCCGCATATGGGAAGCGACATTTCAGGGAGCGTCATTGACCTTGAGAGGCGTGTCTTTACAATTTCAGAGGGCGCCGATGGTCGATTGGGGGTTGGGGGAGGGGATGGGGGGAGAAGGGTGAGGGGGGGCACCTAGCCTACTTATTCCCTGGATCCACCCATGGTCCAAAAACAGAAACATAATACTCTTATTGTAAACTCGGACTTTTACGGTACTCTAATTACTTGTGATGCATTATGGGTAGTAATGGGTACTTTTTTACCAGACCATAAATAAACAGAAACGGCCGCGCCGATCGTCGGTGTTCCCGCGGCGTGAACGCAGGGGTGACGCGTGGTGATTTGCTACAACGTTGCGTGGAGAAACGGCATGTTTGTAAAGGTAACTTGGTGTTTCATTGTTATCTTTGCAGATGGAATGTCGACATATGTCTCTTACCTAGCTGCATGCAAAATTTCATTTCCCTCCAATGACTCTAACCACCCTAAACCCCGGTGTGAAGCAAAAATGAACTGATAAAATTACCACTTTGAAATGTACTTTACGGCTTATAGCGCGGAAGCCGTAAGAGATAAGTGGGGGGTATGAGTGAGAAAAATGACGGCAACGAAGTTTTCTATCCAGCCGTGTTAAGTTCAATACCGTAGCTATCATGGTATGGAAACCAAGGGGCTGAGAATAAAAATTTTAAAAACTTATATTTTATTTACGCCTATAAAATAAAAAGTGTCAGTCTGAAAAATTTTATCTGTAAATATATAATAAAGGAGGCTATTCTCTCTTATTATCTGAAATGGGAACTAATTTTTATCAATTAGATCGGAAGATATAAGCGTTTGAATGATATTTTGGGAAATGCAGACCTTCACGGAATGGGCCAAAAAGGACCCTTAAATTTCCGTTTTTGTTTTGTTTCTGTGTTTGTGCAGTACTGCACAAACCGGCCTTTATGTTGATATTTGACTCAGAACCTGAACTGCTGGAGCTTCAGATATTTCGAGCCTGTAGTTTAGACCATGAGTTTTATGCCAAATTTAGGGTGCAAAGTTTAAAAGCTAATTTAGAGCCCTAAATTTAAAGCTTTTTCTTTCCAACTTTTTGTGTCAACTACAAATTTCCCTGATGTAAAAGGGTGCAAGTTTGAAGAGTCTAGATGAATTAGCAAAAAATAGAAAAATAAAAGTTAAAAATCACATAATGCAAAATTCTAGGCAAAATTTTGAAAATTTTGAAAATTGACAACCGTGGTGCTTATTCATTTGGAAGTGCCTTCTATCCACAAAAGTTTTAGGTCTCTGATACCAGAGCTCAGAACAGACAACAACAACAACAACAACAACAACAACAGACAACGACGAGACCGGAAAAACTGTCAGAATAGAAGCCGTTTCTTACTTCGTTCGTCACCGGCTTCTGACAACAACAACAACACCACGACGAGACCGAAAACTGTCAGAATAGAAGCCGTTTCTTACTTCGTTCGTCACCGGCTTCTGCAACAACAACAACAGACAACGACGACGAGACCGGAAAAACTGTCAGAATAGAAGCCGTTTCTTACTTCGTTCGTCACCGGCTTCTGACCTCGGCCTGCGGCCTCGGCAGGTGCCGCTCCGGCGCAGGAGAAGCCGGTGACAATGTACGTTAGGCAAACAGTTCGATTGACAGGCGAGTGTTTTCAGCAGTATGAAACTTATACCAACGCAATTTTCGGACTTTAGGTCTTGTGTTCTCATTATGACTCCATTCAATCCCCTTTGTAAGGCCATGTTTTCCTAAATTAGCATGTCTCTGCACACTGCGCCTAGTTTGCCCTCTGTTCATGTCATCAAATAAATAAACACGCATATAAAGTTGTTTTAAGTAAAGATCGGGCATACCCAAAAGAAAGGCAATACAAGATAAAATATGATGGGCTTGCCGGCCGTATTTCACCTATACCTGCAGATATTCACCCAATTCAGCCAATTTGTTAACGAGTTAGCTTCGGTTACCCTAAGTCCCAGTCCGCATGCGCAGTAACGTCTGCAGTGAATGAGAGGAAAGATACCGTTATAGTTGACTGAAGCATGTTAATATGCCGTTTGTTGGTCTCCTGGCCTAAATGATCCCTTATAGCCTATTATTCCTCAGAATTCCTACTGCACATGCGCATAATAGTGCAGTTTCATAATGCCATCAATTAGGATTAGCAGATGATATTCTGCTTTTACTCGCAAAAATTTGAGCGAAATCGGTCTATTGGCTCCCGATATAGCCTCCATGACCATAAGTTCTAATGCGCATGCGCACTGATCTTTTTGTTACCAAGGGTGACAAAACATTCATGCTAACTGTAAGCACGTTGGCTTTCCCTCTGTTCAGGTCCTCCTCTGAAATATCCTCGCCTTTCAGGCTTATTTTCATAATTTCTTCTGCGCATGCGCACAGCAGTGCAGCTTCAATGACATTTTTACTTAAATTTCGTGCTATTCTTTTGTTCACAAATTTTCAAGAAAATCGACCCGTAGGTTGCCGAGATAGCCTCTGTTACTTAGTGCGCATGCGCATGTTAGAGATAGCATGTTTAGCATGTAGATAGCTAAACAGCATGTAGAGATAGCATGTAGCACGAAATAGCATGTTTGTTAGTGCGCATGCACAGTGAACTTTTGTTGACCTGAATACCACATTCGAAATCTGCATGGCCGATTGCCTCTCATTGACATTGTTCGGTAATTTGGTACTGAGTACAACGAAATATTCAATCTTTCATATGCTTATATACATACATGGTGGCTATTCAAATGGTCGTAGATACAATGGACGGAGCTAGGGGCTGAAATCCCCCCATTTCAGAATATCTATGGTTAATACAAACACAGAAGCTGTTCCGAGGCAATGGCGGGGAAGGCTCCAGTCCCGTACCAGCCCCCCATCCTCACTGCTCCCCCGTCCAAAATTCTCCCATGAGCTATCTCAGCACGCCTCTGGACCCTGCTACCGTTCCCTAGATGCCTGAGGGCATCACTGCTCACTTCCTCGGATCTCTAAACACGCCTCGGCACCCTCTGCCCTCTAGTCAGGTTCCCGTCCGCCCCGAACGGCTAACCACCCGCTGTATGCTTTCGGATAGAAATGTGATGCCTTTCTTGCACGCATTTACCGGCTGCAGCCCACTGCCGCAGCACAGAAGGTCCATGCAAGAAGAGCAGAGTGACGTCACTACTGCTGCGGGAAAAACGGGGCCCTGTTCACGGCAACTGCTGCCCACTGCTCACACCTGCTCGCGCCTGCGGATGAACAGACGTCGTTTTTCCTGTGACGTAACGGGGCGGTGTTGATGGGCAACAGCGCCGGAACGTCAGTGAACAGCGTCGGCCGACAGAAATGGCTACAAATCCGACGAACACCAAACGAAATGTTTGCAGTCAGTGGATATTACGGGGGATGATACAGGCGGGAGGTGAGATGGGGATTTTTTATTGGCTCTGGTGATTAGATGTGGGGTAGGGTGGTATTGTAACGTGGTTTTCTGGATAGAGGAATGATGAGGAATATGACCAGCATAGAACATAACAATTTTCTATCATAATTTGTCACTAATACCTGTTTAAATTCGGGAGTGCTTAAGTGGCGCGCTCGAATTTGATAATATGCGATAAGTTTGGAAGCCTGGAAATTGTATTTAATGTGCCAGTAGGATGGAATGGTGATTTTTACATTCTCTGGACCTGAAGTGACAGGCCTAATCAAGATTTAGCGAACGAAATCTGTGATTTTTTCATATTAGAGTCTTAAGCTTGCCATGTTGACCCCCCAGCTACTTCATACCGGCTTGGGGGTCAAACTTCAATTTTCTGACAAGATTATTTGCATTATTGTTTTGTCTTTCTGCACATTTCTTTTTTGTTCTTTTCTTTTTGTAGTTTTTGGTTCTTTTCGTTGGTCTGATTTGATAAGTGTCTTAATCTCGCTGAACACCTTTTTTCTGCTTGCTTGCTGAGATGTGTCTCTCCTTGTTTTGTTATGTTTTGTTTGGCTTTGGTTTGATAACATTAAGCTAATAATTTTACTATCACTGATCGCATGCTCAGATTAAAAGGTCTTTGATTTGTGGTAGGTTCCTTTACCGCTGAAGTGCTTGTCTATATTTTATGTTTGTTCCTGCTTAATTTCACTTAGTAATGGTTTTCTTAGATTAAACATACTCAACATATGTGGGCCCTCTACTTATCACTGTACTTATCTATATATAGATTGACTGTGTTGATTTGTATTTGTTCCCGTCTGCTTTGTTTGCTCTTAACTTTCACTTGCTTGTGTGTTTTGGCATTATATTTTCTGGTCAGTTCGTTTTGTTCTTGTATCGGCTCATCTCGTTTTTGTTATGTTCTCTCAGTCTTTCCGTGTGTTATTATGTTTTCGTTTTTCCTTTTTGTTTGTTTTTGTTTTTTTTGCTGTTTCTATGAGTGTTGCTTCTTTGTTGGCGGTTTATGCTTTTCTTTTTCTACCTATGTTGATTATCTGCAATAATCTAACTATGTGCTCACCTGTTTCCTTTTTTTATGCTGTACACCTATGTATTCCTTTTGTTGCTCCTTAATGCTTTGCCTTAATAATTATTGGGGCTTATCGACGCACCAACTGCCAGGGTCATATGGCGTCGCCAACTCTTTCCCTGTTGGAAGGGTTTCTCGGGAGCCAGCCTGCTCCTTGTTCAGGGAAGCCGCCGGGCCTTGAACCCGGGTCGGCTGCGTGGAAGCCAGCTATGCTGACCACTCCACTACCGCGCCCCCAAATGCTTTGCCTTGCTCATGTCTTCTTTTGCTGTTCTGTTCCCTTACTTCTGTTCCCTATCAGTATGTAAAATGAAATGATGGTGATGTGAGCATGTTGCCAGTCATTTATGTGTGGTTTATCTATTTTGACCTGTCCTTTCCATGTGATCAACTGATATTTCCTCTATTGCATGATTCTCATCAACTGGTTTTATAACATCAAGCCAATCTGGTTGTATTACAACCTGTTTTATACTTAGATTCCTATTCTTGTATGCAATACACAGGTAAGCCATGATTATAATGGCTGCTTCCCTTAAACCTAAACAAAATGCCTATTCAATACAATGATGAATATAAAATAAAACAAAACATAAACTTTTGGACTGAGTGCCCCTACATGTTTAATAAGCTGTGCTGAATTGAATGTTGTACTTGGATGTTGTCTGAATTTGTTATGTATTGTAATTGTGCTTTCCAGCTACATAGGCATGCACTGACCATGCTTTGTCGTGGATGCATGTGTTGGCATGGGCATTCATAGTATTTTATGATAATAAGTGCAGTGTTGCAGTGCAAAAGGGTATCTCCAATGCATTGGTTAAGGGAGATACCCCATTTTCTCTTGTGCAGTGGGAAGGTCATGTGGAGAAATAGGATCTCAAAAAAGTCATAACTTTTTCAATTACTATGGTCGATGGTGGAAATTTATCTCAAATGCAAATTTGCTCCTTCTACGTCTTGATGTAACTATGTGTATGAGGAGGAGGGATGTGTATGGTGATGGTGCTGCTGTTAATTTTAAATGGTCTGAAAGTTTCAGCCTCAGCATACTCAGAAGCCTGTTTAAGAAGAAGTTTTCGTGCTTTGCAACAAACTGACTGCTGAAAACATGGTGTTGCCAACTTTCAAAAGGACCAGGAAATCCTTACTGTTATCACTTGGTATCACCTGGGTCAGCAGTAATGAAGCTATTGTTGCATTCTTTGAAATATTCCAAACTGAGTGAGACTTGAACCTTGGATACTGTTAAGGCACCTTACTGCCTTTAAACTCTTAAATCTGCTTCCTTTAAAAATTTAAGATTGTTTGTTGATTGATCAGCTTTTCGTTGCTTTATGTACATTTAACCATTTTGCTTACTTATTGACACCAAGGAAGCTGAATTATGAACTGAAACTAGAATGGAAACAGCTGTGAATAAAGTTAAATTCCTGTGTAAAAGACCTGAAAACAGACTATTGTTGTTTTGCACGATTTGTGTGTAGGTAATGAATTAGTTTGTCCAGTCATGTCATTAAAACACATCCACATAGGTTCAGGTAAAACACTCTTGTGTTTCTACTTCCTTATTTGCTGCAAAATCCATCAAGAATTTAAATATGTGCGGAGGTTTGTGCAGCCTCCCCAAAAGGTGGGATTATGTGCTGACCTTTGCTTCTCTTTGACAATTATTGGCCAGCTCTCATATTTGGATCGAGGGGGGCAGGTACCACCTCGATCAACCCTTGGCGCCCCCTAAAATTGTCAAGACGCCCATTCCACCAAAAAGGTCGATGGCGCCCCTCTGAAATGTCGTTCCTTCGATGCAAAAATCAAATGGTCACTGATAGGTTTTGGCGCGCAACTGATTCGTTTTTTCGGCCAAAATGTGCGTCCATAGTCCGGATAGCGCCTCTGCCCCCCCCAATTGACAATCCTGGATCCGTCTATTTCATGAAGTACTCAAATATCAAGCAGGTATTAGCAGGAATCATCATTATATGACTTAAACTTTATATAAATTCGCTGAAAATTTCCCATAGCTGGTGGCAAAATCCAATCTTAATTCAACCCACAGCCTCAATCAAACATCTTTTTTCTATCATTGCTTAGATGGTATGGATGAAAGTGGTAAAATCATCTTAGATCGTTGATAATCTTGTTTGCAGGTGTCTGCAAATAGTCTTGTCTAATGCGACTGCAGTCGTCTTCTCCGGGTTTGTTCCTCTCTCGATAATTTAATGGAATTTTCCATATCCAGCAACATCAATTATTCTACTTTTGTAATTTGCCCGTTTCATTCCTGTAGGCAGACAGGAAAAACGAAACTTACTGATTCTTCTCCTATTTTAAACCCCGCTCAGAATGAAACACATTTTAAATGAATGTCAATTGTCTGCTGGTATGTCTACCCGCCGCTTTGAATAAGCGTTAATGTTTGCTTACTCTTTCAGGAAGTCTTCGCTGCTGGCATGCTCAGGAGGCGATGGGTAACTGGCATTCAAGTTCGCAAACAAAGTCTGCAAGAAAGTTTTCGTAACTGAAGAAGAGAGCACATTCAGCCTACTAGTGTCATCTTTACAATTTTGGCCGTAAACTATGAGCAATATATCCCATGGCACATTGCCCGTTTGTTGTTCAAGCATGAGTTGTTGGTGGAAATAAATATATTAAGCTCTTATTATAATTTTTTCGTCTGGTCTGTTCATCCAAGTTAGCGTTTTCAGATGTATCAAAGAGACGCAGTGCACCGTTGTCCCCCAGGCCTCCATTGGGCGCAGACGTCCACAGCATCAACGATCTCGTCAAAGATAGCACCATCGGCCGGAGACGGCGTTCCGTCACTTCGTTTCATGGTTTCCGTTCAATAAGGCTTCAGCGAGAATAATCACACAGAAAATAGTCGTTTGTTAACTTAACAAGCGATATATATACTATATATATATATATATATATATATATATATATATATATATATATATATATATATATATATATATATATATTCAATACGTGCATACGGTGAATATTCGGTGGCAATGGATACGACATGATAAGCTAGTTCTGAAGGTACATCACTACAGCTGGGGAGAGTTTTTTTTACGAAGATTTATGTGGCCAAATTTGGAACCATGTTAGTGCTCCAATACTAAAAGAGAAAGTATAGAAAGAAGCATGTGATCTATATATAATGAGGCATGTGGCCCATGAATCTATTGGACTGCCTCGAACCAAGTTCAAGACATTAGAAAATGAAAACACAGACTTAAGGGATATTTTTAACCCCGCTTTCAGGTTTCACTTGAGGTGTCCCAAGAACATATCAATCCATACCTCTGCGATATTATACAGGAACTGGTATTTTACGCGCCCAATTATTTATTTCATAAATATCACAGGAAATAGGACACTTTTGCGATAAAATTTGATGCAGGTAACAATAACTCTTATGAGGTGTATCAGATAAGCTGAACGATTAGCGTCACAGCGTGTTGTTCAATGTACAAACTGAAGAGTATCACTTTGCATCACCCTCATGAGTTCAGCGCACTTCCCCCGACATTTTCGTAGGAGTTTCTTTGCACAACCTGAATTTTTGCGGAGACTTCGCCTTCACGGTCATTGTAGTTTCGTCCACGTTTGACCGTGAGGGAGAGGAAATAACACAAAGCCAGGTCGGATGAGAAGGGAGGTTATTGCAGCACGGCAAAATTCTTTACCGTAGACTGTTGGATGCTCAGAGAATTGAGGAGATGCGTTGCCATCAGTCGTCGATGAAGGTGCCGGCAATTGTCTTCTCACAACTCTCGCCTCTTCTTTCCCACCGAACAAGACGTTTACTCGCGACAGAGCAGACATTCCCATCATACTCAGTTTGCGTCCATATACTGGGGGTAAAGGCGAACGGTGTTGAACCGACGATAACGACACCAACCCTGAGAGCATGATCTTACCTACCTAACCTTACAGACTTTCGGTATTTCGTGGCGCCAGGCCTGCAGGCTCCGTTCTCCACTAGCTCAATTTCGATCGTGCTTAACTCACTCGTTCCCTGGAGTAATGTACAGCCGGTTCCACACTGATTGGTAGGCATTGGTGTCAGTTGTTTTCAGAAATATCTTAAAAACGATTACACTTCTCACAAAAGGTTGCGTCTCTAGAAATGTATTTTGACGAGCTCTTTAAATGTGAGCCCCTGCGAACTGAATGAGACGTCAATTTGGAAAAGTATGGACAAAAAACTGTTTTCGCCGATTCTGATGATTTTCTGTGTATTTTCTTAATTCCTTCCGAATTTTGGAACCGATGAAGTATTTTTGCACGTCAGTTCATGCATCCAATAAAAACGCAGCATGTGGGGCAACAATGGTGTCGGCAGGGAACATCTCTTGAGAGATATTTCACAAAAACGACGGCAGACTAATACCTACCAATCATTACGGAACCGGCTGTACCTGAAATGGGCAGTGCTCGCCTAGGCCACTTTTACGTTGGGATATGGTTTGTGCTGTAACAACAGAGTCAGGGAGATAGTTCTAGTCGGATATGGATCGGACCCCAAGGGTGCAAAAACGAATCCTTCTTTGAGCTGATAATTTAGCCAACTTCTGAGAATGACCTCAAGAATCAGAATCAGAATGTATTTGGAAACGTCCACACATTGGTAAAACAAGTAGGTGGTTTTTCACGTTTCCACGTCATATGGTAAGACATGGTAGGTAAAACTAACGATAAAAGTTAAGGATAAAAGCATACCATAAAAATAAGATCAGATCACACACAGGCACACGAACCGCGCACAACATACATAAAACTAGCGCTGACGAAAGCCTCCCCACTGCCTCTCTATTAGCAGGGCCCTCAAAGTGGGTTTGAACGGCATGTCCCCTCCGATGTCCAGCTCGTTCAGCAGAGCTGCCCCCGGTACGCAAGCCGACGTCGGCCTGCCTCCGTGCGGATTCGCGGCAGGGACAGCTCCGCTGACCGGCGCGTTGCGTGGCTGTGTATTGTGCTGCGTGGAGGACCTATTGTGTGTACTATTTGTGTTGGTGTGCGAGTGTATATGATTTTGTGTACGGAACATGCAGCGTGATACTGGATGAGGTGTTTGGCGTCCAGCCACTTGAGTCGTTCAACAACGTCGGAAATGTGGTCTCGCTTTCGGCGCCCGCTGACGACTCTGGCACAGAAATTGATTATTTTTTTGAATTTTGTGCACCTGACTGTTGCTGCAAGAGCCGTAAACACAGAGGCAGTATCGAACGATGGAAAGCACTAGAGAGTGAATAATTTGGGGCATGAGCTGAGCTGGCACGACATGGCGGATGTGGGTGAGCGCGATAAGAAGGCCCGTGGTTTTGTTAGTGACTGAATTTACGTGCTGTTCGAAGTCAAGGTGGCGATCAAGCAGAACACCGAGACTTTTCACGAATTTCGAGTCGATGATGGTTGAATTTCCGAATTTGAGGCTAACGGGAGGAAAATTTCGCAGCATTGCTTTGGTGCCCAGGACCATCATCTGTGTTTTAGACGTGTTTACTTTCATGCCATTTGCACAAAACCATTGATGAAGGGAATTTAATATGGCTTCCATGCGTTGAATAAGATGTTGTAAGTCTTGTTTTTTGCCTGTTATGAGAACGGAAGTGTCGTCGGCGAACTGAGTGATCGTCACGTCGTCTTCCACGTGAAGAGAGAGGTCGTTAGTGAAGAGAATGCAGAGTATACAAGAGAGACTTCCACCTTGAAAAATTCCAATATTGTTATTTTTTGAGCCAGATCTGATGATTGTGCCGTCACGAGGGGATTTTATCTGAACTTGTTGAGTATGGCCTTGCAAATAATTTTGAAACCAGACTGTGTCTATGCCGTAGAGTGTCATTTTCTGCAGTAGGATGTGGTGGGGAACCACATCAAACATTTTCGACAGATCCAATAGAACAAGAATACTGATTTCACCTTGGTCCATGGCACGATAGACGCGGTCAGTGATCACGTTTAAAGCAGACTCTGTAGAATAATTTCGTCGGTAACCGTGCTGAGAATCGGACAGCAAATGAGTGTTTTCGAGGTAGTTTACAAGTTGAATTTGGACTACTTTTTCGACAAGTTTCATGGGTGGGGGCAAAATTGTAATGGGTCGCGTATCGGCCGGGCCGCTGGTGATTTGCTTTTTGGAATTGGGGTTATCAGTGCGTGTTTCCACTCTGCTGGGACTTGGCCAGTGAGGAGACTAGAATTAATGATATCTGGAAGGAGAAATCCAATTGAAGAAAAGAATTTAGTGAACATAGCCATGCTGAGCCCATCACCTCCGGCGTTGTTGGACGGCTTCATGCTGAGTATAGTGGCGTGTAGGGTTTGTATGTCGATGGGCTGGACGGTGAAACTGGATGTGGTGACGCGAGGCAGTCGCACTGGGACGGGGATCGTCGGGGCGGGTACGGGGGTGGGGGTCCAGAGCAACAAACTGCGCGAAATCCTGATCAATGTTGCCCTTCATCAGCTGGTGCAGCTTGATCATGCCCCCCCCACGTGTGCGGTAGTATAGGGATGGAAGATATAGTGCTTGCAGTCTCTCTGGCAAAGCTAAGTGACGAAGGGACTGCACCAAGCGGGTTGCACTCCTTTGTACTTTTTCTACCAGCTTCTAGTCGGCGCGGTTGAGTGGGCCCCACACACTGTTTCCATATTCCACAAGTAAGTGGGGAAACTGGTCAGCATTCCCAAGAATAGCTACTATCCCAACAATGGGAACAATGACCCATTTTCGAAACCCTTGTTCCATAATTGGAACACATTTTCCATTGTAGATTCAAACTGGAATTTCAGACAGCTTGAAACGAATATAGGTGTATATCTACCAAATCATTTTGATATGTAAGTTTCCATGACCAAATATGAATGGCGGACATAGGCGGAACCAGGGGGAACAAAAGGGGCAATTGCCCCCATCGACCCTTGGCGCCATCTGAAATGGGCACAGCGCCTCCTGAAAGGTCGCTGGCGCCCCCGAAATGTCGCTTTCCACTACCCCCCCTCCAGGATGCGAAAGTCGACATCCACCGACAGGATTTTGCGCCCACCGGATAGGTATCGATCAAAAGTGACGGTTATCTTGCCTGGTAGCAGGGGCAACGTCACTGTTTTACTCTCGGAGAATCCCTCGGACCCCAATCAGGCGATGACCCAATGGGGAATGGGACACAGGCGGATCCAGATTTTCTTAGGGGGCAACGGTCAAAAGGGGGCGTCATCCGACCAGGGGGTGCCAAATTATATCGCAGTCGTCAATTCTCACACAAAGGGAGGGGTGGCAGTAGTGAATCAGACTTCAATGGGGGAGGGGGCTAGGGGCTCAAGCCTCTCCCGCCATTGCCTTCAATCAGTTTCCGTGTATTCTTTTACTACATGCACTCTGATATCTTGAGGGGGTAGCTTGAGACCCTAGATAACACCCAACAGGTGTTCAGAGGCTTCCTATCAGAAGCCGCTGATTTTCACGTCCTGGTATTTGCATCCTTGGTTGGAGCTAGGAAGCGACATTTCGTGGGGAGCCATCGCCCTTTCAGGGTGGCACTGTGACCATTTCAGGGGACGCCGAGGGTCAATCAAGGAGAGAGCGCCAAAGGCCGATGGGGGGGGGGCACCAGGGGTCAATCGAGAGGGGGACCCCTAGTCAAAAAGCACTATAGGATCCTAAAGGATTTTTTTCGGAAAATTGCATAGGATCCTATACAAATCCTATGCGGAATCCTATGCCGAATCCTATGCCAATCCTATACAAATCCTATACAAATCCTAAACGAATCCTATACAAATACTATGCGGATTCTTATAGGATTCCGCATGGGATTCATATGCGGATTCGTATACTAATCCTACGAGAATTGTGCAGATTCGTATGGGATCCTATGCCTTCCTATGCATAGGATTTGAAAATCCTATACGATTTCTTCCTGTAGTATGGGAGTTGCCTCGACATCCTATAGGATTTTTTACCGATCGGATAGGAATCCTATGCAAATCCTCTGTGAAGCCTCTGTGAATCCTATGCGAATCCCATAGATATAATACACGAATCCTCTGCGAATCTTATCCAAATCTTATGCAAATCCTATAGGATTTCCTCCTGTCCTCCAGGATCTTTCCTCATGGGAATCGTTCACCCAGCCACAATTCTACAATTCTGGCCAATATTAAAAGAAACAGTAGAGAGAGAGAGAGAAAGAGAGAAAGAGAGAAAGAGAGAAAGAGAGAAAGAGAGAAAGAGAGAAAGAGAGAAAGAGAGAAAGAGAGAAAGAGAGAAAGAGAGAAAGAGAGAAAGAGAGAAAGAGAGAAAGAGAGAAAGAGAGAAGAGAGAAAGAGAGAAAGAGAGAAAGAGAGAAAGAGAGAAAGAGAGAAAGAGAGAAAGAGAGAAAGAGAGAAAGAGAGAAAGAGAGAAAGAGAGAAAGAGAGAAAGAGAGAAAGAGAGAAAGAGAGAAAGAGAGAAAGAGAGAAAGAGAGAAAGAGAGAAAGAGAGAGAGAGAGAGAGAGAGAGAAGAGGGAGAGAGACGAGATAAGAGGGAGAGAGACGAGAGAAGAGGGAGAGACGAGAGAAGAGGGAGAGAGACAAGAGAAGTAAAGAGAAAAGGGAAGAGAGAAGAGAAATGAAGAGAGGCCAATTCTTAAAAAGACAGAGGACCGAGATTTCTTTTTACACACCTTGAACTTCAGGAATAAATATCACATCATAACATTCAGGAATACATATCACTTCCTAGCGCAAAAACTCCCCCCTCTCTCTCTCTCTCTCTCTCTCTCTCTGCCGGGCCCGGCTGGGTTTCCACACTGCACATAATTAGTGAGCTGGATGTTGAAGGCGCCACATTCTTCCTCATCATTTAGATCTTCATGATGTCCAACAAAGAATCTTGAAGGACTCTTGTGTGACATCATGTTGGAATCCTTGCTGAAATCTTCAGACTGAGTAGATCCTGACAGACTCTGGCTGCAAATAAATCCACGGCATAATCAAACATGCTCTATGGGACTTCTGTCAGCATAATCAGAGAGTGTCAGACTAGAGCAACTTAATATAAAAAATTGTCTGTTTGCACAGTGCAATCTTTTCAGTGTTCTCGACAGTTGGGGCTGGATCATGCAGTGTAGACAAATATCTGAGGGAATGTTCAAAGACATATTTCCTAATTCAAAGTATAAACCCCCTAAAACTTGAAGATGAGTAGAAAATGACCAGGCAGGACACTTCCCCTGGTCTTTTCCAGGTTCCTGTTGTGTTTTCCGAAAACATTGTACCAAGCGTTCCCATCCTTGGTAATGTGTGTTTCCATTTATGGAACAAGCATTTTCGAATATGGGTCAATGTTCCCATTGTTGGGAATGTAGCCATTCATGGCAATTTTGATAATAGTTTCCCCCACTGAAGTGGACGCATCTTCTGTTGTTTTGTTGCACTACTGTCCCCTGTCTGCATGTAAAATGGAATAAGTATTTGATATTCTGTTGTGTCAGCTGATTTACTTGTCTGTATTCTTCTGACATTTTCCACTATCTTGCCTAATTTAGAACTTGATTTATTGATTATTTTGGCTTCAGCCTGTTTTTTCATGTTTTCTTCATCTCTTTCGCATTTGATTCTGTTGGTGTTCCGCTAGACACTTGACTTTATCGTGTGTTTCTCTTCATTGTTCTCATCACAGCCATTTATATTTTAAATTTATCCTTTAAAACACACGTTAGCACACAAGAAATATATGAAATAAATAGTCCGGTGCACCTCTTACCTGCCCCATGCATACCTAATTGTAACTCAAAGCAATTAGAGACACTCCGATTACTCCAGTTACAATCCAAAGGTAAAATTTTGAATCGTAATTCTTCATTATTCGGAAGACACCTCCCTCCAACGCCGATGCTCGTCTGTAGCGTCTGTAGTTTCATAACCTTTGATAGTATAAACTGCGCCAACATAGCAAGCAATTCTTCAGCGCACGCCTGCGTCTGAAATTTTCCGACCGCAAGCGCGAGCAGGCGCGAGCCGAGGTATGACGTCACACACCCCTCCTCTCTCCCCACACTGCTCGACGCTGATTGGCTGTCAGCAGCTGCGCGCAGTGGCGAGCAGTAAAATGGTGCACGTGAACAGGGCCCGGGACCGAAGTATTTTGCCCCTCAGTGGCGAACTAGTCGTCGGAGCGTCATGAAACAAAAACGGCAGAGCTCATAATTTCCCATACTACAAGTATAGAGAGAGCCATATATCTCAGTGGAGTATAAAGGCACTTTATCACGTGATCAATCTATTACAACCTATGAAAACCGCATCAAAATCAGTCTTTATCATCATATAGATCAAAACCTATGGGAGACGCGCGGGTATGGTCAGGCAGACAGTTGTAGAACTTGAGCCGGGCTTTTTTGGTACCAATTTCGAAAAGAAAATTTGGAAATATATAGTCATAAATTCCCAAAAAACAAAAAAATATTGTATTTTTGCACAAAAATATTTCCCATTAACTCAGAAATTTGAGTTTAGAATATGTTATTGAAATGACAAAACCCATCTCAACAAAGAAAACTGCGTTCAAAAATGTCCAAAATTTTGAAAGTAATATGGTTTAAAAGTTTTAGGCCATATTTGCAATGTTTTGGAAAAAGGCCCAAAACTGACCTTCAAAATTGTGTTTTTGGTTCAGTTTAGTGTCTATGCAGTAATGCACAGTCCATTCTGTCTGTAAAAATCCAGTTTGGAACACCTAGCATCATATCATCAGATATTTCGAACTTATAACTTTGGTAATGCATTTCACTACAAGTTGGAGGTAAAAGTTTCAAAAAATCATTTTGGAAGAACAAATTTGTATTTTTGCTTCAAACTTTGAGCAACAACTGGTAATTGATTGTGTGTAAAAGAGTGTAAGTTTGAGAACTATAGATTAAAAATAGAAAAATAGAAAAATAAAAAGTAAGAAAAATATAATCCAACATTTAGGAAAAGTTTTTGGAAATTTGGAAAATCTGCAGCCGTCGGGATTTTTTATGGGTTCCTGCCATTCATCCCTGCAAGTTTCAAGTATCTGATACCAGTCCTCAGAACAGACAACAACTAACTGAAGCGTGCCTTCTCACATTTCGAGCTTATAAGTCTGCCGTCAAATTTTAATAGCTTTTTTGTTTGTATCAGAAATACTGTATTTTGGCGTAATGAATATTGTCAGACCAGTTGGAAATTTTTATGTTAGGTGGCCCCTGTTGCTTATTCAAAAGGAGGCAAATTTCAAGCTCCTCACTTAAGAAATAAAAATGAGAAAAATGGAAACTTGAAAACGTTTGTTCCAAAATTTCTCAAAAACGATTTTGAATTTAGATTCGGGGGCCTTAGTTTGGGCGTCTAGCGAAAAAGGGTTATCACCTTACACAATTGTAGAGCACTGGCATAAACTGTCAGAACTGCCAAGCGGCCAGAATAGAGCCTCTTGAGAAATCTCAATCCGCTTCGCTCCATGGATTTCGTCATGCGGCTCTGACTACTACTACTACTACGGACAACAGAGAACGAAGAACTGTCAGTATAGAAGCCGTTTCTCACTTCGTTCGTCACCGGCTTCTGACAACAACGACGACAACGAGACCGGAAAAACTGTCAGAATAGAAGCCGTTTCTTACTTCGTTCGTCACCGGCTTCTGACAGACAACAACGACGAGACCGGAAAAACTGTCAGAATAGAAGCCGTTTCTTACTTCGTTCGTCACCGGCTTCTGACGACGACGACGACCGACGACCGACGACCGACGACCGACGACCGACGACCGACGACCGACGACCGACGACCGACGACCGACGACAACAACAACAACAACAACAACAACAACAACAACAACAACAACAACAACACAGCAACAACAACAACAACAACAACAACAACAACAACAACAACAACAACAACAACAACAACAACAACAACAACAACAACAACAACAACAACAACAACAATAACAACAACAACAACAACAACAACAACAACAACAACAACAACAACAACAACAACAACAACAACAGATAACAACCACGACGAGACCAGAAAAATTGTCAGAATAGAAGCCGTTTCTTACTTCGTTCGTCACCGGCTTCTGACAACAACCACGACGAGACCGGAAAAACTGTCAGAATAGAAGCCGTTTCTTACTTCGTTCGTCACCGGCTTCTGACTACGGACAACAGAGAACGAAAAACTGTCAGTATAGAAGCCGTTTCTCACTTCGTTCGTCACCGGCTTCTGACTACGGACAACAGAGAACGAAAAACTGTCAGTATAGAAGCCGTTTCTCACTTCGTTCGTCACCGGCTTCTGACAATTCGTCACCGGCTTCTGACGACGAGACCGGAACAACTGTCAGAATAGAAGCCGTTTCTTACTTCGTTCGTCACCGGCTTCTGACAACGACGACGACGGGACCGGAAAAAAACTGTCAGAATAGAAGCCGTTTCTTACTTCGTTCGTCACCGGCTTCTGACATCAACGACGACGACGAGACCGGAAAAACTGTCAGAATAGAAGCCGTTTCTTACTTCGTTCGTCACTGGCTTCTGACAACAACGACGACGACGAGACCGGAAAAACTGTCAGAATAGAAGCCGTTTCTTACTTCGTTCGTCACCGGCTTCTGACAACAACGACGACGAGACCGGAAACACTGTCAGAATAGAAGCCGTTTCTTATTTCGTTCGTCACCGGCTTCTGACAGACAACGACGACGAGACCGGAAAAACTGTCAGAATAGAAGCCGTTTCTTACTTCGTTCGTCACCAGCTTCTGACAAGCTTCGATATTATCGTTGCAGTGTCACATCTCTCCCTTGACGAGAGAATCAAGAATGGTTTTTTTACATAGGCTGATCTTTTTTTTTTTTTGGAAAATGGGTTAATTATTCTGCAGCCAAGAACATGCAAATTTGTAAACTTTGCAGCACCACATACACTTCCAAGAATTAATAAAACTAGTACTAAAAGGCAAAGGGGATGGAAATAGGACATGTTTGCATGCACCGCACTTCAACACAGACGGTTTTTGAGCCGTGCTAATAGTTGGATTCGTAATGACGACAGGACTTCCAAAGCATGCATGTATGTACCTGACCATTGGCAGCAGTTTCCACCATACAAGACACAAAAGAAATATACAATCCATTGTAATCTTCTTTTTGTAGCTTTTGTATTATGCACATTTATAATTTGTGATTCCTTAGACTACGGGTTCGTCTCGTATTTTACCTCAGCCAGGAATGGTTCACTCATTCCGTGAACTTCACTCATCAGTGAAATTGGGTAAAATGCCAGCAAAAATTGTTTCATCATATTTGCGATAAGAGAGTTGTGAAGTTAACGGCCCGACCTTGAAAATAATCAGGCAGCTTGTAACGGTTAATATCCATCGGCCTTGGTGCATTAGAACCCAATGAAACATCTTTACTCGCGATAACCGAACACACGCTTCTATTTCAAGATGGTAAGTGAAAGTTGGCCTAAGCTATTCAGAATAGCTATGGTTATTTTGTATTATGAAGGTAACGAAACCGCACAGAAAGTCCAGTCACGATAAATTATTGCTATAATCACAGTTAATTCATATGGAACAGAAAACATTCTACCAGAAAGTAATTACCAAGCAGAGGTCTACCTTCGAGTTAGTAGAAAATTAACATATCACCCAGCCCTGACAGGCCGTTCTAACGCTTTTGGCGAGCTTATTACTTGCGAGTAATCAACGTAGGCAAATGAAACTAACACCAGCAAGTAGTTGCATCAATTCGATTCAAAGTATCAACATTTCAAGCTAGACCGTTGCAATACCTACCAGGGGTGGGCGCTTCGGCGATGCCTCGCAACCTCCTCTAAATAGTGATTTTCGGAAGATTCAGTGCTTGAAAAACGATATATTTGTAAGCGTTTTGCACGAGTTTAGATCTCCCACGGTCGAGAACTTCACTCTGCTGTCTTTGCCGCTAGTCTCAGGTCCAGAGTCGTCTTCACAGAGCAGTCTCTACCAATGTCTCCAGCAGCACGTTCACGGCGATATTATCTCAGGCTGGAAATGTCCAAATTGCCGGCAAAATCATGAAGCCTTCAAGAAGTGTAGCATCTGGCGATTGCCATCCGTGTTGATAATCCATCTTAAACGGCTTACGTACACCGCTAGCACATTGCATAAGACACACGATCATGTTTCCTTCTCCCTTAGCAGCATGGATCTCAGCTGGATGACCAATGGGCCTCCGCAGATCTCGGGCAGCCTTGTGTACGACTTGTACGCAGTGGTCGAACACCATGGCAACGCCCAGACCGGTCACTGCACTGCCTTCTGCTGGAACAAGTCGGGGGATCGATGGTACTGCGTCAACGACACCTCGGTCAAGAAAGTGCCGGCAACAAAAGTGAGGGAGGCATCGGCATACATGCTCTGCTACGCCACTAAAAATGATAGATAAACATTCAAGTGGAATCATTGTGATTTGTGTACTATGATCGTTTGGATAAAGAACCCTATATTTCTGAAGATCTGTTTCACTATACATAGTCGCAAACGATAAATCTGAATAATTAATTGATTTAGTAAGTCCGAGCAAAACATACAAATTTCGATAAAATGAATTCGATAATAAATTATCCACGACAAATTTTCTTAATTTGTTTTCCGTAATCTTCAACCGTGTTTCACGTTAATTGCTTGCAAGTAAGGGGTGCGAACATGACAGCTGGACTTCTTTGCGATATTGCCATGTGTTTATTAGAGAAACAGTACGAGCCGTTTAAGAAAATTTCTGGCCAACTTTTATTTCTTGTTTTGAAACAGAAACGCCCGCTCGGTTATCGGCCAAAAAACGTCTTACTTGTTGTTTTCGGTCTTCCTGAATAAGCTTATTCTTCGATTTAATTTATATCAGCTACAGGCAAACAGCTCTTCACGGACAGATACATTTTTATCAAAGCTCATGCACATTCCAACCACTGCGATTACTTCGTTTTTAAAACGTTAAAAGGAACGTGGCACCTTTGTAATGGGTTTTGATTCTCCTTAGAACTTCTAAAAAAATTGTTCAGAGGGTACTGGAAGTTCTCCAGGGAACGCAAGCCCGTTGAACATAGGGTTAGTTTTGTTAAAAAAAATTGGATACACAGAAATAAATGATGCGGCTACCCAAGAGTGCAAGTCGATTCCGGTATGATGCCTCTGCGCCCCGATATGGTCTTTTCATTAGAGTGACGGCCAGGCCGGGCCCGGGTAAGTTTGTATCGGGTCGGGCCAGGCATCCATGTAACAATTTTTAATATGTAGGAAGAGACCTAGCGGGCGCGGCACGCCCCTCGGTAAGATCAGTGCATTTATATAATCGTATTCCACCATTTGGATTCATTGGATTCCCTGACGCTATGAACGGGTGATCATCTCATTTGATACCGTAGTGGCTTTGAGAAAAGGCTCGCTGAAAATCAAATTATCTTACTCATCTGAAGTTATTATAAGACTTCAGCTGAAATCCTCTTCAAACATCAACAGAAACGATCAAGGCACGGTATTCGACAGTGTTGCGCAACGAAACACACCATTATTAAAGCTTGCTAAAAAGTAAGAGAAGCTCAGATACAGTGATAGATAATAATCAAATGGTGAGGTTTGTAAGAGTACTTACTTTATTGCAGACCTTCCCGCTTTGCAAGCGCATTTCGTATTTTTCGCTATTACTCTTTCCCTTGAATGTTTGAAAAAATGAGGCATCCGATCAAATTATTTGAAATATTAGGCAAGGAAAATCAAACGTTGAAAGCGGACGGGTAGTATACCCCATAAACTTTAGTCGTCACGAAAATAATCAGCAGGGACAATCAAAATTTTAGAGCGTCATTTGTCATGCCGCAAGTTTCCCCAAGTCGTTGGAAAGCACTACAGTTCAGCCGAGGAAAGCCCCTGGGCGCAAAGGTCGTTACAAGCGTATTACAGATCACAGCTACTACTCAGCATTTGAGCGACGAGTGGTGACCGTGTCACTCTTGTTGAGAATACTTCCGGCTCAGATTAATCCCGGAATAAGGTTTCCATTCCATGATGCAGTAGAGAGGAAGCGACCCAGCTTCAAACGCAGCCTAACAATGGACTTCACGAAGTTGAAGCCCAATGCAACTCGATTTCAGCGGAGCTGTTCCAGAACCGAGCATCCTTGTTAGATACCATGTGTGTGTCGTTATGCAAATCGGACCCTCGAAAACGGGAAAACAATGCAAATTCCTCCGTTTGAGCAGTTCTGCAAGAGACGGCCTCGCCTTGCCATTAAAGCTAGCCTTGACACACAGAAGGGGAGCACAAATTGGTCATCCGTTCTTAAAATGTGCCTGCTCATGGAAACCGCAAACTGTGGACAAAGTTGCCGGATGTGGGCACCGTAACCGGAGGTAGCCACGGTCGGGAATTTCACGCACGGGAGCTCAGAGAGGCAGTCGCTACAACACGCGCGGGTGCAATACCGAACCCCCACGCGCACGCGCTAATTCTGACCACGGCCACGATTTTTGCCCCATCAACGCACCAGCGCTCCTAGTGAAAACAACACCGTCAGGTGAATGCCCTTTGCAACACACGGAAAACGTGATCGACATGATAGATCCCAGTCAAACAGTCCTTCAGATGGTCCGACAGATAACACATCACTCAGTATCTGCGCCTTCTAGAGAATGAGGCGAGTAAAGAAGGCCTGCAACAAGTTTAATATCAGCACGGCCAGCGTGTTTTTTTGCCACGGCCAGCGTGTTTAAAACGAGACGAGCACCCCAGGCGCTCTGACCAATTACAATTACAGCGCAACCTGCAACGACATTAAACCGCATTTGCCGAGATACTTCTCGCAGCGCTGGCGGTGGGATGGCTAATTGGCAAGTCCTTGCCATGGGTGATAACCCGATGCAGATGAGGTGGATGGCGGGTGCGCCGCTGCCGCCGCCGCTGTAGGCACCCGAGGCACGATGTCGCCACAGCAGGCACCGGGATCCGATTCCCATGGGTAGCCACCGTTCGGGACCGGCGGCCAGCCGTCAGCGCCCCGCGCCCACGGCACACGCCCCAATTTACGCAACGGCGCCGTTTGGCGCTTGCATGCAGGCTGGCAGCGCGCCGTGCCGAGGTGGCGGCCTGTGGTGACCAGGACGGCGGAGCCGACACTCTGCAGCATTGCTACATTTCTGGCGAATTACCGGCGGGGTCGCCGCCGCTGATGGCGGTATAAAGCCGTGCAGGCGCTCTCCATCGGCAGCAGTTGCTCACGGTGTTTGATCTGACGACACTGCCCACTACAGCTGCACAGCCATGAAGGTACTGTCCACCGGTTGATGCACTAGGTGTCGGAGCGTGACAAAAACGCGATATAGTTGACACCTCACTGAGTAATACCTTCGAGTTGAACCGAATACAGACTTATTGTGCTGCCTAGCTCTGGCAACGCGTATCATACATACACATCATATCAGACATCCAGGATCAATTATTTTTCTCTAAAATTGCAAAACTCATGCGGCAATGCTTTCTCGAATATTTAACTTAATAGAGCGCAAGTCTCAAAGGACCACGTAGGTCACGATTACACTAAATCCGACAATAATTGTACTCGTTTGCTTCTCCACAGGTTCTATTTCTGCTTGCGGTGATTGCCGCCGCCTCTGCCCAGTGCTACGGCTCGGCTCCTGCCCCAGCCAGGAACTACCAAGCCTCTCCCACTCCGGCTGGAAGCTACAAGCCGTCTCCGGTTCCTGCCCGCAGCTACAGCCCCTCCCCTGCCCCCGCGAGGAGCTACAAACCAGCGCCCGCACCAGTCAGGAGCTACAAACCTTCTCCAGCTCCCGCCTACAAGCCTGCCCCAGCCCCCGCCTACAAACCTAAGCCAGTTCCTTACAAACCCGCCCCTGCTCCGGCCTACAAGCCCGCTCCTGCCCCCTCCTATAAGCCTGCCCCTGCTCCCGCCTACAAGCCGGCTCCTGCCCCAGCTTACAGGCCCGCCCCTGCCCCGGCCTACAAGGGATACGAAGCCGAGGGACCCGCCCAGTACAACTACGAGTGGAAAGTGGACGAAGAGTACAACCACTTTAACCACCAGGAGAACAGGGACGGTTACAACAGCGAGGGCTCCTACTCGGTGGCTCTGCCTGACGGCCGCGTGCAGACCGTCATCTACACAGTGCAGGGAGACGCCGGCTACGTAGCCCAGGTCAGCTACGAGGGCGAGGCCCAGTACCCGCCTACTCAGCCCAGCTCCTACCAGCCCAAGCAGAGCTACGCGCCCAAACCCAGCTACTCATCCAAGCCCCAGCCTAGCTACTCGCCCAAGCCCAAACCCAGCTACTCACCAAAGCCCCAGCCTAGCTACTCGCCCAAGTCCCAGCCTAGCTACTTTCCTAAGCCCCGTCCCAGTTACTCCCCTAAACCCCAGCCTAGCTACTCGCCCAAGCCCCAGCCTAGCTACTCTCCTAAGCCCCGTCCCAGTTACTCCCCTAAACCCCAGCCTAGCTACTCACCCAAGCCCCAGCCTAGCTACTCTCCTAAGCCCAGCTCCAGTTATTCGCCTAAGCCCCAGCCTAGTTACTCTCCTAAGCCCCAGCAGTCTTACTCGCCCCGCCCGGCTCCAGCTGCGCGCACCTACGGCGCCCCTAGCGGCAGCTATAGCAAACCGAGTCCTGCGCCCTCTTACGCCAGTACCGCGGCGCCCTCCGAGGAGTATGGCGCCCCCGTCACTACCACTGCGCCCGCTGCCTACGCTTCCCTACAAAGCTGCTCCTAGCGAAGAGTACGGCGCCCCCAGTGAAGAGTATGGCGCTCCTAGTGAAGAGTATGGCGCCCCTAGTGAAGAATATGGCGCTCCCGAGCCCGCATATCCATCTTACAAGACGCAGTGAGAAGGAGCAGGCGAGCTGAAAAGCATGCATCAGAGGTGTCCCGCAGGGAAAAACGAAGCTCAATCTCACTGTCACTCCCAACTTTAAGCCAGCTGAAGAAACGCACGTTAAATACGGCTCTTTCACACATGACTGGCTACTGGTGTCCAGAGCATCCAGCCTCTGCGCTTTTGTCTTCATCTGTTTAGGATGTGACTTTAAAATCAGAAACTTCTGTCTATTTTCCTCAGTCTCAGCGACTGACCCTTGAAGTAGTTTTCTTATATTCATGTAATTATAATTTATGTGTACTTGCTGCTTACGATGGGGGATGACAGACCAGATACCGTCCGTCCCGTTGTGCCTGCTTGTGCTAATGTAATCTTGTGCTTGTTGTGTCTAGTCAAAATACATGCGATAATGAATACACGTGTCGCTCAAAGGTGCCCAGGGAGAGTTTTAAACGCCTCCTACGTTGGCACCATGGATTGCAAATTGGCAGTGTTTCCGACATTTACGGAAATGAGGCACATGCACGCAGCATACATACCTCGGCCTGCGGCCTGGGCTAACGCCCCACCGGCGCAGGAGAGCCGCATGACAATGTGCCGAAAGCAAACCATATTTCGTTCTTAATGTATCTCTTCATAAGCCTGCAAGTCAGTTTTATCATTCTTTTCTTTGAAATAACCAATAAAGAGTACGTGGTCACCACCGGATTCGAACCGGACCTACCTGATCAAGAGACAGGGCCTCTAACCACTAGACCACCGTGCCACACTACTCATCCTCCCACTAGCTGAACAGCTGTGACCCGTCAGGAGGTCACTGGCTAGTACAACTCCGCCGAATATGCCGGGCCGCTGGCGCCGGGTGCTGTGCTTGTTCCGAAAAGGCATGATATAAAGGTGCTTCTAGAAGACGAACCAAACATTCTTTTGGGCTGAAATTAGTTGTATCGTCGAGCTAGGATCGTAAGCTAGCTTCATGCCAAATTACTTCCACTTCCATCCATTTTAAGGACTTCAAACCATGGTGAGAAGCAAAGGTGGTCCGAGAACTTTAGCATCTTTTAATACATTTTGGACTAATTACTCGAAAGCCATTAGAGATAGGTGGGTAGTATAAGTGAGCGAAATGACCGCAAGTAACTTTCCTCTTCAGCCATGTCAGTTCTGAGTTTGTGAGTGACATGAGCTTGGAACCAGGAAGATGCAAATAAAAAGTTTTTTGACTCAATTTCTATTTATGCCTAAAAAACAAAGAATTTCACATTCACAACTTCCATCTCCAAATATTATCAGGCGGAAGCAATGTTCTTTCATTATTTGAAATGAAAACTCAAATCGGTCAATTAGATTGTGAGATATTAACGTTGAAATGAAATGAACCAAAATTCAGTATTCCGGAAGAACTGTAAAAAGTAGGTCAAAATTTTGCGTTTTGCACTCAAAACTATGCCTAAGCACTACAAAATTTTCCTAGCTACCCCTAGGTAACTGCCTTTCAGCTAACTGAGGCCTGTCTTCTGACATTTCGAGCGCACAAGTCGGCCGTCAACTTTTAGCAGGTTTTTTGCTCGCGTGAGAAATGCCGCGTTTTCGCGCAATAAATATTGTCGGATCAGCTCAATTCGTTTTCCCTAGCTGGCCCTTGTTATCTTTCGAAAAGGACATAAGTTTCAAGTTCGTAGGTTAAGAAGTAAAAATTAGAAAAATATAAAACAGAAAAAGTTTGAGCCAAAATTTTTCAAAAACTATTTTGGATTTCGACTCGGGGCTTCAGTTTGGGTGTCTGGAGCAGAAGGGCAATCACCCTACAAAATTCCAGAGCTCTGACATCAATTCTCAGGCGGGACAGACAACAACAGACAGACAGACAGACAGACCACGACGAGACCGGTAAAGCGGCCAGAATAGAGCCTCTTGAGAAATCTCAATGCGCTTCGCTCCATGGATTTCGTCATGCGGCTCTGACAGACAGACCACGACGAGACCGGTAAAGCGGCCAGAATAGAGCCTCTTGAGAAATCTCAATGCGCTTCGCTCCATGGATTTCGTCATGCGGCTCTGACGTATGACAATATGGTGTTTAAGACACACGCCACTCACGTACATATATTTTCATACATCAACACTTTGAGTTTAACATCCTCGTGGAGGCAGTCGTACATGGGCTGCTGTTTGCTCTCCTCGATGCTGATCCCCTCCAGGTTCTTGAGCGGATGGTCCTGAATAATATGAATCTCAGTCGCCAATACTAACCAAGAGAGTGATAGCTAGAAGTACCATGTCACATCCGCAGACACCAGCATATTACAATTATCACATCCGACATTTTTTAAAGTGTTAGGACGCCGTAGTGACTGTCATCACTCTCCCAGTAAGCACCAATGCCGCCCATTGGCCATCGGGACTGACCTGGAGAGATCGTGTCTGGAGAAGACGTGCACCACGTTGGAGGCCCGCGGCGCCTCCGTGCCCGTCTCCAGCAGGCCCGCCGGCGCCAACAGCAGCGTACCATCCGGAGAGAAGGTCAGCCGACGACAGAACGTCTGCAGAGTGTCGTCGTGGAACAACCGGCACGGCTGGGGACAGATCAGGGGTGAGTGGAACAACCGGCACGGCTGGGGACAGAGCAGGTGTGAATGGAATAACCGGCACGGCTGGGGACAGAGCAGGGGTCAGCGGGACAGTCAGCACGGCTGGTGACAGAGCAGGGGTGAGTGGAACAACCGGCACGGCTGGGGACAGAGGAGGGGTGAGTGGAACAACCGGCACGGCTGGTGACAGAGCAGGTGTGGGTGGAATAACCGGCACAGCTGGGGACAGAGCAGGGGTGAGTGGAACAACCGGCACGGCTGGGGACAGAGCACGGGTGGGTGGAACAACCGGCACAGCTGGGGGGGACAGAGCACGGGTGAGTGGAACAACCGGCACGGCTGGGGAGAGAGCAGGGGTGGGTGGAACAACCGGCACGACTGGTGGGGACAGGGCACGGGTGGGTGGAACAACCGGCATGGCTGGGGACAGAGCGGGGTGAGTGGAACAACCGGCACGGCTGGTGACAGAGCAGGCGTAAGTGGAACAACCGGCACGGCTGGTGACAGAGAGGGGGTGGGTGGAACGACCGGTACGGCTGGGGACAGAGCAGGGGTGAGTGGAACAACCGGCACGGCTGGTGACAGAGCGGGGGTGACTGGAACAACCGGCACGGCTGGTGACAGAGCAGGCGTGAGTGGAACAACCGGCACGGCTGGGCACAGAACAGGGGTGGGTGGAACAACCAGCACGGCTGGGGACAGAGGAGTCAGGGAATTTTTTAAGGAAATGTCGGTGGGGGGGGCATTTCTTGTGCTGGCTATTATAGTCTTTTCAGGGAATCAAGACCCTATTTGGAGGAGTGGGGAGGAGGGTTGATAAAACATAGACGCCTTAGTAATAAAAACATGTTTCCAACTTTTGTTTTACTCCATATTTCATAAAGTATAGATTCTGCTCAGGGCTGACAGGTTTTTTTTCGGCGGCAAAAGGCCAAACGCGAGTTAGAAAAGCGCAAAAAGGGGTCAAATTTTATTTTAACTGAAACGGCCTAATAAATGAATCAAATATGTCCACACAAGCCAGATTTGCGGCTAAAACGACCATTAAAAGTAGTCATAAACCCACAAAAACGGCTTGTATCGCTGTTTAGAACTAATTTAGCATCATCAATTATCTTGGCTCCACCACTCCCCGCTAACATTTAATAATTTTCCTGCTTTTCCAACTGTGAATTTCTTGCTCTTGAACAGTGGAAAATCAATGATTTTGGTAAGCGGGGAGAGGGTGTAGCCTCAGAGGGCGTACTTTGTCATCAACTTTTCACCCAAGGGTGCCTTCGCATCCTTCACGTCGGGTTTTCGGTGGCCGTCACTTTTGTGGATCGTCCCTCCCACCGAACAGTTTTTCTGCTGCTCTGTTGCTTTTTTGGTGTCAGAACATCTTGTTTAAGAGCGGAGAAGGCCAAAAGGAGCCATATTTATGCAGGGATCAAACCAAAAATAGCTTGGGTCCCAGCTCTCAGAAAAAGCGACAAAATGCCAGATTCCATGAAAGGGCCAACCGAAAAAAATCGTGTGGCCAAACACAAAAAAAACAAAATTCGAGAAATTTTGTCAGGAAATGGCCAACCTGGCAGCCTTGAAGCTGCCGCGATGTATGTTAAATAAATAAACTATTTCTTATTTTTCTTGTTGAGTGTGGCAGGGCAAGTAAGTTCCCAAATTATTAAACACCTGTGATTTATAATCTAAATTGAGACAAGTTTTATGTACATCAGAAGCTGGTGACGAACGAAGTAAGAAACGTACTTACTATGGTGAGGGGATGTTGCTGTCAAAATCATCTCGGGAAAGTGGTGCAAAAACCACTGAATTATTTTTAGGGCTTATCGACGCACCAACTGTCAGGGTCATGTGGCGTCGCCAACACTTTCCCTAGTGGAAGGGTTTCTTGGGAGCCAGTTTGATGATTCTGCCGAAAATATATTATCTCTCCCAATTTTCGACTTCAAGGAATCGATGAGAAAGGCCAAGTAACAACTTAGACTGGGGTCAGATATACCACAGAGCAATTGTAACAGTGGCTATGATTCCAAATTAACCGATGGATCAGCCGCAACACCGGAAAGGCACAGTCATCTGATGCCTCGTTTTTCAAAAGTTTCGCTTCGGTGCGGTTGGTAAGTCGGGCATGGCAAAGTTTGCAGTTAAGTGTTTTTACGGCGTTTTTGATTTTTTGAATTTTGAAAGATGTTTATCTTATTGGCGGATGTTATAAGTTACAGCCTGAACAGCTTAGTGCGCTATGAAGACTAAATTAGGTGCAAAATGAGCATAGTAGCTGTCACTTGCATCAAATCGTTAAGCGGATGATTGTTCTGAAGGTGGGGTGGTGCGAAGGGGACAATTGTAATACTTTTCTTGGGATCAAATGTAACAGTGTTACAAGTTTCCCCATGACCTCACCTACTATTATGGTCAGCATAGCCGGCTTTCACGCAGCCGACCCGGGTTCAAGGCCCGGCGGCTTCCCTGAACAAGGAGCAAGCTGGCTCCCGAGCAACCCTTCCAACAGGGAGAGAGTTGGCGACGCCATATGACCCTGGCAGTTGGTGCGTCGATAAGCCCCAATAATTATTATTATTATCACCTACTATTAAACTGGTTTTTTTACTGCACTAATGCAGTAGTTAGATCCGTGGGTCGTTCTGGCCACCTGGATGCTGAGCAGCCCGGCCCATCGGGGACTGGTCAGGGGCCGGTCATCCCTGAGATCGTTCGGCCTTTGCTAGAGACCGGACCATGGAAGCAGAGCAATGTTGGCCGGAAGACAAAAAAGGCAATTCTAACCGAAACCCCCGAAAAGAGACTACTGGAGCTGGAAAACGGGCGTACACAAAAACACACACACATACAGAAAAAATATTCCAAGAAGACTCAGCCTACGCAAGGAAGAGGACGAAAAAGGCACAGAGGGCCAGAAACAAAAAGGCTCAGAGAAGACCCGGCAACAGAAGAACCAGTCATTAGAAAGAAGAGGATGGCTTCTGAATTGTTTGCTTTAAGAACTTCCAAACCAGCACGGCAAAGGAAACATTGGTCCAGTGTCAGTTATATTATTTGTGGGCCCACTAGATATGCATCGCGATCGGAAAGAACTAGACGCATGGCTTTAATATATTACAATTGACCCCTGGGGTGTTACAACTGACCCTTGGTGGGGTTAAATGTAACATTTGAAGTAAGTTTTTCAAAGCTAAGTTTCGACCAATAAATGTTTGTATTTTGGTACCTATAGTGCTACATCTGCCAGATGGCCAAAATGTCAAGGCTGCAGAAAATAAGAGAAACAGTTGTCTAGCACAAAGCATTGTCCTTCCTGAAGCAGAAAAGTAAAAATTGTTACAGTTGACCCCTGTCTCCCCTATCAAATTTACAGAAAAAGTGATGCAACGATCTCACTAGAAATTTCATGTCTGCTACAAACACGGAATAAATGAATGGGCTAAAAGCACTTCACACCGGCACACAAACAACCAGTCTGACGCGCTTTGACTACTCTGTGTCCCACCTAATCCACGAACGAGCTCTGAGCGCTGACAACCGACCACGTCTGAAATGAGAGCATCATGCAATGCCACGGTACTGGCTGGGGCCTCTGGTCGGATAGAACACGATGTTTGATTGATTGTAGGCTATTTCCAGCCTTGTGGTTAGTTAAATTGATGCTGAGGTTACTTAGCCAGGATTTCCCGAAACCACTTACTTTCTTTCGTTTTGCACGATCGAGTAGACAGCTAATGATGGTAGTTTTTTAGCACAGTTTTTGTGGATTGCCAATTCGGGACGAGCAATAGAACAAAATTATTATTATCGGGTGGTGTTCTGTCTTATTTTCGTTAGGTGAGTATGCATTCATTGAGTTTTAAGTAATACTTGTCTATTTCACTGGTTGGCCAATTCCCCGCCACTGGGGGGGAAATTTCGGCCGACTGAGGGGCCAATTGGCCCCCAGCTAACATGTTAAAAAATGGCCTGCAGAGGAGGGGTGACTGGAACAACCGGCACGGCTGGTGACAGAGCAGGGGTGAGTGGAACAACCGGCACGGCTGGTGACAGAGCAGGGGTCAGCGGGACAGTCAGCACGGCTGGGGACGAAGCGAAGGTCAGCGGGACAGTCATACTGGGACGGAGCGGGGGCCAGTGAGAAGTCAGCACGGCTGGGGACGAAGCGGGGGTCAAGTTATCCAAGTTATAGCTTTGCGTTGATTCACTAGAATCGATAGATGTAATCTGGCGTAGTCTCATGGGCTTGACTGGATAAGTTCGCCCGAACACAGAAGAGTACAATATGATGACAACGGGTAATGAAAACATATATTCGGACGGTAGGACAAGCGCCAGAAGCATGGGTCACTCGCCTCAGTAACTGCATTTTGTCGAACGGAGCTCACATGATAGTCATTGCACCGCACCTTCTTCATCTACAGTCAATGCACCACGGGGTCACTAGGTTCCCGAGCCTGCGGTATTGACATCGAGTATTTATTACCCTGGATACATGAGCAGCCTCAGTGCGCACTGTTGCCGCACCGACCAGGGAACGGACCAATCGACTCATGCATCCAAGTGTCTGGTACGTTTTTGCTATTCGGTTTTGATCCTTCTCTAAAAGAAGTAGTTTCGGGTTAGTTCGGACCAATAGTAAGCAAAAGAATTGTACAATGACGGCGTAGACAAAGTTTTAATATAAAATATCATATTTTCATTGGATGTTATTTAAGAATATAAAATAGAAAATAAAAAGCTTATGACTTAACATAAATGTTTCATTGAAATACAATAAATGATAATACATTTTGCTTTTACAGTGGCCTGTTCCACGTTACCATATTTTGTCTGGGTCGCGCCAGATTTCGTTTGGCTCGTGTGTGACGTAACAGTGCGTACCGATGACCTTGGTACCAAGTCAGTCTGCTCATGTATCCCGGGTATGTGACGCTGATATTCAGATTACACAACGGATGAACTAAATAATGCACTCATATAATGCATTTTCCACATTCAGCTCCATTTTCTACTATCTCAGCACGCTTCTGCACATCATCACTATCCCCATGGTTTAAGAATATGTATGCGCACTGCATCCATTGTTAGTCAAGGCGTAAAAAAGGTTACTCACCTTGTCTTCTTCTACACCTTCCTCGTTCTTGCACGGAAACTTTGCTCTGTGCACTTTTGAAACACACTTCCCACTTTGTATACTAAATACTCGAAGGTACCTGAAAAAATTGAAAACAGATGTCATAAAACATATGGGCGTACAGAAAAGCGAGTCCCAAATAAAGCAAACTATTCCTACCGACTTCCCACACCGATTGTAGTTTTTTTTTAAGGCATATCAGCTGCCAAGGCCATATGTGCCCGGACCTCCCAAACCAAGCTTCCCGCAGGCGGCTGCTTTAATTAAGCCCGGTGCGTAAATAATTGAATAATCATCATATGATTCTCAGAATTCAGAACGAGAACAGGCATATTTTTTGGGAGTGTTTTTTCCGACACCAGCCCCCAATTCATAATTGAACCGAATCTTTATAAGCCACTGTAGTAGAAAAAAATCTGCCCCAGCAACCAAATGTATGCCTGCCCAAATTGTACCATCCCAAATAGTTCAAATCCTTTCAGCATTTCTGACGACGGTGCCAGCGGCTAATCTGTTCACTAAAAATAGTACAGATGACATTTATTATACAGCTAGTACAGGCCTGAGCAAGGGTGGGTTTCCATAGCCTCGCAGCTGCAAGGCGATCGAATTTGAGGTTTGGGACAGTCTATATGTGAACATGAATGACTGTATATGAATATGGAACACAAAATGAGTAAAATTTTTGAAAAAAAATTGACCAAAAATTTGGGTGACGTCCCCCTGGTTGGTCAACAGGAGTGGCGCGTCCTCCGCCCCCAACTTTTGGCGCCCACGTGTCGTTCTAACATATTTGCGACTTATTTCATGCGAAACATAAGAAATCAGATATTTGGACGATTTTTACGAATAATTCGTGATTACATACAATAATACATATCAATTTCATGGGTAGATGACACGATTGCAGTCAGCAGACATATACATACATATATACATGCATACCGATGTCAGGTAGGTAATTAAAACTAACACATCTTACAATACTCTGACAGATACGAACTGTATGGCAGAGCTCATCATACTGCCAAGTCATTCAAGGAGAAACATGGCACAACATACTCACGCTCACCTATCACAGCTAAGAGTTGCAACTAGTTTGTTCAGGGGGTCCCATGCAACACCTTGTACAAAACTTTCGTGGGCGTCCAGGATTTTCAATTTGACACCTGAAAAATAAGACAGTTCAATTAAAACGTACAAATAATCAAAGCCAAGCAGACAAATAAATAACAATAGCAGACAAAAAAGCGCAAATATATAAATCCTAAATGCCTACTGCAACACAATCGCGTAATAACTAACAATTTTCATTAGGTACGAATTGTTTCAACAACAATTCAACATTCATCATTCTTCACAAAAGCGGAGAGCATACGGGCTGATGACCCGTTCTCATACATTAGTTAAGAAAACCAACAGATCCGCCATCGGCACCAGTTCGCTACTGATCACACGAGCGCCTACAATTCAGCTGATGGAGACTGGGTGGATACAAATGGGTCCACCTCACAAGTGGACGTAGATCACAATTGCTTCTAGCGTAGTGCGCATAGAGCTGATCCTTTCGATTTTTTTGTTGTTGTTAATTTTTTTGTATAAAGCTAATCGATGGATCCAAATTTCCCCCCCAATATATTCGGAATAATAATATATGTTCTGTATAACATCAATTTATACTCAAATCACCTCCACTGTTAATCGCTAATCATACTAGTATCTTTCAAGGTGGAAATAAGGAATATACGAACGACAAAGGCAAGAAAAACACTGGAAGAGGGGATGGGATGACTAAAGGGCAAGGACAGGGAAGGGCTTCCTCTACCCTCGGGGAAGGTTCTCGACAGGCGCACCACCCGGTCCTGGGAGTCAGGGATTTGAAAACGACGAATGGGAGCCGGCTGATTCAGGAAAATACGTGGCACAACATAGAACAATGCAATCCGGGAATGACAATGGTGGACGGCACTCGTCGAGGCGTCACATTATTGCATCCTCACCATTCGTGTCACGCTCTTCTTGGCAGTTTTGTGACGTGATAATGAAACACACATCCGCGTTAGGCAAAACATGCAAGGAAGAGGGACTGGCATTTACCAGTGCTACCGCTAACAGTTAATTTCATTTTTTTATCAAACTATCCATGAAACTTCGAAAATTTTACTCATTCATCTCAACCTTCAGCCTCTACCCGACAGTTCTCCTAACACATCTTAAACTCTTCCACTGCAAACACTGAAACTACCCTCAACATATAAATGTTTCAACTTAATATGTGAGCCCTCTAATGGTCGGATTTTCAGGCGAATCTAACACTATTTCTATCCCCCCTCTCTGTGGGTGCGCCGAGCCCCACCTTTGTGAACATCCCAGAGAATGGCGGTGTTGTCGACGGCGCCGGAGACCAGGCAGCCGCCGTCGGCCGACCAGCAGAGGTCGTACACGTCCTGCAGGTGCCCCCGCAGCGTGCGCGCGATGCTGTAGTGCTCCCGGTAGCGCGCGCCGCTCTCCTCCAATGACTCGCACATAATGTCCGGCTGCGACTGGCGCCGCCATAGGATGATATGGCCGTCTGTGGAGTGTACAGGATTGGAGCGAGGTGTTCGGAACTAGCTTTATACGGCCGGGATCGATTTTATGCCGAAACACATAAAAGGCTAATATACACAGGTATGCATAACTCTAGTCTCCACATAACGACGATCTAGTAGATAAACAACAAGTTTAGATTGCGCGTTCTAAAATCGTCAATGTCTTTACACTACCTTCCAATAAATGCCTCAACACCGCATCATAGCATGAGGGCTCAGAACAATTGAAGTCGGAGTAGAAATATATCATAATGACCTCCAAAACGAAGCCCACGGCTATACCGTAAAACCGACAGCAAAAGTAGCGCCACGAATGCCGTAAAACTTGCTGGAAAATTATCACTGATAATACCGTAAAGCATGATGCTAAAGCAGAACATACCGGAAACAATTTATAAAATCAGCACTGCTTATACCATACATCCAGCTACAACAGTTCCACTGCTACGAACCGTCATCGGCAGAGGCGAGTAGGACCTCATCGGTGGGAGCAAACCGGACCACATTGACGGGCTTCAGGTGATGAGAGAGATCGGCAATGGCCTCAGCGGCCGGATCCGCTGCAGAGAGTGTCACCTGCCACACCTGTCAACCAAACAGAGTCACTTGCCACACCTGCCAACCAGACAGTGTCACCTGCCTGTCACACCTTCCAACCAGTGTCAGCTGCCACACATGCCAACCAAACAGTGTCACCTGCCACACCTGCCAACCAAACAGTCACCTGTCACACCTGCCAACCAAACAGAGTCACCTGTCACACCTGCCAACCAAACAGAGTCACCTGCCACACCTGCCAACCAGACAGTGTCACCTGCCTGTCACACCTGCCAACCAAACAGTCACCTGCCACACCTGCCAACCAGACAGTGTCACCTGCCACACCTGTCAACCAAACAGTCACCTGCCACACCTGCTAACCAGACAGTGTCACTCACCTGCCTGCCACACCTGCCAACCAAACAGAGTCACCTGTCACACCTGCCAACCAAACAGAGTCACCTGTCACACCTGCCAACCAAACAGAGTCACCTGCCACACCTGCCAACCAGACAGTGTCACCTGCCTGTCACACCTGCCAACCAAACAGTCACCTGCCACACCTGCCAACCAGACAGTGTCACTCACCTGCCTGCCACACCTGCCAACCAAACAGAGTCACCTGCCACACCTGCCAACCAGACAGTGTCACCTGCCACACCTGCCAACCAAACAGTGTCACCTCTCAGTCAGACAGTGTCACCTGTCACACCTGACAACCACACAGTGTCACCTGCCACACCTGCCAACCAGACAGTGTCACCTGCCAACCAGACAGTGTCACCTGCCACACCTTCCAACCAAACAGTGTCACCTCTCAGTCAGACAATGTCACCTGTCACACCTGACAACCACACAGTGTCACCTGTCACACCTGTCATCCAGACAGTGTGACCTGCCAACCAGACAGTGTCAACCGTCAGCCATACAGTGTCATCTGTCCACCAAACAGTGTCACCTATTAACCAGTGTCACCAGCCAACCAGACAGTGTCACCTGCCACACCTGCCAACCAGACAGTGTCGCCTGCCACACCTGCCAACCAGACAGTGTCACCTGCCACACCTGTCAACCAAACAGTCACCTGCCACACCTGCCAACCAGACAGTGTCACTCACCTGCCTGCCACACCTGCCAACCAAACAGAGTCACCTGTCACACCTGCCAACCAAACAGAGTCGCCTGTCACACCTGCCAACCAAACAGAGTCACCTGCCACACCTGCCAACCAGACAGTGTCACCTGCCTGTCACACCTGCCAACCAAACAGTCACCTGCCACACCTGCCAACCAGACAGTGTCACTCACCTGCCTGCCACACCTGCCAACCAAACAGAGTCACCTGCCACACCTGCCAGCCAGACAGTGTCACCTGCCACACCTGCCAACCAAACAGTGTCACCTCTCAGTCAGACAGTGTCACCTGTCACACCTGACAACCACACAGTGTCACCTGCCACACCTGCCAACCAGACAGTGTCACCTGCCAACCAGACAGTGTCACCTGCCACACCTGCCAACCAAACAGTGTCACCTCTCAGTCAGCCAATGTCACCTGTCACACCTGACAACCACACAGTGTCACCTGTCACACCTGTCATCCAGACAGTGTGACCTGCCAACCAGACAGTGTCAACCGTCAGCCATACAGTGTCATCTGTCCACCAAACAGTGTCACCTATTAACCAGTGTCACCAGCCAACCAGACAGTGTCACCTGCCACACCTGCCAACCAGACAGTGTCGCCTGCCACACCTGCCAACCAGACAGTGTCACCTGCCACACCTGTCAACCAGACAGTGTCAGCTGCCGCACATGCCAACCAAACAGTGTCCCCTGCCACACCTGCCAACCAAACAGTCACCTGTCACACCTGCCAACCAAACAGAGTCACCTGTCACACCTGCCAACCAAACAGAGTCACCTGCCACACCTGACAACCAGACAGTGTCACCTGCCTGTCACACCTGCCAACCAGTCACCTGCCACACCTGACCAGACAATGCCACCTGCCACACCTGTCAACCAGACAGTGTCACCTGATTCACCTGCCAACCCGACAGTGTCACCTGCCAACCAAACATTAACACCTGCCAACCAAACAGTCACATCAGCCCTATCTCATTTTGAAACCCATTATAAGAGAGATACTCTCTATCGCCCTTGTTTTAATTCAAGTAACAAGATCTGTGTCGTTACTCCCTCTAAGACCTACAATAAGCTTACCACGACATGACAGTCGTTACCACCTGTGGCAACTTTGTAGATATCACAGGGGTTCGTTGATGTGTGATGAACATCCAAACTGAGCACGGGATCCCTGTTGTGCCAGGATATTTCAGGCACACTGCATTTCATTGTCAGCTGAGCGGCAGAAAGTGGATGAGCTGACTATACCTGCAAAAAACACGCACAGAGATAAGGACCAGTTTTTTTCCTCTGACTAGTATAACATTCGCCCAGCTGATAGGTGTGAGTCAACTTTGCCATGGTGCGGGGAGAGGTCATTTATGATACCCCTCCCAATAAAAAATAAGAGGGCTAAAACAAAACAAAACAGGTGATAGCTACTGACTGAAAAAGCGACACGAGACAGAATTTTGCTCATTGAAAAGGTGACACGAGGGGATCAGGTGGAGAGGATTAAGCTCAAGAGATGTGATGATGCTCGCGACACACGCGACACCCGAAGGCAAGCTGGTCCATCAAACGTCGAGAGCAGGCACAGGTAATACAGTCGACGTGCCGCTTACGGGAGGGGGGGTAATAATTCGACGAGCCCAATTGTGACTCATTTGTGACAATTGTGTGATTGAGCGAGATGCCCGGCGCCTGGTGACAGCGTGACACGAAGACAGCCGCAGCAGAAGGCGGGAGGGTTGCGGGAGGGGGAGGGGTGGCCGTCGCCAGGGAAGTGATGACGAGTTGCCGCGGCAGATGATGTGCGACACGGCAGTAGTGAACGCTTCATTCCGATTAAGTTTTTTTCAGAGCGTAGTCATTCGTCTTCCATTTCGTTCCATTCCAGTCAGCTGATGCTTTTATTTGGGTGCATGACCTTTCAGTCAACTTATGAAGAAATACAAAAAATAACGAAAAAATACATAGGGTGCTTGTCAGAAGCCGATGACGTTTATCAAGGTGTTTCATTGTGTCCTAGTCATTAGTTTTGGCTCATTTCTATGCTGCCTGTGAAGTACATGTGTTGTTAAAGTGTCACGTCAAATTTCAGCTTGTTCCAGCATGGTTTCGGCGTCGCTCACTTTTGCCAGCATATCCGACTGCAGTTCAAGTCGTGGATCGCGGATGCTGGAGGTGGCGAAGTCTGCGTTCCAGATGCGTAAAGGCCCATTCACAGCCTTTCCGGATGCCGAAAGTCGCATCCGGTGGCTATTCAAATACACCGTGAAATAATCCCATGGCTCGCATCTAGTTTTCCGTCATGGATGTCCGTTCGGATAATTGGAAAGCATTTGCACTTTGTCTTTTTAAAACGTCATTTTGAAGTTTTAGATGGTATAAAAAGGATGTGCTAAGCTAGGCTTTCATAAGAAAACGATTTTAAGTGATTCTCATTACTCATAATTGGGCATGTGAATATAATTGGCCAATAAATACATGCATACACACATACGCCTGTCGGAGAGTGATTTAGTCGATAAACTGATCGAGAGAATTACCTACAATCCGGGCGATTCAGCGACCTCAAATTTTCTGCGGAACACTGTGAAAGGACCCTTTAACAAAAGTAAAAGGCTCGAGGGGAAATGGTTGAGATTGACCACCACTACGACCCCGAGCGGCTTCGTTACCAGTCGTAGTTCGAACTGCCGACGGATCGAGAAGAGAGCCCTCAGAATGTAATTGCGGACGAAAAACCGAGAAAAAACTCATTAGATCTCTAAAGATGGTTACTGACAACGCCAATCAAGCGATCGCCCTCATCAAGCAATTTGCATGTGCTGTTACTGACAAGGACCAATGTCAGTCAAGCACCATTGCACGAAGGTTTCCAGAAGCACCAAGCCTCTTCCCCTGTCTCTGATCCTCAGTGAGATAGCAAGCAGTTAAGTGAGGTTATCTCCAGGGTCTCCTTTAGAAAAGTACAATGGGATAATGGATATTTAGCCAAATAAAAAAATGGAAGTTTAGAACCAAGACTAAGACTAAACATTTTAAGTATCGGAAGCATTGAGCCAACTTAGATTATATGCAGAAATATTGCAAAAAAATGAAAATCAGCCCCAATTTTCGGTGTTCTGAAGCTGCCACTGAGGAAAATACATCAAAGAAGAGAATAATTTGACCTAGTTAAAAAATTCAAACCCAGAATTCCCTTCAAGTATATATTGCAACAAGAAAAGGTTAACATGGTTTCCACACCATACTGATAAACATGCAAGCTTCTGCGGTTTTAAAGATTTTGATTTTAGAGATGGGAGAAGATTTTTGGAAGACTTCCAAGCTATGTGGATTTTCTTCTTATAGATAATGGATTCATTTTAGAGGGGTACTTTTTCTTCTCAAAGTGTATTTTAGGAATCATGACTAACAGTGTGACTCAAAATAATGGATTCAGCCCAGTAAACTCTGCTTGTGTTCAATTTCCGGAATATGGAAATAAAACTAATTTTTCAAAACTTTAAAGGAAGCCAGAAAGTCTTGGCTCAGGCACACAATATAGGTGGGTAAATTTATGGTCATTTCCAACCACAAGCCATTTTCAATTGCTTTTATTCAGTCTTCAGAAATTACACTTCAAATGACCGCCTATTACCCTTTGATCCTGTGCTCTATCATTTTCATTTGCCATTAGTGCATTTTTCATTAGCTTGGTGTAAGCAGTGTGTAAAAGGATGGGATTGTTGTGGCACCTGGATGGTGGTGTCAGAGGTGCTTGCAGTGGGTGGCGGATTGCACTGAGCTTTCCAGTGCATCAATGCACAGGCCCTGTAATGGGCTCCACTATATGTACTCCTTGTTCTCTCTGCTGTGAATGCTTTTTATTTTGTGAATTGTTCAATGTGTCTATGAATTCAAATACATTTGATATGGAAAAGTATGTATAATTCCCTTTCTTGCTGATGAGCAAAACCATTAAGAGAATCATTTTTCATGCATAAAAATATGTAACTAAATAACCATGTTCCATTTTCAGAACATTCCTGGCTAAATGGGTAGGATCAGGTATTAAAAACCGAACCCAGCTCCGATAAAACGTTTGGGGAACCAACCTAGATCAAATTGTCCAACAATTAGTGTCTTACAAGAACATCACCAATAATTTGGCAAAGTATTTGAAAAATCCGCTGCTTGAGGGGTGGCATGACCGAATCTCCCCCTGTGTGCAAAGTATGGCACTTTCGACGAGATATCGTCAGTGAGAGTGACCTTAGAGAGACAGGAGAGGTGCAAATTTTATTACCTGGTGCAAATTTGTGAGGCTGGTGTGGGAAGTGACACTGAAAACCAAACAAATAATGAATGAATGGTTATAAAGACACACAAGGGGCACTTTTAAATTAACTAAGAGAGGCAGCATTGCATCATGTGGGTAGGGATGGGTGTTTTTTTCCCCTGGTATATTGCGGATTGTTGCAAATTTTAGGTGACTGGCGGTCAAATTTGTGCCAGTGTGCAAAGTATGACATTTTCAACAAGATCTTGTCGGTGTGAGTGCCCTTGGAGACAGGAGCGCCCTTGAAAAAAACCATCAGGATTTTCCTGGTGGTCTGGTGGTTTCTGATGGTTTCTGGTGGTCACTCTGATGGTCTGGTGGTCTGCCTGGTGGTTTCTGGTGGTCATTCTGATGGTCTGGTGGTCTGCCTGGTGGTTTCTGGTGGTCATCCTGATGGTCTGGTGGTCTGCCTGGTGGCTTCTGGTGGTAATTCCTGATGGTCTGGTGGTCAGTGTCTGATGGTCTGGTGGTTTCTGGTGGTCAATGTTTGATGGTCTGATGGTCACCCTGGTGGCCTGGTGGTCAGTATCTGAAGGTCTGATGGTTTCTGGTGGTCGTCCTGGTCGTCTGTGCAATCTTGTTTATTTAAAAAAAAACTTAATATATATTCTTAGATCAAATACCTATGGTTCCAAATGCTTTATTTTCAAAAGAAGCAACGAATAAGCGAATGGCTATGGGAGCAGGTAAGAGAGTTCGCTGTTGTGCTCTGCCGCGGAACGCTTCCACCCCTCTCGCGCCGCGGCTCGGGGGCGCGCTGCCGGGGGCGCGCTGCCGGGGCGCGCTGCGCGCTGCCGGCGCCGCGTCTCCCCTCCCCGCGCCTCGGGCGGTTGCGCGGGGACGGCTGTCTTTTGTATGGCCGCATTCCGTTAAGGTTGGCGGGGCAGTCAGTCGCAGAAGGAAACTGGTTGAGGTGAAGTGGTCATACTGTGACGAGGAGTCCGTAAGTTATGAGGATATTTACTGCTGAGTGCATCGCTAATAGTAGGCCCTGACCGAATTGCGTTACATTGGTTAACAATGTAAGGTAGGATTTAAGACAGAGTAGGGAAGATGTGAAAATGTGGCTTATTATTCGTGAGTTGCGTCCTCTGGTCGGGGCGGGGTGGAGGGCGACGGTCGCCATCGGAATGCGAGGATCATCCCATATATAAGCGATACACATTGTCTTCGACTGTTTTTACCATGTGCGAGTGTTTTTTTTACCGTTTTGCTGCAATGTTTTTCTTCCACTCTCTTCCTACGTGGAACTTTCTTACAATATGTATATACTGTTTTAACCTGATCGTGTTTTATTCTGCAATATTCTTGTATGGACGTAAAACCATGCAATGCAGATACGACACGAGGAGCTGCCACCTTATCAAACATCCGAGTTATTCTGCTGCAATGCAACACATCTCCGGCGTGAGTGAGTACCCATTCGGGCCACATTCGGATAGCCCACCCAGACTTCCTTGATTTGACTAGTTGATTTTATTAAGAAAATTGTATTTTTGCTTACAGCGGATGTGAAAAGCCTGGTTACGCCTGTTTGTAAAGGATTTATAAACATCCTAGTGATATTGTTCATATCATGCGGTTTTCATCTTCGACAGATACCTAAATGCTCACTGCAACTTCTGCTCACCGCGACTTCGTTAACACTGTCGTTAAAATACCCAAAGGTACATGTTACGAAGGGGGAGGGGGAATCTTTGGAAGACCACATGTGGTTCGCTGGAAACCTCTGACCGCTGGAATCACAGAATGCTGGAAGCCACCATACCACTGGAAAACAACCACCAGAAACCATCAGAAATTGACCACCAGAAACCTTCAGAAAACAACCACCAGAAACCATCAGAAAACGACCACCAGAAACCATCAGAACTCAACCACCAGAAACCATCAGGCCACCAGAAACCACCAGGAAATGACCACCAGAAACCATCAGAAACCACCAGATACCATCAGAAACCACCAGAAACCATCAGGGACCACCAGACCATCAGAAACCATCAGCCGATCTGTTTCAATTTCCCACAAAAACCATCAGACCACCAGACCATCAGGAAATCCTGATGGTTTTTTTCAAGGGTGAGTGGTGCGAATTTTATCAACCTGGTGCGAATTTGTGAGACTGGTGCGAGGAAAGTGACACTGAAAACCAAACAAATAATGGCTAAATGGTTATAAAGACACAGGAGGGGGCCTTATAACAAGTCCTCAACTAACTAACTAATAAGAGAGCATTGCATCGTGTGGGTAGGAATGGGTGTGTTCTCCCTGGTATATGGCAGATATACCAGATATATATATCTTGTATATCTGACAGCCACAGACGAGTCACATCACAAGATGGCTGATGCGACTCGTCTGGCCTGCTGCCATACTTTGCAGACTGGGGCTTTGAGAGACCTGTGACCAAGGCAGTGACCAAAGGCTTTAAGTGTTGTGACCGCACTTGTTGTTGCCTCCCCTGCAGTTAACTTTCACCCGGAAAATGCTGTCAGCCCCAGCAGTAAGTATTTTTATCATCATCATCAAATCTAATACATTTTTTCTAGACGAAGACGAAAGGACAAAAGCGAAGAGAACAGAGAAAGTGTAAAGGCAAGCAGTAGGGTGCAACAGAATAGACGCACTTAATACCCACAACGGAACAAAACAGCGCTTACCCTTTTTTGTAGTGTTATCTATTGGCATGTATGGCCTATTTATTGTATCTATACTTCTGCTATTCTTTATTATTGTGCTACTTGCCCCCTGTTTTACTGCGAACAACTGTATTATTTATGATGCGTTGATCAGGGTACTTTAACTACGGGTACAACCAAGTTTCCTACTAAATATAGTCCTCCCATGATGACGTCACCGCCCTTTCCTACTAAGTTATAGGAGATTCTACTAAGTTTTTGAATGATCAGCTGGAACATACCACGTTTGGGCGTATTTGGCACCAATCTAGTATAAATCAAAATCAACTTGTTTCACCCATTTGACAGTAACCTTGATCTCAACGGCGAGCAGCGTATTTTACGTAAATCTAATGAAAAATTATAACACTTAAAGAATTTTTGACAGGGCATGCATTTATTTGATCAACTCAGGCCTACCTAATAGCCGAGAGAAATAAATTTACCTTCGCTGAAGAGATCACCGGTGTGTATTGTCTTCTGCTGCAGGTACCACCAAAGCCAATCAAGGTCAGAAATCAACAGCCAATCAAAATCGAGATTAGTCTTACTGCAAACAGCTGTTAGTGCTGAACCTGTCCTTATTTTGACACGCTCTGGAAAATTTGTAAAATAATATTCTTTACTGGAGTTTTTGAAACGTCTGATGGTTTCACAAATAAAACTCTTTTAGCTTTCTGTTCAACCGTATAATTCTGTTGATACAGTTCTAAAATAGGCTATTTAGAGCTTCGAAAAGTGCAATTTCTCCAATGCCCTGCATAGTAACTGTTGCTCTCCAGCCATGATGACGTAATGCTGCCAACACTTCGGGGCGTTGATCGAGAGCTGAATTTGTCTTTGAAGGGCCAATAACCGTACTATTTTGATTTGCCGCCATAATACGATAATGTTTTTAATAATACATTTTATATTTTGCTTCAAAATTGTTTAAATATTGAGCTAAATTTTAATTTTATAATAATAATTTGATATTAAAGCAAAAATAGATTTATATTTTCAACTATAGCATAAAAATTTATATTTTAGATCCTGGAAAAAATGGTAGCATTCTCCAGTGCGGCGATTATGATGAGAAAATTACAAGATGTAGTAGAACATTGAGCTTTGATTTACCAGTGATCCCGTTGTGCATCCCATTCGTGCTCTATACCTCCCTTTTGGCGAATAAAATAATTTTTGTTTGTATCTGTACACTTTGTGCATATATATCATATAATGATTCATTTGAGTCACTTCGGTCACTTCAACTTAGGAGTTTATTCTTATGCTGGTGCTGCTCGCGCATTCTCAACAACATTGAGAAAACTGGGTGATGCTTGTTCAATATACAAGGAGGACCACAAAGAGCTTCAAAAAACTGTTGCAAAGGTTAGTACCTTCAATTTTGAATGGTTAGGCTTTTGGGAAGGTTGTATTGTCGGCTCCTGAGAGTGTCTTGATAATTATGTAGGGAAATTCCTTTTTGAGGTTGATAATGTTCCCTGTTCCCATGGGGCGGGGGTGTTCATCAGTGTATGTACATGTCTTTGTGAATCTGCATTTGTGGATACTATGGTTTTGCATATTTATGTATATATCTTTGTGAATCTTCATTTCTAGGTCCTCTTGTGTTTATTTGGTGAAGAAAAATGTGCATGAGTACTAGGTGAATACGTTTGCGTTGCCTTCTCCTGCTGTCTGTCCCTATGGGGTGGTGTTGGGCGATGTGTTTACTGTGTGGGTATGTATATGTCTCTGTAGCTCTGCGTGTTGACCCTTTTGAAGGGCTCTGTCATGTTTTTTTGGTGAAGAATGAGTGAATGAAGACTGAATGAATGTGTATTGAGCACTCTTCCTCTTGTCTTTCCTAAGACTTGGTTAATCTTTCCTGTCTCTTGGTGGTAGGGTGCAAAGACAAGGTAATCCCTTAACCGCTCCCTGCCCTATCCGAAATTTAAGAAAAAATTACTTTTCTTCCCATCTGTGCTCCCCAAACCAAAAAATAAAAAATAAATAGCTGGTTTCCAAAATGTGTTGGCCTTGGTGAGGCATGGATTCTGGTTTCATCTATTATCTTGAGTGTCCACATGTTGCATGATGTGACCTCATAGCACAAACACCTGAAAATTTATTTTGTGCATATTTTTCAATCTCTTTGTTCCCATATAATCTCATGAATGATTCTAAAAATATTGGAAATGCTTGGGCTTGTTCTCTAGCTGCCATAGAAAATAACAGGCTGTATCCTAGTGTGCATTTACTCTTGTAAACTCAGCTAGGTCCACTGATCATTGACTTCTTGCAGTTAATTGAATATCAATATTTTTATGGAACTTCCAAATGTAATGGTTAGTTGTCAGCTCATGTAGCAGCACACAACAAATTTGAGAAAATTAGTGAAGTTGGGAACGGTTTGTTGATCATGTCTTAAGATGTTGATAGTTTAGTTAAAAGTTATGACCTTTTCAGACATTTCATCTCATGAAGCATATATTGTATATGAAAACGCAAAAATACTTTTCTAATTTTCTGCAGCATTCAGAATATCTGTATACACTAGCTAGATGATACAAAGGTTTAATAAAAAGGTTTTCTTAGATTTAATATATTCAACGTATGTGGGCCTTCTACTTTTAACTTAACTTTGCTAATTTTTATTTTGTCTGCTGTTTTGTTTGCTCTCAATCTTAATTTTATTTTGTTTCTTAGTGTTTCTTTGGTTTTTCTGGCATTATGTTTCTGTTCAGTTTGTTCTGGAAGGCCCATCTTGTTTTGTTATGTCCTGTCAGTCTCTTTGTCTTGTATCACTTTTTCTGTTTTTTTTTCATTCCATGGCTGCTGTCTCTTTGCTGGCGGCTTGTGTTTTGTTCCTTCTACCTGTGTTAAACATTTGCTCTAATCTGATACTGGTTGCTTACTTCCTTTTATTTTATACTGTGTGCCTTTGAAACTATATTTTGTTGCTCCTTATTGCTTTGCCCTGCACATGCTTATTTTCCTTTGCTTCTGTCCTCTGTCTGTCTGTATAAAATGAAATAAGTTGATGATGATGAGATTATCAAAAATTTTTGTTACAGTAAGGGCTTTTAGGGCAGCTACCCCAAGTATATGTATTTGATATAACAAGAGAAGATATCTCACCTAGGGCTTTCCTTGGTGAGACCTTGGGCTTTCTTTGGTTAGTAGAAATACCAGGATTCCAAATTTTCCTCAGATTCCCAGGACTTCCCCTGAGCAGGGTGGTTCAGACCTAACCTGTCATGTAATTGTTTGTTTGGTAATCTGGTGCTATATCCAGTCATAGGGGCATTCCAGGACAAAACGACCAATTTTTTTCTTCAATTTGACACCACCATGTCTAGAAAAAATCTGAAACTTTGTCTTCTAGGTAGTTTTGGGCCCGGAACACGCCTGTGAGAATCTTAGTCCTCTCGACCAACGGTGACGAAGTTATAGCCCAAGGCATTTTCGGAGGTCACCTTGTAGACTCATCTTTGATGCTTCATATTAACAAGTTTTGTATATCATTAAACTCGTCTTGAATTATACATTATTTTGAAAAAGAAAATTTCAAAATTTTCAAAATTTTGACTTATAATTCGTTTGACCTTTTCTCTTGACCTAGCTTTACCTTTTCGCAGTTCAAATTACCCCTTTAGACCCATTGAAAATTTGGCTTTATAAAATATATTTCGATAAAAAAATTAAAAAAGTGTTCTCGCTATAAAGTCAAAATTTTTAGCACCTAAGGTAGGTATGCAGACGGTTTTTTACCACTGCGGTAGTACAGCCTTATGTTTAACACCGCAAACAAGGCGATTGCTTTTTTAATTGGTTACTTGCAATCATATTGCATTGTTTTTACGAAATTGTCATCGTGCAAGTGTCAGAATTTATGAGAATTAGCACGCGCCCACGCGAGGGGGTGGGCAACTGGCCTCCTCAGGTTTCCACAGATAGTAAAAAAAAACACCTTCGCGCAGCGCCACCGTACTTCATTTACCTCTAACTCGACATTTTTCAACTTCTGGAAAAATTATTTAAGTCAACTGGCAGATGGTAGGTACCATAAATACCGTAGGTCAGCTGGCAACTGACTGGTGAGGGGGTGGCCTGAGGTAGACGACCGTCGTCATGCCTTGTGGGACGTCCAACTTTGGTTCCTTAGTTAACCCTTCATCGTGGGAGTTGCTCGTTTGGGTGGTGGGGTCAGGGTCTCCGTAAAAAGTCCCTTGATGACTCTGGTGAGACTCCGACTCCTAAAACTGAATTGGCAACAGCTTGGAACAATGTTTATAAAAAGAAAAATATCAACCATTAAAAGTTATAGAATGGGATCCATTGTTTCGAGGAAGACGAGGGCAAAGGAACTTATAAGTAATGGGTCTTGCAGCCTTAAACGAAAATTTACAAAGATGTCGCGACTTTATCAATAATTGAAACAAGTATAACCTATCCTATAAGCACCACTAACTCACCAAATTACATAGTTCCCGGAGATGGAAAACTAGTATCGATACAAGGTGACCCAGAGCAGCACAGCATACGTTTGAGAGGATTCATACAATGTAAAAAACGTGTCTGAAAGGCTTTCATTCCCAGGAAATAATTTGAATCTGTTCATACATGCGAAAAAATGCTCTGAAATCATAATGCATTCGACTTTGTCACTTGAATAGGTTGCCTCACATGATATTTTAAAAGGTGATCATTTTATAGCTGACACTGCTCCCAGTTTAAACGCCACTTTGAAAGGCTTTTGATTGGTGTTTTTTTAATGATTAGGGATGGGAATAATTGAAGCAATATCGAGAGCCACTACGTGAAAATAAATAACAAAATTTATCATGTGTTTAGCCCTTTATCAGGCCGGTTGAACTACATTGAAACAAGAAGTAGTATTTGAAATGAAAAAGAGAACATTCAAAAGATGTTTTACCACTTTTACCACAGTTTCCACGGTTCATTGGAGGTGGTTGGTCACCCACAAATATATATATATATATATATATATATATATATATATATATATATATATATATATATATATATGTATATATATATATATATATACATATTTGTATACATATATACATATATATTTGTATACCTCGGCAGTAAATCCTTTTTTAGGCACACTGAATTTAAAAAGATGGCATTTTCACTTTTTGATAGCTTCTTTTTATGTTTGATAATGCTATTAATTATATTTTTACTTTCAACTGGTAGTCCGAATATCAACTCTCTGATACTCATATGAAGTCACTTGATTACGACGCGTTTCGAGTTTATTTTAACTAACTTATCATCGGGTTAAGAACAGTGCTCCTAGGTTTTTCACTTTTCTATAGGTTTTGAAAAACATTCAAGTCAAATTATTTGAACAAACGACAATATTGACAGTTCCTCCTGTAAGAAATTCCTCCTAAACTGATTGCTTTCAATTCTGTAACATTTCCAAGACACAATATTAGAATATAATAATACACTTATACACCCATTACGCTAACGTCATAAAGCAGATACATACATAGCTCAATTAACACTACACATTGCACGACTGCTACCTTGTATCACATTATGACACGCCTTCTACCCACTGTGCCAAAGAAATGTGTGTGTTTGTTTGGAGGTTGATGTGTGGTGATTGTTCGTGAATGTAGAGTGATTCGAGTACAGCTAGTCTTCTGGTGTCTGGTGTGGCAGCGATGATGTGAGTGTTATGGACTAGCATTTGTCGTGTGAGTGTTGTGTTGTGTTGTTGTGTCATGTGTTGTTTGGGTCCACTCTCCCTGAGATGCATAGTTAAACGCCTTGACAGAGTTGTTGAAGGAACACCAATGTAGCTGTGTCCACGAAGCCTGTAATCTTCGTCTGGGCATTTAAACTTATACACTACGTTGGTGCGCTTCAACATCTCTGTCTTGACAGGATTGTTGCGCATGATTAGGTGTCGTGTCTTAGCGTTCAGGTAGTAGATAATGATGCGGAGTTTGTTGTTGTCGTTACACTTAATGTTTGTCTTAAGAATGTGTTGTAGGATTCTCTCATCGGTTGCATATTTGTGGTTGATGTAGTTCATGTAGTGTAGTAGTGTTCATCATGTAGTTGCGATAGTACAGTTTTATCACGTTGGGCTCAGTTGTGTTTGTCTCTGTCTCTGTCTTACTAAGTTGGCGTTTGATCTCAGTATCGATGTCTCTGTAACGAAAGCCATTGTTGACCAATATCTGTTTAAGCCTAGCGAACTCATTGTGCATACTTTGATAAGTAGAGCTGGTTTTCACGGCTCTTTTAACAAATGCTCTGATGACACTAGCTTTATACCTCTCAGGACACTCACTACCGGCATTAACCTACGCCCGGGTGGGGGTCTTTTTAGACCCCCTCGGGTTTTTCCGAAGTGATAAAAAAACGGTGGCGCGCAGCGCCGCTAAACTTGGTATAGCTGTTCCTTCATCATTTTTACATCTTTCCTGAAAATTTTATCTCAAGGTCATATCAGGTCAGGTCACCAGGCCATGTGAAGTGACCTCACCTAAAAATGCTTACGACCGCATAACTAAAAGAAAGGTTAATCGATCAAGTTGAAACTCATACCACATATTGGGCCCATCAGGAGCTACAACATTTGTTCCGGGATTTTTTATATTGGTAACCTAAGGTCATGTGCAGAGCATGACCTCCCCATTGTCAATACATGGGGAAAATCACGAAATGAGCTTTTCTCAGTAAGTAAGGATGGAACATCTGTATCATCTGTCAACAACTGAACAACTGTTGTCATCTGAACAACAACTTCAAACATCTGTTACGACTTGCTCTTAGCCAATTTCTGAAGTTGGTACCAAACTTTTTGACTTGTGACCTTTAAAAGGTCTCCTTAGGTCAAATAAGCATTTTTTGGTGTTTTACTCTATAAATTTTGAATAAACTAAGATATAACTTTTATTTTGTCACCAGAGTGCTTGTATAGTCACCGCAAGTCAAATGATATGCATCATAACTATACCAAGTCAAGTTGGGTCAGACCGTTGACCTGGGTCAGGTCAAATTCTTAAATTTGACCTGGGATAGCAATATTATATATCATTCGATTCGTATTGGCGAGAGGATTGCAATGGTGCATCAACTATGGCTGTATCTTGTATGGTTTGGAAGTTATAAGCGAAAAAGGAAACGCCCTTATGCATGGGTGGCTATGGACATTCCGAAGAATATGCCCAATATTCAGTGACCTGTAGCTCCCTGGGCTTTGACCTGATACGAAAATGAATGGCACTGCAATGAAAGAGAAACTCAAGAGCTTTCGAATGGTGTTACAAAAATGTTTCTAGCTATCATAGTTTCTGAGATATATGGGGTTTTCTTAGCACACCTCATATTAGCGATTTTGACCTATTTTGACCTCTGGTGACCTTGATATTGACCTGACAAGAAAAATTACCGAAGTTTTTTCTATATGATTTTTGAAGAGCTTTCGATTGCCGTTTTGTGTTTTTTTCTAGCTCTCTTAGTTTTTGAGATCGTGGGGGTCTTCTTAGCCCCCCCACTAGGCCGAAGGTGGCTCGTACCCGCCACCGGGGCAAGGGTTAAGAGTGCTCCCGTTGTTTGTCGGTTTTTATGTACACGCTGGTTGTGAACGCACTATCACCAGTTTCTACAAGCACGTCTAGGAAGGGTATGACATTATCCCTGCTTAGATCATATGTAAAATGAAGCACAGAGTTGTTCTCAAATTCCTCAACTAGTTTCTTGAGGTGCTGAACATCCTTTACATCTACAATGCAGTCATCCACATATCGGAGATACCATGCGGGTGTTAGGTTCGGTTTGCTTAGAGCTATGCCTTCAACATAGGCCATATAAAAGTTGGCGAACAATGGGCCCAATGGTGAGCCCATTGCCACGCCATCCTTTTGCACATAGAGTGCTCCATCAGGAACTCTGAACGGTGAATCGGTTGTGCACACAGTTAAGAGTTGTTTCAGTATCTTTTTAGACAGCTTTAAAGGATGAAGTCCGTTTTTTCTCATAAACTTCTTCAATAATTATATATATAGTTTTTTTAACTGGGACGTTAGTGAAAAGACTTTCAGCGTCAATGGAATATATATATACATATATACACACACACATATATATATATATATATATATATATATATATATACACATATATACACACACACATATATATATATCATATATATATAGATATATACACATATATACACACACACACATATATATATATATATATATATATATTCCATTGACGCTGAAAGTCTTTTCACTAACGTCCCAGTTAAAAAAACTATATATATAATTATTGAAGAAGTTTATGAGAAAAAACAAAACGGACTTCATCCTTTAAAGCTGTCTAAAAAGATACTGAAACTATATATATATATATATATATATATATATATATATATATATATATATATATATATATAATTCCACACTACTGGTGTCTTGTATTATCATTGAAGAATAAGGGAATACACTGAGATGACTTTGACACAGACTTTGTCCTGTGTACAAACGCATTCATTCACCTGCAATGATGACCGTCAGATCACTCATTGCTTAAGCCAAATAATCTATACCAGTAATTTTGATATAACCTTTGTATTGGACATTCGCCATGACTAAATTTGCGACCATTCATGCAGCACCCGTACAAGAAAGTATTTACACAGCGCGACACTGTTTGGTTCAAACATGGGTAAGTTGCTAAGATGTTCCCTGGCCTCTTCCCTCGAATCCGGAAATGTAAAAAACACTGAAGATTATATATTCTTCACTCTCAAATTGATTGAGACTCTCAAATCATAATCAATCAGAAGGCATACCAGCAGGTAGCATTTTCTTCAGCATAGACGTTGTCAATTTGTATGGAAACATACCCGTTCCGGAGGCTATCAAAGCGGTAGAAGCAAAGCTAGACAATCATTCACAGAATATTGATACTTTTGGCCTGACCAAAGACGACATTTCTAAACTTCTCGACCAGTGTCTGAGTGACAATGTTTTCTCATTTGGGGATCAGTACTACCGACAAAAAATAGGGTTAGCTATGGGGAATCCATGTGCACCTGCCTTGGCCATTCTGTTCTTAGATATGTTTGAAACCAATACGTTAGCTACATGTCCTGTCAAACCAGAGTTCTTGGTAAGGTACATTGACGATTATGCAGGTATCTTCTCGCATGGCCAGGAAGCTTTGGATGGTTTTCTTAGCTACATGAACAGTAGACATCCACACCTAAAATTTACCATGGAGCACACGGGTAGTGGGAGTGGGGTGCACTATTTGGATACGTTAGTAGCAGCAGAAACACACGGCCAAAACACTAAGATAGAGACAGAGCTCCACATCAAACCAACCAACTCGGGAATCATCCTCCATAGTACATCTGCCCATCCCACGTCTACGAAACACAATATTATCCGAAACATGTTCCACAGGGCTATGGATAACTCATCGGGCTCAGAGAAAGAGAGAAAAAACGTAGATAAGATTTGGAATCTGCTTCTAAAAAATGGGTATCATGCAGGGCTTCTCAGGCGTTTGTTGAGGGATGTTAGACTAGCTAGGACAGGTAACGGAAGGTGCAAGAAAAAGAAAGAAGGCTCAGTTTCTTATGATGGGTTCTTGACTTTGCCGTACGTAGACGAACAGCTACTCTGTAAAATAAAAAAGGTCGTAAAGAAGTCTAACCTGAAAGTACATATAGCCTGGAAGAATAACAAGAAACTTAAGTCGTCATTGGTTAGGTCGGCCATTTCTAAGCCAAAATGTCCTGGGTGTCAGAGGTGTCATTTATGCAAGTCAGGTTTTAAATCCGACTGCACACGGAAACATTTAGTGTATCAAATAGACTGTAGACTGTGTAACCAGGATCAAAACAGGGCTCAATACGTAGGGGAGTCGATGAGGCCCGTCCGATTGCGATTTAACGAACGTTTGCGGGACGCGAAAAATAAAACTAGGAACACACCTCTAGGAGATCATTTCCTAGAGAAACATGCAGCACAGGACACTCAGGCTATATCAGAACCACTTGAGCTAAAAGTAGTTCATCGGGCACGTGATCATCCAGATAGAAAGATAGCCGAATCCATAATCATTCAGGATCGTCATCCCAGCCTTAACGCACAAGGAACGTCCTGGCCTATTATGCGGGTCTAGGATAGGCTTATCACTTAACAGCAGTGGCTTAATAGGTAAGGGAGGGATCAGCGTAAGTATATGTGTTCTGGGGTAGGACTTCCATACATTATTGATAGTGTTATTGATGCTAGACGTATATGCTTTTGACGTTTAACTTTGGGCCCGATTTACAGGCTGGAAAAAAGGGCTATGATGGTTGAATTAGTTTAACTAGTCAGAAGTGGTGGACTTAGGTCACAGGTACGGCTCAGGTTTTTTTAGGTAATTTATCTTTGATGGTGCTTTTCTGCAACCAGATATATCCTCATCCAACGCTTAACGTTGGGCCAGAGGTACAGGCTGGGAAAAAGGGTTTATTAATGATTGATCAGATTAACTAGCTCAAAGAGATAGTTTGATTTTAGGGGTACGTACTGGGGTTGGGGTTGTTGAAGTATGCAAATAATTATTGATAATACTTTTCTGCAGCTAGACGTATACCCATTCGACACTTAACGTTGGGCTAGGGGTACAGGCTGAGAAAAATTATTTACCAATGATTGATCACAAAACTAACTATAAAAGATGCATTTTTTAAGAGGTACATACTGTGGGCAAGGGTTGTTGAATAAGTATAATATAAAATTGATAATGCTTTTTTTGCAGCCACGCGTATACTCTTTCGACGCTTAACGTTGGGCCAGAGGAGCAGACTGTGGAAAATGGGTTTATCAATTACAAAAAGTTGACCTTGACCACTAGGTACAATCTTAACTAAATAATTCGAGGGAGGCTTTTATTGTAAAAATATAGCATCATGTTAAAGGGGAAAGCATGCAGTCTTTACACCGATCTAGTATCACGTCTACTAGTGCTAAATAGGTAGTTTTTGGTCAGCATTTTAGCTGCAGTCGACGAAAAAAAGTAAATATTCAAATAACCGATTAAGATATTTCAGCGAGTTTTTCATTGTTAATCAAAAGCTAGTGTTTGGCTGAAAAAATAGAAAAGTCTGTCACAAATACTGGTCTAGGTTTGTTGTATTGTCGGCATTGCTTTTAAATTAGAGGTACCAATATCGTTGTTGTCATGACATCCAATCTTATTTTTAACGATTCATTCTAAAAGGCATTTGTGTGAAGCTCAATTCGAGGTCTGGCTATACTAGGACTGAGAATTATTGATATTTACTCCACGATTCTGATGAAGGGCTGTGCCCGAATATATAATCTTCAGTGTTTTTTACATTTCCGGATTCGAGGGGAGAGGCCAGGGAACATCTAAGCAACTCATCATCATGCTCTTCGCCGCAGCACTTCAAAACTTATCAAACATAGGTATACGAAACCCGAACCTCTCTTCCTTTGTAGAGATTTCATGAAAAGTGATGGGTGTCTTATTTACCGCTAGTATTCTTTGAAAGTTGTATTCATTTTTTCCATAATCGCATCGGCTAACAGACTTTGGAGCTGTCTAGCAACATTGGCTATGCTTGATTTTGGAATGTACAAGAACTTAATCGTACTGAAAAATGTATGCGTAAGAAAAGCATGCGTGCCTTTGGCATCACGTATTTGATCTTTCACTGGACTTTTTGAACCATCGTGATATGTTGCCGGTTTCGCAGTGCTCTCGATATAGTCGCAGGCGCCCTTGCCGTGAGACGTAGTGAAAATACTTCATTTACATAATTGAATTTTGCTTCGATATAACTTTTGCACTGGAATTAAACCTTTGCATTGCTTTGAAATTGTGTGCATGGCGGCACCATTTGATGAAGTTAAATATATTTTTGCATTGTGCAGCACAGCTCTCCGTCATACCTACATACATAACATCAACTTTATTTTCCGACATAATTTGAAATGCACAGTATACAGGTGTGGTACGGCGCAAAAGCCCAAGGCTTATATCGCGGCGCCGCCCACTAATTACAGAACACTTTGTACGCTTTCAACTATCACTCTGAACACTTGGCATGATATTATATGAAACTCGGTACATCTGACCGCCGCTCAGCGAGCTGCACCCGCTCCCGCATGAAATGTACATTCTTCAGTCATTTCTCTCTCATTCATGCTCCTGTCATAAGTTCTGAAAAAAACACGAGCCATTGCAGTGTTGTGTTTGGAAGTATGTTATACCACACAGGCTCCGTGGCCTAATTGTTGGTTATCTCTGCTGTTCAGTAAACCATGTAGAATGAACAGTGCACTGGGAGCGACGCCGCTAAATAGCCAGTTTTAATCACTACCGACAATGTTGCATACAATTGTTTGGTCATGTCACCTTTGAGGTTGCTCGAGGTCAAAGTATTGCTTACAGGAACTAAGTGGAAACCTAAATTTTGTAGCATAATAGCTGACAGAGTCGAGTTATGTCGAGTTAGAGGTAGATAAAGTACTGTGGCGCTGCGCAAAGGTGTTTCTTTTTTACTACCTGTGGAAACCTGAGGAGGCCGGTTGTCCGCCCCCTCGTGTGGGCGTGTGTTCATTTTCATAGATTCTGACACTTGCACGATGAAAATTACGTAAAAACAATGCAATATGATTGCAAGCAACCGATTGCAAAAGCAATCGCTTTGTTTGCGGTGTTTAACATAAGGCTGTACTACCGCAGTGGTAAAAAACCGTCTGCATACCTACCTTAGGTGCTAAAAATTTGGAATTTATAGCGAGAACGCTTTTTTTAAATTTTTTTATCGAAATATATTTTATAAAGCCAAATTTTTAATGTGTCTAAAAGGGTAATTTGAACTGCGAAAAGGTAAAGCTAGGTAAAAAAGAAAAGGTCAAACGAATTATAAGTCAAATTTTTGAAAGTTTTGAAATTTTATTTTTTTCAAAATGAGGTATAATTCAAGACGAGTTCAATGATATACAAAACTTGTTAATCAGGCAGTTCGTTTTTTGAGGTATGAAGCATCAAAGATTCTACAAGGTGACCTCCCGAAAATGCCTCGGGCTATAACTCGGTCACCGTTGGTCGGTGATGGCTAAGATTCCCACAGGCGTGTTCCTGGCCCAAAACTAACCTGGAGACAAAGTTTCAGATTTTTCTAGACATGGTGGTGTCAAGCCTGATTGATCTGTCCTGGAATGCCCCCCATATGCATATGTGGCCTGATAATTGACCCATCTTGTGCTTGTTTGTTTGACTACTTGATGTCACACCGACTTGTGTGCATATTTGGCCCAATAGGAGGACGGGTTGGATAACACACCATGCTGCTTGCCTTTCACACGTGAGGTACCGGCTCAAGTCTGACCTGTGTCATGTTACTGTTTGTTTCCTGACCTGGTGCCGCGCCAAGTTGTCTGGATATGTCTGCCGTCCAGTGGAAGTAAACCGTACATCATTTTTGGAGAATGTTACAGGGGGGCGCTTTTTCCTTTTTTCTTTAACAGAACCTTATCAGGGGCGGACGCAGACCCGAGTTTTGGGGGGCCAAACCCATGTCTGCCTCTCCCCTCCTGGGGGGGGAGCGAAGATTTTTTTGCTCTACAGACCTAGTGTAAACACCCTTTTTCAGTGCTCGACAGACCTAGTATAAGCTACTTCTCCAAGTGCGTGATCGCTCTCGGGGGGGGAGCGAAGAGACCTAGTGTAAACACATTTTTTCAAAAATTTTCCGGCGTTTGGGGGGGCAAAAGATGGTTTGGCCCCCCTGCAGGGCTTTGGGGGGCCATGGCCGGAATGCCCCCCTCTGCGTCCGCCAATGAACCTTATGATGGGTGAGAAGAAGGCGATATAACCTAAAAATTGAGCAAACTTCGTCATGTCATGTGATAAGTAGATGCAGATTGTCCTGCATCGAATGATGCGAAAATCTCGAAATCGAAAAAAGAGACTTGACTTTTCTTCCGTGAGACGGCAGATGTGGCTGGATAGCTGACCTGTATCATGTTTCTGTTTGTTTGGTGACATGGTGTCATACGCAGTCATATGTAGTGGTGTCATATGTATGCATATGTGGCCTGGCAGGAGGTTACACTGTATAGTGACGTGGAGCAGGGTTGCCAGATGAAAAATGGGATTTTTCGCCAAATTTGATTCACCATTTCGCCAAATTTCGCCAATTTCAGATATCAACTCGCCGCGATTTCGTCAATGATGAAATCTTACGATAGTAAGCCGGAATATCAGAATCTGAGAAAAACACCTTGTGCACTTAGTACCGGAATGCCGCACGAGTTGTTTTAACTGATGTAGCCAGAATGTGTACAGACTAGAGTACATCATACACCTTGGTATTCAGTAGTCATTTTTTCTAGAACGCACCACTTATGTGCGGTGATTTACATCATTCATCATAAATTTACATCACCGAATCTAAAAGGATAGGATATGTTCTTAAATAGTTTTCAACCCGTCAGATAGATCTATTTTTACAATAGTCATTACTTTTCACCTAGTTATGTTTTACAGAGAATAAAAATATTTGCTTAATTTCCTTCTTTGGGACAAAATAAGGCATTTTAAAGAAAAATTCTGGAAATTGTAATCAATAAAATATCAAAATGATTTCTAAACAGTTTGTAAATTATATCAACAAAAATATTTAGGACTTACTACAAAAATAACTTTGTATTTCACATTTGGAATCTCTGCGCCAGAAACGTCTTCCTTTCTCCACGTACACGAACAAAAAACCATAGAAGTGTCCACGCAAAAATAAAAAAAAGAGTTAAATCCTAAAGCTAGTATGCATTTATAAATAAGTGAAAGCTAAAAATTGCTCGCTATTTCATATCTCAGCTGTGTTATCTTCATCTTCTTCCCTAGGTACCGTGTTTTTTTAAGCATGTAGGCATTCGGGCATGCTTTAAATATTGCATTTAAATTTGCCCCATTTGAACCACGCCTTTTCTATTTAAGTATTTAAAAATCTAAGGTGTTATGCCTCGCAAACTATTATAGCTGAAACACTTAACCTGCGTTAAGAACTCAATGTATCTGATCGTAAAATCTAAGCCTATGGTCCTGCTTGTTTTTTATATCATTGCATTGTTGTCAATGATGTGAACTGCTGTGTAAAATTTATTTCCGTTATAGGTTTGCGAATTTTTGCGCAAAATACGTGATATATTGATTATTTTACTTGTCCTTGGTATTTTTCAACTTTAGATTCTTCGAGGGTTCCTAAATGAGCTCTTGAAGGTTCAGTCGGTTGTGGTATAACACACTTTTTGTCACACTGTGCTGTCATTCTGTGTTGTTACTGTTTGTTACGTCAAAGTATGACACGCTGTGTGCATATTGCAAGGTATATTAAAGCTATTACTTATTAAACCAGTAGTTAATCAGCCCACTATTTCTTTTCAGAGCAGGCTCACTTAATGTGTATCATTTACACTCTCAATATGCTTACGCAGACAAGTATTATGTTCTTTACTTTGATCGAGTTCTCATACTTTGTGTCTGGATTTGAAATTTACTTACAGATGTGAAGTCCCGCAAAATGCTTACTTTCAGATGTGAAGGCTGTTGAAGTCCCGGAAAATGCACCGCAAGCTGCCCTCAGTCCCGCTGTAAGTGCTGCGGGATTGTGTGGGATTTTTCTTGCGAGACTGCGGTGCTTAAATCTTTCGACTCTACCTCTCCCCCTCCTCCCCCTTAATATTCGCTCCTAAATGTCTATAGAAACGCCCCGGGTCATGGCCTACCCATGACCCGGGGCGGGGGATGGGTAGATCAATAGGGGATCAATAGGGGATGGGCGGGGATCAATACTTAATATTGATCAGTTTAAGGCTAGACTGGACTCCCACTGGACACACCTGATGTATGAGACCCCCGACTGACGCAGTCACTGACACCCCACGACTGCGTGGGGAACCCCACTGGGGCATACGCCCGGACGAGAAAGTGAAGACTCAGGATGAATGAGCTCGTCAGAGAACGGAATCGGCAGGCCACAAGGGCATCCAAAATTTTCCGATAATTGTGATGAATGAATTAATGAAAACGCTTATTATTCTCATATTTAATCCTCACGCGTTAGGTGGGGATAAAAAAACGAACAAAACATATCGCAACCCACCCCCTGCCACTAATTTTCAGGATGAACCTCTTGTTATGGTGTAAAACGAAAAAAGTAAAATGACAGTACATCTAACTGAAATAAAAAACAGCCCTACTGTTTCACATGCACAATAAGTTTGCCGGCGTAAATCGCTAAATTTGAATGATTTTATCATCAATAATTCACAAACGTAAGCCGATCGCCAATTGAGGTCCGAAATCGCCAAATTTGACTGCTTTTATCACTAATCGCCAAACCGAATGAACCGATCGCCAATGGAGGTCCGAAATCACCAAATTTGACAGTTTTTATCGCCAATCGCCAAACAAGAAAAACCGATCGCCAACAGTGGTCCGAAATCGCCAAATTGGCGAAATTTCGCCACATCTGGCAACCCTAACGTGGAGTGATGCTCGCCTCTTACGCAGGTTCGAATCTGGCCCGTGTCGTGTTTCTGCTTGTTTGGCGATCTGGTACCACGCCCAGTCGTATGCATATGTGGCCCGATAGGACGGTGGTTGGGATAGCGGTGTGCGATGGTGGTCGTCTTTCACACAAGAAGCCCCGGTTCCAATCTGAACCGTGTCGTGGTATTGTTTGTTTGGTAGCGTGGTTCCGCGCCTTGTCTGCATGTATGACCCGATAGCTGAGACCTGTCGTGTTACTGCTTGTGTGGCGAGCTGGTGCCACGCCCAGTTATCTGCAGATTTGGCCCGATAGGAGGGCGAGCCGGATAGAGACGTGCAAGGATAGTTGCCTTTCATGCAGAATGTACTTTTTTTGTTTTTGGCCTTATTCCTGTGTGGAGGAGGCCTCGGCTTGGCTTGGGTTTCCGTGATCAGTGGTGTTATTCACCTTGTTATATCCTCAGGTTTTTTGACCATCTTGTTACGTTTAACTCTAGACCTCTAATGAAAGGTAACATTTGTTATCGGGCGTCACATTTATACCACCGTCATAGCAATAAAAAACAGCACTCCATTGCCTGGTGAAGGCTCAGCAGAAAAACGAGGTGTATTGGTACTATGAACATGGGATGTAGACGAGGCTGCACCATGGCTGGGTTTCCTTGATCAACGATTTTATTCACCTTACTCTTTTGTATCCTGAAGTGTATTTGTCAGCGTGTTTTATGTAGTTACTGACAAATTGAATACAATATTGATCATCCCGGGCGAGTAAATGGACAATGAATCCGTAAATTAAAAATACTTACAGGGAATGTGGCACATTTAACACGTGCAGTAGAGGAGGTCTTAAAGTGTCCCCCCTACCTATTTTTCCAAGGTGGCCAGAGAACCGTTCGCCACCGGAAAACGCCACTTGGCTACATTTAATATAATTCATGACTGCGTCGATTCGTGAAGATATTTTGGGAATCGGTCAATATTTTTTATTTATAGACTTTCAAAGTCAGACCTATATTTTGAGACTGTCGCAATCGCGCGATTGCACCACTTCGCCTGCACTGTAGAGCGTATGGTGACGTCATAACGTCATATAAACAGGTTATATGTCAAGGTCATCCCATATGAAGGCTTAGGTCAAAGGTCACAGGTTAAGATAATTGAGCCCATTATTCCGGTCAGATGGTCAATATTCCCAGATTCCGGTCATTATTCAGTATGACGTATGTTATGCTATGACTTTATAGTGAAGGCTACTCAATTTCAAGGTCACAGATCAAGGTCAAAGGACTTTTTAAGATCAAGCGTGTATTTCCCGTCTAAAGACTGCTATAGTGTCAGTTATATTGTATATAGTTTAAAATATATATTGTTACCAGGGATGCGGAGCCGGAGCCGGAGCCGGTCGGAGCCGACCATTCTGCCCGGAGCCGGAGCCGGAGCCGCCGAAACACTTTTGATCGGAGCCGGAGCCGGAGCCGTCAGAGAGGGTCCGGCTCCGGCTCCCAAAGGGCTTTAAAATTACCAAAATCAAACGTGAAATGGTCACATTTTACCTCGTGAGATGTCGCATGGAAACACCTTTATTCACCTGAAAATAACATTTTCTCAATATGTTATGTATATCGAGATTAATGAAATATTGCAACTAGGGTGTTCCTTAGACGGTCTCACTCTCGGGCAGGTAATGCGCCCCGGCCATTTAGCATGGGCAGAAATTGGCAACAAATGAAAACATTGGCGAACACTGGCGGATCCATGAGGGGGAGCAAAAAAGGCATTTGCCCCCAACTGCCCAATTTTTGGCGATTTTCTTTAAAAAAAACCATACGTTTTTCACGATTTACCCCATACCGTCGGCCTCCATCCGCCCCTGTTGACAGACGCAGTGGGGATGCCATTCCGGTCATGCCCCCCAAAGCCCTGGAAGGGGGGCAGACTATCTTTTGGCCCCCAAAGGCCGAAGAAATTGTTTGAAAAAGGTGTTTACACTAGGTCTGTCGAGCAATAAAATATTTGCTTCCACCTCCCCCCCTCAGGAGAGCTATCATGTACTCGGAGAAGTAGTTTATACTAGGTCTGTCGAGAACCCAGGGCAAAAGGCGCAGAAAACAGCATCCCCGTCACTCGATGCGGCACTAGCCGACTTCAAAAACTTGGGTCGCCTAAACAGGGCGACCGTATGCGACATCTTAGATAGATATCCAGCCATCATCCAGCCGGCTAGCCTGGTAATGGCCGCGCTGCCAGTTACTCAGGTGTCCGTGGAGAGGTTATTCTCCGCGATGAAGCTACTGCTTACTGATCTCAGGTCCAGACTTAGAGCAGACATATTGGAGGCAATGTTGCTGCTCCGCTCCAACCGCGATTGGGTGGTGTAGTGAGCGAACCAGGTGCTGGGCCCTGGGCAGTAGCGTGGTTGGTTCCGATTTTTCTCGAAAAGGAATTATGCCATCAGCCTATCTTATGTGTTTTTCGATGTTGAACACTGTTAGCTTAGGGTCGTTCAAACAAATTTTTTTCTTTTCAGACTCGAACCCACTTTTTGTCATTATATATTCAATTCTGATTTCAATGAGCCACATTTCAAGCGTCTACAACAGCGGGAAAGATCGCCTCAAAACGGTTAAAGATTTCATGTTTCGGGCGCGATTGGCCGCCCGGCGTTGCAGTCTCCCCCCTTGTTAAATTGGGATATAAGGGGTGCATAACGTACCAGTAAAGACAGCGTGGCATGTGCGTGCGTATAAGAGCAGTAGATGGGATTTAACATGCAGGCATTTACTTGTCAGATGTATTTGTAGCGCAATAAAAATACATGTTATTCCACAAAAGACCTGAAATTAAATGATTCAGCACCCTTGTACTCTAAACCCCGACAGAACATGAATGCCTTCCGGAGGAGAACCTTTCTCTAGTAACTATCGCTGGAGAACGTCGTGAGGCAGGTGCTTCTCCATATTCTCCTGCGAACAATTACGAGCTCTGGTACTGATGAAAGAAGATCCTGTTTCATATTTTTACCCTTTAGGTGGCTCACGAAATCTTCCACCAGCTTCACACCACGTTCTGTGGGACCATTCATTACAGTAAGATCTGGAATGCCTTGAAACAGGGGAAGCTATACCAGTCACCAGCTTCTCAACGGAGCCATTTCATGTCAGAATCTTTCAGATTCAGGCGCTCGAATACCATCCAGCTTTCAGGAATGAGAAATTGGGAGTGGCTTGGTATCGAGCCGAGCTCTTCATAGCGTCTGTCGGAAACTTTAGCCTACCTAACTGAAAGGTGGATGGTTTTGCTGTTTAGGCCAGGTACTGTATCACTGCCTTTTTACCTTTAGCATTGTGATTCTTATTTGCTAAGCAGATTATAACTTTCTGGTCACAAATAACAGTTGCGTTTGCAGATTGACTTCAGCGTCAATATCGGAGTATTATCTCGAATTGCGCAAGCTGGTTTTAAGTGTGGCTGTCAAGAGGGGTTGTCTCCAACAACTGTCTGTTTAGAAGACCCGGAACTCACCAGCGAGCCATATTATGGAATATAGGACATTTATGGCATGAAGTGCGTGCTACTACTGTGTCAGATTCCGTTCATCATTCCAGAAGATAGTTAAAGACAAAATATTATAATTTTTGGAGTTTAACAACGCATCAACTGCTCAGGTCATATGCCATCAGAGGAGAGAGGGAAAGAATTAGCTCGGGCTAGAGCAGGGCGCCAGGTTCTGCCTCAGGGTGGGCTCGAACCCACGACACCCAGCACATAATGAATGTCATTGGCCAAGCCGAGCGCAAGCGCTAACCGACTGAGCCACTCAGACTCCGAAATAGTTCGCGGCTTTCCTATAAGTGGTTCTAAACCACGCATTTGGGTTCCTCCGTCGCGGATAGTCAGCTTTAGAGCCTTCTATGAGCCTCAAAGCTATCCATAAAATGCAATGCAGTGCTTTCATTAAGTTAATATAGAAATTGCCCTGAATGTGCTGAAGTCAATTTGTCATCAGCTGTGGTATCTGTGCACAAAATGTTATATCCTGTCGCGCTGGTGAGAACCACCATCGTGGAGGTAAGGAGCCAGTCGCACAACAATTGGCCAAAACAGCAAACGATTCACATTTGACTAGGGCAGGCTTAAGTTTCCGATAGAGGCTATGAAGAGCCCTGCAAATGGTCGGTACTAAGCCTCAGCCAGCTTGTTACTCCTGACAGCTGGCTGGTAATCGATTGCCTGAATCTGAAATATTCTGACCAGAAATGGCTCCGTTGAGAAGCTGGTATAGAGTACTAGGGTGCTGAATCATTTAATTTCAGGTCTCTTGTGGAATAACATGTATTTGTATTGCGCTGCAAATACATCTGACAAGTAGATGCCTGCATGTTAAATCCCATCTACCGCTCTTATACGCACGCACATGCCAGGCTGTCTTTACTGGTAGGTTATGCACCCCTTTCATCCCAATTTAACAAGGGGAGACTGCAACGCCGGGTGGCCAATTGCGCCCGAAACATGAAATCTTTAACCGTGTTGGGGCGATCTTTCCCGCTGTCGTAGACGCTTTGAATGTGGATTATTGAAATCAGAATTGAATATATAATGGGAAAAATTGGGTTCGAATCTGAAAAGTAAAACAATATTTTTTTGAATGACCCTGCTCTTAGCTCATCGAAGTTTTTCTTTGCGGGCTGTCCAAGCTTTACTTGATCGTTGTATCTTTAACTTTTTATGTGGGTTTGCGGGCATGTCTAACCCATATTTCTGTTTGCCATAACAGTGCAGTGCAGTTTGTCATACGACTGCACTGCAGTGTAGGTTGGTCTAGTTTTGAGGTTCACTGGCCTTTGGCATCTGGTCAAGAGCGTTCGTTCATCCAGTCGCCATTTTTCATTCGTACAAATACATAGTCACTTTGTATCTGATGGACTTTCACATCCTTGAGAACGTTTCGATCACATTTTTGATATAGGTACATTGCCGGAGCCGGAGCCGGTCGGAGCCGACTATTTTGCCCGGAGCCGGAGCTGGAGCCGGAGCCGTTAGGACACTTGAACCCGGAGCCGGAGCCGGAGCCGAAATCATAACCCCGGACCGGAGCCGGAGCCGTCCAAAATTGTCTCGGCTCCGCATCCCTGATTGTTACATCATAGGTCAGTGACCTTTAATGAGCTTGACCTCATACTTTCAAGACAAATTGTGTTAGACCATGGCTGTATGATCTTAGTCCACATTTGGTGCATTCCCGGTTTCTTTTGCCTTATCACCGCATATCCCAATCGGTATCCAGCACTGTCCATATTTCACCTTTACGACCTCTTTGACATTCATATTGACCTAGCTCAATGAAACTAGGTAAAATGTAGATTACCATGGCCTCCATGCACCCCAAAATGGGCATTTTTCTAACCCTTTTGGTTTCCGAGATCTCAAGAGGGAGGCACTTTAGGACACCCTCCACTACACGTTGACGCCAGACCCCTCTCCACTGCACGTTGTCGCCAAACCCCTCTCCACTGCACGTTGACGCCAGACCCCTCTCCACTGTGCGTGTTAATAGGGGTTCAACGGAGATAGCCACGTGACAGAGTGTGCCGGAAGACCCCAGGTTTGATTTTTTCTGGGTTCAACATCCTGGAAATTGGTCGCCAAATGATCATTGCAGTCGGAGCGCCCTTAAACCTCAGCATGAGGATGATGTTTCATTCGTCCTAGAACCTCCCGTTTGCTGTTCAATGTCGTGTTTCTAGAGCGGGCACCAGCGCCGCGATGACCCTGCCCTGAGCCGTCACGGCATTCGTGTCCGCTCCAAATGAGCGAAATTGAACCTGTGGTTTCTCAGCATCATCTGTTCGTGGACATACCTTTTCAAACCCCATTTTAAGGATGTCACATTGCATTCAAGAATAGTGCAAACAAGTGTGGATCGGGTGGATTAAGATATTGTATTTTGAAAATGATCTCTCATAGCTGTTACTCTTTTCCGGTGGGGGCCTTTTCGACGCTGTAACAGACCCTTTCTGGATTACTTACCATGAGCAAAATCCTGGTTACGACCACCAACGAGACTGTGGTTAGGCCCGGTCGGATTTCGGCCCGGTGTCGCGGCTGCCCTTGCGCTCTCGGGCCACTGGCTTACTTACTTATTATGACATTTTATGAGGCGCCCTGCGCCTTACACCTTTGGCCGCATCTAAATGAGTCTTTGGGAGGATTTTTAAATTGTTTGGGAGATGACCTCCCAGGCGGTGGTGGGTACGAAAAGAGCCTAGGCGATGTCGGGTTAGCATGTTTGGCCCCTGCATATTACCAACCCTTGCATCTGACCAGATTAAGTCCCAATAAAAATTAATTGGAAGCGTCTTATATAGTGACAATCTGGCCGTCAGGTAGCTTATCAAACCGCAGCAAGCCCTAATCCTTACCCATGAATATTCTAGGAATAGAGCTGTGAGCCTTATGGGACAAGAAGCATTTATTTGATTCATCATGATGAAAACTCGGACATACCCAGTCTCACAACTCCAGTGTCCAGGTATTATGTCAAGAGCAGCACCTCGGTTACTAGCCGGACCGCGTGGGGCTAGACCACCTAACGTCCTGCTGATAGTTGCAGTCCAAAACACTGCTCCCCCTGAGTGGCACACGAAACTTATTACGTGCCACCTTGCTCCTCGAGAAATAATGGTGACCACTGGAAAGATCTTAATAAAATACACATGAAGAGTCAATTCACGAAACTAGAAACGCCACAGGTCCCGAGATATTCGTCCAAACCCAGCCGAATCTAGGCATAACAATTTCGATTGCCGGGAACTGTACATATGCACACGACTGGGCGCGGCAATAGGTCGCCAAACAAACAGGAACACGACACGGGTCAGATTCGAACCGGGGCCTCCGCGTGGAAGGCGAGCGTCATTGCACGTTGCTCATGGAAAAGTTCTGGGAATCTGGGGAAATTTACTGCTCCTGGGATTTTACTTACTAAGAAAGACCGAAGGTCTTAATTTGGCAGAGGGGGCATTCCAGGACAAAACGACCAAAAATATTTTAATTTGATACCACCATGTCTAGAAAAAATCTGAAACTTTGTCTCCGGCATAGTTTTGAACCAGAAACACGCCTGTGAGAATCTTAGCCCCCTCCGACCAACGGTGACCCGAGTTATAGCCCGATGCATTTTCGGGAGGTCACGTTGTAGATTCATCTTTGATGCTTCATGACTCAAAAACGCATAGCCTGATTAACAAGTTTTGTATATCATTGAACTCGTCTTGAACTATACTTTATTTTGAAAAAAGAAAATTTCAAAATTTGAAAATTTTGGACTTTTAATTTGTTTGACCTCTTCTTTTTTTACCTAGCTTGACCTTTTCGCAGTTGAAATTGCCATTTTAGACACCTCAAAAATTTTGATTCATAAAATATCTTTCGATAGAAAAATAAAAAATGCGTTTTTGCTATAAGTTCCAAATATTCAGCACCTAAGGTAGGTATGTAGACGGTTTTTTGACCACTGCGGTAGTACAGCCTTATGTTTAACGCCGCAAACATAGTGATTGTTTTTGTAATCGGTTGCTGGCAATCATATTGCTTTGTCTTTACGAAATTTTCATCCTGCAAGTGTCAGAATTTATGACAATTAACACGCGCCCACCCGAGGGGGTGGGCAACCGGCCTCCCCAGGTATCTACAGGTAGTAAAAAAACACTTTAGCGCAGCGCCACCGTACTCCATCTATCTCTAACACAACATTTTTCAACTTCTGCAAAATAATTTAGGTCAACTGGGAGGTGGTAGGTACCGTAAATACTGAAGGCCAGCTGGCAACTGACTGGTGGGGGGGGTGACCTGAGGTAGACGGTCGTCGTTATGCCTTGTGGGACTTTCAACTTTGGTTCATTGATTAACACTTCATCGTGGGAGTTGCTCGTTTGGGTGGTGGGGTCGGGGTCTCCGTAAAGAGTCCCTTGATGACTAGTGAGACACCTACTCCTAAAACTGAACTGGAAACAACTTGGACAATATTTATAAAAATAAAAATCGCAGCCATTAAAAGTGATAGAAAGGGATCCATTGTTTCGAGGGAGACGAGGGCAAATGAAATTATTAATAATGGAACTTTCAGCCTTAAACGAAAATTTACAAAGATGTCACGAGTTTATCCATAATTGAAACAAGTATAACTTATCCTATGAGCACCACTAACTTACACAATTACATCGTCCCCCGAGATTGAAAAATAGTATCGATACAAGGTGACCCAGTGCAGCACAGCATACGTTTGAGAGGATTCATGCAATGTAAATAAACGTGTCTGAAAAGCTTTCATTCCCAAAAAGTAATTTGAATCTGCTCATATATGCGGAAGATGTCCTGAAATTGTAACGCATTCGACTTGGTCACTTGAACAGGTTGCCTAATGATATTTTACAAGGTGATCATTTCATAGCTGACACGGATCCCAGAATCCCAGATGAATAATTACACAGTGCACTGGGAGTGATGCCGCTAAACAGCCAGTTTTAATCACTGCCGAATATGTTACATACAATCGTTTGGCCGTGTCACCTTTGAGGTTGCTCGAGGCCACAGTATTTCTTACAGGAACTAATTGGAAACCTAAATTTTGTGGCACAATAGGTGACTGCGGAAAGCCGTAGAAAGAAAAGTTCAGCGCTATTGGAACACTCTTCTTGAGCCCAAACGGATTATGTATCTTATAATATTGCCTAGTCAAATGCCAAAATTAACCTGCTTTGACCTAGAGCCAGGCTTAGGTCTGTATGGTAAAAAGAATATTAATTAAACTGTAGTGGCAAACCAGACACGACAACATAAAAATAAAACCTCCATTGCAATTCTTGACAATTCTCAATTCTCTCAAGTTATCAAAATTTACCAATTGCCCCATGCATTTCTAATGGGAAGATCATGACCCTGACCCTACTCTTGGTTATCGACATAGAAATCCTGCTACGAAAAATTATCTTGCTCGGCGACCTTACTATGTAATGTGAATCTAACCACGATAGGCTAAATTTGATATTATTGATGTACTTCCCAAATATTTTTTTCGAGGTTAGGTCTCTTGGGACCTGGGCTGGCGGTTTGACCTGGTATGACCCAGACCTAAAATTTTGCCAGAAGCTGCAAAAATTTCGAGTTAGAGGTACATGAAGTACGGTGGCGATGCGCGAAGGTGTTTTTTTACTACCTGTGGAAACCTGAAGAGGCCGGTTGCCACCCCCTTGTGTGGGCGCGTGTTAATTCTCATATATTTTGACACTTGCACGATCAAAATTTCGTAAAAACAATGCTATATGATTGCAAGCAACCGATTACAAAAGCAATCGCTTTGTTTGCAGTGTTAAACATAAGGCTGTACTACAGCAGTGGTAAAAAACCGTCTGCATACCTACCTTAGTTGCTAAATATTTGGAACTTATCGCAAAAACGCGTTTTTTATTTATCGAAAGATATTTTATGAATCAAAATTTTTGAGGTGTCTAAAATGGCAATTTCAACTGCGAAAAGGTCAAGCTAGATCAAAAAGAAAAGGTCAAACAAATTAAAAGTAAAAAAATTTTCAAAGTTTGATATTTTATTTTTTCAAAACAAAGTATAGTTTAAGACAAGTTCAATGATATGCAAAACTTTTTAATCAGGCTATGCGTTTTTGAGTTATGAAGCATCAAAGATGAGTCTACAGGGTGACCTCCCGAAAATGCCTCGGGCTATAACTCGGTCACCGTTGATCGGAGGGGGCTAAGATTCTCACAGGCGTGTTTCTGGCCCAAAATTACCCCGGAGACAAAGTTTCAGCTTTTTTCTAGATATGGTGGTGTCGAGCCTTGGTCGATCTGTCCTGGAATGCCCCAGAGGGGACCTGGAACGTAAGCACTTCTTATACCATATATTTGTGGGGTTCTTGTCAAGGAGGCCGCAGTATGTAGCGAAATTATACAGAAGTTCTGTAAGCTGGCTTCTGATTATTCTTATTAATTCTGATTATTTTGCCATCATCATGTGAAGCTGCCCGAAATATGGAGTTTCTGAGAAAATCAAGCCATCATGCAGAACAAATGAAATTAGGCTAATATTTTGCCTGCCTTTATTTGTTATGCTGCATGTTCACTGATATATATATATATATATATATATATATATATATATATATATATATATATATATATATATATATCCAGTACTCGGTCTAGGCCAATTATTTTTAGGGCAATGGGTATTGAAAGCATTCAGTTTCTTTCAACGAAAGTGGCAAATATTAGGTCCCCCCCCACCCCGCCCTGGATCTGTTCTTGAGTCCATCAATAGGTTCCATGCCCTGTTACCATCCAACATTTTTATTTTCGTTTTCCAGATAGTTGAAAAAGACATCAACCCATATGTGGACCAGTGGGAGGCAGAGGGTAACTTCCCAGCCCATGAAGTCTTCAAGAAGCTGGGGAATGCTGGTCTGCTTGGTGTCACAAAACCAGCAGGTATGGTACCCGTTCACTGATGTGGGCCTGTGCATCAGACTAGGGTGTAAGTGGTATCCTTCAATTGGAATTTTCACCAGTCTAGCCATGGTAAAATTATGAGGCATTGGACTGCTACACTTAGCCTAGAGTTGTAATGTTGGCCAAAATCGGCCAACTAAAGTGGTCCGATAAAGGCCCTTATCATGGTTTCCTATGGGCTGAAAATATCGGCAAAAGCAGTCAAGGCTGTACAGTTCTGGTCTGGCTCAAGTTTTATACAAATTGACAGCCCTGCTAAAGAGAAAACTGGACCAGTTCTGTACGTAATTGAACCACAGCTCTTAACAAATCCACTTTGACGAAATCTTAAAAAGTAATTGTTGTTACCATCATATGTATTTACATGCATTCCTTAAGAACAACTTGGCAAGAAGACAGATAAGATCCACGAAAGGAGGAACACAGCTCGTAAAACGTCCGTGTATCAATTGCTTGAAGACAAATCCCGACGTAATGAAAGTAACTGATACGTGACCCGGACGTATTTTTGGTTCTTCGCGCGCCCAAAAACACAACTCGCCATAGGTCCAGGCTGTTAAACGCTTGTGAACCGGACGGAGCCTCACTTATAGGAGCGTAGGCTGAGGGCAAAGGTCAAGATACCTTTACTTAAAGGTACGTTCAAGAGGGATTCATTCACGCCTGAGTGAAGTCACACAGACGCTGGAAACAAATGTTCAAACAAATAATCGGCATATTTTTTATGGACCGAGTGAGACTTAAATGTTTTGGATCTTCAGTTTAAGGAAAATATAGGACCAAAGGTATAAATTCTAGATATCTGAAGAGGCGGTACCGATGGTTTAAAATCGAGCTTTTACATATAGCCCAGTTTGTGTAGCAATGCACAAGCACAGCAAGAAAGAGAAGCTCTAAATTTGAATGTCATTCAGTCAGTCAATTCCTCGAAACATTTCAAATCTACAATTTTTGGTGGATCGTATAACTTGGAAACTTACGTTTTTCAAACCCGGTTTTCTCGAAAAAGCTGTGGCTCATGAGTACTAAAACATATTGTAAATTATAAACCTGAAGTGTTCAAAACATTTTGTGAAACAAAGATTTTGGGGTTTTATGGATTTTCTACCAGTCAATACCGCCAAAGCCGCTCGAGGTAACGTTTCCGCGCTCCGCACGTAAGTTCCGAGGTATAACCCGATAAAAGGGCAAGAAGATGATCTCTGCAGCTTTTATCTCATGATAATGCAATTTTATATAAAATTGAGGAATATAATGTTCTCACACATGATTTTGCTTCTGCTGCTCTCATCCGTGAATTTTGCGGACGCTACGATTGCTAGCTCTCACATAAGTCATGCCTAGACTCTGACTTCTGTGTTGGACGCCCACTTCTGTGTTGGACGCCAAAGCGTGGCCGACAACGGTATCTTGTGGCAGGCTCCAGAGATCCTCCGCGGGGCAGGTACTCGATTCCGTCTGTGTATTAAAGGGAATGTGGCACCTTGGTCGAATCCTGGAATTTAGTGTTATTAGGCGTACTTTTAGTAAAAAATAATGAAACCACTCACGATTTCTCTGAAAAATGTACAATAAACTCAATATTTGGTTTTTAAAAATACTCCTCTAGAAAAAGAAATAAATATCAGCCTGTGGATGATGTCGCGATCTGGCAACCACTACCATACTTGAAACGCTTCAAAGGGCTTCGATTGGCTGATGCTCATCGTGACGTCAGCATATGTCGTCACACCAGTAGCTCACAACAATGGCCGCCGGCGACGGGGGCTGAGGGGGCTGGTTTCAGGTAGGTTTTAAGTTTTTTCTACGGAAATATCGAGTTCCAAGACAAATGAAATATGGAGTACCGGATTTTCCGACCTGCCTTACAACTTGGCTATCTCAGTTAAAATCCCGTTGTGAAGGTGCCACATTCCCTTTGAAGGGAATGTGGCACCTTCATAACGTGATTTTAACTGAGATAGCCAAGTTTTGAAGCAAGTCAGACAACCCGATACTCAATATATAATTTGTCTTGGAACTCGAGATTTCCGTAGAAGAGAAAGCTAAAACCTACCTGCAATGTACATACCCCTCATGTACCCCTAGCAGTAGGCCAGAGTTGTCATGGCTGTTGGTGTGACGAAAATGCTGACGTCACGATGAGCATCAGCCACTCGAAGCCCTTGACGCGTTTCGAGTATGGTAGTAGTTGCCAGATCATGACATCATCCACAGGCAGATATTTATTTCTTTTCTTAGAAGAGTATTTTAAAAATCAAAATATTGAGCTTATTGTACATTTTTTAGAGAAACTATGAGTGGTTTCATTATTTTCGGCTAAAAGTACGCCTAATTACACTAAATTCCAGGATTCAAAGGTGCCACATTCCCTTCAAATGTTGCAGTGTAGGCCTGGATATGCTATTTAAAAAATCACTGCGTTTCCTTGACCACTATTAAATCGTACCAGCGGGGTAATCGACCAGGCTGGCTTTAGATCTGGTCTTGAGATCAACCAAAGGTCACCAGGCATGCGTGTAACCGTGTAACCGCCGAGCCTCCTCCGAGACATCCGCAGAGCATGAGTGTCCGATTCCAAGTGTATTCGTTAACAACAACGCCCCGCGGCACCAACCATACCGACCGGGCAGGGGCGGTCACAGGGTGGCCACACCAAACTCACACTTCTCCCTCCCAGTGCTGGGCAGTACCGACCTAACCGGTCGGGCAGAGGCGGTCACACCGCCTTACACTTCCCCCTCTAAGTCCTTTAATTTCTCTATTTCCATTTACAGATTACAAAACACACTCAGATATCTACACATCACGATCAAAAACAGGCTTCAGATATTTGACATGAGTGCGACGTGTTACCCCAGTGCGTGGGTCAAGATATTCAACGTGTCGCCTACCATCAAAACGAACAATGACATACGACGGAGACCATCGATCATTCATCTTCCGTGACACACCTCGGCGACACTCGAAATTCCGCATCCGCACACGATCACCGACTTTCAGCTGCGGCTCCCGAGCCCTGTGTCTCAAGTCATAGGAATGTTTCTGAGCGTTTTGATACTGGTGCAGATTCCCATGTGCCTGCCTCAAGGTTTCCGCCAGCATAAGCATGTTTTCATGAACATAACTATTCGAATATCTCGGAACTGGCTGAGATATAAGCCTGGAGACCGGTGTATTTGTGTGCCGCATGAAGTACAGAAAATGTGGAGAATATCCATGAGATGAACATAGCTCATTGTTCAGTGAGTACACAATGCCTGGTAATCTTTGCTCCCATCGGACGCCATAATCGTCTGACATAGCACGCAAACGTCGTTTAATGTCCCTATGGCGGCGCTCGACTTTACCAACAGCCTCATGGTGGAAGCCAACCGCAGTTCGGAGGTTAATACCCCAATATGTACAAAATTCCGAGAACTTCTGGCTCTTAAAACTGCTTCCAGCATCACACTCAATGCTAATCGGTGGACCGAACGTCAAAATTTGACGCATCAACGCTTCGATAACGTGATCCGTCGAAACTGACTGCAAAACGTGATATGTAAGGTATCCAGTGAACTTATCCACGCAGGTTAACACAAGCGATTTCCCTGTTAATACACTGCTTGGCATATGAACTACATCGACCACCAAAGTCTCACCGGGACCCGATGGAGACTGGCAACAGGGGAGGCAACGCTGGTCCTCGGTCATCTTTACGGACGCTGCAGGGCTTGCAACTCTTTACATAATTAATGCAATCCTGTCTCATCCCTGGATACCAAATATCCCGGGATAATTTTTCATACAGCTTGTCGTAGCCCGAATGTCCGTGATGCGCAACATCGTGATTGTGGTACATAATTTCAAAGCGCTTGGCTCGGGGCCAAACAATTCTTAAGTTACCATTAAGATCAGCTTTGTACATTAAAATTCCATTCTGCAAGACAAAATGTTCTGGTTTCTCTCGCTTCAGCCTCGGAGAACAACGTTTTGGCCATTTAGAGTACTTCAGTCTATACACAAAGGCACGACATGCGCTGTCATGCTTTTGATACCAAATGATTTCGTCCCTATCCAGCGACAATCTCGGACCGGCCACGCCCGCAGCATTTACCGAATATCCCGGCTCTGGTGGACCCCGATCTCCTGCATCGACGGTCAACTGGCTTTCTTTGTCGCAGTTCACCTTTTCAAGGTCCTGTGTGTCTGGCCGAGTATCAGTAAGGGAGAGGGCCTCCTGACCCCCGCCACCCTCGGGGTCTCCAGTGGGATCCTCCCCCTCACACTGGTCCGGCTCAGCACACATATCTGCTTCTGGAATTCGGGAGAGCATGTCAACATGTTGCATCGCAGCAGCTGCCCGATGCTCTGTGGTAAAGTGGAACTGGCTGACAAACAATCGCCACCTCACAATGCGCGGGTTAATGTTGTCCCTGTTACGCAAGATCTGGAGAGCACTCTTACAATCGCAGATCCACGTAAACTCTTTTCCAGCCAGAAATTTGAAAAATTTCTTCAAGCCAGTCACAAAACTGAATAATTCTAGCTCATAAATAGTCCACCGGGACTGAGCCCTACTATACTTGCTTCCATTGAACGCAATCAGTCGCTCAGTATTCCCCTGAAACTGACAAAGAACCTGTCCTGATCCGACAGTACTGCTGTCGGTATACAGGACAAACCGATCCTCCTGGTGGCGGCTGGGGTACGCCAAAACCAGGTCAGACAACAGCGAGGCCTTTAGTGATGCAAATGTCTGCTCCAATTCCCGATCCCAATAAAACTCCGTCGAGTTTGCCAATTTGACAAGTGGGGCAGAAACAGTAGCGAATGACGGCAGAAATTTCCGAAACCAAACAAAAAAACCATACACCCTCTTGGTTTCTTTCACACTCTTTGGTGGTTCCAGCTCAGAGATGCAGCGAATCCGGTCGGGATCAATAGAAACGCCTTCGGGGGTAATCTGATGGCCCAGGTAAGACAGCTTATTGGTACCAATGTGACATTTTTCGGGTGACAATTTCAGACCAGCTTTGCTCAGCCTGTCCAGTACCGTATGCAGGAGCTTAATGTGGCTGTCGACATCAGGGCTGGCTAGCAGTACGTCATCACTGTAAATGAACACGCCGGGTATGTTTCCCAACACTCTGTGCATCACCAAATGAAGATTGTAGGATGACTGAGAACATCCCATTGGCATTCTTTGAGGATAATACGTCTCACCTAACACGTGAAACGCACAGATCCTGCTGGACTCCTTTGTCAGCTTCAAGTTCCAAAAAGCGTGTTTTATGTCAAGGGAGGAAGCCACTGTCCAGCCACCAAGCGAAAAAAGGAATTCATCGATGGTGGGAAGTACGAACTTTTTGGGCAATAACTTCTTGTTTATCTCCCTCATGTCCTGCACGATGCGAAACTCTTTCGATTTTCGCTTGGGAACAAGGACAACCGGGCTGTTCCAGCCACAAGTTTCGCCCACAGCGATAACGTCACTCCCTCTTAGCCTGTTTAGCTGTTCCTCAAGAATTTTCTCCTTGGCCCAAGGAATCCCGTATGGTTTCGAGAAAACAGGTTTGGATCCAGCCTCAAGCTCTAGTTCTACCTCACCCCCGTTGTAACAGCCGATGTCGCTGTAACCCGTTGAAAATACCTCCGGAAACGACTGCAACAATGAAGCAAGTTTCCCGCGGCTTTGCCCTTGGATTTTCTGACCAATGTCAAACTTTCCCAGAATTTGATCTGTATCAAGACCGAAAAACTGGCTGTCACTACCAGACACAGCATTTGTTTCGGCAGAACCCTCGGAAAGTATGCAAGATACGGGCTCAAAATCAACGTCATTCACTGGCTTCAAATAGCCGATGACGTCACGCCTGCGGATGGTCACAAAACGGCTGGACCGATTCCGTACGCACAGTGGTATTTCCCGATTACTAAATGGTTTCAAAACAGTATCTGTAATATTCACGTCGTCGGAACGCTGACCCGTGAGCACCTAATGCGATTCAAGTTCTAGTTCACCATCTATTTTGACAGACAAACAAGTGACTGATCTAGACGGAACTAGCACTGACTTTGTTATCCTCAATTTAATCTGTCCTGGTACTTGAGTGCAATCAAACACGGCGTTGTGAGTCTGCAAAAAATCCCAACCCAGGATACAGTCGTGGCTCAAACCATCAACAACAATAAATTCAAATGGTACTTCTTCGCATCCATTGGGCGCAGGGACCTTCACGGACAGGTTACACGTACCCAGAGCTTTAAGTCTATGCCCAGATGCAGACACAAGAGAGCAGGCCTGAGATAATTTCTCTCCCTGATTAATCACATTCCAAATTCTACTATCAATCAAACTCTTTTGGCTCCCTGAGTCGAGAAGACAATCATTGACAACAAAACCGTTCAATGAAGCTCTGGTGATAGGTAAAGGCACAGGGCCTACCTGGTGTACCTGTCCGCGCTTCCGTTTGGGCACTGACGTTTCAAATGACCGAAACCACGGCACGACCAGCACTGTACCTGTCTGCGGCCTTGTGAAGACTCAGGTTGGGCTCGAGTGTAGCGTGGAGAGTAGGAATAATCCGTGCGGGACGACTGCCGCTGCCCTGACGGGCGGCGTGGCGGCCGTGGTGATGCCGACCGGCGACTGTCACGCCCATGGGTCCAGCCAGGTCCCACCCGGCGCGGCTCTCCGGTGCCGCCATCTTCAGAGCGACCAGAAGACGACGAGTTGCGACAGCCCCGCCAGGAGCGGTATGGTGAACGCGACTGAGATCGGCCATGACGTCCCACTTGACGGGAACGGGACGAGTCCCGACCTCTGGTCGGCCATTCTTCGCGTGACTTCACTCGAGGCAGTTTACTTGTAACTGGCGTGGAATCGGCCCAGTGAACCTCCATGCATGACTTTCCCATGACCGAGTCGGCATCACTCAACCGAGTAAAAGCCTCCTCCCTGCTCAACTCAGCAACAGCCTCTTCAAATGTACCTGCGCGCTGACGAGATAGCAGACGCCGCTCCTCTGGATCCAAACCAATCAGGAAATGTCGATAGAGGGCGGCCTCATGTGACGGCACACAGATTTTCTTGAGGGAGCCAGATTCGTCAAAAAACTCTGGGCATGCTTGTCTCACCAGTGATCTGACCTGAAGGGCGTACTCCACCACGGACAGAGAGCCCCTCTTCAGTGCACTGAGTTGGGCTGCCGCTGTCTCCGGGCGTCGCTGGGAGCTGAAAGATGAGGTCAGCAGTTCTGATACATCCACCTGGTCGTCATTGCTCTGTACCAACTGTAATGCCAGGCCACGGCACCGAGCGGCAATGATAGACGACAGCTTGTCATCACTGATGTTACCCAGCTTCGAAATCCGGCGGCACTGTTTCAGGAATTCCTCCGGGCATTCCTTTCCATCGTAGACCGGAAAATCACTCAACGATATTGATATAGATGTCATCTCCGACGTCGCCATTTTTCACCGCGGCCCTAGTAGCTATCACCCATCTCACCGCTGCTACCATGTAACCGTGTAACCGCCGAGCCTCCTCCGAGACATCCGCACAGCATGAGTGTCCGATTCCAAGTGTATTCGTTAACAACAACAACGCCCCGCGGCACCAACCATACCGACCGGGCAGGGGCGGTCACAGGGTGGCCACACCAAACTCACAATGCGCACTGGAGCTTATGCTAACAAGAGGTCTCTTCAGCAACCGACGGGTTGTTTTCGCTGCAGTTCTGCAAGCAACAAGAATATAATCTGTAAGGCAAAAATGATGCCACATTAGATCTCCACCGCTCTGCGTATGTGGAGTACGGAATCCTAAACATTAGCTTTATGCCAGGTTATTTATTTACCAAATGGGGACCATGTTTAGTCCCAGCCCCTCCCTATCATCTTCAGCGCTTCGGATCTTCCTCCATTGGGGGTCAGCATTGATCTAACTCTGAATGTCAGGCCTCTTCCTTCGCGGGGAAGAGGCCTGGCCGTGTGCTCCAGCTCCTGCAGGCTGGAGCACACAGATCCAGCCTGCAGGAGCCGGCTGGAGCTGTGTGCTTCTATCCAATGAGTCCCCAACTTGTTTTGTCAGAGAAACTCACTACGAAGATTAGGAACATCGTTGGCTTAAAGATCTTATGAACGATCTTCGGGCAAAATGTTTTAACAAAACTGTTGTTTTTGTCACGACGCTGCTTTGTGAAGCTGTAGAAGACTCCATATATGTGTATACGTCCATGGCCTGTGAGACGTGGGACTTTTCCTTTATTTCTATTATATATATATATATATATATATATATATATATATATATATATATATATATATATATATATATATATTCATGACTTTGAAGTGCAAAGCAATAATAAAGAACATTATTTTTGCCAGCAGTTTGATTACTCCTGTAAAAGCCGATTCAGTTTATTGTAGAACTGTTTCCCAACACAATGTCCGGCTCACAAAATAGTATGACCAAATGGGAACTTGCAGAACAGATTAAACCGAAGCATCCAAAGTCCCATCTCTCATGGGCTAGGCTACATTGGTAACATTACTTGATGGTCAGCTCCAAGATTATTTTAATATGTCATTAATTCGCTGTTCACGAGTTTTGAATTCCAGTGAACATGCTGAATAGAGCAGTACCGTAGTCAGGAGGTTACGACTGTGGATTTCCGAACACCATTGCAATTTCTGTCGGAATATCTGCTGTGCAGAACTGAATGGGAATCATGGCGGCTTAATGGACAAATCATATTTATGAAATATGGGGAGGGAAATTAAAACTGGGGAAGCTAAAACTTTATCCAACGTTTGGACTCAATATTAAAAATATCACGGGGGAATTGCAAAATGTACGACGCCGCTCTAGCATATAAAATGTTTCAGAATTTCCCATTTTTTCCAAAGCTGATGCTATGTTCCCCAGTGTGCGCCGTCGGCAGCAGCTCCTCCGTTGCTAATCTTCTGGTGTTCTCTGCAGAATATGGTGGTGCCGGTCTGGACTTCTCCTACAGCGTGGCTCTTAACGAGCAGCTGGGCACCGTGCACTGCGGGGGCGTTCCCATGGCGGTCGCTGTACAGACCGACATGTCCACCCCGGCTCTGGCCAAGTGAGTCCGCACTCGCCTAACGACCGGCCCCTCCTCTAACTGTCAACAATGCGGAACAGTGCAATGTGGAACAATGAGGTCAGTGCAGACGGATGTGTCATGGGTGATTACATTGACTAGAGCAATGGTTTAAAACCCTTGGTCATGATCCCATGACGATGATTCTTAGGAGAACTGTGAACCCCCGTTTCTCCTATCAATAAATATCATTTAAAATGCCTATGGCCAACCCCTTTTACGATGAGAAAGTGACTAAAACACCAATGTATAATGGTATTACGTCTTGTTTTGAATGGTGTGCACATTTTCTTAGGTTTGTTGCATCAAAATGGCCTTAGCGCGAAGAACATCAAATATTTGAAAATGCATGAAGAATTAGTGCATCAACTTTAGTTAACAACCACTGTCGCTGTCAGGAGGAAACTTCATTACACGTGCCAAGATATTTTAAGCGCGCCGCCACGAATAATTATTTTTCTGAGAAACGGACCCCGTACTGCCGATGACTGCGGGGAGAAGTGAATTTTTAGCATTATGACTATATCTGAAAACGTAACCGACGATGCAATTCACCGACACATTTATGTAGGTCCACGAATGTAAGGGGCTGCTCACACATGATGTCAGCTGCTGAAGTGGTATTGGAATATCGTTTAAAAAAATGCATTTTGTAATGTTGTTAATTTTTCGTCTCGAGTGAAGAAGGCCTGTAAAAAGGCTAAAATACACTACGTTATACTATCCTTTTTAATATGTTGGTTATTGACACTGGCGGACGCAGAGGGGGCCATGGCTCTGCAAAATGGCGAAATTTTCGCCGATTTGGTTGCAGATCAGGTTTTCAGTTGGCTGGTATTGTGGTCTGCCGCGGTTCCAACGAACACAAAACTGACTAAAACGCTGCCCGAACACGATCAGATGGCCAGAGCGGCGGGACATCTTCCGGTGGGTATCTAACTCGTGTTCCGTGATCCGTCCGCCAGGGTGGGTAGTGACCGGCTGAAGCGGGAGTTTTTGGCTGGCTCCATCTCTGGAGACCTGGTCTCCTGCCTGGGGGTCAGTGAGCCCGGTGCCGGCTCAGACGTGGCCTCTATTCAGGTCAGTCGCCCGCTGCTGCAGCTCTTCTTCATAGATCTCGAGCGTTCTCGAATGTGCTGCTGCAAATGTTATTTGCGAATGTTAATGCATAGGCGCAGGAACCGGGAGGGCCAAGGGGGCCACTGGCCCCCCACATTTCTGTGAGGGCCCCCCACAGAAAAGTGGTATTGATATGAAAATACCAGCAACTGTAACATAAAACAAGAAACCCAAACGGACCGTATAGCTTGCTCGGAATACCTCTTATAAAGCTGGCCTGGACTCCTGAGCTGATCTGAGGTCTTATGAGTCGGCCTGGGGCCCCTGAGCTGTTCAGGGACCCCTGAATTAACCTTTGATGTCCTATGAGCTAACCTGGGGCTTCTTGAGCTAATCTAAGGTCCCTCGAGCTGGTTTATGCCCCTCTGAACTGTTGCATGGTCCCTAAGCTGAACTGGGAGCCATCAGCCTGAATGGGCCCCTTGAGCTAGTCAAAGACCCTATACAAGCCGATCTGGGGCCCCTGGGCTGAGCTGGCCCCCAAAGCTAATCTGACGCCCCCTGTGCTAAACTGGGGCTCCTGAGCTTATCTGGGGCTCACGCAGAGTTATAGGGCCCCTGAGCTGAGCTTGAAGTGGCCTCCTTGAGCTGTTCTGAGACGCTACATAAGCCGATCTGGGACCCCTGAGCTGAGCCGGGCTCCTAAGCTGATCTGGTCATCTGAGCTAATCTGTGATCCACTGTGCAGAACTACCTACCCCCCCCCACCTGCCCCCCTTAGATGGACTGGGACCAGTAGAGTAGCCAAGGAGAGTCCAAGGGGTTCGCAGACCCCTCCCCCCGCCCTTGGACCGATCGTAAGCACTCTAAAGGATTCTCTGATCAGGGGCCCCCAGAGTCAGTCTCAGGGGCCCCCGAGATTGGTTCATAGGGGCCCTGAGTCGGTCTCAGGGCCCTCCGCCCCGAGAGTTAGCATTAGGGGCCCCAAGAGTTGGTCTTAGGGGCCCCCGAGAGGTGGTCTCGGGGGCCCCCCGAAAGTTGGTTTCCAGGGCCCCTGAGAGTTGGTCGCAAGGGACCCCCGAAATTCGGTCTCAGAGGGTCCGAGAGTCGGTCTCAGCCTCCCACCCCGCGAGATTAAGTCTCAGACCCCCAAAGTCGGTTTCAGGGGGCTCCTGGAAGTCAGTCTCAGGGGACCCGAAGAGTCGGTCTCAGGGGGCCTCCGAGAGTCGAGCTCAGGGGGGTCACGACATATAGTCTCAGGGGGCCCGAGAGTTAGTGTCAGGGCCAAAAGTCTATCTCAGGGCCCCCAGAAGTCGGTTTCAAGGGCCCATGAGTCAGTCTCAGAGGATCCCAAGAGTTGATCTCAGGGGGCCCCGAGAGTCATTCTCAAGGCCCCCGAGAGTCAGCCTCAGAATCCCCGCCCCCCTGAGAATCGGTCCAAGGGGTCCCTCGAGAGCCTTTCTCAGGAGGCCCCTGGGAGTTGGTCTCAGGGGTCCCTGGGAACTAATCTCGGGATAAGTGATTATCAGATACCCCACCAGTGTTGGTCTAAGGGGGCCTTCTCTCAAGGGCCCCGAAAGCCAATATGGGGCCCGAGAATTAGTGTCATGAGTGCCGCCAAGTGCTGGTCTCAGGGGCCCCTCATAGTCTCAAGGGTGACTCTCTCAGGAGACAATATTTACTTTCAGGGGGCCCCGAGTGATCATCTGGAGTCCTGAGAGTTAGTCTCATTTGCGCAGCAGAGTGATGGTCTCAGGGGGCCGTGGAGAGGTGATCTTGGATGCCCTCGAGAATTGGCCTCAGGTTGTCCCCCCCCGAGTTTTTGTCTAAGGGGCCCCAAGAATCAGCCTCGGGGAGCGCTCAAAAGCTAGTCTCAGAGGACCCCCCCGAAGTCAGTCTCAGGGGCATCTGAGAGCTAATTTTGGGGCTCTTAGAGTAACCCCAAAAATTTCTCTCGAGTTTTGGTCTCACGGGCTCCAAGTTGGCCTTGCACCCCTGAGGGCTAATCTGGGGCCTCCTAGAGAAGGTCTCAGAAGCACCAATTGCTCAGTCTCAGGGACACCCCTGAGTGTTAGTCTCAGGGGCGCCCCCGTGTTAGTCTCAGATTGCTATCGGGAGTCAGTCCCAGGGTCCCCCGAAAGTCAGTCTTAGGGGACCCAAGAGCTAACCTGGATGCCCCCGAGACTATGTCTGGGTCCACCCGAGAGAAAATCTGGGAGGTCTGGTAGGTAGTCTCAGAGGTGCTGCCGAGAATTTGTCTTAGGAGCTCCAAGCTATACTCAGGGGCCCCTCGGGTTTGGTCTAAGAGTCCCCGGTAATAAGGCCCAGGGGCCCCTGACAGCTAATCGGGGAGGGGCCGAAAATTAGCCTCGCGAGTGCCGCTAAGTGTTGGTCTTAGGAGGGCCTCAGAGCTAAACTGGGAATCCTGAGCTTATCTGGGGCTCACTTATACGGCTCCTGAGCTGAGCTGGGGGCCATGAGTTTAAAGTGGCCTCCTTAAGCTGTTCTGAGACGCTATATAGGCCGACCTGGGGCCTCTTAGCTGAGACGGGCTCCTAAGCTGATCTGGTCACCTGAGCTAATCTGGGGCCCGCTGTGCTGAACTGGGGACCCCGAGATGGTCTGGGATCCCTGAATACTTTAGTCACTGAGCTGGAACCGTTGAGCTATTCTGAAACCGTATATCAGCCGACTTGGGACCCTGAGCTTATCTAGACCCCTAAAAGCTAATTTGGGCCCTTAGCTAATCTCAGGCGCCCCCTGATGAACTTAACAGCCCCTGAGCTGGTCTGGGGCACTTGCACTGTTATTAAGTCCGCTGAGCTGAGCTAGGGGCGATGAGTTTGAATGGGCCTCTTGAGCTGCTTTGAGCTCTACACCAGCCGACCTGGGGTCCTTGAGCTGAACTAGACCGCCAAAGCTAGTTCTGGGCGCTAAATTAATATGAGGCCCCTCTGCTGAACTGAGCAGCCCCTGAGCTAGTCTGGCGCCCCCTGCCCAGTTATAGGACCCGCTGAGCTAGCTGGAGACCAGCTGGAGCTTGAGTTGGTCCGTTGAGCTGTTCTGAGACCCTATATCAGCCAACTTGGGGTCCCCTGAGCTGTGCTGGGCCCCACAGCTAATTCGAGCCCTAAGCTAAGCTGAGGCCCCCTGTGCTTATATGAGGCCTCTGAGTTGGTCTGGAGCCCCTGCACAGTTCTAGCGTCCCTGAGCTAAGCTGGGGGCCGATACCTTGAATGGCCCATTGAGCTGGTTTGATACCCTATACCAGCCGACCTGGGCCCCTGAGCTGAGCTTGTCTCCCACAGCTAATATGTGACCCCTGTGCTGAACTGGGGTCCCCAGCTGGTCTAGCCCCCTTGAACTCTGCTAGGGTCACTGAGCTGGGATCCGTAGGCTTAAACGGGTCCCTTGAGCTGTTCTGAGACCCTATATAAGCCAACCTGGGGGCCCCGAGCTGAGCCGGGCCCCTAAGCTAGCCTGGCTTCCTGAGACAATCTGGAACGCCCTGTTCGGAGCTTTTAGGGCCCTGTGCTTATGTGGGGTCCTTTAATAAGGTGGTCCCATGAGCCGGTCCTTTAGCCCATGAGCAGGTTTGGGGCCCCCAGAGCTGACTAATTTGGTTCCTGAGCCATGGTTTGGGCACTGGAGGCATCTATGATGACTTGGCGGCTTCTGAGCGGCATAGGCATAGGAAACGGGAGAGTGGCGGGCCAGGGGGAGCCACTGGCCCTCCACTGTTCTGTGGTGGACCGCTGCAACGCATATACAAATATCAGCAACTGCAATATAAAACAAGAAACCCGGGCGGGCACGACAGCTTGTCTGGGAAAGTCCAGTTTTGGCGTATGCCCTATGCAAACCCCTGGACCGAAAGCGCTTCATGAAAAAGGCCAAGGCACCTACTACCCGAGTGCCCCAGATGGACCCCGAAAACTGGACCCAATCAAACTCTGGCCCAGACCGCTCCCAACACAGAGCGCTAATTCAGACACGCAACCCGCACCACAAGCCGAGCAGCAGCCGTCCCTCGGTCATCAACGGGCGTGAAGAGCCGTCTACAGGCCGTCTTCCACTACGAAGTGAAAAAATATCACCACAGAGCTATTCGATGCGAGGGAACTGTTGGAAAAGACGTAACTAACATTTAATGTATGGAAATACCTAGTGTAGGCCGGTGTGTATGCGTGTATTATCGACACCAAATGAACAGTTTTAAAACTGCTCATAATTATGGGCCCCTTGGGCTGGGGCCCCCCTTGAGGTGGGCCCCCTCTGGGGTTGGCCCCCCACATTTCAACCGGTTCCTACGCCCCTGTGTTAATGTGTGCGTTAATGTTAATGTTTGCTAATGCTGCGAATGTCTGCGGGTGTTAATTCTAACACAATTTTCTTTGTTTTGTTGTTGAAAGAGAATGTTTTATTCAGTCAGATCAATATCGATTTTGCATTAGTACTGCTGTGATTTGATTTTTCGATATTTGGTCACGATTGGTAAATTTATATCGCCGTCGATTTATTTGTTCATGTCGGGTCGCGCATCACCAGCGTTGGCTAAAACTCTCTGATTCCACTGTGGAAAACTCATTGAATTAAATGCCATGACGCACTTGTCCCACATAGCTACAGCTTTGCTGTGCTTTTAATTTGTTTAGGGTATTTATCAGCCGTTGTGACCCCCTGGTTTATGACGATGTTCCAGACGTGGGCGGAGCGGAAGGGGGACGATCTGATCATCAACGGTCAGAAGATGTGGACGACCAACGGTTGTCAGGCCGACTGGATTTGCCTGCTGGCCAACACCAACAAAGGCCCGCCGCACAAGAACAAGTCACTCATCTGTGTACCCATGAATACAAAAGGTTCGGCTCAGCAGAATGCTAGGGTCACACACTGGGGGATTCACGGGGTCAAGGGGACTGTGACCGCCAAAGGCCGAAAACGAGTAATTTACCACACCAAGGATCGCCCATAAATATAACGTTAGCTAATATTTGTTAAAATCTGTAAGGAACCAAATGGACCTCTCCCCCAGGATCTGATAAAAGCGAAGTTGTGCGTAATGGAGAACATACTATGATTTTTACTTGCCCCCTGCTCGAGTTCAAAGACCGCACTCTATCCTTAGGGACACTGGACAGTATTTTCTACACCAAAGGAAGTCCTGTCACGCTCAATTCTTCTTCTCCCCCGTTTTCTAGCATCTTGATCGAGTTGTTCCATCCCTCATTCCCACCCAAATTCGGTCCTGGATTCGCATTCGGCTACGCATTAGGTGATGCGATCTTCTAGATCTTCAGCATGGAGGAAAATGATGATGTCATGTGGATGAATGAAAAATGTCTATCATCGACAAGTTCTTATGCTAGTGCAAACTTCGCGCTTTCATTGCAGGAATAATTTTAGTGAATTTGCGCAAATGCTGATTACATTGTCATCAAAACTATTTTTAGACTTACTTGTTTCCAGTAGCATGTATCTGTATTGTTTTGCCGGTTACCGCCTGTAGTCGGTGCCCCATCTCTCATTACCTATTTCCTCGCACCTTGACGTGACGCCACAGGCATCTCTGTGGCGAAGCGGATCGACAAGATGGGCATGCGTTGCTCGGACACGGCTCAGCTCTTCTTCGAAGACGTGCGGGTGCCGGCCGCCAACATCATCGGCCAGGAGGGCCACGGCTTCACCTACCAGATGCTTCAGGTAGCGATGGAATGGATGCATGAGTTTGTCCAGTGAGTGTGGATGTAGTTGTCGTAAGCTGTTCGGGAGAGCTGTGTTCCGGCTGTATCCTATGTCAGGAATTGTCAAGAATGTTTTTTTTCATGAAAATACAGGCACGATTATCGGAAGCATGAGTTTTTTATTAGTCATAAGGCTATGAACCATTTCACTTCGTAGCCCTCGAGCGTGTCCGCAACTCTTTCTCGGGCGCTGGGTTTTGTACTGCACTTGAGTTTCAGGGCTGAGTTCCCGTGCGCCTCAGTTGCCAGCCTCAAATTTCCCTTACTTCAGTTCCAGTTTCGGCCCACCTATACGCCCCAGATTTCACCCCCATCCCGGTCCCTCGTCTCAGTCGAAACTCTTGTCCCGCTCCCTGGTCTCAGGCGAGGCTGTCATCCCCCTCCCTCGTCTCAGTCGAAGCTGTTTCCTCGCTCGTTCATCTCAGTCGAAACTGTCACCCCGCTCCCTCATCTCAGTCGAAGCCGTCACCCCGCTCCCTCGTCTCAGTTGAAGGTGTCACCCTGCTCCTTCTTCTCAGTCGAAACTCTCACCCTGCTCCTTCGTCTCAGTCGAAGCTGTCGTCCCGCTCCCTCGTCTCAGTAGAAGTTGTTGTCCTGCTCCCTCGTCTCAGTTGCAGTTCTCAGGCTCGTCCTTGCTTCTAGTTCCAGGAGGAGCGCCTGGCGGCACTAGCCCTGGCGCTGGCGCCGATGGATCTCATCCTGCAGTCGACCATTGAGTACACCGGCCAGCGGCAGGCGTTCGGCAAGTCCATCCTGGACAACCAGGTGGTGCACTTCACGCTGGCGGAGCTGAAGACGGAGGTGGAGCTGCTGCGGTCACTGCTGTACCGCGCCACGCGTGAGTCCGGGACAGATGCCCAAAAGCGCCGCGGCAGTCAGTTTCAGTTCATTGTAAACTCGATGGCCGCGCATCGCTTGTGTATTGTTGCGTTACTTGTAAGATGACTGTGCAGTGTATCTGAACTTGCCTTCATCATTTTCTTAGCAATGGTAAATGCGAGGAAAATGGAAATGATAACATGTTGCTTCTTTGCATACCGTTTCATGCGCTCTCACTCGCTTGACCTGTTATTAACTCTGGTTTCCAAACATAACTTGTGTATTAATAGAAGCGTGCGGAAAGAGCATTTCTCGGTTGGTGTATTATTCTTCTGGAGCTATTTCAGTGATGTCTCGTTCTCGTAATGAACCCCCATACACAGACACCAATCTCAGCACGTCAGCCGCACGTCAGCCCTGCTGACGCGCTGACGTTCCTGCCGGTAGAGTCGTATGTGGCTGGTGAAGACGTCACTGAGCTGGCATCCATGGGGAAGCTGAAGTCTGGCCGGGTGGTGAGGGAGGTGGCCGACAAGTGCCTCCAGTACTGGGGCGGCATGGGCTTCACGAATGAGGTTAGCGAAGGAGAACGCAGCCGCTCAAAACGCGTTAATGATGAGGGTTGTAGCATCACGAAGAGAGCGACCTTCGTTGTCCCCGTCCGTGATATGGTTATTTGATGGGTTGCCGGACTATAGGCGTCCCCTCGCGATCAGTGTGTACGTGCCTTATTTGTCACATTCTGGCACGCCAAGCTTCAATGTACCGATTCTTCGCCCTCCATTATAGCAGGGATAACTCGGTTGTCGGTGGCTGCAGTAAATGGGTCACAAAGCGTTGCGCTCGCCTGATATGTAGGTGCGTCTGGGTTGTGAACTGTTCTATTTCGATGCAGAATGGGCAGCATGCGTCGTCCACAGATCACTGGAAATGTGTATGGCGGGGTATGACACTGCGCAATCAGCTGGAGTCCTAGACAATGGCTCATGCTTGACTGATAAGTTCAGGGTCACTGTGACTGCTGTCGAAGATAGGGCTCGTCCAAGTGTGGTACCACAGTATGGAAAGAGCCTGAAGGTATATAGTTTATTTGGAGCTCCGTTAGGCCAAGTGTCCTGAACAAAGCATTTGGTTGGGTGTTAAGTAATGATCCGACCCAATCAAACATCGCCCGCTATTGGGTCATACTTTACTACCATCTCTTACGTTCCGACCGACGAGTTTTTCAGGCTCCGACACAACCTAACCAGAAAATGTTTGTGAGCGCCAGTGGGTGAGTGCCTTTGCTGACCACTGACCTGGCCTGACCTACCGTTATTCGAGACATGCGACTCCTGTCTCATGTCACTGACCCTAACTGAAGGTGTTGATGAGCCGGTTGTACCATACCCTGAGGCTTCTCTCCGTTGTCACTGAACTGACCTGACCTAACTTTCAGGTGTTGGTGAGCCGGTTGTACCGTGACCTGAGACTGCTCTCCATTGGGGGCGGCGCCGACGAAGTCATGCTGAGTATCATCGCCAAATACATGGGAACACTGCCCAAACCCAAGAAATAAAAATCAGGGTACTATCAAGTGACAACTGCCAGTGTAACGAAGAAGGTATCAGAATCGATATGTGATATGATGCAATTATGGAATATGTGTAATTATACCGGTCTGTTGTATGGTATGACGAATTTCCACCCCGCCAAAATTGTGTAAATTCTTAGTGTTCTGTGGCCAGCAATATCATATGCATATGACGGCAGTGAAGACCTGTAACAACTCGTTTATATTAACTATGCCCATAGGCAAGGGCCGTACTGTAATGTACTACATGTGTATTATTCAGCTTCTGGGCTTCTCATGGTTGTACCAAATTACTAGCAAAAGACAATAATTGGCTTATCACAGAAGTGGTTATACCCCACCAGATAGTCCAATTCATTACGGGAGCGAATATTCCCATTTTTCCTAGGTCGTTGTCAACAACAACTGTGGCATGTGCATCACAATATCCTATTTTTGCCTATCCTCATCCCTACCGTCTCCTTCCATAGCTTCTTGTCATCTCATACTCATTGCGACAACGTTTGAAAAGCCACCTTACAAGTGTGGAAGAGCTTGAAATACATGAAATGAAATGTCCGGTTAAGCTGCCCCCTAGACTGTGTCCTCCACTGGCTGAGTAGGATAGAATGCACACTGTCACCATCGTCGCCAGGAAAGCCGGAGTCGATGGGTGATTCCCCGACGCTGTCTTCCAACAATGCAATCCGCCGCTAGCTGTGTGACATGCCGGCAAAGTATAAGCAGTCTCATTTGTACAATGTGTGGTTACTGCCGCGCAAAGCGGCCAAAATACCCGTGCACGGCGCATTGTCATCGGCCTATGGGTGTGTGTGTGTGTGTGAACGGACCTCAGTTGGTATTCGCTGGAACCTTTTAGCTGATTAAAAACGGAGACGGCTGGCCGAATTGTGTGTCAAGGTATCGGCGGCGTCGATGGGGAGGGGGGGGGAATCGCTCATGTGAGCGGCGGCGTGTCGCGACGAATTTTTCGTAGTATACGTGATTGCTCCATTTTCGAGAAGCAGTGGATGTGCCGTTGGGTGTAGTGAGGACTCTGTTGATTTAACTATGATTGCTTGATGACTGATCTGGTAAGTGTTTTTTGCATATCCCGAGGTATAGAAATATCATACCGTCTGCTGTCTATGCTCAGGAATATAATCAGTGGTTTTCTAGTGTCGCTGAAGTTTCTGGATTTCTGAGAAATATTTATGAGGTTATTGGCAAGGCCGGTATGTTTGTAATTTTTCTTGCTTAACACTCTAAACTGCATTAGGAAAGTACGTCCACTGCGAAGACAAACAAAAATATAGGCAGTCTACGGTGAAAATCGTGAGTCGGGGTTGATTTTTATGAATGATGCTTCTAATAACAACACAAGTGGGTACGGAATATATTTTCTGCGCTGCAAATGATTGTTTTTGAAAGGTGTGTCGTCGGATGCTGCACTGTGGGCTTAAACTCAAATGGGTCCCGGCCATTCAAAGCGCAAGAACGTCAATAAAACGAACTTGCTAGAAGATATGGTTTGAACATACCGCATTAGGGTCTGCGGACCTCCCTTACCACCTCGCCGGAGGGCGAAGCCCGTCACAACCGGTGCCTACGGACCAACTGCTGAGGTCATATGGCGTCGCGAACTCTCACCATGTTCGAAAGCTATATCGGGGATCAGGAAGATCTTAAGCAATATTCCCGCCTGGGATATGAACCCTGGTCAGCGGCGTGCAAGTTCAACGCACAACCTCGCGGTAACTGCATCCCGTGTCACAGTCGAAGCTTGATGTAGCTGCGTAGAGAAAGTTACGCCAAGTGCTAACCCATACCCGAAGCTGTAAAGTCCTCTAGCTGTACACACCACCATCGTTTCAGCAAATTTTGAAATGATGTACCATGCAATGCTCAGCTAATAGCATAACTATCAGCCGGGTATTGCATGAGTGCATGTAGCTTGTGGCAGGTATGATCTAGCGTTCAATGACACCCCCACAAGACAGCATACTCCTCCCCCTTTCCTCCCCTCCCATGTTACGCTCGTCGTTCCCGTGAGGTGTCGTTTCTCTTTGCACCCCTCACTCTCGGCCGTACTTTTCAGCTGTCCGGTTAGAAGGCTCGCCTCGTAAAACTGCCAGTGAGGTATTAATCCGGCATTGACAGGCCTGTGTGGGGAGGGGGGCGCTGTTTTCAGACTGACTCGCGCCCAGATGGGGGTGAGAAGGCACTGCCACGCCCCGTCACTGTCAGTTCCGCCCCTCTTCCGCCGCTATGAATTTCAATCTGGCGGCGAGGGGGATTCATGCAAATCATCCTCGACCGACGCCCGCTGAAAACCGACAGCCGGCCTCCAATGAGCGAACTGAATGAATTCGTTGTACTATTATTCATTGCATACTATTTCTCTGGTACTTGCATTATATTGGCAGTGTTGCTACATAGAAACATATGAGCAACATATGCTCGTATAAGCATTGATATGTTTATTAAATGTGCCCAGGTGTGTGCGTGCGTGTACCAGTCTGTGCGAATGCATACGTGCGATAGTTATTAGCTTTCTTGGTTAGCGATGATAAAAGCAAGTATCTGGCCGCAAAACTACATCAGAGAGAAAGACCACAAAAATGAAAAGGGGCAGTCCACCTTCAACCTGTTACTGACAAGGGAAATTCCCTCTAGAGCCAAAAACTCATCGTATTCGGGTCCATTGTTGCCTTATTCTCTGAGTGTTTTTACCATTGTCCGATGTATTCCCAATGGGCTGAAATCGGGAACTGTTTATGAGGAGATTGGAGCCAAGTACTCTTGGCGCTTCTATTCTGACGCGTGTACCTCCTGCAGAGAAGCAGTCTGGGCTCAAGCTTGACTCCACGAGCGGGTACCCGATCCGCTCAACTAGCCGCACCAATGTTTATTTAGAACAATTGAACTTTACCCGAAGATGAACAAGGCCTTGGGATACAGCTTCCATGTTATGCCGTAGGTGCAATCCATAACAATGTCACCCTGCATCTGTAGTGGGGATTTTCGAAAAGGTTTGGTAGTGTCCAAATTTGGAATGATATCAATAGCGTCTTGCGGTAGTGACCCAAAACCCTAAAAGGATGATGAAGCAGAAGACAGTATAAGAGCTAAAGTACCTGATATTCACCCGAAAAAACACCATTGAAAGAAAACAGCAGTCAAGATAGGTATAAAATGGACAATGGCTCTGAAAACGCTTAAAGTCTAAAAAGACCAGCTAAACTGATTTTCCGTAATTCTGACGAGGCTGCGTCGACATCTGAAACAATTTAGAAATTCGGTTAAACTTTTAAACTTATAGACTTTCAGAGTCAGACCTGCATTTTGAGACCGCCACAATCGCGTGGTCGGACCAGTTCGCTTACATTGGAGACCGATGGGTGACGTCATAATGTCATATAAACGGGGTGATATGTCAGGATAACCTCACAGAAGGTCAGGGTCAAATGTCACATGTCAAGGTAATACCAGCACTTTCAAGGTCATTGTCCCCAGTGCTTCTGGTTAAATGACATACCCAGTCTGACCTATATTATGCTATGACCGCATACTTAAATTAACCTAATTTAAAGATCAAGATCGATAGTCATGAGTTGAAAGTCAATCTTCAATTCTTTCCCAATGGTTAATATAGTGCTAGTGATATTATACATTATAGGATGTATACCATATTGTAACGTCATAGGTTAATGACCTTCAATGACCTTCACCCAAAATGCTTTGCAAAGATTCTTTGAGCTTTCCCTCCATAACCCATAGTCCCCATTTAGCATGTTCCCGACTTTTTCCGTATAGTTACGGCATTTCGCAACAGGTTGCAAGCAGGGATGCGGAGCCGGAGCCGGAGCCGGTCGGAGCCGACCATTCTGCCCGGAGCCGGAGTGGGAGCCGGAGCCGCCGAAACACTTATGATCGGAGCCGGAGCCGTCAGAAAGGGTCCGGCTCCGGCTCCCAAAGAGCTCCAAAATTACCAAAAATCAAACGTGAAATGGTCACATTTTACCTCGTGAGATGTCGCATGGAAACACCTTTATTCACCTGAAATATTACATTTTCTCAATATCTTATTTATATCGATATTAAAGGGAATATGGCACCTTGGTCGAATCCTGTAATTTAGTGTAATTAGGCGTACTTTTAGCCGAAAATAATGAAACCACTCATGATTTCTCTGAAAAATGTACAATAAGCTCAATATTTGGTTTTTAAAAATACTCCTCTAGAAAAAGAAATAAATATCATACTGTGGATGATGTCACGATCTGGCAACCACTACCATACTTGAAACGCTTCAAGGGCTTCGATTGGCTGATGCTCATCGTGACGTCAGCATATGTCGTCACACCGGCAGCTCACAACAATGGCCGCCGGTGACGGGGGGCTGAGGGGGCTGGTGTCAGGTAGGTTTTAGGTTTTTTCTACGGAAATATCGAGTTCCAAGACAAATCAAATATGGAGTACCGGGTTTTCCGACCTGCTTTACAACTTGGCTATCTCAGTTAAAATCACGTTGTGAATGTGCCACATTCCCTTTAATGAAATATTGCAACTAGGGTGTTCCGTAGACGGTCTCACTCTCGGGCAGGTAATGCGCCCCGGCCATTTAGCATGGGCAGAAATTGGCAACAAATGAAAGCATTGGCGGACACTGGCGCATCCATGAGGGGGAGCAAAAAAGGCATTTGCCCCCAAACTGCCCAGTTTTTGGCGACTTTCTTAAAAAACCATATGTTTTTCACGATTTACTCCATACCGTCGGCCTGCATCCGCCCCTGTTGACAGACGCAGTGGGGATGCCATTCCGGTCATCCCCCCCAAAGCCCTGGAAGGGGGCACACTATCTTTTGGCCCCCAAAGGCCGAAGAAATTGTTTGAAAAAGGTGTTTACACTAGGTCTGTCGAGCAATAAAATCTTTGCTCCCACCTCCCCCCCTCAGGAGAGCTATCATGTACTCGGAGAAGTAGTTTATACTAGGTCTGTCGAGAACCCAGGGCAAAAGGCGCAGAAAACAGCATCCCCGTTACTCGATGCGTCACTAGCCGACTTCAAAAACTTGGGTCGCCTAAACAGGGCGACCGTATGCGACATCTTAGATAGATATCCAGCCATCATCCAGCCGGCTAGCCTGGTAATGGCCGCGCTACCAGTTACTCAGGTGTCCGTGGAGAGGTTATTCTCCGCGATGAAGCTACTGCTTACTGATCTCAGGTCCAGACTTAGAGCAGACATATTGGAGGCAATGTTGCTGTTCCGCTCCAACCGCGATTGGGTGGTGTAGTGAGCGAACCAGCTGCTGAGCCCTGGGCAGTAGGGTGGTTGGTTCCGATTTTTCTCGAAAAGGAATTATGCCATCAGTCTATCTGATGTGTTTTTCGATGTTGAACACTGTTAACTTAGAGTCGTTCAAACAAACTTTTTTCTTTTCAGACTCTAACCCACTTTTTGCCATTATATATTCAATTCTGATTTCAATGAGCTACATTCCAAGCGTCTACGACAGCGGGAAAGATCGCCTCAAAACGGTTAAAGACTTCATGTTTCGGGCGCTATTGGCCGCCCGGCGTTGCAGTCTCCCCTTGTTAAATTGGGATATAAGGGGTGCATAACCTACCAGTAAAGCCAACGTGGCATGTGCGTGCGTATAAGAGCGGTAAATGGGATTTAATATGCAGGCACTTACTTGTTAGATGTGTTTTTAGCGCAATAAAAATACATGTTATTCCACAAAAGACCTGAAATTAAATGATTCAGCACCCTTGTACTTTAAATCCCGACAGAACATAAATGCCTTCCGGAGGCGAACCTTTCTCTAGCAATTATCGCTGGAGAACGTCGTGAGGCAGGTGCTTCTCCATATTCTCCTGCGAACTATTTAAGAGCTCTGGTACTGATAAAAGAATATACTGTTTCATATTTTTATCCTTTAGGTGGCTCACGAAATCTTCCACCAGCTTCACACCACGTTCTGTGGGAACGTTCACGACAGTAAGTTCTGGAATACCTTGAAACAGGGGAAGCTATACCAGCTTCTCAACGGAGCCATTTCTGGTCAGAATATTTCAGATTCAGGCAATCGATTACCAGCCAGCTGTCAGGAGTAACAAGCTGGCTGAGGCTTAGTACCGACCATTTGCAGGGCTCTTCATAGCCTCTATCGGAAACTTAAGCCTGCCCTAGTCAAATGTGAATCGTTTGCTGTTTTGGCCAATTGTTGTGTGACTGGCTCCTTACCTCCACGATGGTGGTTCTCACCAGCGCGACAGAATATAACATTCTGTGCACAGATACCACAGCTGATGACAAATTGACTTCAGCACATTCAGGGCAATTTCTATATTAACTTAATGAAAGCACTGCATTGCATTTTATGGATAGCTTTGAGGCTCATAGAAGGCTCTAAAGCTGACTATCCGCGACGGAGGAACCCAAATGCATGGTTTAGAACCACTTATAAGGAAAGCCGCTAACTATTTCGGAGTCTGAGTGGCTCAGTCGGTTAGCGCTTGCGCTCGACTTGGCCAATGACATTCATTATGTGCTGGGTGTCGTGGGTTCGAGCCCACCCAGAGGCATTATCTGGCGCCCTGCTCTAGCCCGAGCTAATTCTTTCCCTCTCTCCTCTGATACCATATGACCTGAGCAGTCAATGCGTTGTTAAACTCTAAAAATTATAATATTCTGTATTTAAATATCTTCTGGAATGATGAACGGAATCTGACACAGTAGTAGCAGGCACTTCATGCCATAAATGTCCTATATTCCATAATATGGCTCGCTGGTGAGCTCCGGGTCTTCTAAACAGACAGTTGTTGGAGACAACCTCTCCTGACAGCCACACGTAAACCAGCTAGCGCAATTCGAGATAATACTCCGGTATTGTGTAGAGGCGCTGAAGTCAATGTGCAAACGCAACTGTTAGGTATTTGTGACCAGAAAGTTATAATATGCTTCGCAAATAAGAATCACAATGCTGAAGGTAAAAAGGCAGTGTTACAGTACATGGCCTAAACAGCAAAACCATCCACCTTTCAGCAGGGATGCGGAGCCGAGACAATTTTGGACGGCTCCGGCTCCGGCTCCAGTCCGGGGTTATGATTTCGGCTCCGGCTCCGGCTCCGGCTCCGGGTTCAAGTGTCCTAACGGCTCCGGCTCCGGGAAAAATAGTCGGCTCCGACCGACTCCGGCTCCGGCTCCGGCTCCGGCAATGTACCTACATCCAAAATGTGATCGAAACGTTCTCAAGGGCGTGAAAGCCCATCAGATACAAAGTGACTATGTATTTGTACGATTGAAAAATGGCGACTGGATGAACGAACGCTCTTGACCAGATGCCAAAGGCCAGTGAACCTCAAAACTGGACCAACCTACACTGCAGTGCAGTCGTATGGCAAACTGCACTGCACTGTTATGGCAAACAGAAATATGGGTCAGTCATGCCCGCAAACCCACATAAAAAAATTAAAGATACAACGATCAAGTAAAACTTGGACAGCCCGCAAAGAAAAACCTCGATGAGCTAACAGCAGGGTGGTTCAAATTTTTTTCAGATTCGAACCCACTTTTTTCCCATTAAATATTCAATTCTAATTTCAATGACCCACATTCCAAGCGTCTACGACAGCGGGAAAGATCGCCTCGACACGGTTAAAGATTTCATGTTTCGGGCGCAATTGGCCACCCGGCGTTGCAGTCCCCCTTGTTAAATTGGGATGAAAGGGGTGCATAACCTACCAGTAAAGACAGCCTGGCATGTGCGTGCGTATAAGAGCGGTAGATGGGATTTAACATGCAGGCATCTACTTGTCAGATGTATTTGCAGCGCAATACAAATACATGTTATTCCACAAAAGACCTGAAATTAAATGATTCAGCACCCTAGTACTCTAAATCCCGACAGAACAGGAATGCCTTCCGGAGGCGAACCTTTCTCTAGTAACTAACGCTGGAGAACGTCGTGAGGCAGATGATTCTCCCTATTCTCCTGCGAACTATTTAAGAGCTCTGGTACTGATAAAAGAAGATCCTGTTTCATATTTTTACCCTTTAGGTGGCTCACGAAATCTTCCACCAGCTTCACACCACGTTCTGTGGGACCATTCATGACAGTAAGTTCTGGAATACCTTGAAACAGGGGAAGCTATACCAGTCACCAGCTTATCAACGGAGCCATTTCATCTCAGATTCAGGCGCTCGAATACCATCCAGCTTTCAGGAATGAGAAATTGAGAGAGGCTTGGTATCGAGCCGAGCTCTTCATAGCGTCTGTCGGAAACTTTAGCCTACCTAACTGAAAGGTGGATGGTTTTGGTGTTTAGGCCAGGTACTGTATCACTGCCTTTTTACCTTTAGCATTGTGATTCTTATTTGCTAAGCAGATTATAACTTTCTGGTCAAAAATAACAGTTGCGTTTGCAGATTGACTTCAGCGTCAATATCGGAGTATTATCTCGAATTGCGCAAGCTGGTTTACGTGTGGCTGTCAAGAGGGGTTGTCTCCAACAACTGTCTGTGTAGAAGACCCGGAGCTCACCAGCGAGCCATATTATGGAATATAGGACATTTATGGCATGAAGTGCGTGCTACTACGGTGTCAGATTCCGTTCATCCTTCCAGAAGATAGTTAAAGACAGAATATTATAATTTTTGGAGTTTAACAACGCATCAACTGCTCAGGTCATATGTCATCAGAGGAGAGAGGGAAAGAATTAGCTCGGGCTAGAGCAGGGCGCCAGGTTCTGCCTCTGGGTGGGCTCGAACCCACGACACCCAGCACATAATGAATGTCATTGGCCAAGCCGAGCGCAAGCGCTAACCGACTGAGCCACTCAGACTCCGAAATAGTTAGCGGCTTTCCTTATAAGTGGTTCTAAATCATGCATTTGGGTTCCTCCGTCGCGGATAGTCAGATTTAGAGCCTTCTATGAGCCTCAAAGCTATCCATAAAATGCAATGCAGTGCTTTCATTAAGTTAATATAGAAATCACCCTGAATGTGCTGAAGTCAATTTGTCATCAGCTGTGGTATCTATGCAAAGAAAGTTATATTCTGTCGCGCTGGTGAGAACCACCATCGTGGAGGTAAGGAGCCAGTCGCACAACAATTGGCCAAAACAGCAAACGATTCACATTTGACTAGGGCAGGCTTAAGTTTCCGATAGAGGCTATGAAGAGCTCTGTAAATGGTCGGTACTAAGGGTCAGCCAGCTTGTTACTCCTGACAGCTGGCTGGTATTCGATTGCCTGAATCTGAAATATTCTGACCAGAAATGGCTCCGTTGAGAAGCTGGTATAGCTTCCCCTGTTTCAAGGTATTCCAGAACTTACTGTCGTGAACGGTCCCACAGAACGTGGAGTGAAGCTGGTGGAAGATTTCGTGAGCCACCTAAAGGATAAAAATATGAAACAGTATCTTCTTTTATCAGTACCAGAGCTCTTAAATAGTTCGCAGAAGAATATGGAGAAGCACCTGCCTCACGACGTTCTCCAGTGATAGTTACTAGAGAAAGGTTCGCCTCCGGAAGGTATTCCTGTTCTGTCGGGATTTAGAGTACTAGGGTGCTGAATCATTTAATTTCAGGTCTTTTGTGGAATAACATGTATTTGCATTGCGCTACATATACATCTGACAAGTAAATGCCTGCATTTTAAATCCCATCTACCGCTCATATACGCACGCACATGCGACGCTGTCTTTACTGGTAGGTTATGCACCCCTTATATCCCAATTTAACAAGGGGAGACTGCAACGCCGGGCGGCCAATAGCGCCCGAAACATGAAGTCTTTAACCGTTTTGAGGCGATCTTTCCCGCTGTCGTAGACGCTTGGAATGTAGCTCATTGAAATCAGAATTGAATATATAATGGCAAAAAGTGGGTTAGAGTCTGAAAAGAAAAAAGTTTGTTTGAACGACTCTAAGTTAACAGTGTTCAACATCGAAAAACACATCAGATAGACTGATGGCATAATTCCTTTTCGAGAAAAATCGGAACCAACCACCCTACTGCCCAGGGCTCAGCAGCTGGTTCGCTCACTACACCACCCAATCGCGGTTGGAGCGGAACAGCAACATTGCCTCCAATATGTCTGCTCTAAGTCTGGACCTGAGATCAGTAAGCAGTAGCTTCATCGCGGAGAATAACCTCTCCACGGACACCTGAGTAACTGGTAGCGCGGCCATTACCAGGCTAGCCGGCTGGATGATGGCTGGATATCTATCTAAGATGTCGCATACGGTCGCCCTGTTTAGGCGACCCAAGTTTTTGAAGTCGGCTAGTGACGCATCGAGTAACGGGGATGCTGTTTTCTGCGCCTTTTGCCCTGGGTTCTCGACAGACCTAGTATAAACTACTTCTCCGAGTACATGATAGCTCTCCTGAGGGGGGGAGGTGGGAGCAAAGATTTTATTGCTCGACAGACCTAGTGTAAACACCTTTTTCAAACAATTTCTTCGGCCTTTGGGGGCCAAAAGATAGTGTGCCCCCCTTCCAGGGCTTTGGGGGGGATGACCGGAATGGCATCCCCACTGCGTCTGTCAACAGGGGCGGATGCAGGCCGACGGTATGGAGTAAATCGTGAAAAACATATGGTTTTTTAAGAAAGTCGCCAAAAACTGGGCAGTTTGGGGGCAAATGCCTTTTTTGCTCCCCCTCATGGATGCGCCAGTGTCCGCCAATGCTTTCATTTGTTGCCAATTTCTGCCCATGCTAAATGGCCGGGGCGCATTACCTGCCCGAGAGTGAGACCGTCTACGGAACACCCTAGTTGCAATATTTCATTAAAGGGAATGTGGCACATTCACAACGTGATTTTAACTGAGATAGCCAAGTTGTAAAGCAGGTCGGAAAACCCGGTACTCCATATTTGATTTGTCTTGGAACTCGATATTTCCGTAGAAAAAACCTAAAACCTACCTGACACCAGCCCCCTCAGCCCCCCGTCACCGGCGGCCATTGTTGTGAGCTGCCGGTGTGACGACATATGCTGACGTCACGATGAGCATCAGCCAATCGAAGCCCTTGAAGCGTTTCAAGTATGGTAGTGGTTGCCAGATCGTGACATCATCTTAGTTTTACCCCATCTTTAAAGGCCTGGGTGCTGTAGGGTCCACCCACCCGACTGGAGAGGAAAAAATATATTTTAAAGGTTTTGCGCAGTGGAGGACCCCTGGCCAGTCTCATACTACCCATTAACCACCCATCCAGTGGCCCCAGGCATTGTGTCCATGGATGCATACACTTTTTGGCCCAAGGGGCCACCGGTGCCCACCGGGGCCTCCTCTAGGGGGCAAAAATGAGATTTTTGGGCTGCAAGGTCAATTTCAAGGTCAAATTGCACACAATTTAGGATTTTCCCAGATATACCACCCATACCCCCTAGTAGTCGAAGGTACCGACTAACACCTCAAAGAATTTCAGAAAAATCGTTGGCACCATTTTTGAGAAAATTTTAAATATTTAATTTTCCGAAAAATCTCCGTTGACTTAACACGTAAAATTTCACGTGCAGATTGCACGTGCTTCGAAGTTTTCCTGGGGTAGTGACCCATATCACGGGGTAGGTCCCCATGGGTACTAATTCGATATTAGTATCACGTGAATTAGTATCACGTAATAATTCACTCGTAGACGTGAATTAGTATCACGTCTACGAGTGCTTAATAGGTAGTTTTTGGTTAGCATTTTAGCTGCAGTCGACGGAAAAATAGTAAATAAGAATAACAGAAATATTCAAATAACCGATTAAGGTACTTCAGCGAGTTTTTCACTGTTAATCATAAGCTAGTGTTTGGCTGAAATAATAGAAAAGACTGTCAAAAATACTGCTTTAGGTTTGTCGTATTGTCGGCATTACTTTTAGGTTAGAGGTACCAATATGGTTGTTGTCACGACATCCAATCTTATTTTTAACGATTCATTCTAAAAGGCATTTTTGTGTGAAGCTCAATTCGAGGTCTGGCTATACTAGGACTGAGAATTATTGATATTTACTCCACGATTCTGATGAAGGGCTGTGCCCGAATATATAATCTGCAGTGTTTTTTACATTTCCGGATTCGAGGGGAGAGGCCAGGGAACATCTAAAAAAAAAAATGACGCCAAAATGTCATGGAACTAGCCAAAACACGACTGTTTTGGATAGATTGAAAAGGGTAAATCAGTCAACACATGCAAGTACTTAACATCAGAGAAATCAGCGGAGCCTGTGATATATGATACCATGTGCAAGTTAAGAATTATTGGAGTCAAAAATTAATTTGTTATACCCACTGGTTTTGCCGTGACGAGTGAGCCCTGGTTGAACGCAGATTAAGTTCCTCGCCTCCCACAATCGCCGTGGGACGAAGAGTGGCATAGTGACTTTGGAAGAATACATACAATTTGTGCTGCCGGAATAATTTGGGAGATACCTTTTGAACGCGTTTATTGAGTTCCATATTATCAAGGACTGGTCCCAGATATAAGAGTAAATAAAAGGTGAACAGGCCGGTGGCTTGGATGAGGATGGTGTGACAGGGCTGAAAATTCTGAAAACTACAGTAGTTCTTTATTTAAACTAATTAGTAGAAATCCTGGTTTAGGGGACTGTGCTTTGAGCTCAGGGGCACATGCCTATTTATCATCCATTCCCAGAATCCACCAGTATAATAAGCAATTTATATAACCAGGGGTGCCCAGGCATCACAAGCCGTTTTAGCGATGCCTCATTCCTCGTTAGCTCCATTTTACAAGGAGAGTTTCCATTGTGTTCTTATTACCCATCTATTAAAGACTAGCTCTGAGGCCCCGAAGTCTGGATCAGAGCCCTCCAGAGCAGCTTCCCCCATCACCCAGTTGTGCCTCCGGGAACTAGACTAGCTCAGTGACCCCGCCCCGAGATTATGGAAGTTGGTCTTGTGTTCTTATTCTCTGTCTATTCAAGACCACCTCAGGGGCCCCTGATGCAATTCAGGGCCCCTGAGCAGCTCATGCTTCACCCAGGGACTAGCCTAGCTCAGTGGCCCCTTGAGCTGATCACGTGCCCTCTAAGCTAATCTGGTGCCCACTGTGTCAATCTGGTGCCCCCTGAGAAAATAAGTGTGCCTCCTGAATCTATATAATGTTCTATGAGTTAGTATGATGCCTCCGAGCTTGCCTGGTGCCCTATTAGCTGTTTTAGTGCCCCTTGAGCTGATCTGGTCCCCCTGGCCTGTTTTCATGCCTCCCGGAGATGATCTTTTGTCCCCTGAACCAATATGGTGCCTCTTGAGCTGATCAGGTGCCCCCTGAGGTGGTGATTGATGTCCCCTTAGATAATCTGGTGCCCCCTGAACTCGTCTGGTGCACCCTGAGCTGATCTTATCTTCCCTGAGCTTATCTATGTCCCTGCTTTGGTCTGGAGGCTAGGAACTGATCTCGCCCCCGAGCTGATTGATCTGGTGCACCCTGGGCTAAACTTATGCTCCCTGAGCCGATATGGTGCCTCCTGCGCCCATCCCATTTCTTCTGAGCTAGTCTGGTGTCCCCTGAGCTAGTTTAGTGCACCCTGAGCCTATGTGGTACCCTTTAAGCTGATCTGGGCCTTCTGAGTTGATTAAGCAATTTCCTTAGCAGCTCTGGGGTCTTGAGCTGAGCTGGGCCTACTGAGGCTGATGAGGGCCCCTGAGCTGTTATGGGGCTCCTGGACGGATTAGGTACCTCCTGACTTGATCTGGTACCCCCAAGCCGATCTGGGCCCCGAGCTGGTCGGGGAAGGCTGAGCTGATCCCTTGTCCTCTGAGCTGATATGGTGCTCCCTGAGCTGATTAGACCCCCGCTCTGGTCTGGGGACTAGGAACTTATCTGGGCCCCCGAGCTGATCGATCTAGTGCCCCTGAGCGGATATATTGCTCCCTGAGCTGAACTAATCTGGTGTCTCCTGAGCATCTCTGGGGCTTTTGAACTGATTGGGCCCCGAGCTGGTCAGGAATCCCTGAGCTGATTTAGTGCCCCTGACTTGATCTTGCCCCCTGAGCGGATCGATCTAGTGCCCCCTAAGCAGATATACTATCCCCTGAATTAACTAATGCCCCCTGAGTCTATCTGGTGCCTCCTGAGTCATCATTGTGTCTCCTGAGCCGATCTGATTCCCTCTGAGCTAGTCTGGTGCCCCATGGCTAATATGGTGCCGTTTAGGCTGACCTGGGCTTCCTGAGTTGATAACGTGATTTCCTGAGCAGCTCTAAGGCGGCCCTGAACTGGACCCACAGGGGTTGATGAGGGCCCCTGAGATGGTATGGGGCTCCTGAGCTGATTAAGTTCCCCCTGACTTGATCTGGTACCCCCGAGCTGATCTGGGGCCCGAGCTGGTCGGGGACCACTGATCTGATTTTTTGTCCCCGAAGCTGATCTGGTGCCCCGTGGGCCGATCTGGTGCCCCCTGAGCAGCTTTGAGGCTCCTGAACTGATTGGACCCCGAGTTGGTGAGGGATCCCTGAGCTAATTTGGTGCCCCTGACTTTATCTTGCCCCCTGACCTGACACGAGGCCCCTGAACTGATCTGGGGCCCCGAGAGCTGATCAGGGGCCCAAGAGCGGATCTTGGCTCTGGGGGTACCCTGAGCTGGTCTGAGCGCTGAGCTTGTGAAAGCCCCTTAAGTTGGCCTGAGGCCCCCTGAGGTGATCTGGTGCCTTAAACTGTTCTGGGGCTTCTTGAACTGGTTTAAGGCCCTATGAGCCTATCTGGGGCCCATTGAGCTCGTCTGATGACCCCATCTCTGGGGCCACTGAGCTAGGCTAGTCCCTGGGTGAAGCATGAGCTGCTCAGGGGCCCTGAATTGCATCAGGGGCCCCTGAGGTGGTCTTGAATAGACAGAGAATAAGAACACAAGACCAACTTCCATAATCTCGGGGCGGGGTCACTGAGCTAGTCTAGTTCCCGGAGGCACAACTGGGTGATGGGGGAAGCTGCTCTGGAGGGCTCTGATCCAGACTTCGGGGCCTCAGAGCTAGTCTTTAATAGATGGGTAATAAGAACACAATGGAAACTCTCCTTGTAAAATGGAGCTAACGAGGAATGAGGCATCGCTAAAACGGCTTGTGATGCCTGGGCACCCCTGGTTATATAAATTGCTTATTATACTGGTGGATTCTGGGAATGGATGATAAATAGGCATGTGCCCCTGAGCTCAAAGCACAGTCCCCTAAACCAGGATTTCTACTAATTAGTTTAAATAAAGAACTACTGTAGTTTTCAGAATTTTCAGCCCTGTCACACCATCCTCATCCAAGCCACCGGCCTGTTCACCTTTTATTTACTCTTATATCTGGGACCAGTCCTTGATAATATGGAACTCAATAAACGCGTTCAAAAGGTATCTCCCAAATTATTCCGGCAGCACAAATGTATGTATTCTTCCAAAGTCACTATGCCACTCTTCGTCCCACGGCGATTGTGGGAGGCGAGGAACTTAATCTGCGTTCAACCAGGGCTCACTCGTCACGGCAAAACCAGTGGGTATAACAAATTAATTTTTGACTCCAATAATTCTTAACTTGCACATGGTATCATATATCACAGGCTCCGCTGATTTCTCTGATGTTAAGTACTTGCATGTGTTGACTGATTTACCCTTTCAATCTATCCAAAACAGTCGTGTTTTGGCTAGTTCCATGACATTTTGGCGTCATTTTTTTTTTTAGATGTTCCCTGGCCTCTCCCCTCGAATCCGGAAATGTAAAAAACACTGCAGATTATATATTCGGGCACAGCCCTTCATCAGAATCGTGGAGTAAATATCAATAATTCTCAGTCCTAGTATAGCCAGACCTCGAATTGAGCTTCACACAAAAATGCCTTTTAGAATGAATCGTTAAAAATAAGATTGGATGTCGTGACAACAACCATATTGGTACCTCTAACCTAAAAGTAATGCCGACAATACGACAAACCTAAAGCAGTATTTTTGACAGTCTTTTCTATTATTTCAGCCAAACACTAGCTTATGATTAACAGTGAAAAACTCGCTGAAGTACCTTAATCGGTTATTTGAATATTTCTGTTATTCTTATTTACTATTTTTCCGTCGACTGCAGCTAAAATGCTAACCAAAAACTACCTATTAAGCACTCGTAGACGTGATACTAATTCACGTCTACGAGTGAATTATTACGTGATACTAATTCACGTGATACTAATATCGAATTAGTACCCATGGGGACCTACCCCGTGATATGGGTCACTACCCCAGGAAAACTTCGAAGCACGTGCAATCTGCACGTGAAATTTTACGTGTTAAGTCAACGGAGATTTTTCGGAAAATTAAATATTTAAAATTTTCTCAAAAATGGTGCCAACGATTTTTCTGAAATTCTTTGAGGTGTTAGTCGGTACCTTCGACTACTAGGGGGTATGGGTGGTATATCTGGGAAAATCCTAAATTGTGTGCAATTTGACCTTGAAATTGACCTTGCAGCCCAAAAATCTCATTTTTGCCCCCTAGAGGAGGCCCCGGTGGGGCACCGGTGGCCCCTTGGGCCAAAAAGTGTATGCATCCATGGACACAATGCCTGGGGCCACTGGATGGGTGGTTAATGGGTAGTATGAGACTGGCCAGGGGTCCTCCACTGCGCAAAACCTTTAAAATATATTTTTTCCTCTCCAGTCGGGTGGGTGGACCCTACAGCACCCAGGCCTTTAAAGATGGGGTAAAACTAACACCTGCAGTGCAACTATTACCACTAGCATACTTTACCTGCCCTACAATTGTTTTGATAAAGGTCCCCCATTAAGGAGATTTTTAGAGGTTTCTAAAATTTCTGGAGATTTTCTCCTTTGTGGAGTACACAAGCCCCTGGCTGCGACTGTATGGGCCTGTTTTTGACGAAACCTTTATGACTTCGTTCGAACTTGATGGCATTGACCTAAGGCAATGAAAATTTACTATGATGTAGATAATCATAGCCTGCACGCAGACCGCAGCCAGAGCCTTCCTAAGCCTCTTAGTTTCCGACATTTCAAGGGAGGGCCTACTTGGCCCCCCTCCAGTGCACGCTCGTGCCAGACCCCTCTCTAGTGCGGGTGTTATTACAAAGTGTGTTTTAGCCTTTCCACAGGCCTATTGAATTGTATGCAGCCAGTCTAAAGTCCTTGAAATGAACAGCACGAAAATTTGAAGGATACTTGAACCCTCCCCCCACCGGGGGCCATCGATGCCCCCCTAAGGTTTTTTTCGGGATAGCAGAAAAACGACGAGACGCAGCACCCATCGCGGTTGAGGGCTCCATCTCTCACCCCATCATTTTCCCACCATCCCTAAAATTTTTTAATCCGGGTCGCCCGAGGTCATGTCACCAGGCAAGGTCAACCAAGGTCACTTCACTTCAACTTTTGAGCTATATAAGAGCTACATTTCTCAATCGATCGATTTGAAACCTTCTACACTTTATGACCCCGCCAGGGTCTACAAGGTGTATATCCGGAAGTTTTCGATTTCGTGACTTGCGGGCAGGTCACGAGGTGACCTCTCCCATTGAAAAAGCATGCGGAAAAGCTGTCTTATGATCTAAAAGTCATCAAAATGATTGCAAATGCTCAGACTGCTCAGATCAGCGCTCTTTGACACCCTTTCACGGATCCCAGAGGTCATATTTTCCCTTTGACCTCTCCGAGGTCATCCAAGGTCACCAGGGGTCAAAAACAGTGTTTTGACAATAACTGTTGACCCAATTAAGCTAGAGCGCTGAAACAAAAATACCATCATGTCTGTCTTATCACTGGCTTTCATTTGATATACGGCAAGGTCACTTTCTGACCTTTCGTGACCTCAAGTCATCTAGGGTCACGAGGTGACCTCTGTAGGTCAAAACACGGGAGGGAGATCATTAAACTTCATATAGCGGAAAAATTTCTGGATTTTTCCTATCCAATGTAGTCTACCAGATCTCAATAGTTCTAATGGTATAAGAGTTATGCCCAGTTTTTGTAAGCATTGCCTATTTGGAGGAAAATATCGTGACCTAACTTGACCTCTGGAGGTCAAACCATTGACCTGAGTGCTTAAACATGCCAGTAATTTCGCACTAAATTCACGCAAGCTTTCTAATGCACTTTGCAGATTTGCGCTAACCTCATATTTTTGGAGTTAGAGGGGGGCATCGATGGCCCCCGGTATACAATACAATACAAAAACATTTATCATTGACAGAAATTCAACATGATTTCATGTGAGATTGGCACAAAAGCAAAAGCTCAAATCTTGGTGCCTCTCTCCCATACGCCATACACGTTTACGCAAGAACATATTCTGATTTTTCTCTGTTACAGTTCTCACACACAAACTAACAAACACTCTTCAGCCAATTTAGAAGTTACCTAACAAACATACACACACATACGCACTCACACACATAAACATTGAACTATTCAATCGCTGACCGCCACTTGGGCACCGGGTAACAGAGAGGAGCACAGTTTGTTACTGCCTGTCGCTGCATCAATTTCGAACACTGAATCTCTTGGTATGGATGAGAAATGACTGAAAGGAATAAGCAACGTCACGCCCGCTGCCGGCACTCAGGCCGCTGCCTCATAGGAGAAGTTCTATTTGTGATGCACGTTTTAGCGTTCGAAAGTTAAAGTTGAGTATTTGCGATAATGCTCTGAAAAGCAGGGTTCGGGATGGGTCATGTAAGGGACAGTCGAGTATGAAATGTGCTACAGTTTCAGAACGATGACCTCAGCTGCATTTTGGAGAGTCAGTTAAATTGAATTGGTAAAGATGAGAGTTTAATGCGGATGCACCAACCTGCAGCCGAGTATGTAGCCGATTACCTGTTTTTGAGCCTAGTGTAAAGTGTTTGGGTGGAGGAGGCTGACCGTAGTATTTTGAGACCTTGCTTTTGGAAGATTGATAATCATTTTGCCTGATGGTTAATGGTGTGGTATTCCAATCCCGTGTGGTTTAAGGTACGAATGAATTTCGAAATAATTTTGTATGATAGCTTGGTGCAGTTTGGTTTTGTGCGTTTCGTAAGGTTCTACCGGCATCGTTGAGTCTTGTGGGGGGAATGATAGATCTAATATAGGTAAGGACTTCAGAAGTTTGACACTGTAGAGCATAGTAAACATTAAGTCTGTGAATTTTTCGTCTTGTGGTCAAAGATGTCCATCCAAGTTCTTCGTATAATTTCGCCAGTCGGTGTTCTCAACATTGTTCCTGTGATGAGCCTAGCTGCTCGATTTTGTGTGTGTTCTAGTCTCATTGCGTCTGTCATCGTGATAGGGCCGTCAATGATTGTGTCACAGTAGTCAAAGTATGGTCTAACGTAAATGGTGTAAATCTGGTCAAGAGTGGGCCTGGGTATGTATGAAGCAATTGAGTACAATGGCCCAAGTTCTCTGTTTACTTGCTTAATTACGTGATTAATGTGCTCATGAAACCTCAGCTCATCGGACAAAATTACTTCTAAGTGTTTATGACTTGTGCTTCGGGTGTATGTCTGTTCGACCAAAGTTTAAGCGGGGTTTGACTGCTTCCTGTCGTAGAGAAAAATTTTGTTGGATTGTTTTTGTAGAATTGTATGTGATGACCAATTCTTGCCCATAGTTGTAAATTTCGTCGAGGTCTTTCTGTAGAGAAGTCTGAGTGGCATTTATGTCGTTGAGTGCATGAGGTTTGTAAAGTGAAGCATCGTCGGCAAAAAAACAGTCTCGTTTGTCGCTCGTGTCGCAAGTCCGTTTAGGTAAATGATAGCCAATAAAGGGCCAAGCACGGATCCTTGGGGACAGCCAGCGTTAAGCGTTTTGAACTGTGATGATGTTGAAGATGTCGAGGGAGTAGGTGTTGGAGATGGTGGTGTCGGAGGTGATTCGCACAGTGGGCTACCTCCCATAACAACTCTTTGCTGCATGTCTGTCAGGTAGCTCTTCAGCCAATTTAGAAGTTGTCCGCCGATACCAAACTCGTTTTTGCATTTTGAAAGGTGTCCCTGGTGCCAAATTTTGTCAAAGTATTTTGCGATGTCTAGGTATATTGCCGTAAAGTCAAGTCCATTGTCCAGTGAGCTGTAGAGATTGTGAGTGAGGTAAAGTAGCTTAAAGGGAATGTGGCACCTTCACAACGTGATTTTAACTGAGATAGCCAAGTTGTAAAGCAGGTCGGAAAACCCGGTACTCCATGTTTCATTTGTCTTGGAACTCGATATTTCCGTAGAAAAAAGCTAAAACCTACCTGACACCAGCCCCCCTCGGCCCCCGTCACCGGCGGCCATTGTTGTGAGCTACTGGTGTGACGACATATGCTGACGTCACGATGAGCATCAGCCAATCGAAGCCCTTGAAGCGTTTCAAGTATGGTAGTGGCTGCCAGATCGTGACATCATCCACAGTCTGATATTTATTTCTTTTTCTAGAGGAGTATTTTCAAAAACCAAATATTGAGCTTATTGTACATTTTTTAGAGAAATCATGAGTGGTTTCATTATTTTCGACTAAAAGTACGCCTAATTACACTAAATTCCAGGATTCCACCAAGGTGCCACATTCCCTTTAAGCTGGGTGCTTTGGTGGGGCGGTACCCGCCCTGTCTTTCTGTTAGTAACTGATGGTCAGTGATATGTTGGTAAATGCTTTCGAAGACAATTTTTTTTAAGATTTTGGAGATGCAGCTTAGAAGGGATATTGGTCTATAATTGGTTGGGTCTGAAGGTTAGCCGTTTTTCTTATACATTGCCTTCACATTTACATATTTCCATGAGTTTGGGAATATTCCCTGTTGCAGAGATTTGTTGAATAATAATGTTATTGGTTCGGCTATTATCAAGGCTGATAATTTAAGGATTTTAGTCGGAAGTTCATCGGGACCAGTGGATTGGTTCGGGTCCAGAGAGTTTAATACTGCAAGTACATCTCGTTCCCTAATCGTAATGCCGTCCAGGGTGGGTACCGCCCGATCATGCTGCAAGGTCACCGGGGGCATACGGCCGGAGGGCCTATCAATTTGTGTCTGGGAAACAAAAAAGTCGTTGAGGAGAGTGGCTTTGTCGTAGTGGTCCTGTACAATATATCCGTCGGGTCCTATAAGTGGGGGTATTGATGAATCTTGTGTGCGTCCTATAATACCTCGTAGAATTTGATGATATTTGTGGGGGTTTTGTTTGTGCGCAGTTAGTTTCGCAGTTTGGGCCATTAGGTGAGAAGAGCGCAATTGTTGGTTCAATTTTGTGACTAACTTCGGTTGCTGTCTCCAGAGATTCCAATCCGTGACTTTGTCGGTCGTTTTTGCTTGCTTGAAGAGTAGATTACGTTTCTAGATGTTTCTCTTGAGTTCGTTTGTTACCCATGGCTAGTCTTTGGATCAGATAACTATTTGATTTGTGGGGATGGCTCTTCTGGCGGCGTTCAGAATTGTTTTCGTGAATTGTTTTGCTGTTGTGTGAATGTCTGCGTCTAGAATTTGGGTCCAATTTTTGCTCATCAGGAGAGAAACAAAAAGGTCATGGTCCATGTTTTGATAGTCTCATATGATTTGTGCAGTTGCTGTTTCTCTGGGTACTTCAATTTTTAGTGTTGAAAAGATGGGAAAGTGGTCTAGGATTGAGAATGGTGACGCTGTACCGCTGTCCAGCACGATTTCTGTGTTGCTTGTGAAAATAAAATCCCTTAAATTAGCAGTGTTGGTGCTGATCCGTGTAGGGCTTTTAATGAGTTGAGTTAGGCCCAATACGGTCGCAGTATCTTCCATCTTTCTGTCTGTGCTTGTGATACTGCTACTGGCTTTTCCAGGTGTCGCTAAATAATTGTTATCAGCGTTAAAGTCACCCAGAATAACTATCGTAGACGAGGGAGATTCGTTAGAAAGGTTCACGCTTTCAGTTAAATTTGCTGCAAATTTTTCCACTCTATCAGAACTTTGGTTGGGCGGTAAATATAAAAAGCAAATGATTATGACTAATTCTTTTAATTTCACTCTGCACCACACCCATTCCTCTGAGTTGTCCAATTCAAGATGGAATAACCTGTTTATAGGGAGTGTTTTGTGCGCATATATTGCGACGCCACCACCGTGCCGGTTACGGTGGTTAATGAGAGGAGCATGGAAATCGTCAATCCTGTATAAGGCCGGGTTTACATTTTCATCCAGTTTTGTTTCCGTGAGCGCCATAATGTTAACATTATTTTATCTTATAAATTGGTGGAGCTCGTCTAATCTTCCTGGCGCAGTTAAGCTGTTGATGTTAGCATGTGCAATAGTTAGGTTATTGGCGGATATATATGGCTGGGCCCTGGGTTTGATTCTATCCTTGACATGATCAAAATTATTTTCATATTCTTGAGAATTAACACTTAAACCAACACAGCAGGCAGATGCATCTGCCTGCTGTGTTGGTTTAAGTGTTAATATCTGTCAACCACTGTTATACAATTCTTGAGAATGTTAAGTATTTTCCACTAAAAATTGGTAGTAATGCTATGCAGTGTTCCGTAGTAGGGATTTCCTAACCTTTTGGAGGGGTCAGATTTTCCTATATCGCTGCGGGGGTGGGGCGAAGGTGGCGCCGGACCCCCGGTGGGGCGCGGGGATTACTTGCACGTTTCACTGGGGGTGCCCAGCTACCTCCAGAGGTTAACACCTACACCGCACACAATGCCTCAGGCTTGTAGCTTGGATTGATGTGCCGCAGGATCTCATCTGTACGATACTGTACCGTCGGACACATTAGGCTCGTAGCTGGATATGCTGTGCCGTTGAACACTTCAAGTTTGTAATTTGGCATGCTGTGCCGCAGTGTCTCACCGGTGAAGATACTGTACCGTCGGGCACCCCAGGCAAGGCCGTAACCAATGGAGAAGTCCTGCTCAGATCATTCGAAAGGGAGCGCCACGTCCAATCTCGGATGGGTGCGGGCATAAAGCTTTGGAGTTTCTATCAAATGAATTATTTTTTTACTCCGAGAAAATTTGGCACCAGGGACACCTTTCAAAATGCAAAAACGAGTTTGGTATCGGCGGACAACTTCTAAATTGGCTGAAGAGCTACCTGACAGACATGCAGCAAAGAGTTGTTATGGGAGGTAGCCCACTGTGCGAATCACCTCCGACACCACCATCTCCAACACCTACTCCCTCGACATCTTCAACATCATCACAGTTCAAAACGCTTAACGCTGGCTGTCCCCAAGGATCCGTGCTTGGCCCTTTATTGGCTATCATTTACCTAAACGGACTTGCGACACGAGCGACAAACGAGACTGTTTTTTTGCCGACGATGCTTCACTTTACAAACCTCATGCACTCAACGACATAAATGCCACTCAGACTTCTCTACAGAAAGACCTCGACGAAATTTACAACTATGGGCAAGAATTGGTCATCACATACAATTCTACAAAAACAATCCAACAAAATTTTTCTCTACGACAGGAAGCAGTCAAACCCCGCTTAAACTTTGGTCGAACAGACATACACCCGAAGCACAAGTCATAAACACTTAGAAGTAATTTTGTCCGATGAGCTGAGGTTTCATGAGCACATTAATCACGTAATTAAGCAAGTAAACAGAGAACTTGGGCCATTGTACTCAATTGCTTCATACATACCCAGGCCCACTCTTGACCAGATTTACACCATTTACGTTAGACCTTACTTTGACTACTGTGACACAATCATTGACGGCCCTATCACGATGACAGACGCAATGAGACTAGAACACACACAAAATCGAGCAGCTAGGCTCATCACAGGAACAATGTTGAGAACACCGACTGGCGAAATTATACGAAGAACTTGGATGGACATCTTTGACCACAAGACGAAAAATTCACAGACTTAATGTTTACTATGCTCTACAGTGTCAAACTTCTGAAGTCCTTACCTATATTAGATCTATCATTCCCCCCACAAGACTCAACGATGCCGGTAGAACCTTACGAAACGCACAAAACCAAACTGCACCAAGCTATCATACAAAATTATTTCGAAATTCATTCGTACCTTAAACCACACGGGATTGGAATACCACACCATTAACCATCAGGCAAAATGATTATCAATCTTCCAAAAGCAAGGTCTCAAAATACTACGGTCAGCCTCCTCCACCCAAACACTTTACACTAGGCTCAAAAACAGGTAATCGGCTACATACTCGGCTGCAGGTTGGTGCATCCGCATTAAACTCTCATCTTTACCAATTCAATTTAACTGACTCTCCAAAATGCAGCTGAGGTCATCGTTCTGAAACTGTAGCACATTTCATACTCGACTGTCCCTTACATGACCCATCCCGAACCCTGCTTTTCAGAGCATTATCGCAAATACTCAACTTTAACTTTCGAACGCTAAAACGTGCATCACAAATAGAACTTCTCCTATGAGGCAGCGGCCTGAGTGCCGGCAGCGGGCGTGACGTTGCTTATTCCTTTCAGTCATTTCTCATCCATACCAAGAGATTCAGTGTTCGAAATTGATGCAGCGACAGGCAGTAACAAACTGTGCTCCTCTCTGTTACCCGGTGCCCAAGTGGCGGTCAGCGATTGAATAGTTCAATGTTTATGTGTGTGAGTGCGTATGTGTGTGTATGTTTGTTAGGTAACTTCTAAATTGGCTGAAGAGTGTTTGTTAGTTTGTGTGTGAGAACTGTAACAGAGAAAAATCAGAATATGTTCTTGCGTAAACGTGTATGGCGTATGGGAGAGAGGCACCAAGATTTGAGCTTTTGCTTTTGTGCCAATCTCACATGAAATCATGTTGAATTTCTGTCAATGATAAATGTTTTTGTATTGTATTGTATACCGGGGGCCATCGATGCCCCCTCTAACTCCAAAAATATGAGGTTAGCGCAAATCTGCAAAGTGCATTAGAAAGCTTGCGTGAATTTAGTGCGAAATTACTGGCATGTTTAAGCACTCAGGTCAATGGTTTGACCTCCAGAGGTCAAGTTAGGTCACGATATTTTCCTCCAAATAGGCAATGCTTACAAAAACTGGGCATAACTCTTATACCATTAGAACTATTGAGATCTGGTAGACTACATTGGATAGGAAAAATCCAGAAATTTTTCCGCTATATGAAGTTTAATGATCTCCCTCCCGTGTTTTGACCTACAGAGGTCACCTCGTGACCCTAGATGACTTGAGGTCACGAAAGGTCAGAAAGTGACCTTGCCGTATATCAAATGAAAGCCAGTGATAAGACAGACATGATGGTATTTTTGTTTCAGCGCTCTAGCTTAATTGGGTCAACAGTTATTGTCAAAACACTGTTTTTGACCCCTGGTGACCTTGGATGACCTCGGAGAGGTCAAAGGGAAAATATGACCTCTGGGATCCGTGAAAGGGTGTCAAAGAGCGCTGATCTGAGCAGTCTGAGCATTTGCAATCATTTTGATGACTTTTAGATCATAAGACAGCTTTTCCGCATGCTTTTTCAATGGGAGAGGTCACCTCGTGACCTGCCCGCAAGTCACGAAATCGAAAACTTCCGGATATACACCTTGTAGACCCTGGCGGGGTCATAAAGTGTAGAAGGTTTCAAATCGATCGATTGAGAAATGTAGCTCTTATATAGCTCAAAAGTTGAAGTGAAGTGACCTTGGTTGACCTTGCCTGGTGACATGACCTCGGGCGACCCGGATTAAAAAATTTTAGGGATGGTGGGAAAATGATGGGGTGAGAGATGGAGCCCTCAACCGCGATGGGTGCTGCGTCTCGTCGTTTTTCTGCTATCCCGAAAAAAACCTTAGGGGGGCATCGATGGCCCCCGGTGGGGGGAGGGTTCAAGTATCCTTCAAATTTTCGTGCTGTTCATTTCAAGGACTTTAGACTGGCTGCATACAATTCAATAGGCCTGTGGAAAGGCTAAAACACACTTTGTAATAACACCCGCACTAGAGAGGGGTCTGGCACGAGCGTGCACTGGAGGGGGGCCAAGTAGGCCCTCCCTTGAAATGTCGGAAACTAAGAGGCTTAGGAAGGCTCTGGCTGCGGTCTGCGTGCAGGCTATGATTATCTACATCATAGTAAATTTTCATTGCCTTAGGTCAATGCCATCAAGTTCGAACGAAGTCATAAAGGTTTCGTCAAAAACAGGCCCATACAGTCGCAGCCAGGGGCTTGTGTACTCCACAAAGGAGAAAATCTCCAGAAATTTTAGAAACCTCTAAAAATCTCCTTAATGGGGGACCTTTATCAAAACAATTGTAGGGCAGGTAAAGTATGCTAGTGGTAATAGTTGCACTGCAGGTGTTAGTTTTACCCCATCTTTAAAGGCCTGGGTGCTGTAGGGTCCACCCACCCGACTGGAGAGGAAAAAATATATTTTAAAGGTTTTGCGCAGTGGAGGACCCCTGGCCAGTCTCATACTACCCATTAACCACCCATCCAGTGGCCCCAGGCATTGTGTCCATGGATGCATACACTTTTGGCCCAAGGGGCCACCGGTGCCCACCGGGGCCTCCTCTAGGGGGCAAAAATGAGATTTTTGGGCTGCAAGGTCAATTTCAAGGTCAAATTGCACACAATTTAGGATTTTCCCAGATATACCACCCATACCCCCTAGTAGTCGAAGGTACCGACTAACACCTCAAAGAATTTCAGAAAAATCGTTGGCACCATTTTTGAGAAAATTTTAAATATTTAATTTTCCGAAAAATCTCCGTTGACTTAACACGTAAAATTTCACGTGCAGATTGCACGTGCTTCGAAGTTTTCCTGGGGTAGTGACCCATATCACGGGGTAGGTCCCCATGGGTACTAATTCGATATTAGTATCACGTGAATTAGTATCACGTAATAATTCACTCGTAGACGTGAATTAGTATCACGTCTACGAGTGCTTAATAGGTAGTTTTTGGTTAGCATTTTAGCTGCAGTCGACGGAAAAATAGTAAATAAGAATAATAGAAATATTCAAATAACCGATTAAGGTACTTCAGCGAGTTTTTCACTGTTAATCATAAGCTAGTGTTTGGCTGAAATAATAGAAAAGACTGTCAAAAATACTGCTTTAGGTTTGTCGTATTGTCGGCATTACTTTTAGGTTAGAGGTACCAATATGGTTGTTGTCACGACATCCAATCTTATTTTTAACGATTCATTCTAAAAGGCATTTTTGTGTGAAGCTCAATTCGAGGTCTGGCTATACTAGGACTGAGAATTATTGATATTTACTCCACGATTCTGATGAAGGGCTGTGCCCGAATATATAATCTGCAGTGTTTTTTTACATTTCCGGATTCGAGGGGAGAGGCCAGGGAACATCTAAAAAAAAAAATGACGCCAAAATGTCATGGAACTAGCCAAAACACGACTGTTTTGGATAGATTGAAAAGGGTAAATCAGTCAACACATGCAAGTACTTAACATCAGAGAAATCAGCGGAGCCTGTGATATATGATACCATGTGCAAGTTAAGAATTATTGGAGTCAAAAATTAATTTGTTATACCCACTGGTTTTGCCGTGACGAGTGAGCCCTGGTTGAACGCAGATTAAGTTCCTCGCCTCCCACAATCGCCGTGGGACGAAGAGTGGCATAGTGACTTTGGAAGAATACAATTTGTGCTGCCGGAATAATTTGGGAGATACCTTTTGAACGCGTTTATTGAGTTCCATATTATCAAGGACTGGTCCCAGATATAAGAGTAAATAAAAGGTGAACAGGCCGGTGGCTTGGATGAGGATGGTGTGACAGGGCTGAAAATTCTGAAAACTACAGTAGTTCTTTATTTAAACTAATTAGTAGAAATCCTGGTTTAGGGGACTGTGCTTTGAGCTCAGGGGCACATGCCTATTTATCATCCATTCCCAGAATCCACCAGTATAATAAGCAATTTATATAACCAGGGGTGCCCAGGCATCACAAGCCGTTTTAGCGATGCCTCATTCCTCGTTAGCTCCATTTTACAAGGAGAGTTTCCATTGTGTTCTTATTACCCATCTATTAAAGACTAGCTCTGAGGCCCCGAAGTCTGGATCAGAGCCCTCCAGAGCAGCTTCCCCCATCACCCAGTTGTGCCTCCGGGAACTAGACTAGCTCAGTGACCCCGCCCCGAGATTATGGAAGTTGGTCTTGTGTTCTTATTCTCTGTCTATTCAAGACCACCTCAGGGGCCCCTGATGCAATTCAGGGCCCCTGAGCAGCTCATGCTTCACCCAGGGACTAGCCTAGCTCAGTGGCCCCAGAGATGGGGTCATCAGACGAGCTCAATGGGCCCCAGATAGGCTCATAGGGCCTTAAACCAGTTCAAGAAGCCCCAGAACAGTTTAAGGCACCAGATCACCTCAGGGGGCCTCAGGCCAACTTAAGGGGCTTTCACAAGCTCAGCGCTCAGACCAGCTCAGGGTACCCCCAGAGCCAAGATCCGCTCTTGGGCCCCTGATCAGCTCTCGGGGCCCCAGATCAGTTCAGGGGCCTCGTGTCAGGTCAGGGGGCAAGATAAAGTCAGGGGCACCAAATTAGCTCAGGGATCCCTCACCAACTCGGGGTCCAATCAGTTCAGGAGCCTCAAAGCTGCTCAGGGGGCACCAGATCGGCCCACGGGGCACCAGATCAGCTTCGGGGACAAAAAATCAGATCAGTGGTCCCCGACCAGCTCGGGCCCCAGATCAGCTCGGGGGTACCAGATCAAGTCAGGGGGAACTTAATCAGCTCAGGAGCCCCATACCATCTCAGGGGCCCTCATCAACCCCTGTGGGTCCAGTTCAGGGCCGCCTTAGAGCTGCTCAGGAAATCACGTTATCAACTCAGGAAGCCCAGGTCAGCCTAAACGGCACCATATTAGCCATGGGGCACCAGACTAGCTCAGAGGGAATCAGATCGGCTCAGGAGACACAATGATGACTCAGGAGGCACCAGATAGACTCAGGGGGCATTAGTTAATTCAGGGGATAGTATATCTGCTTAGGGGGCACTAGATCGATCCGCTCAGGGGGCAAGATCAAGTCAGGGGCACTAAATCAGCTCAGGGATTCCTGACCAGCTCGGGGCCCAATCAGTTCAAAAGCCCCAGAGATGCTCAGGAGACACCAGATTAGTTCAGCTCAGGGAGCAATATATCCGCTCAGGGGCACTAGATCGATCAGCTCGGGGGCCCAGATAAGTTCCTAGTCCCCAGACCAGAGCGGGGGTCTAATCAGCTCAGGGAGCACCATATCAGCTCAGAGGACAAGGGATCAGCTCAGCCTTCCCCGACCAGCTCGGGGCCCAGATCGGCTTGGGGGTACCAGATCAAGTCAGGAGGTACCTAATCCGTCCAGGAGCCCCATAACAGCTCAGGGGCCCTCATCAGCCTCAGTAGGCCCAGCTCAGCTCAAGACCCCAGAGCTGCTAAGGAAATTGCTTAATCAACTCAGAAGGCCCAGATCAGCTTAAAGGGTACCACATAGGCTCAGGGTGCACTAAACTAGCTCAGGGGACACCAGACTAGCTCAGAAGAAATGGGATGGGCGCAGGAGGCACCATATCGGCTCAGGGAGCATAAGTTTAGCCCAGGGTGCACCAGATCAATCAGCTCGGGGGCGAGATCAGTTCCTAGCCTCCAGACCAAAGCAGGGACATAGATAAGCTCAGGGAAGATAAGATCAGCTCAGGGTGCACCAGACGAGTTCAGGGGGCACCAGATTATCTAAGGGGACATCAATCACCACCTCAGGGGGCACCTGATCAGCTCAAGAGGCACCATATTGGTTCAGGGGACAAAAGATCATCTCCGGGAGGCATGAAAACAGGCCAGGGGGACCAGATCAGCTCAAGGGGCACTAAAACAGCTAATAGGGCACCAGGCAAGCTCGGAGGCATCATACTAACTCATAGAACATTATATAGATTCAGGAGGCACACTTATTTTCTCAGGGGGCACCAGATTGACACAGTGGGCACCAGATTAGCTTAGAGGGCACGTGATCAGCTCAAGGGGCCAAGACCAGCTCAGTGGGCACCAGATGAGCTCAAGGGGCACCAGATTAGCTCCGCCCGTACGATTATTGGCGGCGAGGAGGCATTAGCTGGAAACGGATTACGTGCCCATACACTTCCTGGGCGCTTGAAAAGGTGACAGAATGCCTTAGCTGACCAAAAACGGCACTAAATCATCAAACAATAGTTTTAATCGCTAAATGCAGTCTAGTTGCACCTAGGTTCAACGGCGTAGGGCACTAAATTTCGAGCGGCACGGCACAAACGGGGTACACCGCCGAGCGACCAAAAGGGCACTCTGGCACCGATGGGGGGCACGTGCCCCCTGTGCCCCCGCCCCCTGGCTGCGCCCCTGCATGTGCTCTCAGCAGTAGGCCACAGTTGACAGCCATGTTGGTGTGACGACATATGCTGACGTCACGGCGAGTATCAGCCAATGGAAGCCCTTGAAGCCTTTTGAACATGGTAGTGGTTCCCAGATCATGACATCATTCATAGGCAGATATTTATTTCTCTGCCTAGAGGATCATTCTAAAAATCAGAATATTGAGCTTATTCTACATTTTGCAGAGAAATAATGAACGATTCCATGATTTTCGGCTAAAAGTACCCCTACTAACACTAAATTCCAGGATTCGACCACGGTGCCACATTCCCTTTAAAGACTGGTTAGCTCATGAGTCTCCATTTCAAATCTGCCCTCCCCACTTGAGGCTGCCCACATCCAAATGCAGCGCTCTTGTTGGTTATCTCGGAATGTTGCCCTCTATTGAGCATGAGCTAAGGAGAGGAGTCTGGTTGCAACAGGCAGTGGACCGAGGTTCCCGAAGTGTTTCCTCGAGATCTCGAAAATCACTAATATTAGGGTACTTTGTGTTTCGCTCTTAGGCTCAGGGAATTTTGTGTCACCCGTTTGAGGTTTGTGGGAGGGCCTTTGTGGGCCTGTGAATGCCTTTGTGACCTATATAATATTCAGCTTCCCTTAACATAAGTCAATGTTTTTAAATTCAAACGAGGTCTTACAGTTCAAATATGGACTTTGCTTGAGACCGTTTAGGAAATTCTGTGATTATAAGGAAAAGGTCATGAATACTCCAAAAAGTAACTAAGGTTATGGGAGAGGTGCCATGCAATGTGCAATATTAAATATTTCTCAGCATGTGCGCTATAACTATCAATATGGTAACTGTGGGTGGGAAATCATGATTTAGCGTTGACCCATGTCCTTCGATCTTAATCCTGGTGCTGCGTAACCCTAATTATGATGTCTTCACCACGGTTCCTAAACATGTATTCATGCTAAGCGTCATACTAAGGACATAATCTCTCCGGAGGCACTTGGGTCAATAAACATGAAAATGCTTGCATGGCCTTGAGCTATGACATTGACCGTAATGCAAGATCAACTTTATAAATAAATATGATTATATCACGTTATGATATCACTATTTGGTCTACAATTCAAGTGAACTGTTGAAAAAGCGTGATTGTGGTGATCTAAAAATAAAGGCTTGGGTCTGATAATCAAATCGAATGCTTGTTGACCAGTTCAGGAATTATTTCACCTATCGCTCTTAGCACTAGCCTACGCTTTTATCAATTTCCTCAAATCCAGTCAATAATATTTTCTGCTGTGATCGGTTCTCCGGCCACCTCGGAAGATCAATTAGACTCACTTAATGATCTCTACGATGTGCGTGTTAATGCGGCTTAGGTACAGATTGAATCTCCATTATTTGAACCATGGTAAGCTCCAAATTTTACCCCTATGCTAGTTTGCGGTCTCAGTTTCTAACCTCTTTCCGATGCTCATCAATTCCAAGCACATTACGGTGCATTTAAGTAATTTAAATGTTTTATTTTAACTTGATTTTGTTGGGAGATAGCTCCTAGCCTCGAAAGTCAACAGACTACTTAGAGAGTTCCGTCAAAAGCTTCCATGGGGCGCCTTTCGGATACACATGGTATATGTATTTTTGGATGGGTATCCCACGCCTCATCGGGAAGTAGAGAACGGATTTTGCCTCAGGACCGCTACTATCCAGAAAGAGGCGAGTGGAGCTCTATGGTAGTAAAGATACATTTTCCCGCCACCGAGAGGCTATCGTAGTTGTCTGAGACCGGGCTGTGCAGAAAAACCATTAAGACTTTGGCTCAGGTTATCATTTCAATTTTTCACGAATCCTGCCTGAACCGCGTCAAGTTGATTTGATCAGTTTGATCGAGAGCTTTTGGAAGCTCTTAAGGAAAATGAGGCTGTGTTTAGGCAGCTAAGGCACAACAGGAAGTACACTTTATGTAGTAACCCAGTTCAAGGAGGCAAAACGGAATTCTAACAACCTGGCGAGTTCTAAAATTGGTGAATACCTAGAAGGACTCGCGCATGATTTCAAAATAAACCCAAAGCGTTTCTGGTCGTTTTCGAAGTGTCTAAAGGTAGGGAATAGGAGTATCTATATCTCAGTTAGCGAAAATGGCATTGTTACGACAATGAGAAGAAGGTTAATGTGTTGAAAAAACCTTTGCTGACAAGTTCACCGGCCCTCACGCTCCACCCCCATATCTGGAGGCGAGAATGTACGAATTATCTGCCTTGTGCACAGAGGACAGAGGACATGCTTCGAAACCTATTGCATGAAATACCCGTAAACAAATCATATGCGCCTGACGAAATTAGTGCAAGAAGCTCCTCGTCACAGCGTATGTGGCTCCCTTGCTTACAGAGATTTGTTGCCGCATTATAGAACATCATCGCTCACCACCCGTACATTACAACATGCCTTCAATGTTCATAGATGCGTCGACTCTCCTCGTCGCCTTTTCTGCCCACGTGCCGGTGAGAACAGGTAGAAATAGCCAGCTGCTGAGTGTGCATTACGCCAGAGTTAACACGGTGAAGGAAGGCCTATTCGATGGAGTTCCACGGCCAGCTAATGAGTTTCTGAGGAGAGCTCCTCGGATAAATAGTTTAATCAGCGGGTGATTAGCTTTAAGCGTTCCACGATCCGCTAAGTTAGGTCTATGTTGATAGTGTATCCATTTTATGCTGTTAATGGCACATTTGTATTTTTAGCTGTTGAGTTGTTTGTTGCTAAGTTTGGGGTTTTAATTCACCAACTTGTCTGTAAATGGGAATTTCCTCCCGTAGATGATCGACCAAATAAATGAAATGAAATTTGCGCGACTACTCTATCAGGCGTCACAATGGTCAAAGACATTTTCTTCTGGAATGTCTGTCACGTGGCATTTATTACGTTTATATTGATACATAATATAAACGGGCCGTCGGATTCAGGAGCGGCGTGCCGGGCCCAGGGACAGACGGAATCGCCTCCAGAGACCAGCTTATAACCGGGACCTGACACAGCTGGCTCCAGCCAGCTCGCCTGAGCGCGCCCATGACGAGCAGCAGCGGATTCCTGTCCGGGTGGCGGATCGGGTGAGCGCGGGACGGCCTGCTGCTACAGTCGGGGAGACCGACCGGAGCCCGATAGCCAGAGAGGAGGAGAGGTGTTTATCGCGGCCACACCGGCTCACTCTGCGCCAGACCAGCCAGGCGCTCAGAAACTGCCACCGACGTGAGGCCACGCCCGCATCGAGAAAACTGCGAATAGCGCATTTAAATCCGCGCTCACTAATGCCATCTATTGATGACGTCATTCGTGTTCTAGACCAGGAAACAATAGATATATTGTGCGTTTCCGAAAGTTGGCTCAAGAGCGCGGTCACGTCTAATTTTGTCACAATACCAGGTTATGCCATTATCAGGCGGGACCGCGTTTCAGGTAACGGAGGCGGCGTGTGCATACTATACAGAAGCACACTGTGTGCCGACGAACTGACAGTGACGACCAGTGGGTCCCCACTTGAGACACTGTGGCTCAGCTTCGGCCGAGGGCACCGTTTAGTTATCGGTGTCGCCTACCGCCCCCACGGGGTGTGGTCGTGCCGTGCCTGGACGACCTACGGGACCAGCTGGCTCACGTTATGGGCTCTGGGTTACCCGTGTATCTTTTAGGAGACTTCAATTTTGACCTGTTGAAACCAGAAAAGCCTGGAGTTGCCAGCTATGTACAGCTGATAGGTGATCTCGGTCTAAAGCAGCTAATACAGCAGCCGACTCACGAGAGTGGATCGCTGCTGGATCACATATTGGTGCCGGAAAATGATTTGTCCACTGATGCTTGTGTGATTCCTTTTAACTCAAGTGATCATGATCTTATATTAGCCAATGTCTGTGTGTCTTTTAAGCGACCAAAGAAGTCTTATATCACGGTTCGGTCAACACGTAATCTGAGCCGAGACGCCCTGTGCTATGACCTGCTGATGGCTGACTGGAGCACACTTGATAGTGCCCAGTGTGTGCAGGATATGTGGAATGCGTTTTTACAGACATGGACCCCGATTATAGACAGCCACATGCCTACCGTAACCATCATGCTCAGGCATCCACCATGTCCATGGATTGCGGACAACCCGGAATTACGTGCACTGATGAGGGAAAGGGATGTAGCACGCACTGAATGGGACAATGACCGATCCGATCAAGGCAAAGAGCAGCAGTTCAAAAGGGCCCGCAATTCCGTAAAAGCAGCTCAATCGAGAGCTAGAATTGATTTTTTCCAAAATTCCTTCCAAAATTCAAGGCAGAAAACATGGGAAGATGTTCGAAAATTCCTAGTGGCATCTGGAGGCAGAAATTTTGATCCCGGAAACTCAGAACCCAGTGCAAATGCACAAGAATGGGCCGAAAAACTAAACGAACATTTCTCTTCAGTGGGCCCAAAAATTGCAGCTTCACTCAGCGAAGAGCTGCCGGCCGGGCGACAGCTCGCACCCCGCCCTCCCAGGGTGTGTGCCGGGGCTTTTCAAGTCAGGCCAGCAACGCTGCCTGAGCTCTCCAGTGCACTTGCCCGAATGAGCACATCGAAAGCGAGTGGGGCTGACGGTATCACCATCAGCATGCTGAAAATGACCTTGCCAGTGATAGCACCCCATTTGCTCAGAATCATAAATCGCAGTATTCTCGATAGTGAGTTGCCCAGTGAATGGAAGGTGGCCCAGGTAATGCCCATTTTTAAATCCGGTGACAAATCTGATGTAAATAATTTTAGACCGATTTCAACTTTACCTACCGGGCAATTCCAGCACCAATCGACCAAGGCCTACACGGTACCTCTCCGATTTTCTTTAAAATTGGCATATAGGGTTCTCATGGACCCCGAAGCTGAATCTGAGAGTTTCAGCTCAATCGGAATAAAACTTTAGAAGTTATTGCCTCAGGCATTTTTTGAAAATCTGCTTACAGTGCATTTTTTAGATGACCATACAACCCACAGAGACTGATGAACTATGTATTAAATATACCTTTTCCTGTCTGAAATGAACCGAAAAACTCGAATCTGAAGTCCGTTTGACCCTAGGTCACTTGTGAAAATAATTATGATTTGACCTTGACCTAAGGTCATGTCCCAAATTTGCTGGTACACCTTGTTTTCAAAATGAAATATCTCAAATTTAAGATTGAACTTTTTCCGTCCAATAAAATAGGTTAGAACATCCGTTTTTTATATCTACTAGTGTTTTTAACACGCACAGTGGAGGATGGTCTGGTGTCAACACGTAATGAAGGGGGTCCCGAAATGCCTCCCCTGAGATCTTGCCAATTAAGAGGGTTAGGAAAACGCATGTTCCGGGATTTGTGAGGCCTGTAAACTGTTTTATTTGAGCTCAATTGTATGGACTTATATCTATATCTTTAAGGTCAAATCAGGTCATATATGTTAAATGTATGTACGTCATACCGGACACCTTTAGTGAAGTGCTGTGATTATACGGAAAAAGTTGCGAAACGTTTGAAACATATAACAGTGATATATTGAAACAGTGATATTGAAAAATATAACAGTACGGTGACAGTGGACACCCTCACGTCAAAGGAGCCCTAGATAGGAGGACGTTAGGGAGTATTTATACTCTTTTGACTCCGTGCAAATGGCTTCTGAAGATATTACGTTCAAAGAATGGTCAAAATCGGAGAGAGAATCGACGCGTTCGGATTGCGTGGATAATATAGAGCGATTTGTTGATCCCCTGAGTGAGAATGTATGTAACCTAACCCATCACCACTACATATATATGGCTCAAGGGCATTATATAGCAAACTGGAAGGAAAAAGCACCAAAGGGGGGAAAGCCGTAGTCATCGATGACTTATCAGAAAATAATACATGTGCTGCGCAAAATGCTGCTCAGTCGTATCACTGGTCTGCAAAGCAGGTGACTGTACACCTTTTTGTTCCATACTGGATTGAGGATGGAGTCCGGTGCAGTAGAAGTTTTTTTTAAGTGACGACTTAAAGCACTCTCACGTCATGGCTCATATCTTGCAGCACAAACCCGTACCTTGGCTACGCACCCACATGCCAAGTTTGAAGAAAACACATTACGTATCAGACGGGTGCGGTGGCCAATACAAAAACAATTTTCACTTTATCAATGCTTGTTATCATCCAGACAGACTTTCAAATACCATGTGAATAACGCTTTTTTGCTACCAGCCACGGGAAGAACGCCTGTGACGGAGTTGGCGGTAAAGTTAGAAGAACAGCCAAGGTAAGCTTAACCTTCGCCCGGGTGGGGGGTCTTTTTAGACCCCCCCTCGGGTTTTTCCGAAGCGACAAAAAAACGGCGGCGCGCAACGCCGCCAAACTTGGTCTAGCTGTTCCTTCATCATTTTTACATCTTTCCTGAAAATTTCAGCTCCAGGTCATATCAGGTCAGGTCACCAGGCCAGGTGAAGTGACCTCACCTCAAAAAATGTTAAGAACCGCATAACTAAAAGAAGGGTTAATCGATCAAGTCCAAACTCATACCACATATTGGGCTAACCAGGAGCTACAACATATGTTCCGGGATTTTTATATTGGTGACCTAAGGTCATGTGCAGAGCATGACCTCCCCATTGTAAATACATGGGGAAAATCACGAAATGAGCTTTTCTCAGTAAGTATAGATGGAATCAACTTCAAACATCGGTTACGACTTTCTTTTAGCCCATTTCTGAAGTTGATGCTAAAAATTTTGACTTGTGACCTTTAAAGGGTCACCTTAGGTCAAATAAGCATTTTTTGGTGTTTTACTCTATAAATTTTAAATAAAATAAGATAGAACTTTTATTTTGTCACCAAAGTGTTTGTATAGTCACTGCAAGTCAAATTATATACATCATGACTATACCAGGTCAAGTTGGGTCAGACCGCTGACCTGGGTAAGGTCAAATTCTTAAATTTGACCTGGCATAGCAATATCATACATCATTCGATTTGTATTGACGAGAGGATTGCAATGGTGCATAAACTATGGCTGCATCATGTTTGGTTTGGAAGCTATTAGCGAAAAAGTAAACGCCCTTATGCATGGGTGGCTATGGACATTTCCAAGAATATGCCCAATATTCAGTGACCTGTAGCTCCCTAGGCTTTGACCTGACACGAAAATGAATACCACTGTAATGAAAGCGCATTTCAAGAGCTTTCGAATGGTGTTAGAAAAATGTTTCTAGCTATCATAGTGTTCTGAGATATATGAGGTTTTCTTAGTACACCTCATATTAGCGATTTTGACCTATTTTGACCTCTGGTGACCTTGATATTGACCTGACAAGAAAAATGACCGAAGTATTTTCGATATCATTTTCGAAGAGCTTTCGAGTGCCGTTTTGCGATTTTTTCTAGCTCTCTTAGTTTTTGAGATCGTGGGGGGTCTTTTTTAGCCCCCCCACCAGGGCGAAGGTGGCTCGTACCCGCCACCGGGGCAAGGGTTAAGGAGAGAAGAAAAGGATCAGATCTTGGATCTTCTATTGATGTGCTCTTTTCTGACGCAATACTTCGACACCACAATCCATTTCGCGTTTGTCAGTAGAGAGGAGGTCTTTGAAATGTCAAAACGACTGATACAGTGGTACAGCTCGGCGTTGAAGATCAAGGGCACCCAACGGTTTCATCGTTTCACACCCGTAAACCTGAACACCATGCAGGTGCGAGAGCTCTCTGAAGACATCGACGGAACCAGTGGCAGATCTAGCCGGTCGGTTTGGGAGGAGCAAACCAAAGTCAAAAAGTAAAAACGAGAAAAAACGTCACGCATTGAAAAATTGTGCTACAATAATATGATTTGACAGTAGGATTTGGGATATTTGAGCCAAAAGGCAAAAAAAACGTCACGGGGTGAAAAAGTATGGGCACAAAATACTTTTTTCTATCCAAGACCCAATATTTACACTGAACTTAGCTGGTTCTGTTTGAAGTTGAGAGTTGAAGCACCGAAATCTTGCTTATAAATTAAAAATGAGTCGGGGCATAAAGCAGGTCGACCGCTTGGGGGGGGGAGGGGGGCAAAAACATAGTTTTGCCCCTAGCTTTCCATTTGGGGGACATGCTGTTTTTGCTTCCCCCCTGGATCCGCCACTGGACGGAACAGAGCTGCCTACTGTGACAGCGTAAGGTCAGCTCAGCACAAAGACAGCTCATGGAGGCGCCGGCTCCCGTATTTCGGTGCATTGTTGCAAACCGGTGTCCGGTGTACATACACACATATTTTTCCACGTGTTGACAAATGCTTGCTTCCTTTAACTTCAAGGAGAGTAAAATCGCGCAAAGATATCGTCAAGGAGAGAGTATTGCTCTAGTACTAACTCGCGAGTGGAAAATGCTTGCTTCGGTCCGATGCAGAAAAAACTTATTTGAATTGACGCGATAGGCGAGTTCTATATATGAACACGGGAAACCACGATTGCCTTATTTGGCTTTCTTCAGACTTCTAGCACTGCTCCTATTGTATCACCATTTTGTCCCACTACCTTTCCAATATGCTGTCGAAGCCCCAGCGACGAGTTATCATCATCCTTTAAAGCACTGTAATGAGCATTAACACGCAGTCGGACAGGGCTTAAGCATAATTACCCGAGGTGGCCGGAAACCCTTCATGGCAGAAAAACAACATCGATGAGCGAGTTAATTTTGGAAAGAACTTTGAAAATCTGTCCTCTATGTTTACGCACTGACTGACCTACAGGCTTACAAAATCAGATGTATATTTCTAAATAGCCATAATCTGCGGTCACATAAGCACCGCCACCGGAAAAAAGTGGGGCCAGTCAAACTTAAACCTGATGCTGACAAAAACCTTTCCATGATATGACCAAAAACTGTTCAAATTTGGGCTCCTCGATGCCCTCCACAGTTACCGTTTATGCAAATTTCAGGTTTTCTCCCATTTTGACTGAGATAAGGAAATTTTGGGCCAAAAGTGGGGGCCAGGCCCCCTGGCCTTCTTTTCCGACGCCTATGTGCGGTCACACCAGTTCAAATGCATTGCAGACCTAGCTGTGCGATGAAAATGTAGCATCGTCAGAGTTGTATGTTAAGATCATTTCACTAGATCATAGGTTACAGACCAAGGTCATATAAACATTATCGCAATTGTTGATCGCACAGCTTTCGGTCACATGACGTTCCCTGGCAATACGTGTATGATGTTTTTATGTTACAGCTGAGGTTACAGAATGATAAGTTCCAGGTCACAGGCCAAAGACCGTGGGTCAAGGTCAAACTCATTGATTGCTTAATGGTTGCTTCTATGCAAGCTTCAACGTATGTGCATCCATTATGGAAATATCTCACGTTGTGGTGTCATTGTCAATTACCTTGACCGACCTCGACCTAAATATTCCAGAGAACAATTTATATCTTCTCTTTATGAAATTTGCCCGCTCAAAGTGTATTCGCGACTTTGTTTCGCACAGTAACGGCATTTCGCTAAGTGTCAGGTACGGCCTACATTTGACCTCTATGACCTCATTTGACCTTGAGGATACTGGTCTAGGTCCATGAAATCTAGCCTAAAAACACATTCTACAGCCCTCACAAAACCCGCAACACGCGTTTTGCTAACCCTCTTAATTGGTGAAATCTCAGGGGAGGCATTTCGGGACCCCTTCATTACGTGTTGATGCCAGGCTACCCTCCACTAAGCGTGTTAAAAACACTAGTAGATATAAAAAACGGATGTTCTAACCTATTTTAATGGAAGGAGAAAAGTTCAATCTTTAATTTGGAATATGTCATTTTGAACAAAAGGTGTACCAGCAAATTTTGGATGTGACATTAGGTCAAGGTCAAATCACAACTTTTTTCACAAGTGACCTAGGGTCAAACAGACTTCAGATTCGAGTTCTTCGGCGCATTTCAGACAGGAAAATATATACTTTAAGCATATTTTATCAGTCTCTGTGGGTTTTATGATCACCTAAAAAATGCACTGTAAGCAGATTTTCAAAAAATGCCTGAGGCAATAACTTCTAAAGTTTTACTCCAATCGAGCTAAAACTTTCAGATTCGCCTTTACGGCCCATGAGAACCCTATAAAATTATTTTGAAGAAAATCGAAGAGGTACCGTGTAGATTTGCCATTTGCCTGGTCGATTGGTGCTGGAATTGCCCTACCGTCTCCAAACTTGCTGAGCGAGTTGTATGCGATCAATTGATGACCTACCTGGAGGATCATCGCATACTGTGCCCTGAACAGCATGGCTTCCGCCCGGCTCATTCTACGGAGTCGGCTCTGCTCGACGCAGTAAATTACATTTCAGAAAATTGTGATTCGGCTAAATTCGTCTCCCTAGTGGCAACAGACACCTCTAAGGCCTTCGACAGCGTCGAGCATGGCCGGCTTCTTGAGAAATTGGGTTGGTACGGCATACAGGGTGATTGGTTTGATGCCTGGCTGTCGGGGCGCGTACAAGTGGTCAAAGGGGGCAGAGGTGTAATTTTCCAAAAATCTTTGGGGGTGCTCAGCCGGTGGGGGGCGGCACCCTATAGGGGCGGCGGCGTTGGGGGGGCGGCACCCCTTCATTGCACCAAATCTGTTATTCATCGCTTTTTTGCGCCTTTTATAGCACAGGGAGCATTTTATTTTATTGTTGGGCAGGTATTTTTTTAGGCGACATCCCAAAGCTACATACACGTCTTAAAATAATCAAATCTGAGCTTTAAATCTTTCCACGATCAGGGGCGCAGCCAGAGCTTTGGTGTGGGAGGCACACCACCTTTGAGGGGCACCCCGGGAGAGAAAGGGCACTTTAACGTAACCTAAAAAAACTTACTATATCTTAGTTAATGTCAACTTTTGGATACCTTTGGTCCAAGAAAAATGAAAATCAAGCATTGACGGAGAAGGGAAACTGAATTAAAACCAGAAGAAAATATAATTGTTACCGAAATCTCATGAAAATACCTAGAACACGACTTTTTGGATAGATTTAAGGACAAATTAGCCAACTCATGCAAGTAGCGGACATCAGAGAATTCAGCGGAGCCAGTGATATCTGTCACTATGTGCAAGATAAGACATATTGGAGTCGAAAATTCATTTGTTATGCCCACTGGTTGTGTCGTGACGAGTGAGCCCTGGTTGAACGCGGATTAAGTTCCGCGGCTCCCACAAGGGCCGTGGGAGGAGGTGTGGCATAGTGATATTGGACGGATACAATTTTTGTTGCCGGAATAATTTTGGAGATACCAGGATCGGTCCCAGTTGAAGTAAAGAAAAAGTAAACAGACTGGTAGTTTCGATAGGGCTGAAAATTGTTAGAAACTAGTTCTTCATTCATTTAAATTAATTAGTGCAAATCCTGGTTCAGGCGACTGTGCTCTGAGCTCAGGGGCACATGCCTTTTATCACCCCTCCCCAGAATCCACCAGTATAATAAGCAATTTATTCAACCCGGGGTGCCTAGGCATCACAAGCCGCTTTAGCGATGACGGCTCATTCTTCATTAGCTTCATTTTACAAGGGGAGCTTGCACTGTGTCCTTATTCCCCATCTATTCAAGACCAGCTCAGGGACCCCCTAGTGTGGATCAGAGTCCTCCAGAGCAGCTGCCCCTCATTCCCCCAGTTGTGCCCCCTGGGATTAGACTAGCCGTGGATTTGGCCTTGTGTTCTTATTCTCTGTCTATTCAAGACCAGCTCAGGGGGCCCCTGGTGTGGATCAAAGCCTGCCCCCCCCAGAGCAGCTCATGCTTGGCCCGGGACTAGACTAGCTCAGTGGCCCCAAAGATGGGGGGTCATCAGACTAGCTCAATGGTCCGCAGATGGGCTCAAAGGGCCTTGCACCATATTAGCTCAGGGGGCACCAGACTAGCTCAGAGGGCATCAGATGGGCTCAGGAGGCACAATGATGACTCATGGGGCACCATATCAACTCAGAGGGCATTAGTTTAGCTCAGGAACAATATACCTGCTCAGGGGGCACCAGATAAATCCACTCGGGGGCCCAGATAAGCTCCTAGTCCCCAGACCAGAGCAGGGGTCTAGATCAGCTCAGGGAGCACCATATCAGCTCAGAGGAGGGCAATGGATCAGCTCAGTGGTCCCCGATCAGCTCAGGGCACAGATCAACTAGGAGATACTAGACCAAGCCAGGAGGCATTTAATCAGCCCAGGAGCCCCATACCAGCTCAGGGGCCTTCATCAGCCTCAGTGGGCACAACTCAGCTCAGGGCCCCAGAGCTTCTGAGGAAATTACTTAATCAATTCAGGAGGCCCAGATCAGCCTAAAAGGCACTAGATTGGCTCAGGGGCACCACGCTAGCTCAGGGACACTAGACGAGCTAGGAGGGCATGAGATGGGCCCAGGAGGGAAAATGTTGGCTCAGGAGGCACCAGATCGACTCAGGAGGCATTCGTTTAGCTCAGGGGGAAACATATCTGCTCAGGGGGAACCAGATTGAGCAGCCCGGGAGCCCAGATCAGCTCCCAGCCCCCATACCAAAGCAGGGGCATAGCTCAGCTCAGAGAACACAAGATCAGCTCAGGGTGCACCAGACCAGCTCAGGGGGCACCAGATCATAGCTCAAACAGACACCATATTGGCTCAGGGGACAGTAGATCAACTCTGCGAGGCATGGGATCAGCTCAGGTGGCCCAGATCAGCTCAAGGGGCACTAAAACAGCTAATAGGGCACCATGCGAGCTTGGAGGCATCAGACTAACTCAGAGAGCATTAGCTAGGTTCAAGAAGCACAATTATTTGCTCAAGGGGCACCAGATTGACTCACCGGGCACCAAATCAGCTTAGAGGGCACGTGATCTACTCCAGTGGCCATGACCATCTTAGTGGGCCCCAGATGAGCTCAAGGGTCACCAGATTAGCTCCGCCGGTGCGATTATTGGCGACGATGAGGCATTAGTTGGTCACGAATTACGTACCCATATTCTCCCGGGTGCTTGGAAAGGCGACAGAATGCCCTAGCTGACCAAAAAGGTACTAAATTATCAAACAATAGTTTTAATCGCTAAATGTGATCTAATTTCATCTTGGTTCGACGCCGTAGGGCAATAAATTTCGAGCGGCACAGCCCAAACCGGGTAAACCGCCTAGCGATCAAAGGGCACTTCGGCACCGATGGGGGGCACGTGTCCCCCTGCCTGCGTCCCTGTCCACGATTGAAGTGTATCAGTTTTGTGGGGTTAAATTTTACCTTCAGCATGGCAGAGTGGATGGAGATTGAAATGAAAACAAAAGACTTAAAGGGAATGTGGCACCTTTATAACGTGATTTTAACTGACATAGCCAAGTTGTATAGCATGCCGGAAAACCCGTTACTCTATATATCATTTGTCTTGAAACTCAAACATTCCGAAGAAAAAAACAAAAACTACCTGAAATGTACCCCTCATGTACCCTTAGCAGCAGGCCACAGTTGACAGCCATGTTGGTGTGACGACATATGCTGACGTCACGGTGAGTATCAGGCAATCGAAGCCCTTGAAGCCTATGGAATATGGTAGTGACTGCCAGATCATGACATTATCCACAGGCAGATATTTATTTATTTCCCTAGAGGAGCATTTTAAAAATCAAAACATTGAGCTTATTGTACATTTTTCAGAGAAATAATGGACGCCTCCATTATTTCCGGCTAAAAGTTCCCCTAATTACACTAAATTTCAGGATTCAACCAAGGTGCCACATTCCCTTTAAAGGGATTCCCTTTAAAGGGAATGCCTTTAAAGGAATGTGATTTTCGGCTAAAAGTTCCCCTAATTACTCTAAATTTCAGGATTCAACCAATGTGCCACATTCCCCTTAAAGGGATTCTCTTTAAAGGGAATTCCCTCTAAAGGGATTCTCTTTAACACGCGCATTGACGGGGGGCGGATACCGGCCCCCACCCTCGGGGTTTTTCGGAGATAGCAGAAAAACGGTGGCGCGTAGCGCCGCCGTACTTGGCATATCTTTTTTCTCATCATTTTTACAACTTTTGTGAAAATTTTAAGGTTAGGTCATCTCAGGTCAGGTCACCAGTACAGGTCCAGTGACCAGACATAAAAAAGTTTATGATAGCATAAGTCGGAACAGGGTGAACTTATCCTATTGAAACTCATATCACATAATGGACCCACCGAGTTCTCTACAATATGTTCCGGCATTTTTGATATCGATGACCTAAGGTCAGGTACAAGCCATGACCTCTCCTTGGAAATACATGGGAAAATTTTTTTGACTGAATAACTCAGTAACGGGTGGTGATAGAGCGTTTATTTTAGCTGCATTAGACTCGCCATGTCTTTGAGGTTCTAATGATATGCACTTTATATATTTTGACTTTGCCCTGACCTCAGGTCAGGTCAAATCCTTGATTTGACCTAGCAAGGTCAAATTATATACCATTCGATTCAGCTTGCTGCAAGGATTCATACAGTTCTAGTCGTTTTGCTCTATCTTTTCTTGTTCAGATGTAATGGCCGAAAACCTTCATTTACATGTTATCCCTATGACGGCATGTTTTGCCTCTCGTGATCTTAAATGTGACCTGAAAAATGGTTCAAATATTTTCGATTGAGAAGTGGATGGGCTACCCAACGTTGTTTACCGTTTTTGGCTACCTAGCGTGGTTCTCGAGATATTAGGGGGTGTGCGGGTACCCACCCCTCCCCCGTCAAAGCGAAGGTGGCTCAGACCCCCGTCAATGCGCGTGTTAAAAAGGGAACCCCCTTAAAGGGAAGGTGGCACCTTGGATGCATCCTGAAATTTAGTGTAATTAGGGGAACTTTTAGCCAAAAATCACGGTTACGTCCATTGTTTCTCTGAAAAATGTACAATAGGCTCAATATTTTGATTTTTAAAATGCTCCTCTAGGGAAATAAATAAGTATCTGCCTGTGGATGATGTCATGATCTGGCAACCACTACAATATTCAATAGGCTTCAAGGGCTTCGATTGCCTGATACTCACCGTGACGTCAGCATATGTCGTCACACCAACATGGCTGTCAACTGTGGCCTGCTGCTAAGGGTACATGAGGGGTACATTTCAGGTAGTTTTTGTTTTTTTCTTCGGAAAGTTTGAGTTTCAAGACAAATGATATATAGTGCATCGGGTTTTCTGGCATGCTTTACAACTTGGCTACCTCAGTTAAAATCACGTTATAAAGGTACCACGTTCCCTTTAACCCGCGCCTCACCGGGGGTCCGGCGCCACCTTCGCCCCACCGGGGGGGCATCGATGGCCCCCCTCTAACTCCGAAAATATGGGCGTTAGCGCAAATCTGCAAAATGCAATGGAAAGCTCGCGTGAATTCAGTAAGAAATTACTTCGCATGTTTTAGTGCTCAGGTCAATGGTTTGACCTCCAGAGGTCAAATTAGGTCAAGATCGGCTATTTTCACTCAAATATGCAATGATTAAGCAAACTGGGCATAACTCTTATGTCATTAGAGCTATTGAGGCCTGGTAAAGTACATTTGATAGCAAATTGCCAGTACTTTTTCCGCTATGTGGAACGTAAAGACCTCCCGCCAGTGGTTTGACCGCCAGAGGTCACCTCGTGACCTAATATGACCTGAGGTCACGAAAGGTCAAAAAGTGACCTTGCCGTATATCAAATGAAAGCCAGTGACACGACAAACACGATGGTGTTTGTTTCACCGCTCTAGCCCAATTAGGTCAAAAGTTATTGTCAAAATACTGTTTTTGACCCCTGGTGACCTTGGATGACCTTGGAAAAGTCAAAGGGCAAATATGACCCCTGGGATCCGTGAAAGGGTGTCCAAAAACGTTGTTCTGAGCAGTCTGAGTATTTGCAATCATTTTTGTGGCTTTCATATCATGAAATAGCTTTTCCCCATGCTTTTCCAATGGGAGAGGTCGCCTCGTGACCTGACCTCAGGGCACGAAATCGAAAAATCCCGGATATACACCTTGTAGACCCTGGAGGGGTCATGAAGTGTAGGAAGTTTCAAATCGATCGACTTTGAAATGTAGCTCTTACAGACCTCTAAAGGTGAAGTGAGGTGACCTTGGTTGACCTCGTCTGGTGACCTGACCTTGGTTGACCCGGGGTAAAAAATTTCAGGGATGATGGGAAAATGATGCAGTGAGAGGTAGAGCCCTCAACCGCGGTGCTGCGCCTCGTCGTTTTTCTGCTATCCCGGAAAAACCTTAGGGGGGCCATCGATGGCCCCCCGGTGGGGCGAGGGTTAATCACTACGTGGAAAGAAAGCAAAAACACCGATAGTGCTCCAAACAACGCGTGTATTGTCTTGTCAATATTAAGAAATATAGCAAATCCACTGTACCCGTGCATTCCCTTTATTTTTGCCCTACCGTCTTTTAACCCGCGCCCCACCGGGGGCCCGGCGCCACCTTCGCCCCACCGGAGGGCCATCGATGCCCCCCTCTAACTCCGAAAATATGGGGGTTAGCAAAAATCTGCAAAATGCATTAGAAAGCTCGCGCGAATTCAGTAAGAAATTACTTCACATGTTTAAGCGCTCAGGTCAATGGTTTGACCTCCAGATGTCAAGAAAGGTCACGATAGGCTATTTTCACTCAAATATGTAATGCTTAAGAAAACTGGGCATAACTCCTACGCCATTAGAGCTATTGAAATCTGGTTAAGTACATTTGATAGGAAATTGCCAGACCTTTTTCCGCTATGTGGAAAGTAAAGACCTCCCGCAAGTGGTTTGACCTCCAGAGGTCACCTCGTGACCTAATATGACCTGAGGTCACGAAAGGTCAGAAAGTGACCTTGTCTTATATCAAACAAAAGCTAGTGACAAGAAAAACACGATGGTGTTTGTTTCAGCGCTCTAGCTTAATTAGGTCAAAAGTTATTGTCAAAATAGTGTTTTTGACCCTGGTGACCTTGGATGACCTTGGAAAAGTCAAAGGGCCAATATGACCCCTGGGATCCCTGAAAGGGTGTCCAAAAACACTGTTTTGAGCAGTCTGGGCATTTGCAGTCATTTTTGTGACTTTTAGATCATGAGACAGCTTTTTCCCATGCTTTTCCAATGGGAGAGGTCGCCTCGTGACCTGACTTCAGGTCACGAAATCGAAAAAATCCCGGATATACACGTTGTAGACCCTGGAAGGGTCATGAAGTGTAGCAAGTTTCAAATCGATCGACTAAGAAATGTAGCTCTTATAGAGCTTCAAAGTTGAAGTGAGGTGACCTTGGTTGACCTCGCCTGGTGACCTGACCTTGGGTGACCCAGGGTAAAAATTTTCAGGGATGGTGGGAAAATGATGAGGTGAGAGATAGAGCCCTCAAACGTGGTGCTGCGTTTCGTCGTTTTTCTGCTATCTCGAAAAAACCTTAGGGGGGACCATCGATGGCCCCCGGTGGGGCGAGGGTTAATTTACCCTAACGCACAGTGGAGGCAAGCATTAGTGCTGCAGTGATGAGCCCAGTGCGGCAGTTATGGACTAAGAACGGCGCAAATTAGGATGAAAGTGATAAGCTGGGGGCGGCAGTGATTGGCCGGGGCGGCAAGAAACAGGGCAAAGTCATAAGTCGAGGGCGGCAGTGATGAGCTAGGGCCAATAGCTATGAACTAGGAGCGGCGCGAACCAGAGTGGAAGTGATAAGGAGAGGGCGGCAGTGAAGACTCGGGGGGGGGCGGGAGCTATGAACAAGGGGCGGCACAAATCAGGGCGGAAGTGATAAGTTGGGGAGGGGGTAGCATTGATTAGCCGGGGGTGGCACGCATCAAGGCAAAGAGCATAAGCCGAGGACGGGAATGGTGAGCCGTAGGTAGTAGTTATAAACTACGGGTGGCACAGATCAGGGCGGAGGAGATAAGCTGGGACAGGGACGGCGGACTCCGGGCGGGGGGAGGGTAGGGAGTGCAATTGCACACCCTGAAAAAAATGAGGGTGTGCAAAAGTATGTTTTTGCACACCCGGTTTTGGCTTCGTTCGGGGAAGCGCCCCGGATTTGGGCGGCGCCCCGGCCGGCCAAGAAAACATCAGCCCTAAACACCGCCTACCTAAAGAGGTAGGGCCCTCTGTGCGAAATAAAAACAGTTTCAAATATGAATGGTGCCTCCTTTCATCAAAGCCATTCCATGGAGAGCAAATAGACCCAATTTATCGACTCAACGCAGGGAAATAATGTCGGTGCCCCTCCCTGAGTGGGCACCCCTAGGGAGCCAAACATGCCCCCCCTGGGGATGGAAGCGCTCCCCTTTTACCTTGAGAAGGAAGGCACCCCCTCCCGAAAATCTTGTACAACCGCCCGAAAATGGAATCCGCCGTCCCCGAGCTGGGGGCGGCAGTCGTGAGCCCAGGGCGGCACTAATTAGAGCGGAAGTGATAAGTCAGGGGCGGCATTCATTAGCCGAGGCGGTAGTGATGAGCTGGGGGCAGCATGAAACAGGGTGGCAGTGATAAACCGGGGATAGCACTGGTGAGCCACTGGCAGCAGTGATGAGCGGGGTGCTGTTTGAATCAGAGCGGAAGTGATAAGTCAGGGTTGGCAAGAATCAGGGTGGCAGTGATAGGTAGGAGGCGTCAGTGATGAACCATGGCGGCATAAACCAGGGTGGTAGTGATGAACCGGGGGCGGCATGATCACAGTGGTAAGACGGAGGCGGCATGAATCAGGACAGAAATGCTGAGTCGGGGGGCGACGCATGTATTGGGGGTGCTCTCATTGTGATTAGGGGTGCTCGCACGCCTCAAAGAGATAAAAAATTAACCGCTGGCTGACACTAAAAGAGTAAAAGCACGGCAGCAGCATTCTACCATTTACTCGGCTCGGAGAATTCCTCCAATAGACAAACAGGTAACGATTAGACGATTGTGGGCTGCTGCTTGCTTTCTGGAGGGGTGTTAGAGATTCCTCCTGACAAAACTGTGCCTACAGCACGGCCTAAATTTGACCGGTTTTGGGGGGGGCCATGGCCAGACTGGTCTCCTCGGCAGTGATAAACCAGGAGCGGCAGTGATCAGCCGGGGGTGGCAGTGAAGATTCGAGGGAGGAAGTGTCTAACCAGAGGCCGCTCATATATGGGTTAATAAAAAACAGTGACAGCATTGATCAGCCAGGGGCGGCGTGAATCAAGGCAGCAATGATTAATCTGGGCGGCAGTTATGAACCAGGGGAGACAGTGATCAGCCAGGGGGCGGCAGTGATGAACCAGGGGCGGCAGCGATGAGGCGGGGCGGCGTGCATTTGGGTCAAAATATGTCAGGGACAGCATCAACGAGCCAGAGGCGAGATGAATTCGGGCGGCAGTGATGAACCAGGGGTGGCAGTGATCAGCCGTGAGACGGTCCATCATCATATTTGAGGTTTTAGAGCGCGCCGACATCTAGAGTCATACGGCGCCCATAACACTAAATAAAATACGCAAATAGGACATTTCCGCACGAATCTTAACAAGTCAGGTGGTAAAACAGGTCAGGTTGTGAAAGTTGTATCAGAAGATGATAAAAACATATAAAAAATGAGATGAAATACAAATGCTGAAAAAATAATACAGACAATTTCACATGGTATACTAAAGTCAGAGACTATAGGTAACATGACACTCGACGTTATGTAGAACCTGAAAGACTACTAGGATGAATATACGATATTAAAACTAACGTTCCATATAACATGATGTTAGTGATATCCACAGAAGGATGCTCCCCCAGAATGCTCACTGCCCAGATATCCCTCAGGATGCTCACTGCCCCGGGAGACGGCAGTGATGAGCCAGGGGCAGCAGATATCAGTTAGGGCGGCAGTTATCCGCCAGGGGGCCGCAGTTGTCAGTCAGGGGGCGGCAGTGATTAGCCAGGGGTGGCAATTATCAACCAAGGTGCGGCAGTGATAAGCCAGGGGCGGCAGTTAGCAGCCAAGGGGCGGAATTTATCAGTCAAGGGGAGGCAGCTATCAGCCAGGGGCAACAGTTATCAGCCAGGGGGTGGCATTTATCAATCCGCCGGGGGCGGCAGTGATCAGCCAGCGGCGGCAGTTATCAGCCCATGGCCGGCAGTTTTCAGTCAGGGGGCGGCAACGATCAGCCAGGGGCGGTAGTGGTCAGCCAGGGGCGGCAGTTAGCAGCCAAGGGGGGCAATAATCAGTCAGGGGGCGGCAGGAGTCAGCCAGGGGCAGCAGTTAGCATCCAAGGGGCAGCAGTTATCAGTCAAGGGGCGGCAGTTATCAGCCAAGAGCCAGCAGTTTGCAGTCAGAGAGCGGCAAAGGTCGGCCCAGGGGGCGGCAATGAACAGCCAGGGACGGCAGTGATCAGTCAGGGGGCGGCGGTGATCAGTCAGAGAGGCGGCAGTGATCAGCCAGGGGCGGCAGTGATCAGCCAAGGGTCGGCAGTTATCAGTCAGGGGGCGCCAGTGATTAGCCAGGGGGCGGTAGTGATGAGTCAGGGGCGGCAGTTATCAGTCAGTGGGCGGCAGTGATCTGCCAGGGGGCGGCATTGATCTGCCAGGGGGCGGTAGTTATCCACCAGGGGCGGCAGTCATCCGCCAGGGGCGGCAGTTAGCAGTCAGGGGGCGGCAATGATCAGCCACGGGCGGCAGTGGTAAACGAGGGGCGGCAGTGATAATTCGGTGGGCGACAGTAACTAACCAGGAGGGGCAAGTATATGGATGTTGAAATAAACCGGGTTTTTTTCGCCAGGGGCGGCATGAATCAAGGCGGCAGTGTCCGTGATCAGCCAGCTGATCAGTGATGAAACAAAAGGCGGCAGTACTCATCCGGAGGGGGGGCGGCAGTGATTAATTTTTGGCGACATTGATCAGACGGGGGCGGCAATGATGCGGCGTCATAAATCAGGGGGAAAGGATAAGTCAGGTGGCATTGATTAGCTAGAGGTGGAACCAATCAGAGTGGAAGTAATGAATCCCGGAACGGGAAAAGCTTGACAGGGGCGGCACGAATCAGGGTGGCAGTGATGAGATAGGGTGACACTCTTCAGGGTAGCGGTGATAAGCCAGGGGCGGCACATGTATTGGGGGTGCTCAGCACATGATTGGGGGTGCTCGAATTAGGATTGGGGGTGCTCAGGCACCCCCAAAGAGATAGAAAATTACACCCCTGAAAGGGGGTATTTTAAAGAGGCCAGTTTCGCATGGGGTGATCCAGGGGAGTATTTTAGGGCCAGTTTTGTTTTTAATCTTTACTAACGACTTACCATCACACGTTCCATGTGAAAAACTAGTCATGTACGCGGACGACACTCAGTTTTTGAACAGCTTCGTCCAAGAAAACGCAGAGGGGCACATGGCGGATCTCGAGAGCATGCTTGGAGTGGTGAAACAGTGGTATAGTCAGAACCGACTTAAGATAAACCCCACAAAAACTGAACTGATAATTTTCCCATCTCAAAAACAAGTTTTAAAAGATCAATTTTCACTAAATCTTGAGGCATCTCGTATAAGTCCTTCGCCAAAGATCAGAATTCTAGGGGTGGTTGTAGATTCCGGACTCAGATGGGAGGACCATGTTTCGCAGGTGATACGACGTTGTTATAGCACTCTGTCTGGACTCACGAAATTTTCGTATCGCCTCCCTAGATCTGTGAAACAAATGATTGTTGAAGCCCTCGTTTTTCCACACATCCTGTACTGCATCACTCTGTGGTCTGGCTGCACTGCTTGTCAGAAGCATCGAGTGCAGAAAGTGCTCAACCACGCTGCCCGCATTGTGATGTGCTCTAAGCGTCGTGACCACGTAACACCGCTTTTTGATGAGCTGATGTGGCAAAAGCTGGACAGCCTTATTTTTGAGCGAGATGTTGTCACAGTGTACAAACTTTTACATCAGCACAATGCGCCTGAAAACCTGAAGTGTCTCCTCAAATGTCGCGGTGAGGTGTCTCTCCACCGCACACGAGCCGTGGATCGAGGCCTGCTCCAGCTACCGCGTGTGCGCACGGAGAGGGCAAGAAGGTTTTTTAACTATCGGGCCATATCGGAGTGGAATGCTGTCCCTGAAGCTGTCAGATCAGCAGTGAACATCCGCGCATGTCGGCACCAGCTGAGAGCAGCCGGAGTCAACCGCTAGCCTTAAGCTCGCTATGTTGTAGCATCACTCTCATGCGTGAATTCGAGTGCTCATTTTACTTGACGTGTTCTCATATGTTTTTACCATTGTTGTTTTCTGTGCTCTGATCTGGCATGACCTGTATTGACGCAAATCGTAATAGCCGCCCCTGTGGAGATTTAAGACAGTTAAATAAATAAATAAATAAATAAGATAAATAATCCTATTCGTAATCGAACGGGTTTCTACAAATATCTCACTTATATCCCTTTTATTAAATCAGGGCTGATAGAGCACTGCTAACCGCCGTTATATTTCAATAATGGACCTAGTTAGCACGAAAATGTTTTTTTTAATGCGAAAACAACTATGTTGCTCATTTCCTTGCTTTACCAGTCTCACTAGCTGAGCTAGACACCATCATGTATACATATTCAAGGTATTTGTGCTAACTAATATAAAACGAAAGATGCAGTCATGTCGCTGAAAGCTGCTTAAGCCCCAACACACGCGAATGACAAAGAAAAGAGTACCTATATTTATAGTCAATTTAACAACACTCAGATTCTTTCTTTTTTTCTTCACCGATTTTTAAAGCTTAGATAGGTTTTTTGATGCTCTATAAGTCCGGCCTTTCGAAGTAGCTCCCTTGCCTGACCTTCAACAGTCATTAATACTTCTTTGTTCCAAATCCTCCTGATCATATACGATGCGAACATGCGCATGAGCTCTCCTCCAAGACAGAAAGGCATAGGCAGTACATGATACGATCAGCTCTCGCTCACTCTACATGCATTTGCAGCCTTCAAAGCAGGAGCTTCCAGCGAGTCTGGGACGCCTGTGCAACGTGGAGTAAGGAGTGGTGGCTGATATTGTCCTGATATGCATATCTTGCAGATATGCTGATCAATGAGGCAGTGATTTCAAATAATGTACCGACCGCGCAGTAAGAGTACCTGCTAGTGGCTGAAACCTGCCACAGACAGGGTGGTCCTCAGGGCCTGCAAGCTCGTAAAAAGCAGCGGGCCAAATGGAGCCGGGCCACGCTGTCCCCCATTGGTGGCTTGGATGACTCCTCCAATAGCCCGGCACTAGTCGTAAACCTTCGGCCATTGTTCGTGGCGAAGGCCTGGCGCCTCTACGGCCCAGGCTCAGTCTCCGGCATACTAGCAGAGGGTGTCAAACCTCAGCACCAGAGACCAGACTTAAGATGCATGCTGAGTTGAGCATGTTGTACCCATTTGAATTCGGGGTGTGTTTTCATTTATGTTTGCAGATTTTTATGTCGGTCAGGCATACAATATGCGTCTGTAGCACCTGGCTGGGATCAGTTTTGAAGGGCAGACAGTAGGAACACCTTAAAACCGTGATTTGGCGCCGGCGCCAGGCCTGCTGCATAATGCACTAGACGTGCTCCTGTCGTGACCTTTCGTAATGCACTCGGCACATGCAGAGGCGCTTCTCATACGAAGATGGTCGTGCTCGTAAGATGGCCGCCCAGAAAACAGACTCAGAATAGTCAAACCTTACGGTAGTTTCTATGGTTCAGTCTTGAATAGATGATAGGTCCAGCGTTACAAGTTACCGCGTAAGATCGCATCCGTGATGCAGGACATTTTAAAAGGCTTTACATGTCGAATATTCGCTGAAATACTTTCAAAAATCATGACTTGATATTTTATTCATACTTTATTCGTCTTGGCATGAAAATTTCGCCATATTTAGCTCTTTTCTTGGCTGGTACATGCAATGCAAACTTTCAACAGATGCGTAACGGGCTTAGAAGATTTATTTATTACGGACGTTTTTTATTATTGTTATTCTATTTTGAAGCAGCTCATTGATGATACAGCTTAAACATTCAAACATGCAAATAATAAACTAATGCTTAGGTAGCTGGCAGGGGCGTGGATTTCTGGACTTCACTGGGGGTGTCCAAATTTGAAGCAGTGCCAAAGAGTGTGCATAGTAATACCTATCTTTATTTTAGCCCTCACACAGAGCTTTTGAACAAGAAAAAATGTAATTCGTTGAAATAGAAAACAATAAAACTTTAAGTTTAATTAACTTAACCTTTCATTGGGGGTGGCCGGGCACCTCAATTAAGATATGAATCCCACTCTCGCAACCGGTGGTTCTTTCAAAGTAAGGAAAAAGAAAACAGAAGAGCGCAGAACGGAATGTAAAGTACTGTTGCACGATAGCATACCGTTTACAACTATCAGGTGATTCAAGCTCCACATCAGCTGCCTGTCGGAACTGTGTACTGAAGTGTGGCTTCCTTTCCAGTGGTTATGGCAGCGGTATAGTAATCCGCAGTAAGGAGACCGGTAGTCAAAACTATTGCAAATCAGTGTATGACGACATTCAATATGTGCGTGGAGGTGTTAGCTATCCATGATGATTACCTTTTCCTGGATGCCGGATAAAAGAAGCCGAACGGCTTTAAATTTGTATTTCAAACATGTTCAAAACAGCATTTGTAACAAGCCGTATGCATCAGTTAGTGGGGGTTAACAACCCACCAACTGCCAAGGCGCATGCATCAAACGCTGGGAACATTTCTATCTAGAGCTGCTTTTTCATCAGCCCAACAAGAGAAAATCAATTTTTTAAACAAAGTTTGATACGTTCTTCAAGGTGGGTATTGTAACCCTAAATCCACACGGTGGACATCAATACGGATATTTGAAACGGTCACTGATGTCAGATGAAGTACATACATGCATACACTGTCCATTGTTTAAACCAGTTTTCGCGACATAGTAAGAGAGAAAATGTAGAAGTTTGTCCAATACCTATATCCGTTTTTCTAAGCCTCAAGCATTGTCAATATGTGAAAATGTTCGTGTTTACTGCGCCTAGGCTTCCAAAGTTAAAACACTTGTTTAATTTTATCTATTTTTGTTAGAAAAAAATTCACACAGCTCGCATGCCTTTGCAGCCTTAGTATAAAAGTATTAAACTTCGGCACCAATATTGCTTGAAAAGAGTACCATGCCCCTGACGCCGTCAGCACAGATGGTCACAGCCAGTGGCGGATACAGGGGGCTACGGGGCTCAAGCCCATCCCCCAAAAAACATGCCAGAGTGTCTATAGTTAATGCATAGCCAGAGGCGGTTCCGAGTCAATGGCGCGGGAAGCTCGAGCCCCTAGCTCTCTCCAAATAAAGTCCTGGATTCGCCACTAGTCGCAGCCCCTGCAGGGTATGATCTACCGGGGATGTCAGACCACGGACTGTGGCTGCGGCACGGTTAACAGGGGTGGTTTTGTTACTACCATTCACATCCCACTGGCTGGCATTAATCTCGCGAAAATGCGCCGCGCAAACACCACTGAGCCTGCGCCGTATTTACCTATTGTTACGACAATGATCCGGAATAATTCGCTATCACAGCAATAACCAGGCCGCAGTACGAGTTTGTTCCACGAGCTTGGATCCGGCTTCGACTAAAGACATTGACATCCTGTGACAAAAGCCGAGCAGTGCCAGGATCGGTGTGGGAATCGAACAGCTCGGGACAATCGCATGAATGGAAAAGACGGCCCCGAGGCAAATCGAGAGGAAATCCGTAAAACCAACACCGGTGACGATTGCGGAGATTCGTGCACGGTTGGGGAAGCGAGCGGTGCATAAAGCAGAGCCAGCCGAACGGTACACAATGGAGGCCGCTCGACGCCGCCGCAGAGTCGGCTGTCGTCACCGTGGGGAGCTCTCCCGTCACCGCAGGCTCGGAAATTCTCTGGGAGTCAGATGTATTCCTAGAAATCAGTTTGAAGCGAAAAGAGACGAAATCATGACAAATATTTAAGATGTTTGTGGAAAGCTCATCACAGATCTTATTATGAAAAAGAGGGTATAATGATTATCTGTTATGCTAATATAATTTAATTAGGGAAGCGCTAACCAAGCGCTAACCTCGGGACTCATGCGCGTGCGAACTGTTTACTTTTTGTGCTTAAACGGATCTAAAATTTGCGATGTTTTTATTTTGGCAGATAGCGCAAGCCATGTTCATGAAGGCATGCGTCGTAGCTAATGGTATTGCGGTCTTTAAGATACAAAAACAAAAGGTAAAATATGTTTTATTTCTATTGAATAATAATGTATTCTGTATTCTGTATTCTGTATTGGTAAAAAACATCAACAGGCATTGCCCAGTTACTGATGCAGTCATGTGATTTAAAACAGCAAAGTCAGATAATAAATACATTCAGCAATGGAAGCATTCCACGAACATCCATAACGCTCAACATTTGCACAAATGCCTATCCTGAGAAAGTTCCTAAGGTTGCCGTGAATTTGATAGCATTAGTTTTAAATGTGTAGCCCGAGTCTGCGAACAAATCAACATTACGAAATGCGTTGAAGAAACTGTTACATGTGACGGCCACGCGGATGAAGAGGCTGCGCTGCACAGTACCAACACGCGCATACCGAACTGCCCACAAAGAGGGAGAACGCGACGTTCGACGCGGCACAGACAAACCGAACTCGGAAACCAGATCGGAACAATCCAACTTTCCGTGATGAAGATTAAACAAAAACAAGAGGTCATGCTGAGCAAAACGAGCCTTAATACTACGCACTTTGTAGTGAGTCAAAAGAGATGGATAGTCAAGCCTGGCTGATGGACGGTCCGAAAATGAGGCCAACCAGATGAGAAGTTTATGCTGCACCCTTTCTAGGCGCTTCAGGTGGGATGCAGCGGACCCTGCCCATACAACGCAACCATACTCCAGGATGGATCTTACATGGGCATAATAAGCACAAAGAATAGAAGTGTGCTTGAGTCTGATTCGGCAGCACTGGCGCGAGGTCTGAAAACTTCGTATGAGGAGGCCAAGCATTCTATTGGCCTTGGCCACGGTGTGGTCTATGTGTGGAGCGAAAGTCAGCTTACTGTCGAGTATAACACCGAGATCCCTAGTCTCTGTACGGCGCTCCAGCGGCGTACCATCCAGTACATAGATGGTAAGGATCGGAGATTTTCGGAGAGAAAATGATATAACGCTACATTTATCTGGATTCAATTTTAAACGCCAAATTTTAGACCATTCTACTAAATTGTTGATGTCAGCCTGAAGGGCATCACTGTCTGTTTTTGTCGAAATTCGGTGGTACAACTTAAGGTCGTCGGCGAAGCTTATACAGTTGGTTCGAATGATGAGGGGGATGTCTGCTGTGTAGCAGATAAACAAGAGCGGGCCACACACGCTGCCCTCAGGCACCCCAGACCTTACAGCGCACCATTCGGAAGATTGGCCCTCTAGTATAACTCGTTGGCGACGACCAGTCAGGTAGGATTCAATCCAGGAGTGCGTGCGACCAGTAATTTTGAAAGATTTTAGTTTGTGAAGAAGAAGCGTGTGGTTTACACTCGTAAAAGCCGAAGAATAATCAGTGTAGACAGAGTCAGTCTGCACGCCCTCCTGGATCGAATCCCAGCTGTGTTTTAGAAAGTTGGCAAGATTTGAGACGCATGAACGATCTGGGAGAAATCCATGTTGACTGCTGGGAATAGATGGTAGACAATGGGCCAAAAGAGAGTCACAGACTACCTTTTCTAAAATTTTCGAACAAAGAGGAAGAAGCGAAATACCGCGGTAGTTGCCTGGGTTCTTTTTGTCTCCTTTTTTGTGAATGGGAATGACATTTGCATCCTTCCAAATATGTGGGAAAACACCTTGGGCGACTGACAATTTGCAAATGATTTCGAGAGACACTGCCAATTCGGCAGCACACTCATGCAAAATTCTGGCGCTCAGATTGTCGGGCCCGCACGCTTTGTGCTTTCCAATGCTAGATAGCAAGGCCTGAACTTTGCCTGGGGGAACTGTAAACTCTTGAAGAATGGAACAGTGAAAGTCCGGGGCGTTTGGCAGCGTGTCAACGTTGGGATCCGAAAATTTGGAGGCGAAGGTTTCGTTGAAAATATTTGCGCATTTGGTGGGATCTGAAAATTGTTGACTGTTTGCGACAAGAACGCGTGGACGTTGATGAGACGATTTCAATGAGTTTATAAAGGACCAGAAACGTTTTGGGTTCTCACGGAAGTCACCAACGATGCCCAGTAAGTAATTACGATATTTCGCGTTAGATAAAGCTTTAAAATTGTTTCTTGCTCTACTAAATACAAGATCGCTTTCTGGAGAAGGGTCGCGCTTTTTTACACGGTGTGCATAGTCTTTGTCCCTAAGAGCACGCTGCACGTCCCGGTCAAACCAGGGAGGAGATCGTTTGGAACGTGAAACCGTTGGGACAAAATCGGCTATGGCAGCGTTCACAAGATCGTAAAAGTAATGATTCATGTAAAAACTAGAGTTTATTTTGCTTTGATTCATCCTATATCGAAATCCTTAAGACCACTTTGATTAATACGACTTTATTTACTAGAAGCAAATTGTCACTGCAACACTTTGCGCTATTATTGAACGGCCTACGCCACTAACTGCAAGATTCCTCCTATATGGTATCAGGAACATGAAGTTAACTGATTTCTCCTTTGCGAATACCCCAGAAAATTTCAGGTAAATAAAGACAATCCCTTTCCTTGTTTTCTAGAACCAATTTATATGTCAAAAAGAGTGTTTAATTGTTTAAACTTGACAAGTTGAACACCACTTTCTCAGACTAAAAATAAAAAATTGCAAGCATAGGCCCAAAAGGTGCCTATGGCGCTTCAGGGCTATAGATATGCTTCCAAACTTGGAAAAGTGCTTAATGTTGAAGATAGGTAAGGAATTTTCTGACTCCATGGTGACGTCACAACCTGGTGGCTCGGCTGGATAATGGTTTCCTGGGGCATTCCACGAAATTTCAGCACAGGCCTTACACCCTCATATCTCCGATTTTCTTCACACTTTGACCATGGGGTTATTGGCAGCCCAGAACACCCCTGTGACATTCTTAGCTCGCTAGATACAACGGTTCAGGACTTATAGCCTCCGGAAATTTTGGCCTTTGCCGTCGCAGCAGATTCTTCTACAGCTATTTTATCCAATTATAATAATTATGAAAGGGTAGAGTTGTATATCAAAATGTCTGGAATAAGCCAATAAATACATTCGTGGCAATTTCAAAATATTTTATTTTCATTGAAAAAGTGTTAGGTATTAAAAAAAAACTTAAATAATTTTGAAAATATGTACTTCAGTGTCGATTTCAAACTGACCATTGCAGGTGAAAGAACACGTCTCAAAGTGTTAAAATCAAGAATAAATATCTTGTGTATTTGCTTTTACACATGAAAAAACTACCAAAATAAATGAGTACGTGCCGTTAGCGCACGCCGTGCTGTGCGCATGGCGTGTTTGCTTCCGCCAATACCACGCCGTGACATTGACCTGAAGCTAATTGCCGATGAAGCAAGGGGCTGTGCGTTGACAGGAGACCTTTGTTTCCAATCATTTCTTCCGATTTTTACTCTTTGTTTCAGAAATGGGACTTACATGGGACTTACTGTCTTAGAGCTCAAGGCATAGAGAAGAGTTTACCAGTAAGTTCGTTAAAAATGTGTTCTTCGTCGTGAATCTGAAAACTGACACTAATGCGTGAACAAAGACGTCTCACAATAATGAGATCAAAAGCTAAACCGTGGAAATGTGTTTGCAAGCGCATAGTCACTCACGTACGATAACTGTCCATAAAAAAAATGTTTAATTACTCTCTCGCCAGTTACCCACATGTTTCGTGAAGCACTTCAACACGTTTCATAAAGCAGTGCTTGTAATGATTCCAGTGATTATATTTCAGTTATGTTTCCGTTTAGCTGACGAAGGCTGGGTTTGTAACTTTCCTTCCCCATGCCCCCGTGGGAAGGAGACATTTGTACGAATCCCCAAATTCCGCTGTACCGTGCCAGTCCCATGATGGAGGACTGCGACGTCAAATTTTGATTTCAAAACGATGGTGTAATGGCTACAACCTCCAAAATTTAGGTCTAATTTCATTCTGAGTTCGTTCGCAGTACGCCTCAGGACAAAAAGTTAGGTTTGGTCGCACTTGAAAAAAAATTGTGCCTTTGGGCGTTGAAGTGGGAGAGGAATAAAGCAGGATACCTATTTGGCCTGATACCTATTTGAAAAAATAAAGTGCTAGGCAGTTCAGTCTACACGTTTCTTCAGCATCTCTAAAACAAACTGTGCACTGCCACCCTGTCTTGGAAAAATGCAATACACTTGGGAAGATGCAACAGCCCAACATAAAAGTACATTTCTGATAATTTTCCGATTTGTTAAGGAGGGTTAATGGTAAGCATCATTTTGCCGTTTCACGTGGCAAAAATTCGTAAGACAATGGCGGGAGCGCATTGAAAATAATCGTAGCCAGTGTGAACCTGACCTGTCCGCGGTCTAAGAAAATTAGCTCAGCGTAGAAGCTTTGACAACGTATAGGCATGCGCTGACCCACAATATCAATTGCTCCTATAGAATAAGTTTTTAAACCGGATTGCAGACTGCAGGATATTTTCGGAAAGGTGAAAGGGCAGAATGAACATGGATTGCATGAATGAATTGCAATGGATGAACATGAATGAATTGCCGCCCCGGTAGCTCAGTTGGTAGAGCGTTGGGCTCCGGCCCACTGCTCAGAATCATGCAGTGGCAGTGCATGTCCAGGCTTGGGATCGGTTCCCCTGAGACGCTCCGGCGCTCAATAGTTTACCCGACGTACAGGTCGGCTGGCAACTGACTGGTGAGAGGGTGACCTGAGCGGGGCGGCCGTCCCTGTGCTTTGTGGGACGTTAAACTTTGGCTTCTAAATTAACCCTCCATTGAGGGAGTTGCTCGTTCGGGTGGTGGGGTCGGGGTCTCCGTGACAAGTCCCTTAATGACTTTAGTGAGACTCCGACTCCAGCAGCCTTACCAGGAACAACTTGAACAAAATTTATAAAAAAATTAAATATGTGGGGATTTCCTATCGTCCTTTTTTATATTTTTCAATCTGTCAGGATGAGAGAAGGGCTCGTGTGTGTGAAATTTCGAGAGGGGATTAGAAAATTGTGGTGGCCATGTGATCAAATGCTGAAATAAATCGTGGCAGGTGTGATTTGTCACATAAATGGGACCAATTGAAATAAAATATAAAAAAGTTTACACGTGCACAAGTACGCTTTTGATACATTTATAGCTTATGTTAGTTAATTGGCTGTGATTTGCGCGTTTAATGATCACAAGTCATTACTCTGTAATGCGTACTGCATTTCTCACGAGCAGCAATAATTAAAAATCACTTAGCAGTTTCACGTAATTGAAGAAGATTGCAAGTAATCATTTCGATTGTTCCTTGGCTACTCCCGAATGCAGTCATTTTCTTACTCTGCACACGACCTAGCCTTTCGCTATCCGTTTTATGTCATCATCTAATACCAAACGCTTCTAGAACGGGAAGTTATGTGCATTGTTCAAACAGAAGTGAAAAGGCAATTTAGATTGATAAACGGTTATATTTTGCCACTGACTATCTACTTATTCCATTTACCATCGTCTTCAGGTCAAGTTAGGGCGCATCATATAAGGGAAGAGGTGAGCGTGCGTTGTGCATTGCGCAGGGCTTGCCAGAGGCGCTTACCCATGCTATATGCCGCCGGTTTTTCATGCTTAAAATTAAATATACGCGGCTTTTATTTTTGATCTCAACACTCTGAGATGTTTTCTTTCAAACCCTTGTAACGGTTTTTAAATAAACGCTGAAGAACTCGTGTTTTAACTAGCTGACTGGATGAACTCCTTATACCTCAACCGGCATGTCTCGAGCTTTAAGACCGTAATTCTAGTCGCTGAAACAAAGATTAAAAAGTGACAGAAATGATTGGCAAAAAAATTTCTTCTGTCAACGCACAAACTCCTGCTTCATCGGCAATTATCTTCAGGTCAATGTCACGGCATCGGTATAGGCGGTATAGGTGGGAGCAAACGTGCAGGCGGACCGGGCGGGGTGCACTAACGGCACGTACTCGTGATATATTTTGGTAGTTTGCCATGTGTAGAAGCAAATACTCACGATTTTATTCTTGATTTTAACACTTTGAGACGAGCTCTTTCACGTGCTATGGTCAGTTTTCAAATCGACGCTGAAGAACATATTTTAAAACCACTTAAATGTTTTGATTAATTACATCATTTTTGAATGAAAATAAAATGTTTTGAAATTGCCTCGATTGTATTTATTGGCTTATTCCAAACATTTTGATAACCAATTTTACCCTTTTATCATTATTTTATTGGATGAAACAGCTGTTGAAGAAACTGCTGCACCCGCAAAGGGCAAAATTTCCGGAGGCTATTAGTCCTGAACCGTTGTGCCTAGCGAGCTAAAAATATCACAGGCGTCTTCTGGGCTGCCAATAACCCTATGGACAAAGTTTGAAGAAAATCGAAGACATAAGTAGAATCGAGCATCGAGCGTGCTGAAATGTCGTGTAATGCCCCACCTGTACCATCGTGCTCATCCGGACCTGCTAAACCTCTTCCAATATCTCTGGACAGATTTCATGTTCAAAGCCATCAGTTGTGTCGGGCGTGTATATTCATATACCGGAGTCATTTCAGGATTTCCATTTGTCTGCCAGTTGACATTGGTTTTAGCTTCAACACGTTCCGGATTTCAGATAAACGAAAACGATACGTCAGCACATTCATTGACATACTTTTCATTGCCGAAGGAGCATTCTCCCGAAAACTGTTTTTCCATTACAACCAGCACAAAAATACCACGAAACGCGGGAAGTGAAGCCTCGTGCCCGCGCAACCTAATCATAACCTTTTTCTAAGCGAAGATCATGTTTGTGACAAACCTGGATAATATCAAAACATAGAATTTATATAAAAAACTGAAGGTTGTTGATATAGGAGACAGCCCTGCCCCAACGACAGCCTGAAATGGGACCAGGGCTCTGAGTGGTGAATAAATCATAGCAAGCTTTGTGGTCTAAATTTACTGAGCCACACAGTTGCCTATACTGATTGATTATGCCCCGTGGTGCTTATACCACCATTGTCAGCGTGATATATTGCTCCATCGAACTCTAGAATAACATAGACTTACCAGAAATATCGGACTGTTGTTAAATTCTGCTTATTTGCTAGTGTGCGATTCTGTATTTCATCTTTTAAGATGATTCCGATACACATATTTCAGCTACCATCTTTGTGCAACGATAAGAGGAGGCCTCCCTGACACTCCTGGCGCCTTTGTTTGCGTCGATGAAATGAAATCAAAGAAAGCTTTTAGCAGTATTATTGCATTAGGACCGGGGCAGTCGGGTCGTCGCTCTTTCGCCGCTCCCCCTCGTGGACCCTCAGCTAAATACGGGGCGGGACACTTCAAAACTCGACGCCAAATCATTCAATTTTCATCGGCGCTGATTTAGTGTCGCACGCGTGCGGGGATTTGGCGCGATCCGCCCACTCCGCGCAGCGTCCCGTCGCCCTCGACGGCGGGGACTGAGCATCGTCGACGACGAGAGAGAGAGAGAGAGGGGGAAGGCGACACCTGCCACCACAGCCGGCACGCTCTCACGCGCCACTGCAGTGCCGCTGGTCAAAGGCACAGCTTCTTATACTACCATACTAGACAGAAGATGCATCGGGACTTATGATGGTGGCAAAACGGAGACTCCCACACCAACATACCGAACCGAGGATTTAACGAGAGTAATGGTGCCAATAAAATACACAGATTCACACACCAAGATACTGAACCGAGGACTACCGGGGCTAATGGTGCTGATAAGGCATACAGATTCTCACACCATCATACCGAACTGAGAACTTATTGTGGCCAATGGTCGTGATAAAACACATACTTACACACTAAGATACCGAACTGAGGATTTACTGGGACTGATGGTGCTGATTCTTACACCAATGGTACACAGGTTCTTACATCAGGAGACCGAACTGAGGACTTTCCGGGATTGACGGTGCCGATAACACACAGATTCTCACACCAAGATACTGAGCCGAGGACTCACCGCGGGGCTAATGGTGCAGGTCAAAGTCAAACATTCTCACACCATCATGCCGAATCGAGGACACACCCAGACTAGTGGTCCCGATATCAAACAGACGGATTCGTACACAACCATGACATTCCGAGCCATCAGCAGCTGAGAACCACTGAAATCCCAACCCCCTCCCTGATTCTCACACAGGCACGCTGAACCGAGGAGTTACCGGGACTGGGGGTGCCGATGCAACGCTAGATTCAAACACCAAGATGCCAAACCGAGGATTTGCCGGGATCAATGGCAGCGGTCAAAACCACAGGATCACACATCACCATGCCGAAAAAAACACTCACGTGAACTGATAGTTTCGGTCAAATGCACAGACTCGCACACGAACACACACACCGAACCGGGGACAGGTGTGCTGGTAAAACAAACATGTTTACTCCATTAGCAGCGAAACAGGGAGGGGCACTGCGCATCATGCCCCCCTCACAAATGAAAAATTGCAGCACTAAACTTACAGCATTTACTGAAAAAACTGGGCTGAAAAGTAGTTGTGCCTCCCGATTTGTCCCCCTATTCCTGTCGAGGGAGGGGTTTCTGTCTCCCCATGTTTTTTCCGGGATATCTTTGAAACAGTTTGTGATAGGGCTTCAAACCTTTTTTATTTATCATAGAAATAAATTTGGGAGTTTCCCTAAAAAAGTCTTAAAATCACATATTGGCCAGGGATGGGGCTATGGCTAGGTATTTAGGGAAGATATATATGCAAACTGAGTATTATCGTTTACGGTGCGTTTCTCCTACAGCAAAGCCGTCTATGACGATATTGAGGGCGGTTAGAATGCCCAAATGCTATAAGTAAGATGCCAGCTGATAGTTTACATTTTCATACTATTTTTTGTTACATTTTTGTCATTTCTTGTCATATTGTTCCATGTTATTCTATGGGGCCCTCGAGAGTCAGTCTCAGAGGTCACTCGGGAATCAGTCTTAAGGAGCCTCTTGAGAGTTAATCTCAGGGGCGTCATCAAGTCCTGGTCTTAGCCCCTCACCCTCGAAAACAATCTCGGGAGCCCCGAGTAGAGTAAGTCTCAGGGCTGCCCTTGAGTGTTCGTCTATGGTGTGTTTTGGGGGTCTCCAGAGTGTGTCTGTGGTGCAAGTCTGTCTCAGGGGCCGCATGGAATTTATCTCGAGGGCCCGAAAATTAGACCTCAGATAGTACCCCAGTCTCAGCCCTTCCCCCTTCCACCCGAAAGTTTGTCTCAAAGTCTCCAGAGAGTGTACTTCAGGAGCTCCTGACCCCAAAATTCTGGATTTGGAGTCCAAAGCTCTGGCTTCGAGGATAAGTGTTAACTTCGCAGGTCCCCCAAGTGCTGGTTTCGAGGACGTCTCAAGTGGTAAGGAGTGGCAAATGAGTGGTTGCATTAGTAGGACCGTCCTCGGAATAGGTATTATATAGCTTCTAGGGCACACTCCTCATCCCTTCTATTGTGCTCCGTTTTTTTCGTTTCTTTGAAAATGTCCTCCTTAACACGCGCATTGACGGGGGCGGGTACCCGCCCCCTCCTCGGGTTTTTCGGAGAGAGTAGAAAAACAGCGGCGCGTAGCGCCGCCGTACTTGGTATACCTTTTCCCTCATCATTTTTACAACTTCTGTGAAAATTTTAAGGTTAGGTCATCTCAGGTCAGGTCACCAGTACAGGTCAAGTGACCCGACCTCAAAAAAAGTTTAAGATAGCATAAGTCACAGCAGGGTGAACTTATCTGATTGAAACTCATATCACATAATGGCCCTACCGAGTTCTCTAAAATATGTTCCGGTATTTTTGATATCGATGACTTAAGGTCAGGTACGAGGCATGACCTCTCCATTGGAAATACATGGGAAAAATGATTTTTACGCAATAACTAAGTAACGGATGGTCATAGAGCATTTATTTTAGCTGCATTAGACTCGCCTGGGCTTTGCGGTTCTAATGATATGCATTTTATATAATTTGACCCTGCCCTGACCTCAGGTCAGGTCAAATCCTTGATTTGACCTAGCAAGGTCAAATTATATATCATTCGATTCGGCTTGCTAAGAGGATTCATATAGTTCAAGCCGTTTTGCTCTATCTTTACTTGTTCAGATGTAATGGCCAAAACTGAATTTACATGTTATCCCTATGACGGGCATGTTTTGACCTCTCGTGACCTTAAATGTGACCTGACAAAAAATGGTTCAAATGTTTTCGATGGAGAAGTGGATGGGCAGCCCAACGCCGTTTACCGTTTTTCGCTACCTACCGTGGTTCTCGAGATCTTAGGGGGGCCGGGTACCCGCCACCCCCGTCAATGCGAAGGTGGCTCAGACCCCCGTCAATGCGCGTATTAAATGTCATATGAATTCGTCACTATGCAAAGTACCTATTGGCAATTATCTCCGGTAGACAGAGATTGTAATGTTACATGTTCAAAGCCAGGCCTTCAATAACTTTGTTGCCAGAGGGATTTGAAGTACAGACAGGTATATTTTCATACACACATCAATATTTAATTTTCCGAAATGTGTCATTAAGCTAGATTTCACTGCAGCTTCACTGCAATATGTGGTCAGGCTTTGATATTTTGCTACCTAAATGGGCTAGGTCTGATATGTAGGTCACCATACCAAACCGAGGACGCACTGGGACTAATGGTGGCGATAAAACACGGACTTGCACACTGCCATGCCGAACCGAGGACGCACTGAGGTTAATAGCGGTGATATGGCACAGCCTCACACTCTGAACCGAAGACGCGCGGGCTAATAGCGGTGATATGGCACAGACTCACACTCTGAACCGAAGACGCGCGGGGCTAATAGCGGTGATATGGCATAGACTCACACTCGGAACCGAGGACGCGCGGGGATAATAGCGGTGATATGGCATAGACTCACACTCGGAACCGAGGACGCTACAGATATAACCGTGTCCACAAAACACGGACTTGCACACTGCCATGCCGAACCGAGGACGCACTGAGGTTAATAGCGGTGATATGGCACAGACTCACACTCTGAACTGAGTACGCGCGGGCTAATAGCGGTGATATGGCACAGACTCACACTCTGAACCGAAGACGCGCGGGGCTAATAGCGGTGATATGGCATAGACTCACACTCGGAACCGAGGACGCGCGGGGATAATAGCGGTGATATGGCATAGACTCACACTCGGAACCGAGGACGCTACATATATAATCGTGTCCACAAAACACGGACTTACACACCACCACACGTAACCGAGGACACAAGTATTACTGGGCCAAGTCGAGACACTTGCAGCGCACTGGTCTAGGCTAGGAGCAGAGTTGGGTGTCGGACATAGGCGGATCCAGGATTGCCGATCGGAGGGGCACCTTCCCGGGGGGCGCCATCCGGACCAGGGGGCGCCACTTATGACCGGCAAAACCTATCAGGTGGGCGCCAAATCCTATCGGTGGGCGCTGACTTTCGTATCCTGGGGGGGGTGGGAAGCGACATTTCAGGGGGGCGCCGAGGGTCGATCGGGGGGGGGCACGTGCCCCCTTCCCCTGGATCCGGCTATGGTTTCGGGCTTGTGGTAGTATTGATCAAGTCTGTAAGAAATATATATGGCTTAGCCTCATTGAGAGACGTTGACATCACATCGGTCTTTGCAACCCCGATCTATCCCGATGGGCAATAAAACTATGCTGAAAATGATATAGGCAATTGCTCAATGTGACAGCATAAAGCAGCAAGTATAGCACTGAATATCATCGCTGGAATAGGAGTCACAATTGTTTTCTTCTTGCATGCACCAAGGTGGCTGACGCATGCTGTATTGTACCGTGTCATTTTACCATGTTACCATGTTCTGCATTGTCTTGTTTATCTGTGAATATAAATTAGGCCTGTGGAATTGAAATCCTTATCGTGGGTGGTGTAAAAGCTGGCTGAGTTGCCATGGGATTGATTTGTATTAAAAATAGAAACATTTGAGCCTTTTACCGACTCGTGCCTGCCGGATATTAACTGGAGCGTACTGTGAAGCTTCATGGCCTATCAATTAAGGTACACACTGCACACACCAGATAATAACATAAGCCGCAAACAAAGCTGCTTGTGATCCCCTGAGAGCGGCTAGCTGGAACATATGGCGACGGTGTCTGTGGCTACCCCTCGTCCCTCCGCCCACCTCGGAATCCCTGGAGAGATGCCTCCATCACGACCATAACAGGCTGACAGCTTTATCCGGGCGTTTTTGCGTATCGTTTTCGGGGCGGGCTGGCTTGTTTAAAAGCCGGCCGCCAGAGCACCGCTGGTGGCGCTATCTCAGGGGGCTGGCCAAATCGTTGGCTTCATTATGAAATTGCCTGCCTCGCAGTACGGTTTTGTGCGTGGGGTCCGGGCCCTCCTGTCCGAATGAGCCCTCCGGGAGGGCCCCCGTCGGCCTAGATTGAATTATTCCGTCGTTACGTTGGCGCATTATGGCCGCTTAATTAGGTTTGCTGGCGCCCCGGTCCCAGGTGTCGTCTTGACTCGATAACGCTGTGTGATGTTATCTGCCGCCTGCCCTGTTGTTGTCTGTGACTCGGTGTATGTATTCACATATTTGAGTCACGGTGTTAGTGTTTGTAACTTTCTATGTGTATTGATGCACTTAACATGTTGTGTCTTTGTCTGTGGCTCGCTGTATGGGTCCATATTTTTGGCATGTTGTGTTGATGCCGGTGACTCGCTGTATGTATCGATAACTTTAACTCGCAGTGTTGAGGTTTTCACTCTCAGATAGGTATATCCGCAACACTCTGTGCTGATTCCTTTAACTCCTTTATAAATGACGTATATGAATCACTGTGTTGATATCTCTCGCTCACTGTATCAATATTTTTTGCCCTGCACTTTGTTAATGGCTGTGAACTGTTGTACGGATGTTATTACCACATTTCTCGGTTAGTGCTTACAATTTTCTGTATAATTATGACACAATACCTGCTAATACAATGGTTTAAACCCCATATAAGCTGCTCCCCGTGGCACTTTGATTACTTCAGTTTCAACAGCCAGTCAGGGCGTTGCATTTTGCAATGAGAAGGTGGCTGCCATTTCAGACCATGATGAGTGAAGCAGACTAATCGAAGTATTCCAAAGACATTTCGACTCCCTTGATGGAGCACCTTGGGCAAGGCTTTAGAATAGAGCATCAAATTATTCCTTTCCATTAGAAATTTAACGTCTGTGTCTTGCCAATGAAAATAAGCACCAGTTAACATCAAGACTTCATTCAGAATCTGAGGCCATTTCGTCCCTCTTGTTGGCAGCTTTTGTTAGATAAACGGTGCCGAAAGAATAAGGTGTTAAATTCGATATTAGCTCTGCTTTTCTGCACAATCTGCTGCAGCTTTGTACCGTAGAAAACTGAATGGCTGGCTAAATTTTCAGACCTTAGTGAAATGCAGTCTGATGAGGTTTCATACGACGACTTCAGAAACATTTTAAGTCTGATCCTATCGGAGAAAATCTCGGACCAAGCACACCTCTGGCGACTCCCATTTGTCTATTACCATTGTGCCTGATGCATTCTTGACCGCGGAAGCCAGCGAACCTAGTCCGCAGTGATTTTCCACTGCATTGTTCCGGCCGGAAGCATTTCATCACCAATCCATATCAATTGCCGCTTCCGTATCGGCGGTGCGGCGTATTCTTCTCCAGCGCGTTCTTCCGCCGGGCGCGGCGCCCCAGCTAAAAACGTTTCCTATGTCGGTCGCCTCGCCAGCGAGACCCGGCGCCCCGTGGCTTAGGGGGACACCAGATCGCAACAGAGAAAGCACAGGCCGTGCCGGAACGAAGGGGAGGAAGCTCAGCATCCAGGGGAGAGCATTCACGATTCAGGGCAGTGGATGGGGGTTCGATGGGGTCCGCTCCGGTTTCCTTTGGCGGGTGTGCTGGAGAGGATGCAGCCAGCCGTGTCCTGAGAATAAAGCGGTGCAGAGGGTGTATCCAAGCGCGGATGCCTTATCAAGAGTTTATTTAAAGTTTCAAGAGCACTCAGCCCGGGCAAGGGAGGAGGCCATCATGCCTGTCAGCCAATAAGGAAGATAAGCAAGAAACTAGCTGATGCCCAAGTTGTAGAACAGACAGTGGGTTTTTGGATTCAGATATGCGACTATACTTTTGTAGAATGCCATTTATGATATCGGGCCAGCAATGTTCCATTTATATGTATTAAACACGATTGTGAGCATTTGTTAGACTAACTACCCGGGGATACACATGTGTCTTGCTTCTCGTCTTTTAACAGTTTTCTGATGTGTGCGTGTGTATGTGAATACACGTGATTGTAACAGGAAATAATTCCGTGTTCCCGTCATTGAAAGTGGGTAGTTGGCCAGGCTGAGGTGTCCATTCCAATCTGCTGCCATTGAGAATGTAATAGCTTCAAATGAGATGTGTAGACTTCCAATTGGGGCCCTTGGACCTTTCAAATGAGGCACTCAGCACCCCTGTGCAAACTCATCAGTTGCCGCCTCGTAGCCTACCATCTCTATAACGTTCTTGGCGCCGGCGCCCCTGGAACGGTCAAATCACACAACGACGCGTCGAAAACGACACTCGGCCCGGCTTTATTGTTTTTGTTTCATGGTCGCTGCGTTCTTGGACGCAATCTGCAAACAGTTGCAACGCACTCAGTCACGCCACTGCAGAGGCGTTCCAGTGCACTGGAACAATCCAGAATTGTGCCGTTTGACAATGTTCAGTAGGAGCGTTAAGCCTGATTCTTCATGTGAAACAGGCAGACTGAAAGCGTACGCAAGAATTTCGGAACGTTTCGCCACCATAAAAGGAATCGGGTTTGCGTGATCGAAACGAATAAAGCGGCCTTGAACTCTTTTAGCAGTGCGCTCAGATCGGTATGGGTGATTTTGACATACTTGTCGGCGCCCGAAGGATAGTGCTCATGAAGAGAGCCTGTCGAACTTACAAAGAATTATCTGTATAAAATTTTTTAGTCACCAGCCACTTGGCTGTGACCTTGATGATCGTTACAGCTGTGTTCAGAGTGTTTTTTATATAAATAAAACAGACTATCCGAATTAATGCATACATGTTTCAGTGGCGGCGGATGCTCTTTTCGGATGGGGGCAAGAATTTTTCCAGGGGCCCCCTTGACGATGGGGCCCCCTTGGCAGCAAGGGCCCCTTAAAACTGCAATGGATTGGTTGGGACTTGTTGCCTGAGGTCAGAGGCATAAGCGCAGGGGCGGATCCAGGGGGCTGATGGGGCTTCAGCCTCCCTTTGTTCCATTTTCGAAATTTTTTCGCCCTATTCCCCCTTTTTCGCCATTTTTCAAAGCTCAGCCACTCCCCCAGCAAAATCCTGGTTCCGCTCCTGCATAAGCGTCACAAATGGTAAAAGTTGTATTTGGCCCAGTACAAAAATGGCTATTCCTCACTGTTGTTTAGTTGGCCCGTGTAAAAAATGATTTTGCCTTCCCATTCGATTTTCCACACGATCTCGGATTCCAGGCTGGAACATGTCAGAGCCGCATGACGAAATCCATGGAGCGAAGCGCATTGAGATTTCTCAAGCGGCTCTATTCTGGCCGCTCAGACGGGTCTCGTCGTGGTCTGTTGTTGTTGTTGTTGTTGTCAGAGCCGCATGACGAAATCCATGGAGCGAAGCGCATTGAGATTTCTCAAGCGGCTCTATTCTGGCCGCTCAGACGGGTCTCGTCGTGGTCTGTCAGAGCCGCATGACGAAATCCATGGAGCGAAGCGCATTGAGATTTCTCAAGAGGCTCTATTCTGGCCGCTTTACCGGTCTCGTCGTGGTCTGTCTGTCTGTCAGAGCCGCATGACGAAATCCATGGAGTGAAGCGCATTGAGATTTCTCAAGAGGCTCTATTCTGGCCGCTTTACCGGTCTCGTCGTGGTCTGTCAGAGCCGCATGACGAAATCCATGGAGCGAAGCGGATTGAGATTTCTCAAGAGGCTCTATTCTGGCCGCTTGGCGGTTTTAACAGTTGATGCAAGGTGTCTGCAATTGTGTAAAGTGATAGCCCTTTTACGCTAGACGCCCAAACTAAGGCCTCCGAATGTAAATTCAAATTAGTTTTTGAGAAATTTTGGAACGAATGTTTTCAATTTTGCATTTTTCTCATTTTTATTTCTTAAGCGACCAACTTGAAATTTGGTTCCTTTTGAATATGCACCGGGGGCCACCTAAGCAACAAATTTCGTACTGGTCCGACAATATTTATTACGCCAAAACGCAGTATTTCTGATACAAGCAAAAAAGCGATTGAAATTTGACGGCCGAGTTATAAGCTCGAAATGTCAGAAGGCCTGCTTCACTTAGTTTACAGGCAGACATCTGGAGGCAGCTAGGTCAATCTTATTGTGCTTAGGCATAGTTTACAGTGGAAAACGTAAAATTCTTACCTAGTTTTTGCCGTTCTGCCGGAGGACTGCATTTTTTAACATTTCATTCAAATCTTAATATCTCGCAATCTAATGCGCCGATTTGATTTTCCATTTCAGGTAATGAAAGAACATTGCTTACGCCTGATAATATTTGGAGATGGATATTGTGATATTGAGATTCATTGTTTTATATGTATAAATATAATTTTAGAAGAAAACCTTTTATTTGTAGCTTCTCAGTTTCGAGCACATGTCACTCAGAAGCTCAGAATTAACATGGCTGAATAGGAAAATCGATTGCGGTCATTTCATTCATTTACACTACCCACTTATCGAAAACGGCTTTCGAGTAATTCGTCCGAAAGGGCATTTCAAAGAGCTAAATTTCTCAGAACATGTTTGCTTCTCACCATGGTTTCAAGTTCCTAAAATGAGTGGAAGTGCATGACATTTGGCATGAAGCTAGCTTAGGGTCCTGGGTTGCTGATACAAGTGATTCTAGGCCAATATAATGTTCAGTTCGTCTTCTAGGAATAACTTTATACCATGCCTTTTCTGTACGAACACAGCACCCGGCGCCATGATCACGGCTTCGTTTTGGTTGAGCGATACCGGTCAGTGACCTCCTGACGGGTCACAGGTGTTCGTCTAGTGGGAGGGTGAATATTGTGGCACGGTGGTCTAGTGGTTAGAGGCCATGTCTCTTGTTCAGGGACACCCGGTTCGAATCCGGGGGTGACTGTGTGCTCTCTATTAGTTATTTCAAAGAAAAGAATGATAAAACTGACTTATAGGCTTATGAAGAGATACATTAAGAAGGAAATATGGTTTGCTTTCAACACATTGTCATGCGGCTCTCCTGCGCCGGTGGGGCGTTAGCCCCGGTCGCAGACCGGGGTCTGTCTGTCAGAGCCACATGACGAAATCCATGGAGCGAGGCGCATTGAGATTTCTCAAGCGGCTCTATTCTGGCCGCTCAGACGGGTCTCGTCGTGGTCTGTCAGAGCCGCATGACGAAATCCATGGAGCGAAGCGCATTGAGATTTCTCGAGCGGCTCTATTCTGGCCGCTCAGACGGGTCTCGTCGTGGTCTGTCAGAGCCGCATGACGAAATCCATGGAGCGAGGCGCATTGAGATTTCTCAAGCGGCTCTATTCTGGCCGCTCAGACGGGTCTCGTCGTGGTCTGTTGTTGTTGTTTGCGTCTGTCAGTCCTGAGAATTGATGCCAGAGCTCTGGAATTTTGTAGGGTGATAGCCCTTCTGCTCCAGACACCCAAACTGAAGCCCCGAGTCGAAATCCAAAATAGTTTTTGAGAAATTTTGGCTCAAACTTTTTCTGTTTTATATTTTTCTTATTTTTTTTTCTTCTTAAGCTACGAACTTGAATTTTATGTCCTTTTCAAAAGATAACAAGGGTTAGCTAGGGGAAAAAATTGAGCTGATCCGACAATATTTATTGCGTGAAAACGCGTATTTCTCACGTCAGCAAAAAACCTGCTAAAAGTTGATGGCCGACTTGTGCGCTCGAAATGTCAGAAGGCATGCCTCAGTTAGATGAAAGGCAGTTACCTAGGGGTAGCTAGGCCAATTTTGTTGTGCTTAGGCATAGGTTTGAGTGCAAAACGTAAAATTTTGACCTACTTTTTACAGTTCTTCCGGAAGACTGAATTTTGGTTCATTTCACTTCAACGTTAATATCTCACAATCGAATTGACCGATTTGAGTTTTCATTTCAAATAATGAAAGAGCATTGCTTCCACCTGATAATATTTGAAGATGGAAATTGTGAATGTGAAATTATTTGTTTCATAGGCATAAATAGAAATTGAGTAAATAAACTTTATTTGCATCTTCCTGGTTCCAAGCTCATGTCACTCACAAACTCAGAACTGACATGGCTGAATAGGAAAGTTACTTGCCGTCATTTCGCTCACTTATACTACCCACCTATCTCTAAGGGCTTTCGAGTAATTAGTCAAAAATGTATTACAAGATGCTAAATTTCTCGGACCACCTTTGCTTCCCACTAGGGGCGCAAGTTTCCATATATTTGGGGGGCTCGAGCCCCCCCAATGCTCGGAGAAGCCCCCCCAATGACCCGACGAGCCCCCCCCCAATCCCAAGTTGCGGGCCCCTGCGGACACAGCCGGGCCCCTGCCACGATTGCAGGCCCCAGTGGTCTATTTGGGCTAGCTTTGGCTGAGGCCAGGCTCCCTGGCATGCTTGCAGGTCCCCTGTGGGCCACCCTTAACCTCGGTGTCCGCAACCGGGCCCCTAACGATATTTTCAGGCCCACTTTGACTGCAACCGGATCCCTAATTCCAGCAGTCTCGGGCCTCCTGTCATCCAACCGGGCCCTCTGTGATCCACCCGGGCCCCTGTGGCTGCAACCGGGCCCCATGTAATCCACTCGGGCCCTCTGTGACTGCAACCGGGCCCCTGTGATCCAGCCGGGCCCCCTGTGATCCACCCGGGCCTCCTGTGACTGCAACCGGGCCCCCTGTCATCTACCCGGGCTCCCTGTGACTGCAACCGGACCATCTGTGATCCAGCCTGGGCCCCTGTGACTGCAACTGGGCCCTCTGTGATCCACCCGGCCCACCTATGTCTGCAACCGGACCCCTGTAATCCTCCCGGGCTCCCTGTGATTATAACCGGGCCCCCTATCATCCACCCGGACCCCGCGATACACCCGGGCCCCCTGTGACTGGGACCGGGCCATCTGTGATCCACCGGGGCCCCTGTGACTGCAACCGGGCCCTATGCGATCCACCCGGTCCCCTGTGACTGCAATCGGGCCCTCTGTTATCCACCCGGTCCCCTATGATCCATCCGGTCCCCCTGTGACTGCAACCGGGCCATCTACAATCCACCCGGGCCCCCCTGTGACTGAAACCGGGCCCCCTGTCATCCACCCGGGCCCCCTGTAACTGCAACCGGGCCCTTTGTGATCCACCCGGGCCCACTATGATCCACCCGGACCCCCTGTGACTGCAACCGGGCCCACTATGATCCACTCGGGCCCCCTGTGACTGCAACCGGGCCCCCTGTCATCCACCCGGGCTCCCTGTGACTGCAACCGGACCATCTGTGATCCAACCTGGGCCCCTGTGACTGCAACTGGGCCCTCTGTGATCCACCCGGCCCACCTGTGACTGCAACCGGGCCCTCTGTAATCCACCCGGGCTCCCTGTGATTATAACCGGGCCCCCTATCATCCACCCCGGCCCCTGTGATACACCCCGGCCCCCTGTGACTGCAACCGGGCCATCTATGATCCACCCGGGCCCCCTGTGACTGAAACTGGGCCCCCTGTCATCCACCCGGTCCCCTGTGACTGCAACTGGGCCATCTGTGATCCACCCGGGGCCCCTGTTACTGCAACCGGGCCCCCTATGATCAACCCGGGTCCCCTGTGACTGAAACCGGGCACTCTAGGAGCCACCCGGCCCCCTGTGACTGCAACCGGGCCACATGTGATCCACCTGGGCCCTCTGTAATTACAACCGGGCCCCCTATCATCCACCCGGGCCCCCTGTGACTGCAACCGGGCCCCCTGTGATACACCCGGGCCCCCTGTGACTGTAACCGGGCCATCTGTGATCCACCAGGGGCCCCTGTGACTGCAACCAGGCACTCTGTGACTGCAACCGGGCCCCCTGTGACTGCAACCGGCCCTTTGTGATCCACCCGGGCCCCCTGTGACTGCAACCGGGCCCCCTTTGATCCACCCGGGCCACCTGTGACTGCAATCGGGCCCCCTGTAATCCACCTGGGGGCCCTGTGAATCCAACCGGGCCCCCTGTGACTGCAGCCGGGCCCCCTGTGATACACCCGGGCCCCTTGTGACTGTAACCGGGCCATCTGTGATCCACCAGGGGCCCCTGTGACTGCAACCAGGCACTCTGTGACTGCAACCGGGCCCCCTGTGACTGCAACCGGCCCTTCGTGATCCACCCGGGCCCACTATGATCCACCCGGGCCCCCTGTGACTGCAACCGGGCCCCCTTTGATCCACCCGGGCAACCTGTGACTGCAATTGGGCCCCCTGTAATCCACCTGGGGGCCCTGTGAATCCAACCGGGCCCCCTGTGACTGCAGCCGGGCCCCCTGTGATACACCCGGGCCCCCTGTGACTGTAACCAGACCATCTGTTATCCACCCGGGGGCCCTGCGACTGCAACCAGGCACTCTGTGACTGCAACCGGGCCCCCTGTGACTGCAACCGGGCCCTTTGTGATCCACCCGGGCCCACTATGATCCACCCGGGCCCCCTGTGACTGCAACCAGGCCCCCTTTGATCCACCCGGGCCCCCTGTGGCTGCAATCGGGCCCCCTGTAATCCACCTGGGGCCCCCTGTGATCCACCCGGGGCCCCATGTGATCCATACTGGGCCCTCTTCTTAAATTTGTCTGTCAAAAAGTTATCATATCTTGTTGTCAAATCTGGGTCATATAATCAGCGTCCGCCGGCGAATGGTAGCCTCTTAATTTCCCGGGCTTGTCAGCGCAGCGCGAAGGAAGCTAAGGCATGCTCCTGGCTCTCTTGTCGTATTTGCCGAGGCGAATGATTTGCACAAAGTTTGCTTTTAACAGTAAAATTGGCATGCTTATGATTCAATCGGATTGTGTCTACTCTGGAAAAGTTTCGTTAGGCTCTGATTTGGGTTTTACGTTTGGACTTTTCGTGTCAATCCAAATCGTGCTCCGATGCGCGGTGTTGAATGGCAAGTGAAGTGATTGTTTGCTATTTGCTGTTGTCGGGCTAAATCCCTAATGAGTGATGATCCCCTGTCGGGCTCCCCTGATGACTAAATACCAAGACTTGAAGAATCTTGTGCCCCATATGGCCGCCAGTGACGTATCTAGAATTTGGGTAAGGGGAGGGGGAGGGCCAAAGCCTCAGGAGGCAGGGTGACACTTGCCACCCGAAGGGCGCACTTTTCACCCAAAGGGCGATAAATCGTCGCATCCTGGGTGAGAGGAGGGTTTGGGTGCGGAATTTCGTCCTCAGAGGCTCTTGGACTTAAGGGGGGCTGCTCCATTCGCTCTCCCCCCCTGGTGGCCACCCCATTCGCCCCCCCTGGTGGCCGCAGCCGGGTCCCTACTCCCAGTAGTTAATACTCTGTGGATGCAGACGGGCTTGCCATGGATGCGGTTCCTGTATCTGCAACCAGCCTCTGTCATGCTTGCCATGCGGGCCCCTGTGGTATCCCGGGCCCCTATTGGTCTGACCGGGCTCCCTGTGGCCTGTCCAGGCCCCTGTGGTCTGCCCAGGTTCCTGTGACCTGCCCGGGCCCCTTGTGCTCCGCTCGGTCCCCTTGTGGTCTGCCCGGGGTCCTTGTGGTCTTCCCGGGCCCCTGTGGTGTGCCCGGGCCCCTATGGTCTGCCCGGGCCCCTATGGTCTGCCCGGGCCCCTGCGGTCTGCCCAGGCCCCTGTGGACTGCCCAGGCCCCTGTGGACTGCCCAGGCCCCTTGTGCTCCGCTCTGTCTCCTTGTGGTCTGCCCGGGCCCCCCCCTTTCCCCTTGTTTTTGCCACCCCTTTGCGTTCCTTGTCGCCACCCTTTGCCGCCCTGTTTGGCTTTTGGTTATTTTTACCTTGTTTAGTGCATTTTATACCCTTATGCAGCTCCTTGTTTAAGTTTCTTTTCCCTTTTTTGTCTTTATTCGGCCCCGTTCCCCTTAAGTAGATTTCAATGTGTACACTTAACAGAAAACATCGTCTTAGCTAATAAACACAATTCGAAGAGAAACAAATAATTCGGGAAATCAAGTTGGTATTATTTTGTGAAATAGGTTACTCGTGCATATTGCAACTTTTTAGCCCCGTGTTTTTTTCCTTGGTTGCGTTTTACCTTCGCTTTACCGCCCTTCCAATCACCCCAGCCTTCGAGCATATACTTAGCTCCTTACTCTAGCCCCGTCATAAACACGTAGCCCGGCTTTTAATCGCCTGCACGCCCATAGCGCCGCACAACGCCAATTTTTTGCCCGCTCACTATTCTTTGTTGTGCCCCTTTTTGCTGTTTTTTTGTTTGCCTAATATTAACTGCTGTGTTGTTTTGAGTTTTTGTTAGTTTCCCATGGTTATCCGCCTGCAAACCCCCTGCCTCTTCCCCCTTCAGCGTCCATGCCGAACATCATATACATTTTATCTATAATATTTAAAAGCGTACATTCTAACCCTTACGACGTTTAAATGTCTACTGGGGTATATCGTTATGAAAATAACTAGAATTCACTACTTTTTATAAATTATTATAATGATCTATGTATGTAAAGTTAAGGTAAAAAATTAAACTCTGAAACTCATTTTTTACTTAAAGAATAACTGTTTAAATAAGTCATAAGGAACTTCTTTATCGATCGCAAAAAATTAAAACCCCAATTTAAAATTACCTCGGAAAAGTGCAATGTATATAGTTTCCAGAAAAACGGTGAAGTAAAGTTATAATTCCAATCCTTCTTTTCCTGATCATTGCCATCCTCGGCCAGGCAACCAGCCGGATCCCGTTTTCTAAAAGACCCTCCAGCATCCATCCCTCCTGCAGAGGTGCAGAAACTTGCCAACTCGGCTACTGGAGTTTGTGACACATTTCCGAAAATTGAGGTGCACAAGTGTGACAAAATAGCGATCCTGACTATATGGTTCAAAATCAAACCACATATTTTCGAAATACAGAATGAAGCGTGTAGCAAATATTTTAATTTAGCAGCTCTGTTCTTCAATTGCACAGCGTACCATTAGTGATACAATATTGGTACTGTGTTCAGTTTCTACTAAAACGAGGGACTCCCGCTGCAGGAAACCCGGAAACCGCTGTCACAGTTGCCAGATTTTAACATGCAGCCCAATGGTGCCGATTGTTAGTAGTTGCCAGAAAGTTGTCGCCTAGATACCCGAAATGTGGCAGTCAATTTTTCGAGAAATGAGCGATTGTGGGAATATTTAAGGTATTAAAGATAACGCAGGTACTTTATCAAGTACTTCTCTGTTCATTTTTTCAGGTTAAATCATATTTACAGCTTGAGTCTCTTCGATTTAGCGGCCCCTATTTCATCGAATTTAGTATTAAGTACGCCTAAAATCTACTAAAAAAGTACTAAATGATTGAAAAATAAACATAGCTGGGCAGCAATTCTACTTAAACTGCGTAACAGCGACAAGACAAGTTCGAAATGTTTATGTGATGTAGAGCCTGCCAAAAACTTTAACAGGTGGGAAGCCAGCCGCTTATTTTGAGGGAATATTTATTAGGTATATTTGAGATAAGTGCAGGGTAAAACTAGCTAGAATAAATATTGCTGCCCATGGCTAATCTAAGATGAATGTAGGCTACTGCAAGACTGATGCACTTTCACATATCAAACTTGGTTTTTCATTCCTTAGCTTGCTTGTGCCTTAGCTTATTTGTGCCCTAGATTGGTTAGATAGATTTGGAGCTGGAGGAAGTTGGGAGAGTTGGCGCCAGCAACAGGCTGGCAAAAATAGTGATTCAGGTGAGATTTCATGATGAAATTATCATATCAATATTGTACAGAGAGCAAATGTGTGCCAATGCAGTCCTCCACAAAGTGGTAACACCCACACTCGAGAGGGGCCTGGCACTAACGTGCACTGGAGGAGGGCCTAGTAGATCTCCTTCTCATCTCAGAAAATCACAGCAAATCTCAGAAAGAAAGATACTTCGAAAAACACTGGTTGGGGGTGTGTTGCTTACTACCTGTGGTAGTAAGCAACACACAGGACCTGAACTGCATGGAGTTAAAGCAGGATTTTGACTACACTGGATCTTACTTTGGTATGTGAATTTAGAGGTACAGAGGTATTGGAATTAATTCCAATACCTCTGTACCCATTAGGCCAATAGACATAATTTTACATCTATGCAGGCTAGTTGCCTCAGAGTTTTTACTGCAAGAAGGAATGTCCAGGCAGGTGATAATCGTGAGTGGGAGGCAAATTTTATGCATTTGATATGTTTATAAAAATGCTACCTAAGGTCCACTTTACCAACACATTTTTGGTAGATCCAAATCCTATGCTAACATTAACATTTTTGTCCCTTTTGTTGATATGTGAGATAGAAGTTTAGTGGGGGGAAGCTGTGATTAGGGTTCCCAATTGTGTGTACATGTACGCTGCCATTAATAGATTGGCATGTTCCCAATAATAACTATTTTCATGATAATTGCTACATTTAATCATGTGGAAGTGTACCATAATTGGTAACACTCCTTCCAAAAATGGAAATTTCTTCAAAAAGGGAAATGCAGGTCATTGGGGGAAACTACGGTCAGAGTTGCCAATAATAGTTATGATCCCAATACTGGAAACAATGACCCATAATTGAAATTTTCCTTCCAAAGACAAAAACATGATCTAAAAATGAAAACACAGTTTACTACTTTCATGCTGTAATGGTTTGGTGCCTGAACCTTGTCTGCTGCAAAAAGTAAGAGACAGGTAGAGGACATTCAGCATATTGGAAATAGTATTCAAGTACACAATTATTATTTCCAGCTCTGTGCGACAGAGGAGGCATACGTCGCGTTGAGTTTGTGACAGCCAGCATACTTTCTGCACCTCTGCCCTCCTGCGTCGTCCGCGTCTGATCCCGTTGTACCTCCGGAGGAGAGCATCGGCGTGGACGACGAAGACGGTAACTAGACACCTAATTGTCCAACATCCTTACATAGTTTGGCAGCTCTTTCAAAAGATTGCGTCTTCTGACTACTTTTTGGGCTAAATAGTGCAAATCATGAACAGTGACGAATAACGCGCTAAAAATTGTTATTTAACCTTTGCAGCCAGTTTTCAACAACAAACGGTCCAAAATACGTTTTTTCGGTCACATTTTCATTAAAAAATACGGGCCCCCCTCATGTACGGGCCCCCTTTCGAGCCGTGTGCCCCCCAATCGAAAACATAAAGTTGCGCCCCTGCTTCCCACCATGGTTTCAAGTCTTTAAAATGGATGGAAGTGGACGAAATTTGGCATGAAGCTAGCTTAGGATCCTAGCTCGATGATACAAGTAATTTCAGCCCAAAAGAATGCTTGGTTCGTCTTCTAGAAGCACCTTTATATCGTGCCTTTTCGGGACAAGCACAGCACCCGACGCCAGCGGCCCGGCATATTCGGCGGAGTTGTACCAGACAGTGACCTCCTGACGGGTCACAGGTGTTCAGCTAGTGGGAGTGTCCATAGTGTGGCACGGTGGTCTAGTGATTAGAGGTCCTGTCTTTTGAACAGGTAGGTCCGGTTCGAATCCGGGGGTGACCACGTACTCTTAATTGGTTATTTTAAAGAAAAGAATGATAAAACTGACTTGCAGGCTTATGAAGGATGCATTAAGAACGAAATATGGTTTACTTTCAGCACATTGTCATGCGGCTCTCCTGCGCCGGTGGGGCGTTAGCCCAGGTCGCAGACCGGAGTTGTTGTCAGAGCCGCATGACGAAATCCATGGAGCGAAGCGCATTGAGATTTCTCAAGCGGCTCTATTCTGGCCGCTCAGACGAGTCTCGTCGTGGTCTGTTGTCAGAGCCGCATGACGAAATCCATGGAGCGAAGCGCATTGAGATTTCTCAAGCGGCTCTATCCTTGCCGCTCAGACGGGTCCGTCGTGGTCTGTTGTTGTTGTTGTCAGAAGCCGGTGACGAACGAAGTGAGAAACGGCTTCTATACTGACAGTTTTTCGTTCTCTGTTGTCCGTAGTCAGAAGCCGGTGACGAACGAAGTAAGAAACGGCTTCTATTCTGACAGTTTTTCCGGTCTCGTCGTCAGAAGCCGGTGACGAACGAAGTAAGAAACGGCTTCTATTCTGACAGTTTTTCCGGTCTCGTCGTTGTTGTCTGTCAGAAGCCGGTGACGAACGAAGTAAGAAACGGCTTCTATTCTGACAGTTTTTCCGATCTCGTCGTTGTCAGAAGCCGGTGACGAACGAAGTAAGAAACGGCTTCTATTCTGACAGTTTTTCCGGTCTCGTCGTTGTCAGAAGCCGGTGACGAACGAAGTCAGAAACGGCTTCTATACTGACAGTTTTTCGTTCTCTCTTGTCTGTCAGAAGCCGGTGACGAACGAAGTAAGAAACGGCTTCTATTCTGACAGTTTTTCCGGTCTCGTCGTCGTTGTTGTCAGAGCCGCATGACGAAATCCATGGAGCGAAGCGCATTGAGATTTCTCAAGCGGCTCTATTCTGGCCGCTCAGACGGGTCTCGTCGTGGTCTGTTGTCAGAGCCGCATGACGAAATCCATGGAGCGAAGCGCATTGAGATTTCTCAAGCGGCTCTATTCTGGCCGCTCAGACGGGTCTCGTCGTGGTCTGTTGTTGTTGTCAGAGCCGCATGACGAAATCCATGGAGCGAAGCGCATTCAGATTTCTCAAGAGGCTCTATTCTGGCCGCTTTACCGGTCTCGTCGTGGTCTGGCTGTCAGAGCCGCTTGACGAAATCCATGCAGCGAAGCGCATTGAGATTTCTCAAGAGGCTCTATTCTGGCCGCTTTACCGGTCTCGTCGTGGTCTGTCTGTCAGAGCCGCATGACGAAATCCATGGAGCGAAGCGCATTGAGATTTCTCAAGCGGCTCTATTCTGGCCGCTCAGACGGGTCTCGTCGTGGTCTGTTGTTGTTGTCAGAAGCCGGTGACGAACGAAGTAAGAAACGGCTTCTATTCTGACAGTTTTTCCGGTCTCGTCGTCGTTGTCTGTTGTTGTTGTTGTTGTCAGAAGCCGGTGACGAACGAAGTGAGAAACGGCTTCTATACTGACAGTTTTTCGTTCTCTGTTGTCCGTAGTAGTAGTAGTAGTAATATCAGAAGCCGGTGACGAACGAAGTAAGAAACGGCTTCTATTCTGACAGTTTTTCCGGTCTCGTCGTTGTCTGTCAGAGCCGCATGACGAAATCCATGGAGCGAAGCGCATTGAGATTTCTCAAGAGGCTCTATTCTGGCCGCTTTACCGGTCTCGTCGTGGTCTGTCTGTCTGTCAGAGCCGCATGACGAAATCCATGGAGCGAAGCGCATTGAGATTTCTCAAGCGGCTCTATTCTGGCCGCTCAGACGGGTCTCGTCGTGGTCTGTTGTCAGAGCCGCATGACGAAATCCATGGAGCGAAGCGCATTGAGATTTCTCAAGCGGCTCTATTCTGGCCGCTCAGACGGGTCTCGTCGTGGTCAGAAGCCGGTGACGAACGAAGTAAGAAACGGCTTCTATTCTGACAGTTTTTCCGGTCTCGTCGTGGTTGTCTGTCAGAAGCCGGTGACGAACGAAGTGAGAAACGGCTTCTATACTGACAGTTTTTCGTTCTCTGTTGTCCGTAGTAGTAGTAGTAGTAGTTGTTGTCTGTTCTGAGGACTGGTATCAGATACTTGAAACTTGCAGGGATGAAAGGCAGGAACCCATAAAAATCCCGACGGCTGCAGATTTTCGAATTTTGCAAAAAATTTTCCCAAATTTTGGATTATATTTTTATAAACTTTTATTTTTCTATTTTTCTATTTTTAGTCTACAGCTCTCAAACTTACACTCTTTTACACACAATCAATTACCAGTTGTTGCTCAAAGTTTGAAGCAAAAATCCAAATTTGTACTTCCAAAATGATTTTTGAAACTTTTACCTCCAACTTGTAGTGAAATGCATTACCAAAGTTATAAGTTCGAAATATCTGAAGATATGCTGCTAGGTGTTCCAAACTGGATTTTTGCAGACAGAATGGACTGTGCGTTACTGCATAGACACTAAACTGAACCAAAAGCATAATTTTGAAGGTCAGTTTTGGCCCTTTTTCCAAAACATTGCAATTATGGCCTAAAACTTTAAAACCATATAACTTTCAAAATTCTGGACATTTTTGAACGCAGTTTTCTTTGTTGAGATGGGTATTGTCATTACAACAACATATTCTAAATGCAAATTTCTGAGTTAATGGGAAATATTTTTCTGCAAAAATATAACATTTTTTGTTTTTTGGGAATTTAGGACTACATATTTCCAAATTTTCTTTTCGAAATTGGTACCAAAAAAAGCCCGGCTCAAGTTCTACAACCGTCTGCCTGACCATACCCGCGCGTCTCCCATAGGTTTTGAGCTATATGATGATAAAGACTGAATTTGATGCGGTTTTCATAGGTTGTAATAGATTCATCACGTGATAAAGTGCCTTTATACTCAACTGAGATATATGGCTCTCCTAAACTTTTAGTATGGGAAATTATGAGCTATGCCGTTTTTGTTTCATGACGCTCCGACGACTAGTTCGCCACTGTTGTTGTTGTTGTTGTTGTCTGTTCTGAGCGCTGGTATCAGAGACCTAAAACTTTTGTGGATAGAAGGCACTTCCAAATGAATAAGCACCACGGTTGTCAATTTTCAAAATTTTCAAAATTTTGCCCAGAATTTTGCATTATGTGATTTTTAACTTTTATTTTTCTATTTTTTGCTAATTCATCTAGACTCTTCAAACTTGCACCCTTTTACATCAGGGAAATTTGTAGTTCACACAAAAAGTTGGAAAGAAAAAGCTTTAAATTTAGGGCTCTAAATTAGCTTTTAAACTTTGCACCCTAAATTTGGCATAAAACTCATGGTCTAAACTACAGGCTCGAAATATCTGAAGCTACAGCAGTTCAGGTTCTGAGTCAAATATCAACTTAAAGTTCGGTTTGTGCAGTACTGCACAAACACAGAAACAAAACAAAAACGGAATTTTAAGGGTCCTTTTTGGCCCATTCCGTGAAGGTCTGCATTTCCCAAAATATCATTCAAACCCTTATATCTTCCGATCTAATTGATAAAAAGTAGTTCCGATTTCAGATAATAAAAGAGAATAGCCTTCTTTATTAAATATTTAGAGATAAAAACTGTCACACTGAAACTTTTTATTTTATAGGCAAAAATAAAATATAAGTTTTTAAAATTTTTATTCTCAGCCCCTGGTTTCCAGACCATGATAGCTACGGTATTGAACTTAACACGGCTGGATAGAAAACTTCGTTGCCGTCATTTTTCTCACTCATACCCCCACTTATCTCTTACGGCTTCCGCGCTAATAGCCGTAAAATACATTTCGAAGTGGTAATTTTATCGGTTCATTTTTGCTTCACACCAGGATTTCGAATGGTTAATATAGATGGAAGTGGATAAAATTCGGCAAAAAGCTAGTTCAAAGACATATCTTGCCATCGCAGCAGGTTGCATATCATAGCAACAACAGTGTACCTTTAATTAAATGTAATACACAATGCTAGTATGTTTCCCGCTCGAAACCTCACCTCGCCGTTCGGCCGTAGCGTCGCTGCGGGCGGCGCACTGGTAGCTGCTATGCGAGACAGATGTCATAGCTATGTACGCATGCTATAGACCAGCGCGAATGCCCGGTGGTGGCAGGGTAGTCTGTCTCGTTTCGGCCTCTACTCGTGCGGCGGGCGCGTTGTCTATTAGATATTCATATCAGTCGGACGGCCGGGTGGCGGCCGTGCGGTGTTGCGCGCTGCGGCGACTTGCGACGAATAAAAAGCAAAATGGTGGTCAGGAACTGGTTTGCTTGTTTGGTTTGTTGTGTTTTGTTTCTTTATGTGTGTCCAAATCTTACTGTGTATGTGTGTGATAGGTCCGGTAAAAGTGATGTGTTTTATGAGAGAGATAAGAGAGGCCCCACCACTTAAGCCTTCGGGCTTTTGCGTCCATCTATTTGTTATAACTGTCATATTGTTTCCGTCCAATAAAAATTATCATCTGTCTATCTATCTACCCACTAGGTAATGCATCCTCTAACCATAGGTAGCACTGGCCAAAGGATCCACCGTTGCACACCATTTCTTTCCCAGCCGAATAAACCTCTTTGTGGTAATACCATGACACGTGACTCCTTGCACTCCCTGCTTAAATAAACTTAATAAGCAGTGGCGGATCCAGGCCATTAGTATGGGGGTGGGGCTAAGGAGCTCGAGCATAGGCGGATCCAAGACATCAGTACCGGGATGGGGCTAGTGAGCTCGAGCATAGGCGGATCCAGGACATCAGTACGGGGTTGGGCTAAGGAGCTCCAGCATAGGCGGATCCAGGACATCAGTTCGGGGTGGGGGTTAAGGAGCTCGAGCATAGGCGGACCCAGGACATCAGTACGAGGGTGGGCTAAGGAGATCGAGCATAGGCGAATCCAGGACATCAGCACGGAGGTGGGGCTAAGGAGCTCGAGCATAGGCGAATCCAGGACAGCAGTACAGGGGTGGGGCTAAGGAGTTCGAGCATAGGCGGAACCAGGACATCAGTACGGGGATGGGCCTAAGGAGCTCGATCATAGGCGGATCCAGGACATCAGTTCGGGGTGGGGCTAAGAAGCTCGAGCATAGGCGGATCCAGGACATCAGTACGGGGGTGGTGTTAAGGAGCTCGAGCATAAGCGGATTCAGCTCATCAGTACGGGGGTGGGGCTCGGGAGCTCGAGCATAGGCGGATCCAGGACATCAGTAGGGGGTGGGGGCTAAGGAGTTCAAGCATAGGCGGATCCAGGGCAGTACAGAGGTGGGGCTACGGAGTTCGAGCATAGGCGGATCCAGGACATCAGTAAGGGGGTGGGGTAAGGAGCTCGACCATTGGCGGATCCAGGACATCAGTAGGGGGTAGGGGCTAAGGAGTTCGGGTATAGGTGGATCCAGGACATCAGTACGGAGGTGGGGCAAAGAAGTTCAAGCATAGGCGGATCCAGGACACCAGTACGGAGGTGGGGCTAAGGAGCTCGAGCATAGGCGGATCCAGGACATCAGTGCGGGGTTGGGGCTCCGGAGCTCGAGTAAAGGCGGATCCAGGACATCAATACGGGGTGGGGCTAAGGGGCTGGAGCATAGGCGGATCCAGGACATAAGTATGGGTGTGGGGCTAAGCAGCTCGAGCAGAGGCGGATCCAGGACATCAGTACGGGGGTGGGGCTAAGGAGCTGGAGCATAGGCGGATCCAGGACATAAGTATGGGTGTGGGGCTAAGGAGCTCAAGCAAAGGCGGATCCAGGACATCAGTACGGGGGTGGAGATAAGGAGCTCGAGCATAGGCTGATCCAGGATATCAGTGTGGGTGTGGGGCTAAGGAGCTCGAGCAGAGGCGGATCTAGGACATCAGTACGGCGGTGGGGCTAAAGGGCTTGAGTATAGGCGGATCAAGGACATCAGTACAGGGGTGAGGCTAAGGAGCTCGGGCATAAGCGGATCCAGGACATCAGAACGTGGGTAGGGGCTAAAGAGTTCGAGCATAGGTGGATCCAAGACATCAGTACGGGGGTGGGGCTAAGAAGCTCGAGCATAAGCGGATTCAGCTGATCAGTACGGGGTTGGGCTCGGGAGCTCGAGCATAGGCGGATCTAGGACATCAGTACGGTGGTGGGGCTCGGGCGTTCAAGTTTTGGCGGATCCAGGACATTAGTAGGGTGGTAGGGGCTAAAGAGTTCGAGTATAGGCGAATCCAGGGCAGTACGGAGGTGGGGCTACGGAGTTCGAGCATAGGCAGATCCAGGACATCAGTTCGGGGGTGGGGCTAAGGAGCTCGAGCATAGGCGGATCCAGGACATCAGTGCAGGGGTGTGGGGCTAAGGGGTTCGAGTATAGGCGGATAAAGAACATCAAGGGGCTAAAGAGTTAAAACAGGTAGGGGCTAAAGAGTTAAAACATAAGAGGATCCAGGACATCAGTACGGGGGTGGGGCTAAGGAGCTCGAGCATAAGGGGTTCAGGACATCAGTACGTGGGTGGGGCTCGGGAGCTCAAGCATAGGCGGATCCAGGACATAAGTAGGGGTAGGGGCTAAAGAGCTCAAGCATAAGCGGATCCAGGACATCAGCACAGGGGTAGGGGCTAAAGAGTTCGAGCATAGGCGGATCCAGGACATCAGTACGGGGGTGGGGCTAAGAAGCTCGAGCATAAGCGGAGCCAGGATATTTAGTACGGGGGTAGAGGCTAAGGAGTTTGAGCATAGGCGGATCCAGCATATCGGTACGGGGATTGGGCTAAGGAGATCCAGCATAGGCGGATCCAGGACATCTGTACGGAGGTGGGGCTAAGGAGCTCGAGCATAGGCGGATCCAGGACATCAGTATGGGTGTCGGGCTAAGGAGCTCGAGCAGAGGCGGATCCAGGACATCAAGGGGCTAAAGAGTTAAAACAGGTAGGGGCTAAAGAGTTAAAACATAAGAGGATCCAGGATATCAGTACGGGGGTGGGGCTAAGGAGCTCGAGCATAAGCGGGTTCAGGACATCAGTACGTGGGTGGGGCTCGGGAGCTCAAGCATAGGCGGATCCAGGACATCAGTAGGGGTAGGGGCTAAGAGTTCAAGCATAGGCGGATCCAGGGCAGTATAGAAGTGGGGCTTTGGAGTTCGAGCATAGGCAGATTCAGGACATATGTAAGGGGTGGGGTAAGGAGCCCGAGCATAGGCGGATCCAGGACATCAGTTCGGTGGTGGGGCTGAGGTCTCGAGCTGGGGCATAACTCGGTAACAAATAGGCTGAATTGGGTGAAAATGTGCAGGTATAGGTGAAATACCGTCGGAAAACCCATCATATTTTATATTGTATCTCCTTTCTTCTCGTCATGCCCAGTCTTTTGCTTAACAAAACAAACATTATGCGTTTGTTTATTTCTTTGATGATATGAACAGAGGGCAAGCGTGGTGCAGTATGCAGAGACATGCTAATTTAGGAAAACATGGGCCTAGACAGGGAAGTGAATGGAGCCATAATGAGAACAGAAAACCTAAAACTCCAACATTGCTTTGTTATAAGTATCAAACTGCTGAAAAAACTCGCCTGTCAATCGAACTGTTTGGCTAACGTACATTGTCACCGGCTTCTCCTGCGCCAGAGCGGCACCGCCGAGGCCGAGGCCGAGGTCTGTTGTTGTTGGCGTCTGTCCGTCCTGAGAATTGATGTCAGAGCTCTGGAATTTTGTAGGGTGATAGCCCTTCTGCTCCAGACACCCAAACTGAAGCCCCGAGTCGAAATCCAAAATAGTTTTTGAGAAATTTTGGCTCAAACTTTTTCTGTTTTATATTTTTCTAATTTTTACTTCTTAACCTACGAACTTGAAACTTATGTCCTTTTCGAAAGATAACAAGGGCCAGCTAGGGAAAACGAATTGAGCTGATCCGACAATATTTATTGCGCGAAAACGCGGCATTTCTCACGCGAGCAAAAAACCTGCTAAAAGTTCATGGCCGACTTGTGCGCTCGAAATGTCAGAAGACAGGCCTCAGTTAGCTGAAAGGCAGTTACCTAGGGGTAGCTAGGAAAATTTTGTAGTGCTTAGGCATTGTTTTGAGTGCAAAACGCAAAATTTTGACCTACTTTTTACAGTTCTTCCGGAAGACTGAATTTTGTTTCATTTCATTTCAACGTTAATATCTCACAATCTAATTGACCGATTTGAGTTTTCATTTCAAATAATGAAAGAACATTGCTTCCGCCTGATAATATTTGGAGATCGAAATTATGAATGTGAAATTCTTTGTTTTATAGGCATAAATAGAAATTGAGTCAAAAAACTTTTTATTTGCATCTTCCTGGTTCCAAGCTCATGTCACTCACAAACTCAGAACTGACATGGCTGAAGAGGAAAGTTACTTGCGGTCATTTCGCTCACTTATACTACCCACCTATCTCTAATGGCTTTCGAGTAATTAGTCCAAAATGTATTACAAGATGTTAAATTTCTCGGACCACCTTTGCTTCTCACCATGGTTTGAAGTCCTTAAAATGGATGGAAGTGGAAGTAATTTGGCATGAAGCTAGCTTACGATCCTAGCTCGACGATACAACTAATTTCAGCCCAAAAGAATGTTTGGTTCGTCTTCTAGAAGCACCTTTATATCGTGCCTTTTCGGGACAAGCACAGCACCCGGCGCCAGCGGCCCGGCATATTCGGCGGAGTTGTACTAGCCAGTGACCTCCTGACGGGTCACAGCTGTTCAGCTAGTGGGAGGATGAGTAGTGTGGCACGGTGGTCTAGTGGTTAGAGGCCCTGTCTCTTGATCAGGTAGGTCCGGTTCGAATCCGGGGGTGACCACGTACTCTTTATTGGTTATTTCAAAGAAAAGAATGATAAAACTGACTTGCAGGCTTATGAAGAGATACATTAAGAACGAAATATGGTTTGCTTTCGGCACATTGTCATGCGGCTCTCCTGCGCCGGTGGGGCGTTAGCCCAGGCCGCAGGCCGAGGTTGTTGTTGGCGTCTGTCAGTCCTGAGAATTGATGTCAGAGCTCTGGAATTTTGTAGGGTGATAGCCCTTCTGCTCCAGACACCCAAACTGAAGCCCCGAGTTGAAATCCAAAATAGTTTTTGAGAAATTTTGGCTCAAACTTTTTCTGTTTTATATTTTTCTAATTTTTACTTCTTAAGTTACGAACTTGAAATTTATGTCCTTTTCAATGGATAACAAGGGCCAGCTAGGGGAAAAAAATTGAGCTGATCCAACAATATTTATTGCGCGAAAACGCGGCATTTCTCACGCGCGCAAAAAACCTGCTAAAAGTTGATGGCCGACTTGTGCGCTCGAAATGTCAGAAGGCAGGCCTCAGTTAGCTGAAAGGCAGTTACCTAGGGGTAGCTAGGCAAATTTTGTAGTGCTTAGGCATAGTTTTGAGTGCAAAACGTAAAATTTTGACCTACTTTTTACAGTTCTTCCGGAAGACTGAATTTTGGTTCATTTCATTTCAACGTTAATATCTCACAATCTAATTGACCGATTTGAGTTTCCATTTCAAATAATGAAAGAACATTGCTTCCGCCTGATAATATTTGGAGATGGAAATTGTGAATGTGAAATTCTTTGTTTTATAGGCATAAATAGAAATTGAGTCAAAAAACTTTTTATTTGCATCTTCCTGGCTCCAAGCTCATGTCACTCACAAACTCAGAACTGACATGGCTGAATAGGAAAGTTACTTGCGGTCATTTCGCTCACTTATACTACCCACCTATCTCTAATGGCTTTCGAGTAATTAGTCCAAAATGTATTACAAGATGCTAAATTTCTCGGACCACCTTTGCTTCTCACCATGGTTTCAAGTCCTTAAAATGGATGGAAGTGGAAGAAATTTGGCATGAAGCTAGCTTAAGATCCTAGCTCGACGATACAAGTAATTTCAGCCCAAAAGAATGCTTGGTTCGTCTTCTAGAAGCACCTTTATATCGTGCCTTTTCGGGACAAGCACAGCACCCGGCGCCAGCGGCCCGGCATATTCGGCGGAGTTGTACCAGCCAGTGACCTCCTGACGGGTCACAGCTGTTCAGCTAGTGGGAGGGTGAGTGGTGTGGCACGGTGGTCTAGTGGTTAGAGGCCCTGTCTCTTGATCAGGTAGGTCCGGTTCGAATCCGGGGGTGACCACGTACTCTTTATTGGTTATTTCAAAGAAAAGAATGATAAAACTGGCTTGCAGGCTTATGAAGAGATACATTAAGAACGAAATATGGTTTGCTTTCGGCACATTGTCATGCGGCTCTCCTGCGCCGGTGGGGCGTTAGCCCAGGCCGCAGGCCGAGGTCTGTCTGTTGTTGTCTGTCCCGCCTGAGAATTGATGTCAGAGCTCTGGAATTTTGTAGGGTGATAGCCCTTCTGCTCCAGACACCCAAACTGAAGCCCCGAGTCGAAATCCAAAATAGTTTTTGAGAAATTTTGGCTCAAACTTTTTCTGTTTTATATTTTTCTAATTTTTACTTCTTAAGCTACGAACTTGAAATTTATGTCCTTTTCAAAAGAGAGCAAGGGCCAGCTAAGGAATAAAAATTGAGCTGGTCCGACAATATTTATCGCACGAAAACGCGGCATTTCTCACGCGAGCAAAAAACCTGCTAAAAGTTGATGGCCGACTTGTGCGCTCGAAATATCAGAAGACAGGACTCAGTTAGCTGAAAGGCAGTTACCCAGGGGTAGCTAGGAAAATTTTGTAGTGCTTAGTCATAGTTTTGAGCGCAAAACGCAAAATTTTGACCTACTTTTTACAGTTCTTCCGGAAGACTGAATTTTGGTTCATTTCATTTCAACGTTAATATCTCACAATCTAATTGACCGATTTGAGTTTTCATTTCAAATTATGAAAGAACATTGCTTCCGCCTGATGATATTTGGAGATGGAAATTGTGAATGTGAAATTCTTTGTTTTATAGGCATAAATAGAAATGGAGTCAAAAAACTTTTTATTTGCATCTTCCTGGTTCCAAGCTCATGTCATTCACAAACTCAGAACTGACATGGCTGAAGAGGAAAGTTACTTGCGGTCATTTCGCTCACTTATACTACCCACCTATCTCTAATGGCTTTCGAGTAATTAGTCCAAAATGTATTACAAGATGCTAAATTTCTCGGACCACCTTTGCTTCTCACCATGGTTTCAAGTCCTTAAAATGGATGGAAGTGGAAGTAATTTGGCATGAAGCTAGCTTACGATCCTAGCTCGACGATACAACTAATTTCAGCCCAAAAGAATGTTTGGTTCGTCTTCTAGAAGCACCTTTATATCGTGCCTTTTCGGGACAAGCACAGCACCCGGCGCCAGCGGCCCGGCATATTCGGTGGAGTTGTACTAGCCAGTGACCTCCTGACGGGTCACAGCTGTTCAGCTAGTGGGAGGATGAGTAGTGTGGCACGGTGGTCTAGTGGTTAGAGGCCCTGTCTCTTGATCAGGTAGGTCCGGTTCGAATCCGGGGGTGACCACGTACTCTTTATTGGTTATTTCAAAGAAAAGAATGATAAAACTGACTTGCAGGCTTATGAAGAGATACATTAAGAACGAAATGTGGTTTGCTTTCGGCACATTGTCATGCGGCTCTCCTGCGCCAGTGGGGCGTTAGCCCAGGCCGCAGGCCGAGGTTGTCAGAAGCCGGTGACGAACGGAGTAAGAAACGGCTTCTATTCTGACAGTTTTTCCGGTCTCGTCGTGGTTGTCTGTTGTCAGAAGCCGGTGACGAACGAAGTAAGAAACGGCTTCTATTCTGACAGTTTTTCCGGTCTCGTCGTGGTTGTCTGTTGTTGTTGTTGTTGTTGTCTGTTCTGAGCGCTGGTATCAGAGACCTAAAACTTTTGTGGATAGAAGGCACTTCCAAATGAATAAGCACCACGGTTGTCAATTTTCAAAATTTTCAAAATTTTGCCCAGAATTTTGCATTATGTGATTTTTAACTTTTATTTTTCTATTTTTTGCTAATTCATCTAGACTCTTCAAACTTGCACCCTTTTACATCAGGGAAATTTGTAGTTCACACAAAAAGTTGGAAAGAAAAAGCTTTAAATTTAAGGGCTCTAAATTAGCTTTTAAACTTTGCACCCTAAATTTGGCATAAAACTCATGGTCTAAACTACAGGCTCGAAATATCTGAAGCTACAGCAGTTCAGGTTCTGAGTCAAATATCAACTTAAAGTTCGGTTTGTGCAGTACTGCACAAACACAGAAACAAAACAAAAACGGAATTTTAAGGGTCCTTTTTGGCCCATTCCGTGAAGGTCTGCATTTCCCAAAATATCATTCAAACCCTTATATCTTCCGATCTAATTGATAAAAAGTAGTTCCGATTTCAGATAATAAAAGAGAATAGCCTTCTTTATTAAATATTTAGAGATAAAAACTGTCACACTGAAACTTTTTATTTTATAGGCAAAAATAAAATATAAGTTTTTAAAATTTTTATTCTCAGCCCCCTGGTTTCCAGACCATGATAGCTACGGTATTGAACTTAACACGGCTGGATAGAAAACTTCGTTGCCGTCATTTTTCTCACTCATACCCCCCACTTATCTCTTACGGCTTCCGCGCTAATAGCCGTAAAATACATTTCGAAGTGGTAATTTTATCGGTTCATTTTTGCTTCACACCAGGATTTCGAATGGTTAATATAGATGGAAGTGGATAAAATTCGGCAAAAAGCTAGTTCAAAGACATATCTTGCCATCGCAGCAGGTTGCATATCATAGCAACAACAGTGTACCTTTAATTAAATGTAATACACAATGCTAGTATGTTTCCCGCTCGAAACCTCACCCCGCCGTTCGGCCGTAGCGTCGCTGCGGGCGGCGCACTGGTAGCTGCTATGCGAGACAGATGTCATAGCTATGTACGCATGCTATAGACCAGCGCGAATGCCCGGTGGTGGCAGGGTAGTCTGTCTCGTTTCGGCTCCTCTACTCGTGCGGCGGGCGCGTTGTCTATTAGATATTCATATCAGTCGGACGGCCGGGTGGCGGCCGTGCGGTAGGGCCTGCGCGCTGCGGCGACTTGCGACGAATAAAAAGCAAAATGGTGGTCAGGAACTGGTTTGCTTGTTTGGTTTGTTGTGTTTTGTTTCTTTATGTGTGTCCAAATCTTACTGTGTATGTGTGTGATAGGTCCGGTAAAAGTGATGTGTTTTATGAGAGAGATAAGAGAGGCCCCACCACTTAAGCCTTCGGGCTTTTGCGTCCATCTATTTGTTATAACTGTCATATTGTTTCCGTCCAATAAAAAATTATCATCTGTCTATCTATCTACCCACTAGGTAATGCATCCTCTAACCATAGGTAGCACTGGCCAAAGGATCCACCGTTGCACACCATTTCTTTCCCAGCCGAATAAACCTCTTTGTGGTAATACCATGACACGTGACTCCTTGCACTCCCTGCTTAAATAAACTTAATAAGCAGTGGCGGATCCAGGCCATTAGTATGGGGGTGGGGCTAAGGAGCTCGAGCATAGGCGGATCCAAGACATCAGTACCGGGATGGGGCTAGTGAGCTCGAGCATAGGCGGATCCAGGACATCAGTACGGGGTTGGGCTAAGGAGCTCCAGCATAGGCGGATCCAGGACATCAGTTCGGGGGTGGGGTTAAGGAGCTCGAGCATAGGCGGACCCAGGACATCAGTACGAGGGTGGGCTAAGGAGATCGAGCATAGGCGAATCCAGGACATCAGCACGGAGGTGGGGCTAAGGAGCTCGAGCATAGGCGAATCCAGGACAGCAGTACAGGGGTGGGGCTAAGGAGTTCGAGCATAGGCGGAACCAGGACATCAGTACGGGGATGGGCCTAAGGAGCTCGATCATAGGCGGATCCAGGACATCAGTTCGGGGGTGGGGCTAAGAAGCTCGAGCATAGGCGGATCCAGGACATCAGTACGGGGGTGGTGTTAAGGAGCTCGAGCATAAGCGGATTCAGCTCATCAGTACGGGGGTGGGGCTCGGGAGCTCGAGCATAGGCGGATCCAGGACATCAGTAGGGGGTGGGGGCTAAGGAGTTCAAGCATAGGCGGATCCAGGGCAGTACAGAGGTGGGGCTACGGAGTTCGAGCATAGGCGGATCCAGGACATCAGTAAGGGGGTGGGGTAAGGAGCTCGACCATTGGCGGATCCAGGACATCAGTAGGGGGTAGGGGCTAAGGAGTTCGGGTATAGGTGGATCCAGGACATCAGTACGGAGGTGGGGCAAAGAAGTTCAAGCATAGGCGGATCCAGGACACCAGTACGGAGGTGGGGCTAAGGAGCTCGAGCATAGGCGGATCCAGGACATCAGTGCGGGGTTGGGGCTCCGGAGCTCGAGTAAAGGCGGATCCAGGACATCAATACGGGGGTGGGGCTAAGGGGCTGGAGCATAGGCGGATCCAGGACATAAGTATGGGTGTGGGGCTAAGCAGCTCGAGCAGAGGCGGATCCAGGACATCAGTACGGGGGTGGGGCTAAGGAGCTGGAGCATAGGCGGATCCAGGACATAAGTATGGGTGTGGGGCTAAGGAGCTCAAGCAAAGGCGGATCCAGGACATCAGTACGGGGGTGGAGATAAGGAGCTCGAGCATAGGCTGATCCAGGATATCAGTGTGGGTGTGGGGCTAAGGAGCTCGAGCAGAGGCGGATCTAGGACATCAGTACGGCGGTGGGGCTAAAGGGCTTGAGTATAGGCGGATCAAGGACATCAGTACAGGGGTGAGGCTAAGGAGCTCGGGCATAAGCGGATCCAGGACATCAGAACGTGGGTAGGGGCTAAAGAGTTCGAGCATAGGTGGATCCAAGACATCAGTACGGGGGTGGGGCTAAGAAGCTCGAGCATAAGCGGATTCAGCTGATCAGTACGGGGGTTGGGCTCGGGAGCTCGAGCATAGGCGGATCTAGGACATCAGTACGGTGGTGGGGCTCGGGCGTTCAAGTATTGGCGGATCCAGGACATTAGTAGGGTGGTAGGGGCTAAAGAGTTCGAGTATAGGCGAATCCAGGGCAGTACGGAGGTGGGGCTACGGAGTTCGAGCATAGGCAGATCCAGGACATCAGTTCGGGGGTGGGGCTAAGGAGCTCGAGCATAGGCGGATCCAGGACATCAGTGCAGGGGTGTGGGGCTAAGGGGTTCGAGTATAGGCGGATAAAGAACATCAAGGGGCTAAAGAGTTAAAACAGGTAGGGGCTAAAGAGTTAAAACATAAGAGGATCCAGGACATCAGTACGGGGGTGGGGCTAAGGAGCTCGAGCATAAGCGGGTTCAGGACATCAGTACGTGGGTGGGGCTCGGGAGCTCAAGCATAGGCGGATCCAGGACATAAGTAGGGGTAGGGGCTAAAGAGCTCAAGCATAAGCGGATCCAGGACATCAGCACAGGGGTAGGGGCTAAAGAGTTCGAGCATAGGCGGATCCAGGACATCAGTACGGGGGTGGGGCTAAGAAGCTCGAGCATAAGCGGAGCCAGGATATTTAGTACGGGGGTAGAGGCTAAGGAGTTTGAGCATAGGCGGATCCAGCATATCGGTACGGGGATTGGGCTAAGGAGATCCAGCATAGGCGGATCCAGGACATCTGTACGGAGGTGGGGCTAAGGAGCTCGAGCATAGGCGGATCCAGGACATCAGTATGGGTGTCGGGCTAAGGAGCTCGAGCAGAGGCGGATCCAGGACATCAAGGGGCTAAAGAGTTAAAACAGGTAGGGGCTAAAGAGTTAAAACATAAGAGGATCCAGGATATCAGTACGGGGGTGGGGCTAAGGAGCTCGAGCATAAGCGGGTTCAGGACATCAGTACGTGGGTGGGGCTCGGGAGCTCAAGCATAGGCGGATCCAGGACATCAGTAGGGGTAGGGGCTAAAGAGTTCAAGCATAGGCGGATCCAGGGCAGTATAGAGGTGGGGCTTTGGAGTTCGAGCATAGGCAGATTCAGGACATATGTAAGGGGTGGGGTAAGGAGCTCGAGCATAGGCGGATCCAGGACATCAGTTCGGTGGTGGGGCTGAGGTCTCGAGCTGGGGCATAACTCGGTAACAAATAGGCTGAATTGGGTGAAAATGTGCAGGTATAGGTGAAATACCGTCGGAAAACCCATCATATTTTATATTGTATCTCCTTTCTTCTCGTCATGCCCAGTCTTTGCTTAACAAAACAAACATTATGCGTTTGTTTATTTCTTTGATGATATGAACAGAGGGCAAGCGTGGTGCAGTATGCAGAGACATGCTAATTTAGGAAAACATGGGCCTAGACAGGGAAGTGAATGGAGCCATAATGAGAACAGAAAACCTAAAACTCCAACATTGCTTTGTTATAAGTATCAAACTGCTGAAAAAAACTCGCCTGTCAATCGAACTGTTTGGCTAACGTACATTGTCACCGGCTTCTCCTGCGCCAGAGCGGCACCTGCCGAGGCCGCAGGCCGAGGTCTGTCTGTTGTTGTCTGTCCCGCCTGAGAATTGATGTCAGAGCTCTGGAATTTTGTAGGGTGATAGCCCTTCTGCTCCAGACACCGAAACTGAAGCCCCGTGTCGAAATCCAAAATAGTTTTTGAGAAATTTTGGCTCAAACTTTTTCTGTTTTATATTTTTCTAATTTTTACTTCTTAAGCTACGAACTTGAAATTTATGTCCTTTTCAAAGGATAACAAGGGCCAGCTAGGGGAAAAATTGAGCTGATCCGAGAATATTTACTGCATGAAAACGCGGCATTTCTCACGCGATTAAAAAACCTGCTAAAATTTGATGGCCGACTTGTGCGCTCGAAATGTCAGAAGACAGGCCTCAGTTAGCTGAAAGGCAGTTACCTAGGGGTAGCTAGGAAAATTTTGTAGTGCTTAGGCATAGTTTTGAGTGCAAAACGTAAAATTTTGACCTACTTTTTACAGTTCTTCCGGAAGACTGAATTTTGGTTCATTTCATTTCAACGTTAATATCTCACAATCTAATTGACCGATTTGAGTTTTCATTTCAAATAATGAAAGAACATTGCTTCCGCCTAATAATATTTGGAGATGGAAATTGTGAATGTGAAATTCTCTGTTTTATAGGCATAAATAGAAATTGAGTCAAAAAACTTTTTATTTGCATCTTCCTGGTTCCAAGCTCATGTCACTCACAAACTCAGAACTGACATGGCTGAAGAGGAAAGTTACTTGCGGTCATTTCGCTCACTTATACTACCCACCTATCTCTAATGGCTTTTGAGTAATTAGTCCAAAATGTATTACAAGATGCTAAATTTCTCGGACCACCTTTGCTTCTCATCATGGTTTGAAGTCCTTAAAATGGATGGAAGTGGAAGAAATTTGGCATGAAGCCAGTTTACGATCCTAGCTCGACGATACAAGTAATTTCAGCCCAAAGGAATGTTTGGTTCGTCTTCTAGAAGCACCTTTATATCGTGCCTTTTCGGGACAAGCACAGCACCCGGCGCCAGCGGCCCGGCATATTCGGCGGAGTTGTACAAGCCAGTGACCTCCTGATGGGTCACAGCTGTTCAGCTAGTGGGAGGATGGGTAGTGTGGCACGGTGGTCTAGTGGTTAGAGGCCCTGTCTCTTGATCAGGTAGGTCCGGTTCGAATCCGGGGGTGACCACGTACTCTTTATTGGTTATTTCAAAGAAAAGAATGATAAAACTGACTTGCAGGCTTATGAAGAGATACATTAAGAACGAAATATGGTTTGCGTTCGGCACATTGTCATGCGGCGCTCCTGCGCCGGTGGGGCGTTAGCCCAGGCCGCAGGCCGAGGTCAGAAGCCGGTGACGAACGAAGTAAGAAACGGCTTCTATTCTGACAGTTTTTCCGGTCTCGTCGTGGTCTGTTGTTGTTGTTGTCTGTTCTGAGCGCTGGTATCAGAGACCTAAAACTTTTGTGGATAGAAGGCACTTCCAAATGACTAAGCACCACGGTTGTCAATTTTCAAAATTTTCAAAATTTTGCCCAGAATTTTGCATTATGTGATTTTTAACTTTTACTTTCTATTTTTTGCTAATTCATCTACAGTCTTCAAACTTGCACCCTTTTACATCAGACAAATTTGTAGTTCACACAAAAAGTTGGAAAGAAAAAGCTTTAAATTTAGGGCTCTAAATTAGCTTTTAAACTTTGCACCCTAAATTTGGCATAAAACTCATGGTCTAAACTACAGGCTCGAAATATCTGAAGCTACAGCAGTTCAGGTTCTGAGTCAAATATCAACTTAAACGCCGGTTTGTGCAGTACTGCACAAACACAAAAACAAAACAAAAACGGAAATTTAAGGGGTCCTTTTTGGCCCATTCCGTGAAGGTCTGCATTTCCCAAAATATCATTTAAACCCTTATATCTTCCGATCTAATTGATAAAAATAAGTTTCCATTTCAGATAATAAAAGAGAATAGCCTCCTTTCTTATATATATTTAGAGATAAAAACTTTCAGACTGACACTTTTTATTTTATAGGCAAAAAAAAATATAAGTTTTTAAAATTTTTATTCACAGCCCCCTGGTTTCCAGACCATGATAGCTACGGCAATGAACTTAACACGGCTGGATAGAAAATTTCGTTGCCGTCATTTTTCTCACTTATACATCCCACTTATCTCTTACGGCTTCCGCGCTATGAGCCGTAAAATACATTTCGAAGTGGTAATTTTATCAGTTCATTTTTGCTTCACACCGGGGTTTAGGGTGGTTAGAGTCATTGGAGGGAAATGAAATTTTGCATGCAGCTAGGTAAGAGACATATGTCGACATTCCATCTGCAAAGATATCAATGTAACACCAAGTTACCTTTACAAACATGCCGTTTCTCCACGCATCTTTGTAGCAAATCACCACGCGTCACACCTGCGTCCACGCCGCGGCAACGCCGGCGATCGGCGCGGCCGTTTCTGTTTATTTATGGTCTGGTGAAAAAGTACCCAATACTACCCATAATGCATCACAAGTAATTAGAGTACCGTAAAAGTCCAAGTTTACAATAAGAGTATTATGTTTCTGTTTTTGGACCATGGGTGGATCCAGGGAATAAGTAGGCTAGGTGCCCCCCCACCCTTCTCCCCCATCCCCTTCCCCAACCCCCAATCGACCATCGGCGCCCTCTGAAATTGTAAAGACACGCCTCTCAAGGTCGATGACGCTCCCTGAAATGTCGCTTCCCATACGCAGATCCAGGATTGCCTATCGGGGGCGAGGTGGAAGGGGAAACTTCCTGTTGGGCGCTATCTACACCAGGGACGCCACTTTTGGCCGGGAAAACCTATCAAGTAGGCGCTAAAACCTATCAGTAGACCCCGATACCTGCATCTCGGGGAAAACGACATTTCAGGGGGTGCCATCGAACTTTCCAGGGGTTTCCGGGACAATTTCAGGGGGCGCTAACATTCTATGGGGGGCACCTGTCCCCTTTCCCCCTTGGATCCGCCTATGTCGTTTCGGGGCGGGGGCACGCAGGTGGGGTTGTTACGGGTGTGGGGGTAAGGAGCTCGAGCATAAGCAGATCCAGGGCATCAGCATGGGGGTAGGGACTAAAGAGTTCGAGCATAGGCGGACCCAGGACATCAGTACGAGGGTGGGGCTAGGGAGTTAGAGCATAGGTGGATCCAGGACATCGGTACGAGGGTCGGGCTAGGGAGTTAGAGCATAGGCGGATCCAGGACATTAGTACGGGGATGGGGCTAAGCAGCTGAGCATTAGCGGATTCAGGACATCAGTACGGGGTGAGACTCGGGAGTTCCAGCATAGGCGGATCCAGGACATCAGTAGGGGGGTAGGGGCTACGGAGTTCGAGCATAGGCGGATCCAGGATATTAGTACGGGGATGGGGCTAAAGAGATCGAGCATAGGCGGATCTAGGACATCAGTACGGGGGTGGGGCTAAAGAATCTCGAGCATAAGCGGATCCAGGACATCAGTACGGGGGTGGGGCTCAGGAGCTCGAGCATAAGCGGATTCAGCTGATCAGTACGGGGGTGGGGCTCGGGAGCTCGAGCATAGTCGGATCCAGGACATCAGTAGGGGGTGGGGGCTAAGTAGTTCGAGCATAGGCGGATCCAGGGCAGTACAGAGGTGGGGCTACGGAGTTCGAGCACAGGCGGATCCAGGACATCAGTAAGGGGGTGGGGTAAGGAGCTCGAGCATAGGCGGATCCAGGACATCAGTGGGGGGGTAGGGGCTACGGAGTTCGAGCATAGGCGGATCCAGGACATCAGTAAGAAGGTGGGGTAAGGAGCTCGAGCATAGGCGGATCCAGGACATCAGTAGGGGGTAGGGGCTAAGGAGTTCGAGCGTAGGCGGATCCAGGACATCAGTACGGAGGTGGGGCTAAGAAGTTCGAGCATAGGCGGATCCAGGACATCAGTACGGGGGTGGGGCTAAGGAGCTCCAGCAAAGGCGGATCCAGGCCTAAGTACAGGGGTGGGGCCAAGGAGCTCGAGCATAGGCGGATCCAGGACATCAGTACGGTGGTGGGGCTCGGGCGTTCCAGCATAGGCGGATCCAGGACATTAGTAGGGTGGTAGGGACTAAAGAAATTGAGTATAGGCGAATCCAGGGCAGTACGGAGGTGGGGCTACGGAGTTCGAGCATAGGCAGATCCAGGACATCAGTTCGGGGGTGGGGCTAAGGAGCTCGAGCATAGGCGGATCCAGGACATCAGTGCAGGGGTGTGGTCCCGGAGCCTGAGTAAAGGCGGATCCAGGACATCAGTACGGGGGTGGGGCTAAGGAGCTCAAGCATAAGCGGATCCAGGACATCAGCAGAGGGGTAGGGGCTAAAGAGTTCGGGCATAGGCGGATCCAGGACATCAGTACGGGGGTGGGGCTAAGGAGCTCGAGCATAAGCGGAGCCAGGATATCAGTACGGGGTTAGAGGCTAAGGGGTTTGAGCATAGGCGGATCCAGCATATCGGTACGGGGATGGGGCTAAGGAGATCCAGCATAGGCGGATCCAGGACATCTGTACGGAGATGGGGCTAAGGAGCTCGAGCATAGGCGGATCCAGGACATCAGTATGGATGTCGGGCTAAGGAGCTCGAGCAGAGGCGGATCCAGGACATCAGTACGGGGCCGGGGCTAAGTGGCTCGAGTATAGGCGGATCAAAGACATCAGTACGGGGGTGGGGCTAAGGAGCTCGAGCATAAGCGGATCCAGGACATCAAGAGGCTAAAGAGTTAAAACAGGTAGGGGCTAAAGAGTTAAAACATAAGCGGATCCTGGACATCAGTACGGGGGTGGGGCTAAGGAGCTCGAGCATAAGCGGATTCAGGACATCAGTACGTGGGTGGGGCTCGGGAGCTCGAGCATAGGCGGATCCAGGACATCATTAGGGGTAAGGGCTAAGGAGTTCAAGCATAGGCGGGTCCAGGGCAGTATAGAGGTGGGGCTACGGAGTTCGAGCATAGGCAGATCCAGGACATATGTAAGGGGTTGGGGTAAGGAGCTCAAGCATAGGCGGATCCAGGACATCAGTTCGGTGGTGGGGCTGAGGTCTCGAGCTGGGGCATAACTCGGTAACAAATAGGCTGAATTGGGTGAAAATCTGCAGGTATAGGTGAAATACCGTCGGAAAACCCATCATATTTTATATTGTATCTCCTTTCTTCTCGTCATGCCCAGTCTTTGCTTAACAAAACAAACATTATGCGTGTGTTTATTTCTTTGATGATATGAACAGAGGGCAAGCGTGGTGCAGTATGCAGAGACATGCTAATTTAGAAAAACATGGGCCTAGGCAGGGGATTGAATGGAGCCATAATGAGAACACAAAACCTAAAACTCCAACATTGCGTTGTTATAAGTATCAAACTGCTGAAAAAACTCGCCTGTCAATCGAACTGTTTGGCTAACGTACATTGTCACCGGCTTCTCCTGCGCCAGAGCGGCACCTGCCGAGGCCGCAGGCCGAGGTAGTAGTAGTAGTAGTTGTTGTCTGTTCTGAGGACTGGTATCAGATACTTGAAACTTGCAGGGATGAAAGGCAGGAACCCATAAAAAATCCCGACGGCTGCAGATTTTCGAATTTTGCCAAAACTTTTCAAAAATTTTGGATTATATATTTCTAAACTTTTATTTTTCTATTTTTCTATTTTTAGTCTACAGTTTTCAAACTTACACTCTTTTACACACGAACAATTACCAGTTGTTGCTCAAAGTTTGAAGCAAAAAATTTAAATTTGTACTTCCAAAATGATTTTTTGAAACTTTTACCTCCAACTTGTAGTGAAATGCATTACCAAAGTTATAAGTTCGAAATATCTGAAGATATGATGCTAGGTGTTCCAAACTGGATTTTTATAGACAGAATGGACTCTGCATTACTGCATAGGCCCTAAACTGAACCAAAAGCATAATTTTGAAGGTCAGTTTTGGCCCTTTTTCCAGAACATTGCAATTATTGCCTAAAATTTTAAAACCATATAACTTTCAAAATTCTGGACATTTTTGAACGCAGTTTTCTTTGTTGAGATGGGTATTGTCATTACAACAACATATTCTAAATGCAAATTTCTGAGTTAATGGGAAATATTTTTCTGCAAAAATACAATATTTTTTTGTTTTTTTGGGAATTTATGACTATATATTTACAAATTTTCTTTTCGAAATTGGTACCAAAAAAAAGCCCGGCTCAAGTTCTACCACCGTCTGCCTGACCATACCCGCGCGTCTCCCATAGGTTTTGAGCTATATGATGATAAAGACTGAATTTGATGCGGTTTTCATAGGTTGTAATAGATTTATCACGCGACAAAGTGCCTTTATACTCAACTGAGATATATGGATCTCTCTATACTTGTAGTATGAGAAATTATGAGCTCTGCCGTTTTTGTTTCATGACGCTCCGACGACTAGTTCGCCACTGAGGGGCAAAATACTTCGGTCTTGTTTTTCCCGCAGCAGTAGTGACGTCATTCTGCCCTTCTTACATGGACCTTCTGTGCTGGGGCAGTGGGCTGCAGCCGGTAAATGCGTGCAAGAAAGGCATAACATTTCTATCCGAGTGTATACAGCGGGTGGTTAGCCGGTCGGGGCGGACGGGAACCTGACTAGAGGGCAGAGGGTGCCGAGGCTTGTTTAGAGATCGGAGGAAGTGAGCAGTGATGCCCTCAGGCATCTAGGGAACGGTAGCAGGGTCCAGAGGCGTGCTGAGATAGCTCATAGGAGACATTTCGGACGGGGGAGCAGTGAGGATGGGGGCTGGTACGGTACTGGAGCCTTCCCCGCGATTGACTCGGAACAGCTTCTGTGTTTGTATTAACCATAGATATTCTGACATTGGGGGGGGAGTTCAGCCCCTAGCTCCGCCCATTGTATCAACCACCATTTGAATAGCCACCATGTATGTATATTAGCATATGAAAGATTGAAGATTTCGTTGCACTCAGTACCAAATTACCGAAAAATATCAATGAGAGGCAATCGACCATGCAGATTTCGAATGTGGTATTCAGTTCAACAAAAGGTCACTGCGCATGCGCACTGGATTTAATGGTAACATAGGCTATCTCGGCAACCTACGGGTCGATTTTTTTGAAATTTTGTGAACAAAAGAATAGCACGAAATATAAGTCAAAAATGTCATTGAAGCTGCACTGCTCTGCGCATGCGCAGAAGAAATTATGAAAATAAGCCTGAAAGGCTAGGATATTTCAGAGGAGGATCTGAACAGAGGGAAAGCCAACGTGCTTAAATTTAGCATGAATGTTTTGTCACCCTTCGTAACAACAAAAGTCAGTGCGCATGCGCATTAGAACTCATGGTCATGGAGGCTATCTCGGGAGCCAATAGACCGATTTCGCTCAAATTTTTGCGAGTAAAAGCAGAATATCATCTGCTAATCCTAATTGATGGCATTATGACGCCGCACTATTATGCGCATGTGCAGTAGGAATTCTAGGGAATAATAGGCTATAAGGGATCATTTAGACCAGGAGACAAACAAACGGCATATTGACATGCTTCAGTCAACTATAACGTTATCTTTGCTCTTAATCACTGAAGACGTTACTGCGCATGCGGACTGGGACTTAGGGTAACCGAAGCTAACTCGTTAATAAATTGGCTGAATTGGGTGAAAATCTGCAGGTATAGGTGAATTACGGTCGGGAAACCCATCATATTTTATATTGTATCTCCTTTCTTCTGGTCATTCCCAGTCTTTACTTAACAAAACAACCATTATACGTGTGTTTATTTATTTGATGACATGAACAGAGGGCAAACGTGGCGCAGTGTGCAGAGACATGCTAATTTAGGAAAACATGGGCTTACAAAGGGGATTGAATGGAGTCATAACGAGAACACAAGACCTAAAGTCCGAAAATTGTGTGGTATAAGTATCATACTGCTGAAAACACTCGCCTGTCAATCGAACTGTTTGCCTAACGTACAGTCAGTTGCGAAAGTATCGTTCCGCTGCCGACCCACTAGTTTGGAAGTCACTGTACGCTGTAGCGCTGAGCCGGGCGAGTGGGCGGGCATTGAGCGGGGACAGCTGAGGAGGGGTGGAACTCACGCCTCAGACATGTTGTTTGGTCAAGTTGAGGTCAGTTATACATGGGTGCCACAACTGCAGATTCAAACTAAAATGGACGCAATGTTCGCATCACATGCCACCTGACGGGGTTTCTTTATGCCTCTCTGGAGATCTATAGAATTGGGATATTGCCGGGCGTGCACCAAGGATTTTCGTTTGGGGGCCCGGCTGACGAAGCGGGGGGGCTGATGGGAGGTGGCATGTTTGACAGGGCGTGCCAGGCTACTGCAGGGGAAAAATTGGCCAGAGAGGGTACTTATCAGGTAAAAAGCAATACATATTTGTCGTATGGTGTAAAACGCAAATGAAGGGGTCATAAGCGTCGCCACCGCGCAAAAAAGGAGGGGCAGCTAAACTCCAACCTGATGCTGACAAAAAACTTTCCACGTCAGCACAAAAAACTGTTTGAATTTGGGCTCCTCGCTGCCTTCCGCAGCGGCTGGTTATAAGCATTTGCAGTTGTCTCCCATTTTGACTGAGATCAGTGAATTTTTGGCCGAAAAGTCGGGGACCAGGCCCCCTGGCCCCCCTTTTCCAACGCTTATGGAAGGTGATACAATTATTATAACCCTGGCCTGTGGTTGAATCACATATTGAGTGAATAATTCACCGGGGAGGCTAGACACTGTGAGCAGTGGCGGTAAGGTGAAAGGAGAACTGGAACTAAAAGCCAGATCAAGCCTCATTTCTGCTCTTGATGGGTGACTCCAGCGGTCATTTATTACAAGAACCCACGTCGAGTGCCACGCCAGACATGGCCGAGGGCCGGCACTTTGGAGTCAAAGCGTTTGGGGGAAGGGGGCCCGGGCCCCTGGCCCTCTCCTTGGGTGCGTTACTGGGTATTGCAGAGCGTGGCGGATTGAGGGGGTTAATCAAGGGTGACATTGACCTATCCCATTTCCACGATTTTCTCTTATTTTCTTTGCAGACTTTTTTTACGATTCTTAGGTCTGTTGTCCCCCAGACCACCAGTTCAAACTCGCAGGTAATTGTAAATTTCTTTGAATCAAAATCTCCCAACATTCTTGATATTTTCCAGTTCGGGGATCAACCTAGAAACAGAAATTTAGGGAAAATTGATGCTACCCTGGTATATTAAATAAACTATACGAATTCAGACCTAAATATGTATATGCGTAATTACCGAAAGAAAGGCATCATCATCAAACGCATCATTTAAGATGCCTACTTTAATTGGACATCACTGTCAAAGTTTGTCCATGGTGTATAGGGGGCATTCCATGACAGATCGACAAGTCGATAACACCCTCATATCTCAGATTTCGGTGTATGTTTTTGTGAGGGGGGCTATTGATGAAGCTGATGACTATTTTTCTATTCATTTTGCTCCCTGACTTACGGATTGGAAATTTTAGCCTCAAGCATTTTGATCTTATTCACTTACTTGTCTTTTTAAAGACGAAATTTTACCTGTGTGATTCTAAAAATACCATGAAGACTTGATCTAGGTCTCTTAAGGATTAATTACGAATTTTGGCTCAGGAGAAATATAACTCAAAAAATAAAATTTTGAATGTATTATACATTCTTCATTTTTTCAAAATCTATGAATAATTGTTTTCCTATGCCTTATTTTAAACTTTTTGAGGCTCATATTACTCTTTATACTTTTCTCTATAAGATTCAGCAATAAAACGAATGGAGTCTTTAACCAATCGCGAGTTCTGAGTTCCCAAATGTCCCGATCCCCACTTTTGTGAGGTTCGTGCGCCGGCGCGGCCCGCCGTCGTTGCGGCTATCAAACGTCTCTGGTCACAAAAAAATACCTTCCCACAAATCCCACCATTGACACTTGTGTCAACGATGGGATTCTTGGGGCATGAGGGTAAGGATGTATTTAAAACAATAAACTGTAATTAATGTCCCATTTCTTAACACCCGCACTGGAGAGGGGTCTGACACTTACGCTCACTGGTGGGCCCCCTGAGCGCTCGGAAATTAAGAGACGTAGAAAAATTCCGGTTGGAGGCTGGGTGGGAGCTATTGAAATCTATACTATGACCGATTTCGATTGACCTAGGTAAGCACCGTCCAGTTCAAACGAGGTCATAAGGGTCATGTATGAGCTGTGCTGGAGATTTTTCTGGAAATGCTGTGATTAAGCGCAAAAAAGTTAAGAATGCACTAAAAACGGACCAAGGTCATAATGAGAACGTTCCAAAAATATAAACTTAATTTTTGGGGTTAAGTCATTCAAGTTCATTGACCTATAACGTCACAATATTACATATTCCCTATAATTACACCATGGCTAGCACCATAGCAACCGTTGGACGGAAATGAGGATTGACCTTTACCCATGACATTTTACTTTGACCTGTGCCTTGACCTTTACATTGAGTTATCTTAACTTGGACGTCGTAGCATGGTATGCGTCATACTGGGTAACGCCATGCGATCGGAAGCACCGGACCAATGACTTTGAGAATGCTGGTATGGCGTTGAACTGTGGGCTTGATCTTCATGTTGGGTGAACTTGACATATAACCTCATTTCATATACCGCTATAACTTTGCCAGTCGGTCTTTGATGCACGCGAAGTGGTACAACCGCGCGATTGCAGCGATCTCAAAATAAAGCGTTTATCTTTTTAAGTCTATAATTACAAAATTGGGGCCGATTTTCAAGATAATTTGACCAATCGACGTGCCATTGGATATTCTCAAAAGTAGCTATTTAGCATTTTTGGCCACGAAGGGTTCTCCCGCCACCTTGAAAAAGTAGGTGAGGGCTTCCGAGGCTCCCTTCCAGTGTGCTTGTTATCACGCGCTGGTATGAGGTCCCAGGCCACCTTTACTAGCATGGGGGGTACTCATCCCCCTACGATCTTAGCAACCATGCTTGGAAGGGAAAAGGAAAGCAGTGTTCCATTGCTTCCCTCGATCTCTACCAAAAATGCTTATACAACTTTTCGTTCAGGTCATTTTTGTGGTCTCGGAGGCCAATGTATGTTTCCATAAGAATACAACGGAAACTTAAATCTTGTATCGTAATGGCTAATAAACTATAACAAGAGTAAAGTTATTGCCATCGTTGAAATGTATGTGCAGAAACAAAAACTACTCAAATTAGCTACTGAGCTCAGAAAATGCTTCGATAAGGCAATCACGAGAGAAGGAACATTGAAGATTCACAAGTTCGTGCTGGTTAATTCGAAGGCCATTATTGTGCATGAGCTCTCGAACGACTAGGGACAGAAGGTTCAAGTTTCACATTTAATATGTGAACTTCATTTGCGCCACGGGATGGAGTCGTTCTTCCGATCCGTTGGTCAGATCTTAACCCTCGCCCGGTGGGGGCATTTGAAAACCCCGTCGTTTTTTTCCGGCGGCAAGAAAAACGGCAGCGCCAAGCGCCGCCGTACTTGGTACAGCTAATCCTTGATCAAGTCCGCAACTTCCCGCAAAATTTTAAGGTTAAGTCATCTCAGGTAAGGTCACTAGTGCAGGTCAAGTGACCTCATCTCAAAAATGTTTAAGGTGGCATAAGTAAGAAATGGGGAATCCATCGAATTGAAACTTATACCACATAATGGGCCCACCAAGCGCTAAAAAATATATTCCGGGGTTTTAATATCGATGACCTAAGGTCAAGTACAGACCATGACCTCTCGATTGGAAATGCATGGAATAAAAGATATTGGGTTGTATTTGTGTAGATACAACCGAGAATACCTTCATATTCTCAAAATCGTAGTATCCTGTGCCCCTTTCCAGGTTCATTTTGCAATTTTTGACCCGTGACCTCTGAGAGGTCATCTGGGGGGTATTTAAGCAGTTTTCAGACTTAGGTCAATAACTTTGCATGAAATGATGAAACAGCTTTTATTTTGATGTCATTGCGTTCAGGTTGCTATTGCAAGTCGATTGATATGCATATCGACTATGCTAGGTTAAAAAGTGACCTTGACCTGACCTGGGGTCAGGTCATTTTTGTGTTTTGACCTAGTATGGTCATAATCTACATTATTAGATTCGCCGTGACGAGAGAAAGCGAATGGTGCCCAAAAAATGGTTCTAACTCAGCTCTCAGACGCTAGAGCACAAAAACTTTACCCAAAATGCCACTTTCTTTGACCTGTCATGACATGACCTAAATATTGAACTCAGCCAAAAAGTGACTAAGATAGTTTCTTCATGAATTTGTATGAGCTATCCAGCAGCATTCGCGTTTTTTCGCTATCCCGCATAGGGGCCAAGTTAGAAGGGGTTGTTCAAACACCCCACCTACCGGGGCGAGGGTTAATAACAATATGACATATTTATGTCAAAAGGTACTCCTTGTGTTTCAGTGTTAGTTACGTGTACTAAAAAAACACGGTTCTCATCATAACTAACTGTATGCAGCTAATGACATCATGATTGACTTTCCAGTGGTTTCAAAGACCATTCAGAAGAACACGTTCTAACGTGTAATTCTGAACGAAAATAAAGTAAAGGACTTCGCTCCGCAGCCGCAACTAACGCCGTTCGGTCCCTGTAGGTTCACATATGATATGGTAATAGCAGACTAATGGTACCAAGCGGAATGGGTCTGTAATTTTTTAAGCCAGAGGGAGAACGATTTTTTTAATGGGCTGGATGGTGGCTTGTTTCCACAATTATGGAAATTTCTCCTCATTAAGGGATTTGTTGGATAGAGTGGTACGTGGTTTGTAGATAAGTATCGCCGTTAGCTTCAAAATACGAGGGGAATTCCGTCGGGACCTAAGGGATTTATTGAAATTGAGTGATTTTAGTTGGTTCAACACTTCTCGCTGGGTGATAACGATGTTGTTTAAAGGAGGGCTGATTTCTCTGTTTGTGTCCATGTGAGGCTGGGATTGATCATCGATGTGTCGCCTGAATAACGAAGCGCAATATTTATTCTATATTTGATATAATATGATATTATATAATATGATTTAATATAATATGATATAATATAATATTCTAATATTACCTATCTACTGTGATATTGAGATGGATTTTGCTTGAACTGGACATGCGTCGCTAATTTTTTTGCACCATCCATCTTTCCCAGCCTTCCCCCTGTCACTCTTCTTAGCCAATTTGAATTGCGATTACATTTGTGAATGCTTCTTAAAACCTCCGATGTCACCCATCGGTTTCTCCCGCTGTTAATTTTTAATTGCCTTTTCATCTATCACCACTGATCACCACGCTTATCGATCTCTATCCGTCTCTATTAATCCCGACCTCTTCTGTATGGACGCAACAAACCCAGTAGCATGCACCTGCCCGAGTTAGTCAAGGGCACGCTCAGTACCAGGGGCGTAGGAACGGTTTGAAAAGTGGGGGGTCCAACCTTAGAGGGGGCCCACCTCAAGGGGGCCCCAGTCCACGGGGGCCTATAATTTTAAAAATTTTAGATAGCTCGTTTAGTGTAATAAGGCATGCATGCACACAAGGATGTCAATGTATGGAAAATTGAGAAATTAAATTTTTTCCCTATGATTTCGAGTTGTGCCTATTATGATGTAATAAATAATAGTAAAACGCCAAAAAAACAATTTTCGTTCTTTTACCTAGACCCTTTTCAAATACGAAATACATTTTTAAGCTTTTTGTGAGGATTTCAATCATTTTTTACCACGAGCGCGTTTTTTTATATTTACAGATGTTTAGGCCCTTTTCATTACATTTACAAAATTAAGAACTGCTTAGAAAACTACAGACAATGCTTTGATACCAAATAGCCTCACTTCGCTATGCCTAATCAACTTGTATTTGCTTATTTAATGACGAAAATGGGAACATTTATGTAGGTTATTACTGATCTATTCTTTCCATCATTAGAGATTGATTTAGGCAAAGGCTGATCACAATAAATACGCCTAGCTATATTTCGATGGCTAAAATGCAGAGTTCCAGCATGACTGCAAGTGCAATGTTGGTACTTGATGGCCAGCTTTGTAATGCCGAGGAGGTGTGGGCATGGTGTTATAGTGGTTCGCAACCCTGCTTTCCACGCGACCAACTCGGGTTTAAGGCACGGCAGATTCCTTGTGCAAGGAGCAATTTGACTCCAAAGAAACCCCTCCAACAGGGAAAGAGTTGGCGACGCCATATAACCCTGGCATCGAAAGACGTCGCGCCTTTCGATGGCTCAGGGACGACTGTTGCTCGGCATTTAGTGCAGGGTCCGTGCCCGATTCATATTTTGTGTTGGGATTGATATGGAATGGAGTTTGATTGGGACCAGTTCTCGGGACTCATTTGGAAACACTCGGGTAGTAGGTTCCTTGGCTTTGTTACGAAGCGCTCCTCCTCCAGGGGCTTGCAGGCAGCGTACTACCGAACTTGAACGTTCCCAGACAAGCTATCGGGGCCGTTTGGGTTTCTTGTTCTATATTACAGTTGCTGATATTTGTATATTCGTTGCGGGGGCCCACCTCAAAAGGGGGGGCAGTATCCCCCTCACCCCGGTTCCTATGCCTATGCCGCCCAGGGGCCGCCAAATTATCTCGGAGGGCCCCAAAGTCCAGACCATGGCTCAGGAAACCAGATCAGTCAGCTCAAGGGCCCAGACCAGTGCATTAGCTTTGGGACCAGCTTATCAAGGGACCCTACATAAGCACAGCACCCATAGAAGCTCATCACAGGGGAGCTCCAGATTCACAGGGGGTGCCAGATTAGCTTAGGGGCCCGGTTCAGCTCGGAGGTCCCCAGGTCGACTTATGTAGGGTCTCAAAACAGCTCAAGGGACTTCAAGCTCACGGATCCCAGCTTAGCTCAATGATGCTAGAACAGTTCAGAGGCCCCAGACCAGCTCAGGGCTCTTGTTCAGTACAGGCCAGCTCAGCTCAGGGGCCCAGATCGGCTGATATAGCGTCTCCTCTCACACCAGCTCAGGGGCTCCATTCAAGCTCACGGCCCCAGCTTAGCCCAGGGACCCTAGAAGAGTTCAGGGCCCCCATACCAGATCAAAGGCCCCAGTTAAGCACAGCTGTACCCAGATTAGCTCAGGGCCCCAGCTAGGCTTAGGGGTCCCGGGGTGGCTGATGTAGAGTCTCAGAACACAGTGGCGTAGCCAGGATTCGGCCAAGGAGGGGTCCGACTACCGTCAGGGGGCCCCAGGCCGGGGTTCCCTTAGCAACCGGGCCCATCTACTATATCTTTTGTATAGTATTTTAACATTATAACATTCACACGAAGGAAATTTTGTTATGGCTTTTTAAGCATTCATTCTTATTTTGTTTATAGCTTGGTGTTTCAATCCGACCAAGTGTTGGTAAACTAAGGTCACCAAATATTAAGGATGGCCCATAACTTATATGGTAGCGTGGCTATAATAACAGCTTTGAGTCATATTTCGGGAAGTTCAATGTTGATGCGCGCATGATGTTAAACCTGAGTCTACCTCAATTCACTCGGGTAATCAGACATCAAGTTATTGGAGGTCAGTCGTTTTGAGTACGAAAAAATGATCTACGGGAAATGATTAGCAATTATTTCCCGGTGTCGAATCCATGAACTCTTTAATCGGGAAATTTCCAAAGAAACGAAAAAAACGAATAAAGATACAAGGGATATGGGAGTGTGTACTGAACGTTACATAACCTCTATTCCGTCGACAGATCCTGTTGAGATCCATTTACTTTCTTACCCTTGCTATCTTGTAAACGAGCAAATTACCAAGACAAAGGCGCCCAGGATATCTATCGCTTTGGCTCACTCTGTTATTGTTATTTTCAACCTTTCATACCTATTTTTCTTTTTGGGATTATGCTCATTAATTTCTGTCATTACCCTAGTTTGTCTGGTTTCATACGAAAATATTGGAAAGTTGTTTATTTCAGAATATTTAGGAATGTATTTATTGGTGTTAAGCTACTGGATTAAAAATTGACTAGCCCTGTTTGATTTGCTCTTATGATAAAATTATATTAATTTTTGCCTTTCCTTCGATAATGGTGCCTGATCGACATGTTTCAATTTGTCCTTTTTAGTACGCAATAGGGGTAGGTAAATTTTTTCCGAGGCATATTATTTTGAAAATTTTTATTTGAGCTCTGGAGCCACCTAACACCAACACTTGGCGGCACTCACAAATATAATTTTCGGCCGCCCTCCCGATTATATCTCAAGGGGTCTTTGAGAGTGATTCACGGCGCCTGTTGATCAAAACTGGGGGCCCCTGAGAATCTCTCGGGGCTCCTGAGATTAGTTATCGGCAGCACCTCTGAGACTAATTATTGGGCCCCCCAGATTTGCTCTGGAGGGGGGAGGGGCTGAGACTGACTATCGTGACTATCCATATTAGCTATTGGGGTCCCCTGAGGCTGTCTTTGGGGTGGGGGAGGGGGCTGGGAATGACTTCCGACAGCCCGCTGAGACTTACTCTAGGGCACCCCTGAGACAAACACCGGGGGGGGGTGGAATCACCTCTGAGACTGTGTCTTTGGCGTTCCTGAGAATGACTCTCGGAGGCTCCAGATTAGCTCTCGCGGGCCTAAGGCTAACTCCGGGCCCATGAAACCAAAAATCGGGAGCACCTCTGGAAATTACTCTCAGAACCATGAGATTAACTCTCGGATGTCTCTGAGACTGACAACCGGGAGCCCTCTGAGACTAACTTTTGGGTGCTCCCTGAGATTGACTCTTGGGGCCGCTTATACCAAAACTCGGGGGGAGGGCACAGCCTGAGGCTAAATCTCGAGGGCTCCCAAAATTACCCCTCTGGGGCCCCCTGAAACCAGCACTCTGCAGATCAAATTGGACTAACTCTCGGACCCCCGGATTAACTCGGAGCCACCTGAAACTAAATATTGATTCCTGAGAGAGAAACCCGTGAGACTATGAGGGCCCCTGAGACCGACTCTTGGGGTGCTCTGAGACTCACTCTTGTGGTTCTTTGAGACAGACTCTCAGGGGGACCCCGAGACCGAATCTCGGGGTCCCCTAAGACAGACTCTTGGGGTCCCCTTGACCGACTCTTGGGGTTCTCAGAGACTGACTCTCAGGGGCCCCCTGAAATAGACTGTTGCAGGGCCCTGAGAACCACTCTCTGGGGAGGCCCTGAGACTAGCTCGGCCCCCCTCCTCTGAGACAGACTCCCGGGGCCCCTGATACCAACCCTCAGGGGCCCCGAAATCTACTTTCGGGAGGCCTTGAGACCGACTCTCAGGGCGGGGGCCGTGAGGCCGACTCGGGACGCCCTGAGAACGAATCTTCAGGGGCCCCTGAGACTAACTCTGGGGGCCACGTGATCAGAGAATCCTTTGCAGTGGTTCAGATTGGCCCAAGGGGTGGGGGTCTGCGGACGCCTAGGGCCCCCTTGGCTACACCACTGCATCCACACTTTCGGGGGCCCTCCGAAATCACCATTTGGAGGCCCCTAAAATAATTGCTCCCCTAAACCAATACTCCGGAGCCCCTTGATACTGATTCCCGCGGGTCCTAAGACCAAGCTCGGGGTCCCACTTAGATCAGGCTCAGGGGCACCCTTAGACCCATGCTCGCGCTTTTCTCAGGAGTAACTCGACACCAATGTCCGGGGCCCTTAAGATCAATATTTCGACCCCCCCCGAGACTAATGCTTGGTACTCTGGAGCCCCTCGATGCCGATGCTCAGGGGTCCTGAACCCAGGTCTGGGGGCCCCTGGGACCAAACTCTGGGTCTCATGAGGCCAATGCTCGTGCTTCACTCATGAGTCCCTCGATATCAATAGTCGGGGGCACCCTGAGGGGATCCTGAACCCCTGAGACCAAGCTCGGATGCTCCCTGAGACCAAGCTCGAGGGCCCCCTGACACCAAGCTCGGGGGTTCCTTGAGACCAAGCTCGAGACCCCGTGAGACCAAGATCGAAAGGCCCGTGAGACCAAACATAGAAAGGCCCATGAGACCAAGCTTGCCCCCCTGAGACCAAGCTCGGGGGCCCCTGAGACCAAAATTTAAAGACCAGTGAGACCGAGCTCGGGGAGGAGGGGCCCTGAGACCAAGCTCGGGGGCCCTGAGGCCAAGCTCGGGACCCCCTGAGACTGAGCGCAGGGGTCCCCCAAGATCAATATTCGGTACTCTGGAGCCCTCGATACCGATTATCGGGGGCCTCCTGAGACCAAGCTCGGGAGCCCCCCCACCGAGACCAGGCTCAGGGGCCCCCAAGATCAATTTTTGTGTTTTTAGTGCATAAGGTCGGCCCAAGGGGGTCCGCGGACCCCAGGGACCCCCCCTCCCCTGGCTACACCACTGTCAGAACATCTCAAGGGACCCATTCAAGCTCACGGCCGCCAGGTCAGTGGCTGTAAAGCCTTATAGGGGTCCCAGACCATCTCAGGGGCCCTCAGTACAACACAGAGGCCCATATTAGCTTTGATGACCAGATAAGCTTAAGGGCCTGGATCATCCAGGGGCCCCTTGCCGGCATATTTAGGGTTTCAGAACAGTCCAGGGTTTCAATTAAAGCTTATAACCCAATTTCAAAGCAGGGGCCCTATTCCTGTGCAGGGGCCTCAGATAAGTTTAGGGTCTTCTGTGCATCACAGGGGATCCAGATTAGCTCAAAGGACAATATTAACTTTACAGTCCCAGCTCAGCTCAGGGGCCCCCAGGTCGGTGGATATAGGTTTTGGCCAACTCACCGGGCCCTGTTCAAGGTTACGGCTCCTAGCTCAGTTTAGGCATCCTAGAACAGTTCATGCTGCCCAAACCATCTCCGGGGCGCTCAGTTCAGCTCAAAGAGCCCAGATTAGCTCGTATGGTATCAGAGGCCAGTTCAGGGGCCCCGAGAAGCTCAGGGGGCCTTAAAATCAACTCATATGACCTCAACTTAGTTTAGGGGCACAGGTAAGTTAAACGGGGTTCCGGGGCAAGCTATCAGGCCAGTTTGAGTTTCTCGCTTGATATTACAGTTGTTAATATTCTTACCTCCATACCGGGGGGCCCATCACAGAAAAGTGGGGGGGCCAGTGGCCCCCTGGCTCCCCCGGTTCCTACGCCTATGCTCAGTACGGCTCCTCTCGCAGGCAAACCACAGCACAAATGGGCAGCAGCTTGAAAGACAATACAGCACGCCCCGTGTTGAGGAATTAACGTGCCTTACATTCGCGCGTCCCCAGCTATACAATGGTATAATAACTGTGCAATTGGCTCTCCGATCACCCCTAAACGGCGCGCTTCCTAGCACTTGCTACCTCTTCGCCGGGTCACAAGATCACATTCTCCGCAATCCGATGCCGGCTCAGTTTGCGCCGGCACCACCCGCTCAGGTCACGCGACAGCGAGGGTCGTCTCCGCAGACCATTCAGCTCCGTGTTCAGGTCACGTGACAGTGAGGGTCGTCTCCGCAGACCACTCAGCTCCGTGGCAGCAGGGGCGGCAGCATACAGAGACAACGGTGGGAAAACATACAAGATAAAAGTATGAAAGACAGGTCCCCCAGTTAGATATAACGCGGCACATACGCTAATGATGACGATGGCGGAAAGGCCAGGCCTTCCGCTGATCTTAGCCTGGACGCGGTGCTGCATATGGCGCCGGGGTGACTTAATGCTCGCCCGAAATACGGCCCTTGAATGTGCACAATGGAGCTCGGATAATTTTGAACAAAGGTTTCACAAACGTGCTAAATTTGGCATCAAATCTTTTTAAAGTCGCGCATCCCTAAACGTATGCAAAGGCGCTATCACAATGCAATAGGCTCTCAACTATCGCCCCTGAACGATGCGCTGCGTGACATCTGCTACCCCTTCGCTGGGTCACAAGGTTACATTGCCCGCATTCCTATGTCAGCCCAGCTCCACCCCCTCAGGTCACGTAACGGCGAGGGTCGTCTCCGACATGACAATGTGTGGAAAGCTAAACATGCTTGCTCCTAGGAGCATCATTTGATAGGTTGGCATCAGTATTCAGTTTTGGAAAAAACTGCCAAGCTATGCACGGCCAACCCGGGTTCGAACCAGCATGCTCTGTAAGAGAGCGTAACGCCCTACCCACTACACCACGGCTCCGCACGCTGCCGCCACCCCACTAGTCCGGACAGGCGACCCGTTTGGAGGTCACGTGACTCTGCCGCCAGTACCTCCGACTGATCGAGGACACTCGCGGTAACGGAATCTGGCGTTGAACGCTGGAGTGGGCCAGAAAGTAATTTCAAGAGAAGCGCTGGCATCCCAAAATATTATTGAAATCGATGTTTCGGAACAGTTAAGATACAACAATCCGCTGTAACCACTGTGACGTCCCTATCATAGGTAAGATGGTGCTGCAAAGTGTCAAGAGACCGATCATGTTGAGGGGCTGGCTCATCAGTCATTAATTAGTTTGAGTTCTGCATCCCTTGCACCTCATGGGTGAATTCAGGGAAGGCAAGTGAGGGCACTTGCTCCCTTCCCTAGATTGAGCCTCGACGCCCCTTAATGGTCGCGGCTTCTCCTAAAATGTCAGTGGCGCCATGATAAACTTTCGTTTGCCACCCGTTTACTCTTTCCGTCAGGATGCAAATGAGCACCCCACGATAGGTTTTGGTTTATCACCCCTCCCCCTTCTGGCTCAGATGGCGACCCGCTTTCAATCATGCGTCGTCCCATAAAAATCCTGTATTTGCCCATTCTGCAACCCCGACAACCATGTTATCCCCACTCCTGCCAACTTTCTGGCAATAATGTGACCTCTGCTCCCCCCTCCGCCTCCTGGCAGTAATACTACCCTAAAACACACGGTCCTGCCTCCAATGGTATTTGGGGTTCAGCTCTCAATAGTGGGGAGGGATACTTGGTGGCCCACCGCAGCGGAACCGAGAAATTACCATTATGGTGCTTCGCCTCTCTGTCGGGGAGGCTCAAATACAGGAGTTTCCACTACTGAAAGTGAAAGCATTGGGTCACCCCACCCTCCCCGGCTGACCCCAGCCTCATCGGTCCGACCCGCTAACCGCTGGGGAGGTCGACCAGCCGAACAGGCCACGCCCTCAGACATGTGGCTCCCAAACTTCATGTTTCCGCCTGGTCGGACACCCCTGGAACGGAACGATACTTTCGCAACAGACTGTACATTGTCACCGGCTTCTCCTGCGCCGGAGCGGCACCTGCCGAGGCCGCAGGCCGAGGTCTGTTGTTGTTGTTGTTGTCTGTTCTGAGCGCTGGTATCAGATACCTAAAACTTTTGTGGATAGAAGGCACTTCCAAATGAATAAGCACCACGGTTGTCAATTTTCAAAATTTTCAAAATTTTGCCTAGAATTTTGCATTATGTGATTTTTAACTTTTATTTTTCTATTTTTTGCTAATTCATCTACACTCTTCAAACTTGCACCCTTTTACAGCAGGGAAATTTGTAGTTGACACAAAAAGTTGGAAAGAAAAAGCTTTAAGTTTAGGGCTCTAAATTAGCTTTTAAACTTTGCACTCTAAATTTGGCATAAAACTCATGGTCTAAACTACAGGCTCGAAATATCTGAAGCTACAGCAGTTCAGGTTCTGAGTCAAATATCAACTTAAAGGCCGGTTTGTGCAGTACTGCACAAACACAGAAACAAAACAAAAACGGAAATTTAAGGGTCCTTTTTGGCCCATTCCGTGAAGGTCTGCATTTCCCAAAATATCATTCAAACGCTTATATCTTCCGATCTAATTGATAAAAATTAGTTCCCATTTCAGATAATAAGAGAGAATAGCCTCCTTTATTATATATTTTGAGATAAAATTTTTCAGACTGAAACTTTTTATTTTATAGGCAAAAATAAAATATAGGTTTTTAAAATTTTTATTCTCAGCCCCCTGGTTTCCATACTATGATAGCTACGGTATTAAACTTAACACGGCTGGATAGAAAACTTCGTTGCCGTCATTTTTCTCACTCATACCCCCCACTTATCTCTTACGGCTTCCGCGCTATAAGCCGTAAAGTACATTTCAAAGTGGTAATTTTATCAGTTCATTTTTGCTTCACACCGGGGTTTAGGGTGGTTAGAGTCATTGGAGGGAAATAAAATTTTGCATGCAGCTAGGTAAGAGACATATGTCGACATTCCATCAGCAAAGATATCAATGAAACACCAAGTTACCTTTACAAACATGCCGTTTCTCCACGCAACGTTGTAGCAAATCACCACGCGTCACCCCTGCGTCCACGCCGCGGCAACACCGGTGATCGGCGCGGCCGTTTCTGTTTATTTATGGTCTGGTAAAAAAGTACCCATTACTACCCATAATGCATCACAAGTAATTAGAGTACCGTAAAAGTCCGAGTTTACAATAAGAGTATTATGTTTCTGTTTTTGGACCATGGGTGGATCCAGGGAATAAGTAGGCTAGGTGCCCCCCCTCACCCTTCTCCCCCCATCCCCCTCCCCCAACCCCCAATCGACCATCGGCGCCCTCTGAAATTGTAAAGACACGCCTCTCAAGGTCAATGACGCTCCCTGAAATGTCGCTTCCCATACGCTGATCCAGGATTGCCTATCGGGAGCGAGGTGGAAGGGAAAATTTCCTGGTGGGCGCTATCTACACCATGGACGCCACTTTTGGCCGGAAAACCTATCAAGTAGGCGCTAAAACCTATCAGTAGACCCCGATACCTGCATCTCGGGGAAAACGACATTTCAGGGGGTGCCATCGAACTTTCCAGGGGTTTCCGGGACAATTTCAGGGGGCGCTAAGATTCTATGGGGGGCATCTGTCCCCTTTCCCCCTTGGATCCGCCTATGCCGTTTCGGGGGGCACGGAGGTGGGGTCGTTACGGGTGTGGGGGTAAGGAGCTCGAGCATAAGCGGATCCAGGACATCAGCATGGGGGTAGGGGCTAAAGAGTTCGAGCATAGGCAGACCCAGGACATCAGTACGAGGGTGGGGATAGGGAGTTAGAGCATAGGCGGATCCAGGACATCGGTACGAGGGTCGGGCTAGGGAGTTAGAGCATAGGCGGATCCAGGACATTAGTACGGGGATGGGGCTAAGCAGCTGAGCATTAGCGGATTCAGGACATCAGTACGGGGTGAGACTCGGGAGTTCCAGCATAGGCGGATCCAGGACATCAGTAGGGGGTAGGGGCTACGGAGTTCGAGCATAGGCGGATCCAGGATATTAGTACGGGGATGGGGCTAAGGAGATCGAGCATAGGCGTATCTAGAAAATCTTTACGGGGGTGGAGATAAGGAGCTCGAGCATAGGCTGATCCAGGACATCAGTATGGGTGTGGGGCTAAGGAGCTCGAGCAGAGGCGAATCTAGGACATCAGTACGGCGGTGGGGCTAAAGGGCTTGAGTATAGGCGGATCAAGGACATCAGTACGGGGGTGAGGCTAAGGATTTCGAGCATAAGCGGATCCAGGACATCAGAACGTGGGTAGGGGCTAAAGAGTTCGAGCATAGGTGGATCCAGGATATCAGTACGGGGGTGGGGCTAAGAAGCTCGAGCATAAGCGGATTCAGCTGATCAGTACGGGGGTGGGGCTCGGAGAGCTCGAGCATAGGCGGATCTAGGACATCAGTACGGTGGTGGGGCTCGGGCGTTCCAGCATAGGCGGATCCAGGACATCAGTTCGGGGGTGGGGCTAAGGAGCTCGAGCATAGGCGGATCCAGAACATCAATACGGGGGTGGGGCTAAGGAGCTCGAGCATAGGCGGATCCAGGACATCAGTAGGGGTGAAGCTAAGGAGCTCCAGCATAGGCGGATCCAGGACATCAGTTCGGGGGTGGGGTTAAGGAGCTCGAGCATAGGCGGACCCAGGACATCAGTACGGGGGTGGGCTCAGGAGATCGAGCATAGGCGAATCCAGGACATCAGCACGGAGGTGGAGCTAAGGAGCTCGAGCATAAGCGGATCCAGGACATCAATACGGGGGTGGGGCTAAGGAGCTCGAGCATAGGCGGATCCAGGACATCAGTACGGGGTGGGGCTAAGGAGCTCCAGCATAGGCGGATCCAGGACATCAGTTCGGGGGTGGGGTTAAGGAGCTCGAGCATAGGCGGACCCAGGACATCAGTACGGGGGTGGGCTAAGGAGATCGAGCATAGGCGAATCCAGGACATCAGCACGGAGGTGGGGCTAAGGAGCTCGAGCATAGGCGGATCCAGGACATCAGTACGGGGTGGGGTAAGGAGCTCGAGCATAGGCAGATCCAGGACATCAGTACGGGGTGGGGCTAGGGAGCTCGAGCATAGGCGGATCCAGGACAGTACGAAGGTGGGGCTACGGAGTTCGAGTATAGGCGGATCCAGGACATCAGTGCGGGGGTGGGGCTCCGGAGCTCGAGTAAAGGCGGATCCAGGACATCAGTAGGGGGTTGGGCTAAGGAGCTCCAGCATAGGCGGATCCAGGACATAAGTATGGGTGTGGGGCTAAGGAGCTCGAGCAGAGGCGGATCCAGGACATCAGTACGGGGGTGGGGCTAAGGAGCTCGAGCAGAGGCGAATCCAGGACATCAGTACGGGGGTGTGGCTAAGGAGCTCGAGCATAAGCGGATCCAGGACATCAGTACGGGGGTGGTGTTAAGGAGCTCGAGCATAAGCGGATTCAGCTCATTAGTACGGGGGTTGGGCTCGGGAGCTCGAGCATAGGCGGATCCAGGACATCAGTAGGGGGTGGGGGCTAAGGAGTTCAAGCATAGGCGGATCCAGGGCAGTACAGAGGTGGGGCTACGGAGTTCGAGCATAGGCGGATCCAGGACATCAGTAAGGGGGTGGGGTAAGGAGCTCGACCATAGGCGGATCCAGGACATCAGTAGGGGGTAGGGGCTAAGGAGTTCGGGTATAGGCGGATCCAGGACATCAGTACGGGGGTGGGGCTAAGGAGCTCGAGCATAGGCGGATCCAGAACATCAGTGCGGGGGTGGGGCTCCGGAGCTCGAGTAAAGGCGGATCCAGGACATCAATACGGGGGTGGGGCTAAGGAGCTCGAGCAGAGACGGATCCAGGACATCAGTACGGGGGTGGGGCTAAGGAGATCGAGCATAGGCGGATCCAGGACATCTGTACGGGGGTGGGGCTAAGGAGCTGGAGCATAGGCGGATCCAGGACATAAGTATGGGTGTGGGGCTAAGGAGCTCGAACAGAGGCGGATCCAGGACATCAGTACGGGGGTGGGGCTAAGGGGCTCGAGTAGAGGCGGATCAAGGACATCAGTACGGGGGTGGGGCTAAGGAGCTCGAGCATAAGCGGATCCAGGACATCAGCACGGGGGTAGTTGCTAAAGAGTTCGAGCATAGGCGGATCCAGGATATCAGTACGAGGGTGGGGCTAAGGAGCTCGAGCATAAGTGGAGCCAGGATATCAGTACGGGGGTAGGGGCTAAGGAGTTTGAGCATGGGCGGATCCAGCATATCGGTACGGGGATTGGGCTAAGGAGATCCAGCATAGGCGGATCCAGGACATCTGTACGGAGGTGAGGCTAAGGAGCTCGAGCATAGGCGGATCCAGGACATCAGTATGGGTGTCGGGCTAAGGAGCTCGAGCAGAGGCGGATCCAGGACATCAGTACGGGGCTGGGGTAAGAGGCTCGAGTATAAGCGGATCAAAGACATCAGTACGGGGGTGGGGCTAAGGAGCTCGAGCATAAGCGGATCCAGGACATCAAGGGGCTAAAGAATTAAAACAGGTAGGGGCTAAAGAGTTAAAACATAAGCGGATCCAGGACATCAGTACGGGGGTCGGGCTAAGGAGCTCGAGCATAAGCGGATTCAGGACATCAGTACGTGGGTGGGGCTCGGGAGCTCGAGCATAGGCGGATCCAGGACATCAGTAGGGGTAGTGGCTAAGGAGTTCAAGCATAGGCGGATCCAGGGCAGTATAGAGGTGGGGCTACGGAGTTCGAGCATAGGCAGATCCAGGACATATGTAAGGGGGTGGGCTAAGGAGCTGGAGCATAGGTGGATCCAGGACATCAGTTCGGTGGAGGGGCTGAGGTCTCGAGCTGGGGCATAATTCGGTAACAAATAGGCTGAATTGGGTGAAAATCTGCAGGTATAGGTTAAATACCGTCGGAAAACCCATCATATTTTATATCGTATCTCCTTTCTTCTCGTCATGCCCAGTCTTTGCTTAACAAAACAAACATTATGCGTGTGTTTATTTCTTTGATGATATGAAGAGAGGGCAGGCGTGGTGCAGTATGCAGAGACATGCTAATTTAGGAAAACATGGGCCTAGACAGGGGATTGAATGGAGCCATAATGAGAACACAAAACCTAAAACTCCAACATTGCGTTGTTATAAGTATCAAACTGCTGAAAAAACTCGCCTGTCAATCGAACTGTTTGGCTAACGTACATTGTCACCGGCTTCTCCTGCGCCAGAGCGGCACCTGCCGAGGCCGCAGGCCGAGGTTGTCTGTTGTTGTTGTTGTTGTCTGTTCTGAGCGCTGGTATCAGAGACCTAAAACTTTTGTGGATAGAAGGCACTTCCAAATGAACAAGCACCACGGTTGTCAATTTTCAAAATTTTCAAAATTTTGCCCAAAATTTTGCATTATGTGATTTTTAACTTTTATTTCTCTATTTTTGCTAATTCGTCTACAGTCTTCAAACTTGCACCCTTTTACATCAGCGAAATTTGTAGTTCACACCAAAAGTTGGAAAGAAAAAATTTTAAATTTAAGGCTCAAAATTAGCTTTTAAACTTTGCACCCTAAATTTGGCATAAAACTTATAGTCTAAACTACAGGCTCGAAATATCTGAAGCTACAGCAGTTCAGGTTCTGAGTCAAATACCAATTTAAAGGCCGGTTTGTGCAGTACTGCACAAACACAGAAACAAAACAAAACCGGAAATTTAAGGGTCCTTTTTGGCCCATTCTGCGAAGGTCTGCATTTCCCAAAATATCAGTCAAACTCTTATATCTTCCGATCTAATTAATATAAATTAGTTGCCATTTCAGATAATAAAAGAGAATAGCCTCCTTTATTGTATTTTTAGAGATAAAAACTTTCAGACCGAAACTTTTTATTTTAGAGGCAAAAATAAAATATAAGTTTTTAAAATTTTCATTCTCAGCCCCCTGGTTTCCAGACCATGATAGCTACGGTATTGAACTTAACACGGCTGGATAGAAAACTTCGTTGCCGTCATTTTTCTTACTCATACCCCACACTTATCTCTTACGGCTTCCGCGCTAACAGCCGTAAAATACATTTCAAAGTGGTAATTTTATCGGTTCATTTTTGCTTCACACCAGGATTTTGAATGGTTAATATAGATGGAAGTGGACAAAATTCGGCAAAAAGCTAGTTCAAAGACATATCTTGCCATCGCAGCAGCGTTGCATATCATAGCAACAACAGTGTACCTTTAATTAAATGTAATACACAATGCTAGTATGTTTACCGCTCAAAACCTCACCCCGCCGTTCGGCCGTAGCGTGGCTGCGGGCGGCGCACTGGTAGCTGCTATGCGAGACAGATACCATTGCTATCTACGCATGCTATAGACCAGCGCGAATGCGCGGTGGTGGCAGGGTAGTCTGTCTCGTTTCGGCTCCTCTACTCGTGCGGCGGGCGAGTTGTCTATTAGATATTCATATCAGTCAGACGCCCGGGTGGCGGCCGTGCGGTAGGGTCCCGCTCGCTGCGGCGACTTGCGACGAATAAAAAACAAAATGGTGGTCAGGAACTGGTTTGATTGTTTGGTTTGTTGTGTTTTGTTTCTTTATGTGTGTCCAAATCTTACTGTGTATGTGTGTGATAGGTCCGGAAAAAGTGATGTGTTTTATGAGAGAGATAAGAGAGGCCCCACCACTTAAGCCTTCGGGCTTTTGTATCAATTTATTTGTTATACCTGTCATATTGTTTCCGTCAAATAAAAGTTTATCATCTGTCTCTCTATCTACCCACTAGTTAATGCATCCTCTAACCATAGGTAGCACTGGCCAAAGAATCCACCGTTGCACACCATTTCTTTCCCAGCCCAATAAACCTCTTTGTGGTGATACCATGACACGTGACTCCTTGCACTCCCTGCTTAAATAAACTTAATAAGCAGTGGCGGATCCAGGCCATTAGTATGGGGGTGGGGCTAAGGAGCTCGAGCATAGGCGGATCCAAGACATCAGTACCGGGGTGGGGCTAGTGAGCTCGAGCATAGGCGGATCCAGGACATCAGTACAGGGTGAGGCTAAGGAGCTCAAGCATAGGCGGATCCAGGACATCAGGAGCGGGTTGGAACTCGGGACCTCGAGCATAAGCGGATCCAGGACATCAATACGGGGGTGGGGCTTAGGAGCTTAAGCATAGGCGGATCCAGGACATCAGTAGCGGGTGGGGCTAAGGAGCACCAGCATAGGCGGATCCAGGACATCAGTTCGGGGGTGGGGTTAAGGAGCTCGAGCATAGGCGGACCCAGGACATCAGTACGAGGGTGGGCAAAGGAGATCGAGCATAGGCGAATCCAGGACATCAGCACGGAGGTGGGGCTAAGGAGCTCGAGCATAGGCGGATCCAGGACATCAGTACAGGGCTGGGGCTAAGGAGTTCGAGCATAGACGGAACCAGGACATCAGTACGGGGATGGGCCTAAGGAGCTCCATCATAGGCGGATCCAGGACATCAGTTCGGGGGTGGGGCTAAGGAGATCGAGCATAGGCGGATCCAGGACATCTGTACGGGGGTGGAGCTAAGGAGCTGGAGCATAGGCAGATCCAGGACATAAGTATGGGTGTGGGGCTAAGGGGCTCGAGTATAGGCGGATCAAGGACATCAGTACGGGGGTGGGGCTAAGGAGCTCGAGCATAAACGGATCCAGGACATCAGCACGGGGGTAGGGGCTAAAGAGTTCAAGCATAGGCGGATCCAGGATATCAGTACGAGGGTGGGGCTAAGGAGCTCGAGCATAAGCGGATTCAGGACATCAGTACGGGGGTGGGGCTCGGGAGCTCGAGCAAACGCGAATCCAGGACATCAGTAGAGGGTCGGGGCTGAGCATAGGTGGTTCCAGGGCAATACAGAGGTGGGGCTAAGGAGCTCGAGCAGAGGCGGATCCAGGACATTAGTACGGGGGTGGGGCTAAGGAGATCGAGCATAGGCGGATCCAGGACATCTGTACGGGGGGTGGGGCTAAGGAGCTGGAGCATAGGCGGATCCAGGACATAAGTATTGGTGTGGGGCTAAGGACCTCGAACCGAGGCGGATCCAGGACATCAGTAGGGGGGTGGGGCTAAGGGGCTCGAGTATCGGCGGATCAAGGACATCAGTACGGGGTTGGGGCTAAGGAGCTCGAGCATAAGCGGATCCAGGACATCAGCACGGGGGTAGGGGCTAAAGAGTTCGGGCATAGGCGGATCCAGGATATCAGTACGAGGGTGGGGCTAAGGAGCTCGAACAGAGGCGGATCCAGGACATCAGTACGGGGGTGGGGCTAAGGAGCTCGAGCATAGGCGGATCCAGGACATCAGTAAGGGGGTGGGGTAAGGAGCTCGAGCATAGGCAGATCCAGGACATCAGTACGGTTGTGGGGCTGAGGTCTCGAGCTGGGGCATAACTCGGTAACAATTAGGCTGAATTGGTTGAAAATCTGCAGGTATAGGTGAAATACCGTCGGAAAACCCATCATATTTTATATTGTATCTCTTTTCTTCTGGTCATGCCCAGTCTTTGCTTAACAAAACAAACATTAAACGTGTGTTTATTTATGTGAAGACATGAACAGCGGGCAAGCGTGGTGAAGTATGCAGAGATATGCTAATTTAGGAAAGCATGGGCCTAGACAGGGATTGAATGGGGCCATAATGAGAAAACAAAACCTAAAACTCCAACATTGCGTTATGAGTTTCAAACTGCTGAAAACACTTGCCTGTCAATCGAACTGTTTAACTAACGTACATTGTCACCGGCTTCTTCTGCGCCGGAGCGGCACCTGCCGAGGCCGCAGGCCGAGGTCAGAAGCCGGTGACGAACGAAGTGAGAAACGGCTTCTATACTGACAGTTTTTCGTTCTCTGTTGTCCGTAGTAGTAGTAGTAGTTGTTGTCTGTTCTGAGGACTGGTATCAGATACTTGAAACTTGCAGGGATGAAAGGCAGGAACCCATAAAAAATCCCGACGGCTGCAGATTTTCGAATTTTGCAAATACTTTTTCAAAATTTTGGATTATATTTTTCTAAACTTTTATTTTTCTATTTTTCTATTTTTAGTCTACAGCTCTCAAACTTACACTCTTTTACACACAATCAATTACCAGTTGTTGCTCAAAGTTTGAAGTAAAAAATCCAAATTTGTACTTCCAAAATGATTTTTTGAAACTTTTACCTCCAACTTGTAGTGAAATGCATTACCAAAGTTATAAGCTCGAAATATCTGAAGATATGATGCTAGGTGTTCCAAACTGGATTTTTACAGACAGAATGGACTGTGCATTACTGCATAGACACTAAACTGAACCAAAAGCATAATTTTGAAGGTCAGTTTTGGCCCTTTTTCCAAAACATTGCAATTATGGCCTAAAATTTTAAAACCGTATAACTTTCAAAATTCTGGACATTTTTGAACGCAGTTTTCTTTGTTGAGATGGGTATTGTCATTACAACAACATATTCTAAACTCAAATTTTTGAGTTAATGGGAAATATTTTTTTGCAAAAATACAATATTTTTTGTTTTTTTGGAATTTATGACTATATATTTCCAAATTTTCTTCTCGAAATTGGTACCAAAAAAAGCCCAGCTCAAGTTCTACAACCGTCTGCCTGACCATGCCCGCGCGTCTCCCATAGGTTTTGAGCTATATGATGATAAAGACTGAATTTGATGCGGTTTTCATAGGGTGTAATAGATTCATCACGTGATAAAGTGCCTTTATACTCAAGTGAGATATATGGCTCTCTTTATACTTGTAGTATGGGAAATTATGAGCTCTGCCGTTTTTGTTTCATGACGCTCCGACGACTAGTTCGCCACTGAGGGGCAAAAGACTTCGGTCCCGTTTTTCCCGCAGCAGTAGTGACGTCATTCTGCCCTTCTTGCATGCACCTTCTGTGCTGCGGCAGTAGGCTGCAGCCGGTAAATGCGTGCAAGAAAGGCATGACATTTCTAGCCGAGTGTATACAGCGGGTGGCTAGCTGGTCGGGGCGGACGGGACCCTGACTAGAGGGCAGAGGGTGCCGAGGCGTGTTTAGAGATCGGAGGAAGTGAGCAATGATGCCCTCAGGCATCTAGGGAACGGTAGCAGGGTCCAGAGGCGTGCTGAGATAGCTCATGGGAGACATTTCGGACGGGGGAGCAGTGAGGATGGGGGCTGGTACGGGACTGGAGCCTTCCCCGCCATTGACTCGGAACAGCTTCTGTCTTTGTATTAACCATAGATATTCTGACATGGGGGGGGGAGTTCAGCCCTAGCTCCGCCCATTGTATCAAACACCATTTGAATAGCCACCATGTATGTATATAAGCATATGAAAGATTGAAGATTTCGTTGTACTCAGTACCAGATTACCGAACAATATCAATGAGAAGCAATCGACCATGCAGATTTCGATTATGGTATTCAGGTCAACAAAAGGTCACTGCGCATGCGCACTGGATTTAATGGTAACAGAGGCTATCTCGGCAACCTACGGGTCGATTTTTTTGAAATTTTGTGAACAAAAGAATAGCACGAAATATAAGTAAAAAATGTCATTGAAGCTGCACTGCTCTGCGCATGCGCAGAAGAAATTATGAAAATAAGCCTGAAAGGCTAGGATATTTCAGAGGAGGATCTGAACAGAGGGAAAGCCAACGTGCTTAAAGTTAGCATGAATGTCTTGTCACCCTTGGTAACAACAAAAGTTAGTGCGCATGCACATTAGAACTTATGGTCATGGAGGCTATCTCGGGAGCCAATAGACCGATTTCGCTCAAATTTTTGCGAGTAAAAGCAGAATATCATCTGCTAATCCTAATCGATGGCATTATGACGCTGCACTATTATGCGCATGTGCAGTAGGAATTCTAAGGAATAATAGGCTATAAGGGATCCTTTAGACCAGGAGACAAACAAACGGCATATTGACATGCTTCAGTCAACTATAACGGTACCTTTGCTCTCAATCACTGCAGACGTTACTGCGCATGCGGACTGGGACTTAGGGTAACTGAAGCTAACTCGTTAACAAATTGGCTGAATTGGGTGAAAATCTGCAGGTATAGGTGAATTACGGTCGGTAAACCCATCATATTTTATATTGTATCTCCTTTCTTCTGGTCATGCCCAGTCTTTACTTAACAAAACAACCATTATACGTGTGTTTATTTATTTGATGACATAAACAGAGGGCAAACGTGGCGCAGTGTGCAGAGACATGCTAATTTAGGAAAATATGGGCTTACAAAGGGGATTGAATGAAGTCATAACGAGAACACAAGACCTGAAGTCCGAAAATTGTGTTGGTATAAGTATCATACTGCTGAAAACACTCGCCTGTCAATCGAACTGTTTGCCTAACGTACATTGTCACCGGCTTCTCCTGCGCCGGAGCGGCACCTGCCGAGGCCGCAGGCCGAGGTAGTAGTAGTTGTTGTCTGTTCTGAGGACTGGTATCAGATACTTGAAACTTGCAGGGATAAAAGGCAGGAACCCATAAAAAATCCCGACGGCTGCAGATTTTCGAATTTTGCAAAAACTTTTCCAAAATTTTGGATTCTATTTTTATAAACTTTTATTTTTCTATTTTTCTATTTTTGGTCTACAGCTCTCAAACTTACACTCTTTTACACACAATCAATTACCAGTTGTTGCTCAAAGTTTGAAGTAAAAAATCTAAATTTGAACTTCCAAAATGATTTTTTGAGACTTTTACCTACAACTTGTAGTGAAATGCATTACCAAAGTTATAAGTTCGAAATATCTGAAGATATGATGCTAGGTGTTCCAAGCTGGATTTTTACAGACAGAATGGCCTGTGCATTACTGCATAGACACTAAACTGAACCAAAAGCATAATTTTGAAGGTCAGTTTTGGCCCTTTTTCCAAAACATTGCAATTATGGCCTAAAATTTTAAAACCATATAACTTTCAAAATTCTGGATATTTTTGAACGCAGTTTTCTTTGTTGAAATGCGTATTGTCATTACAACAACATATTCTAAACTCAAATCTCTGAGTTAGTGGGAAACATTTTTCTGCAAAAAATACTATATGTTTTTGCTTTTTGGGAATTTATGACTATATATTTCCAAATTTCCTTTTCGAAAATGATACCAAAAAAGCCCGGCTCAAGTTCTACAACCGTCTGCCTGACCATACGCGCGCGTCTCCCATAGGTTTTGAGCTATATGATGATAAAGACTGAATTTGATGCGGTTTTCATAGGTTGTAATAGATTCATCACGTGATAAAGTGCCTTTATACTCAACTGAGATATATGGGTCTCTTGATACTTGTAGTATGGGAAATTATGAGCTCTGCCGTTTTTGTTTCATGACGCTCCGACGACTAGTTCGCCACTGAGGGGCAAAATACTTCGGTCCCTTTTTTCCCGCAGTAGTAGTGACGTCATTCTGCCCTTCTTGCATGGACCTTCTGTGCTGCAGCAGTTGGCTGCAGCCGGTAAAAGCGTGCAAGAAAGGCATAACATTTCTATCCGAGTGCATACAGCGGGTGGCTAGCCGGTCGGGGCGGACGGGAACCTGACTAGAGGGCAGAGGGTGCCGAGGAGTGTTTAGAGATCGGCTTGCTTGCTTATGGCTTTTTATTAGGCGTTCTGTGCATAGCACCTTTGCCCGCCTCTAAAGGAGTGTGTGGGAGAATTTTAGAATTTTGTGTGAGGGCAAGCTACGTTAGTCTGTTAAAGCAATGGGAGTTATTTCAAGTAATGGGTTGCAAGATGTTTTAGCTTGCAAATGGACGGTCGTGGCAATGGCATAGCCATGCCAAGGGAGGTCTTTTAATAAGTTTGGACCCGCAGAGTGCGAAGGTTATTTCTATGGTTGAAGACCTTAAATTTAGAATTTGAAATTTAGAATTCGAAATTTAGAATTTGGAATTTAGAATTTGGAATTTAGAATTTTGTGTGTCAGCTATTGATGTCCGCTTGTATACGTTACTCGAAAACCTCCGTTAACTCAATAATTTCGTATTTTAGAAAGTGCGCTAAACACCTGGCCAGGGTGCCGCGAATTTACCCTGCAACCCGGAGGTGAAGTTGCAGCTCCCCTCTCCGGCTGGGCAGCCGCCGCGCAGAGAAAGAAGTGTGAGAGGATAGTTAGATTGTTAGTAAGAGTATAGGTGTGGTTAGTATAGACCCGCAGTGAAAGGTATCACTGCGGTGAAGAAATCTAACCTATCTAACCTAACCTGATTTCAAAGTTAGCCTAACATAACCTATCCTTAGCCTAGAATGAACCATTTAAAGGTTACAAAACTATTGCTTAAATTTCGCGGTGGATCAGCTATGATTAGAAAATAGGCAAGTCCTACTTTGGGGGTGCACCATGCACCCTCATCATATATACTGGGAGGAGTGATTTATAGAAACTTCTCTAGCCCAGAGTCCTTTAGAAATGTAAAGACTTTTTCGAGAAGTTCAGGATGGTCGTTACCGAGCAGAGTTTTTAGGTCTACAGGGATGTTTTGGATTTGGCAGTAATCTAGCATGGGTTGCCGATGGGTATTGTGCTGGGGACAATCGATGAGAACGTGATGGGGATTCTCCATTGCGTCGCAGGTACCACAGGTACCCACGTTCCTATAGGCATTTAATTTTGTGTGTCCATTTCTGAGTCTGGTTAGAATAACCTCGCGCCGGCGACTCTTTTGGTTTGAACTGGGCCAGTAGCCGATGTTAGGCTTGATATAGAATAGGTGGGCGCTGTGGTTTGTAGTCCAGTTATTTTGAATTTGCTTCCGGATGGTGTCCTGGAGGAGAGCTTTGCTATCGTCTCCAGACCACGTTAAGGGTGCGATCTCTCTAAGTTCTAGGGACTTTTTTGCCTGCTCATCGGCCTTCTCATTTCCTTGAATTTTGCAGTGGCCCGGGATCCAAAGAAAAGAGACATCAGGGGTATCATCGATACCTTTCTGAATATCTGCTATAACGTGGTGGTTGGGGTTGACTACGTTACTGACGGCCTGCAGGACAGATTTAGAGTCTGAACAGATGACGGCTGAGTTGATATTTTGGGTTCTGATTATGGCTAGTGCATTTAGGATGGCAACAGCCTCGGCTGTGAAGATGGAGCAGTTGTCCGGAAGTCTTTTCTGAAGGCAAATGTTTTGCCCCCAGATGCCGAGACCTACTTTTTCGCCTATTTTGGAGCCGTCTGTAAATATAAAGGTCTTTTCCGCGTTACAAGATCGGAACTCTAGGAATTTTTGGGAGACTTCTTCCTCTGAGAAGTCCGTTTTACGGGAAGTGAAAAGAAATTCCACTTTGGCCTCTTTTCGAGTCCAGAAGCGGGAGAGTGGGGGTTTGCCTATTGTCGCTGGCAGTGCAAGATTTAGGCTTTCCAGGGTTTTCGCTACTCTGTGCTTAAATGGGGGCCACTTCTGTAGAGTGGCTTTATTTGCTCGTCTGGGATGGGCAAAGCATTGTTTTGCCGGGTGATTTTCGGTGGATTGAACCTTGATGTAGTAAGAAATAAGCTGGGCGTCGCGTCTTGTCTGTAGTGGGCACAGCCCGCTATCAGTTAGCAGGCTGGTGACGGGGGATTCTCCGAGCGCGCCTGTGGCTGCCCGGATACTGGCGTTTTGGATTCGCTCTAGCTTTAATTTATTGGTCTTGTTCATCGAGTCAAAAACGAACGAATTATATTCGAGAATGGACCGAATCAGGGACTTGTAGAGCATAAGCAGGGTCTTTCGATCCCCGCCATACTCTGTGCCGCCGAGCATGCGGAGAATGTTGACTCGCTTTTGACAGCTAGAGACGACTTTGGTGATGTGCTCATTGAAACTCAATCGGGAATCTAGGGTGACGCCCAAGAATTTGAAGCTATTGGTGCATTCAATAGGTTTACCCGAGATTTGGAGCCGTGGAGGGTCGTGTCTGGAATGCGCTCTGACAAAGACAACGACTGATGATTTTTCCGCCGAGAGAGATAGACCCATTAAACTACACCAATTAATGATGTCGTTTAGGCTATCCTGCAACTGCGTAGTTGCGTGTTGGAATTCTGGTTCGTTATACCCTCTGGTATCGATTGCAGTGGTTTTCCAAATGGCGACATCGTCCACAAAGAGGGAGTAATTTATTCCAGGCGGTAGCTTTTTGGCGAAGAGATCATTGATCATTACTAAAAAGAGGGTGGGGGACAGAACGCTACCCTGGGGTGTGCCTTGGTCCTGGGTTGCCAGGTAGGAGAATGTGGTGCCACAACGGACTTTTTTAAATTTTCGGTCCTTGAGAAAGTTTTCAATGAATTTTGCAAGGTGGCCACGAATTCCTAGCTTGCTTAATTTAAACAAAAGGGCGTCTTTTTGTACGCGATCGAACGCCGATTTAATGTCTAAGAATGCAGCTATTGTTTTTTGCTTTTTGTAAAAGCCATTTTGGATGTCACTGACTAGTTTCACCAAATTGTCAGTGGTGGCTCGCCCGCGCCGGAAGCCTGATTGCATAGCATCAAGCTTCTTTTCGAGGATCTCGTGAAGTCTAACGTTTACCATGCGCTCGACAAGCTTGCTAGCACAGCTAGTAAGCGAAATTGGGCGATAACCTTTTGGGTCTGTTTTTTCTTTGCCAGGTTTTGGAAGGGGGATGATAATACTCTCTCGCCACGATGTGGGGAAAGAGTCGCTAAGAAACATGTTGTTAATGGCCGAAAGCAGGTACTTTAGTGCTGTTTGGCTGAGGTGCCTGAAGAAAGAGTAGTGAATTTCGTCAGGGCCCACTGCAGTGTTTCCACACTTGCTAATGGCGTAATTTAGCTCGGTCATTGTAAATGGTACATTATAATACTCTTGATTACCATAATTGATGAATGTGTGCTTTTTGCACCATTCTGCCTGGTCTTTGGAGCGCTGGCTGTATGAGTTATTAGCTGCGACACTGGCGTAATGATCAGCAAATTTATCCATGACTTCCTTAGGTTCGGTGATGGGTTGGCCAGCTATTTTTAGTTGAGGGAAAGGTCCACGGGGTGGTCGCCTCGCAGAGAAAGCTCTAATGGTTTTCCAAACTTGGGTGGTGGGAGTGAAGCGGTTGAATTTGGAGGCAAAAGAGTTGAAACTGTCCTTTTGAACCCGCTTGCACGTGTTTCGAAAGTGTTCTTTTGCTGCCCGAAGTGCGGATCGAGTAGGGCTGTGTGCCCTCCTCTCATATGCCTTGCGGGCTCTAATCATTTGAGCTTTGGCGTGTGCCGTCTCTGCGTTCCACCATGGGGCTCCGTTTTTCTTTCGGGGTCCTCTGGTTTTTGGTATTGCTACTTGTGCTGCTGAGCTTATGGCTCTTAGTATTAATTCAATGTCTGCCGAGTGTGGGTCACCTTCGGTGACCAGTGTGAGGTCGACCTCTGCCTCAAATTTTGTCCAGTCCGCTCGTTTTAGACTCCAGGAAGGGGTAAACAGATCAACGCGGTCGAGTGCTCCTTGGGGGACATTGATTTTGATTGGGAGGTGATCGCTCATGCCTGGGTTGTCTTCGACATCCCAGGTAAACAGTGACGCAATTCTAGGCGTGCAGCACGAAATATCAATGGCTGTGTCTAAATGTCCGCTTTGCGTTGCTTGGCGGGTTGGTGCGCCGTTATTTAGGATAACTAAATTTTGAAAACCTATTGCGTCATATATAATTTCACCTCTACGGTTTGGCGTGGCGCTGCCCCAGGATGGGTGGTGACCATTCAGATCTCCAAGTAATAACAAAGGCCTGTTTATTTGATTAAATAGTTGTGCGAGTTCCCGATTCGTTGGATCAGGGTCGCAAGGGGATATGTATATTGAGACAACCGTCAATTGGACGTGTTGTATTTTCAAACTAATAGCTATACAGTCCAGTGATGTTACCAAAGGCACGTGACTGTGTGGGATGCTATTTTCTATTAGGATGGCTGTGCCTCCCTTACGGACAGCAGCGTTTACGTTATGGCGATACCAAGACTAACCCGAGATTTTGTATTTATCGTTATCTTTATCAGTAAAGTGGGTCTCTTGTAATGCTGCTAGTGCCGGTTTTTTCTCAGCAAATATTGATGAAAAAAGCGGGAATTTCCCGATAAGGCCATTTGTATTCCATTGCAGAATTGAACCCATGGTGGTTTTTAACGTTTGTGATTAGGGGATCTACGCTTGCGAAGGTTATACGAGCACCTGCTGCTGCTGCTATCGCTAGCAGGAGAAACTGGGGTGGAGTGTCTAGAAAAGCTAATTTTCCTCGCTACGGGTGAGCTGCCGGGGCTGGAGGAGCCGGGGCTGGGGGTTTCCAGGAGGGGAGCTCTGGAAGTGTTTATAACAGTTTTGGCAGAGCTCGTCTCTGAAGCACTGCTGGTGTCAGAGACGGTCTCTGTCCCGGACAGCTCGTTGTCAGACTGACTTTTGTCGTCTGACGTTTCAAAGTCACTTGAAAACTGAAACTGCATAAAATGACCTATGAGGTCGGTTTGGGATCCGCAAGTGCGGGTGGCCGGTGCTGTTTGGAAAGAAGCATCGCTTCTTTCCAAGGAGAGAGGAGCAGATTCAGTTTGTGTTGAAATATTTACTTTTTGGATTTTGGTTTGAGTGGCAGCCGTTTTACCCTGAGGGGGTGGGCTGCCACTCGTTAAAGGCCTTCTCGGAGCCTGCCTTTGGCGGCGCCTGGGAAGGGGAGCACCGGTGAATTTAGAGTGCTTGGGGGCAGGTAGCGAGGGGAAATCAGACTTTTCAGTCACTCGTGCAGAGTGGCTTTGCCACCCTGCTGCTGGTGTCCAGGTCTTCCTGGTGATTTTAGGTGCCTGAGGGGCGGGAGGATTTTCGGTCGGAAGACCTGGCGGAGAACTAGTGCGGGTCGGGAGATCCTCCCAGCCCGCAGCGGGCGTCCACCTACGCCAAAAAGTGATTGCGCCACGTGGTGAGGGGAGGGGGACGGACGGCCTGATGGGCGCCAAGAAAAGGGGCTCCATTAGGGGGCGGATGTGGCGGCTTGTGTTTTTGGGTGGCTGAGGATGTTTGGAAATGGGGTGTTCCTGGCCGGCTGTGCTGGGGGCTGCTGTGGTAGCCTTGCTACCACAGCTTTTTGGGACTGTGCGGCTCTTTTCTTTTTGCAGCACTTGTTTGCGGGCCAGGTCAAACGGGAGTTTTTTTCCTCAGCCAAAACGTTAACCTCTTTTTCTCGGAGCCAGGTCGGGCACTTGGGATTATCTGCCCCATGAGCGCCGCCACAGGCAGCGCACTTGAGGCTTTTAGAAGTGCAATCTTTAGTGCGGTGCTTAGCACTGCACTTGCCGCATCGTGGGGTGGGGTTCTTGCAGTTGGTTTCTACGTGCCCGTACCTTTGACAAGTTTGGCAACGAATAGGGAGGGGGTAGTACGGCCTAACTGGGTAGACACAGTCGCCCAGTTTAATTTGGCCGCAGTCATCCCGACACTTTGTGTCGAAGGTGACAATGAATCTGTGGTCTCGTAGACGTGGGTCTTTTTGCGTAGAATTTTTGTTGGGGTTCAATTTTTCGAGGGCTAGCACATTTTGACCTTTAAAGTCAAACATGTGCTCAAGGTCCACATCAGAGAGATGGGACACTTCCGGGGCATTGATGATGCCCCGGTAGAAGTTAAGGGAGTGGTGGACAGAAAAGATGACTGGTTTCGACCCAAAAGTTTTTGTGGCCAGCAGGGCTCGGGTAGATTCCTGATTAGAGGTTTTGATCAGGATATCTATTTGGTGCTTGATAATCTCAAAACTACCTTTCACTTTTTGGCTGATGGCCTTATCCAAATTAAAGGTAGACTCTTTTGCCAAGTTTTGGTGCGCCGAAAGGTAGGTGCCAACCAGCCAAGCTCCGCTTGGCAGGTTGGCTTTGTTTAAACGGGGGCTGGAGGGACGGAAGAGAGAATTGGAAGCCATGGTTGTATGAATTGTACGTTTAAGTTTAAATGAGATACTTGGTATTAGCTTTGCTAACACCTTTTGGGTAGAAATGGCTAGAGAAGTTGAATTTAAGAAAGTGGTCCTACTTTTACTAGCAAAGCTATTGGGAGTATTAACCTAGCTAGGCTTGGGTGTTGGAGTATTATCCTAACTGGGGAGTGCTTAGAGAAAGCACCTAGCCTTAGAAATGTGTGAGCAAAAGGCTGACTCAGCCACTAAGAGGGGGTTTAAGTCGGAGGGGAGGCAGGTGCCTCTTCGGGACCTAACAGGGGCCTAGGTGGCTGACTCAGCCTCTAAAAGGAGCCTGACTGGGGCCTATGCTTGTGAATCCCTAGGGGCAGGTACCGTGGTACCCTTGCACAGACGCAGCCCGGGTGGAGGGTTTGAGAGGGGACCCGCTTCTATTAAGCGGGGGTGAAAGTGAGTTGGCCTTGCGTTATAGGGATTTTAGCAATGGAGGACCGATAGGTCCAGCCAAAGCCACACGCCCAAGGACTGACGAGGTCCAACAAGCGTGCTCACCCCGGGACAAACGTCCCACCACTCGGGTTTCCGGCCGAAGAGTAAAAGAGATAGTAGAGAAAGAGTAGGGTTATGGGACTGAGAAGAAGAGGTACCAGGTGGCCGGAATCCAAGAAACCAAGACCACCTGGACCGATAGGGTAATTACGGAAAAGACCAGCTGACGTCCAACAGCACCACACCAACCAGCTGTAAAAACAGCGGCTGGTGAGGCCGGCTGGAGTCAAAGTACCGCACCGACCAGCTGTAAAAACAGCGGTCGGTGGGACAGACTGGTCGCAGCGAAGACTCGAGCCGGGAGCAGGTCTTGAAAAAGTCTTCTACTCCTTCTTCTTGTCTTCGCAGCAGGAAACGCAGCAAGCAGCAACGACAGCAAGCAGCAACGACACCAGACCTGCCGGCAAACGCTCAAGCAGGGTGTCAGTCAGGCAAGCCTCAACTCCTTAGAGATCGGAGGAAGTGAGCAGTGATGCCTTCAGGCATCTAGGGAACGGTAGCAGGGTCCCGAGGCGTGCTGAGATAGCTCATGGGAGACATTTCGGACGGGGGAGCAGTGAGGATGGGGGCTGGTACGGGACTGGAGCCTTCCCCGCCATTGACTCGGAACAGCTTCTGTCTTTCTCTTAACCATAGATATTCTGACATTGGGGGGGAGTTCAGCCCCTAGCTCCGCCCATTGTATCAACCACCATTTGAATAGCCACCATGTATGTATTTTAGCATATGAAGGATTGAAGATTTCGTTGCACTCAGTACCAAATTACCGAAAAATGTCAATGACAGGAAATCGACCATGCAGATTTCGAATGTGGTATTCAAGTCAACAAAGGTCACTGCGCATGCGCACTGGATTTAATGGTAACAGAGGCTATCTCGGCAACCTACGGGTCGATTTTTTTGAAATTTTGTGAACAAACGAATAGCACGAAATATAAGTAAAAAAATGTCATTGAAGCTGCACTGCTCTGCGCATGCGCAGAAGAAATTATGAAAATAAGCCTGAAAGGCTAGTATATTTAAGAGGAGGACCTGAACAGAGGCAAACCCAACGTGCTTAAAGTTAGCATGAATGTTTTGTCACCCTTGGTAACAACAAAAGTCAGTGCGCATGCGCATTAGAACTCATGGTCATGGAGGCTATCTCGGGTGCCAATAGACCGATTTCGCCCAATTTTTGCGAGTAAAAGCAGAATATCATCTGCTAATCCTAATTGATGGCATTATGACGCTGCACTATTATGCGCATGTGCAGTAGGAGTTCTAGGGAATAATAGGCTATAAGGGATCATTTACACCAGGAGACAAACAAACGGCATATTGACATGCTTCAGTCAACTATAACGGTATCTTTGCTCTTAATCACTGCAGACGTAACTGCGCATGCGGACTGGGACTTAGGGTAACCGAAGCTAACTCGTTAACCAATTGGCTGAATTGGGTGAAAATCTGCAGGTATAGGTGAATTACGGTCGGCAAACCCATCATATTTTATATTGTATCTCCTTTCTTCTGGTCATGCCCAGTCTTTACTTAACAAAACAACCATTATACGTGTGTTTATTTTTTTGATGACATGAGCAGAGGGCAAATGTGGCGCAGTGTGCGGAAACATGCTAATTTAGGAAAACATGGGCTTACAAAGGGGATTGAATGGAGTCATAACGAGAACACAAGACCTAAAGTCCGAAAATTGTGTTGGTATAAGTATCATACTGCTGAAAACACTCGCCTGTCAATCGAACTGTTTGCCTAACGTACATTGTTACCGGCTTCTCCTGCGCCGGAGCGGCACCTGCCGAGGCCGCAGGCCGAGGTCAGAGCCGCATGACGAAATCCATGGAGCGAAGCGCATTGAGATTTCTCAAGCGGCTCTATTCTGGCCGCTCAGACGGGTCTCGTCGTGGTCTGTTGTTGTTGTTGTTGTTGGCGTCTGTCAGTCCTGAGAATTGATGTCAGAGCTCTGGAATTTTGTAGGGTGATAGCCCTTCTGCTCCAGACACCCAAACTGAAGCCCCGAGTCGAAATCCAAAATAGTTTTTGAGAAATTTTGGCTCAAACTTTTTCTGTTTTATATTTTTCTAATTTTTTCTTCTTAAGCCATGAACTTGAATTTTATGTCCTTTTCAAAAGATAACAAGGGCCAGCTAGGGGAAAAAATTTAACTGATTCGACAATATTTATTGCGCGAAAACGCGGCATTTCTCACGCGAGCAAAAAAACCTGCTAAAAGTTGATGGCCGACTTGTGCGCTCGAAATGTCAGAAGACAGGCCTCAGTTAGCTGAAAGGCAGTTACCTAGGGGTATCTAGGCAAATTTTGGAGTGCTTAGGCATAGTTTTGAGTGCAAAACGTAAAACTTTGACCTACTTTTTACAGTTCTTCCGGAAGACTAAATTTTGGTTCATTTCATTTCAACGTTAATATCTCACAATCTAATTGACCGATTTGAGTTTTCATGTCAAATAATGAAAGAACATTGCTTCCGACTGATAATATTTGGAGATGGAAATTCTGAATGTGAAATTCTTTGTTTTATATGCATAAATAGAAGTTGAGTCAAAAACTTTTTATTTGTATCTTCCTGGTTCCAAGCTCATGTCACTCACAAACTCAGAACTGACATGGGTTAATAGGAAAGTTACTTGCGGTCATCTTGCTCACTGATACTACCCACCTATCTCTAATGGCTTTCGAGTAATTAGTCCAAAATGTATTACAAGATGCTAAATTTCTCGGACCACCTTTGCTTCTCACCATGGTTTGAAGTCCTTAAAATGGATGGAAGTGGAAGAAATTTGGCATGGAGCTAGCTTAAGATCCTAGCTCGACGATACAAATAATTTCAGCCCAAAAGACTGCTTGGGTCGTCTTCTAGAAGTACCTTTATATCGTGCCTTTTCCGGACAAGCACAGCACCCGGCGCCAGCGGCTCGGCATATTCGGCGGAGTTGTACCAGCCAGTGACCTCCTGACGGGTCACAGCGGTTCAGCTAGTGGGAGGGTGAATAGAGTGGCACGGTGGTCTAGTGGTTAGAGGCCCTGTCTCTTGATCGGCTAGGTCCGGTTCGAATCCGGGGGTGACCACGTACTCTTTATTGGTTATTTCAAAGAAAATAATGATAAAACTGACTTGCAGGCTTATGAAGATATACATTAAGAACGAAATATGGTTTGCTTTCAGCACATTGTCATGCGGCTCTCCTGCGCCGGTGGGGCGTTAGCCCAGGTCGCAGACCGGAGTTGTTGTTGTTGTTGTTGTCTGTTCTGAACGCTGGTATCAGAGACCTAAAACTTTTGTGGATAGAAGGCACTTCCAAATGAATAAGCAGCACGGTTGTCAATTTTCAAAATTTTCAAAATTAAGTTCAGAATTTTGCATTATGTGATTTTTAACTTTTATTTTTCTGTTTTTTGCTAATTCATCCAGACTCTTCAAACTTGCACCCTGTTACATCAGGGAAATTTTTAGTTTACACAAGAATTTGAAAAGAAAAAGGTTTAAATTTAAGTCTCTAAATTAACATTTAAACTTTGCACCCTAAATTTGACATAAAACTAATGGTCTAAACTATAAGCTCGAAATATCTGAAGCTACGGCAGTTCAGGTTCTAAGTCAAATATCCACTTACAGGCCTGTTTGTGCAGTTCTGCACAAACACAAAAACAAAATGAAAACGGAAATTTGAGGGTCCTTTTTAACATATTCCGTGAAGGTCTGTATTTCCCAAAATATTATTCAAACCCTTATATCTTCGGATCTAATTAATAAAATTTAGTTTCCATTTCAGATAATAAAAGAGAATAGCCTCCCTTATTATAGATTTAGAGAAAAAACTTTCAGACTGAAACTTTTTATTTTATAGGCAAAAATAAATTATAAGTTTCGAAACATTTTATTCTCAGATCCCTGGTTTCCAGAACATGATAGCTAGGGTATTGAACTTAACACGGCTGGATAGCAAACTTCGTTGCCGTCATTTTTCTTACTCATACCTCCCACTTATCTCTTACGGCGTCCGAGCTATAAGTCGTAAAATACATTTCAAAGTGGTAATTTTATCGGCTCAGTTTTGCTTCACACCGGTGTTTAGGGTGGTTAGAGTCATTGCAGGGAAATAAAATTTTGCATGCAGCTAGGTAAGAGACATATCTTGGCATTGCAACAGGTTGCATATCATTGCGACACCAGTCTACCTTTACTTAAATGTAATACATCATGCTAGTATGTTTACCGTTTGAAACCTCACCCCGCCGTTCGGCCGTAGCGTCGCTGCCGGTGGCGCTATGGGAGCTGCTATCCGAGACAGATGCCATAGCTATGTACGCATGCTATAGACCAGCGCGAGTGCCCGGTGGTGGCAGGGTAATCTGTCTCGTTTCGGCTCCTCTACTCGTGCGGCGGTGGCGTTGTCTGTTAGATATTCATATCAGTTGGACGGCCGGGTGACGGCCGTGCGGTGGGGTCCTGCGCGCTGTGGCGACTTGCGACGAATAAAAAACAAAATGGTGGTCAGGAACTGGTTTGTTTGTTTGGTTTGTTGTGTTTCGTTTCTTTACGTGTGTCCAAATCTTACTGTGTATGTGTGTGATACGTCCGGAAAAAGTGATGTGTTTTATGAGAGAGATAAGAGAGGCCCCACCACTTAAGCCTTCGGGCTTTTGCGTCAATCTCTTTGTTATACCTGTCATATTGTTTCCGTCCAATAAAAGTTTATCATCTATCTATCTGTCTACCCGCTAGTTAATGCATTCTCTAACCATAGGTAACACTGGTTAAAGGATCCACCGTTGCACACAATTTCTTTCCCAGCCGAATAAACCTCTTTGTGGTCATACCATGACACGTGACTCCTTGCACTGTCTGCTTAAATCAACTGTATAAGCAGTGGCGGATCCAGGCCATTAGTATGGGGGTGGGGCTAAGGAGCTCGAGCATAGGCGGATCCAAGACATCAGTACCGGGGTGGGGCTAGTGAGCTCGAGCATAGGCGGAACCAGGACATCAGTACGGGGTGGGGCTAAGGAGCTCGAACATAGGCCGATCCGGCGCAGGAGAAGCCGGTGACAATGTACGTTAGGCAAACAGTTCGATTGACAGACGAGTGTTTTCAGCAGTATGATACATATACTAACGCGATGTTAGGACTTGAGGTCTTAAGTAAGGACTGGGTATGCCCAGAAGAAAGGACAAACAATATAAAATATTATGGGTTTGCCGACCATATTTCACCTATACCCGGAGAACTTCGCACAATTCAGCCTATTTGTTGCCGAGTTAGCTTTGGTTGCCCGAAGTCCCAGTCCGCATGCGCAGTAAAGATACCGTTATAATTGACTGAAGCATGTTGGTATGTCGTGTGTTTGTCTCTTGGTCTAAACTATCCCTTATAGCCTAATATTCCTTAGAATTCCTACTGCGCATGTGCAGAACAATGCCGTGTCATACAGCTGTGAATTTGGATTAGCAGGTAGTATTCTGCTATTACTCGCAAAGTTTAAGCCCAATCGGTCTATTGGCTCCCGAGATAGCCTCCCTGACCATAAGTTCTAATGCGCATGCGCACTTACCTTTGTAGTAAGCAAGGGTGACACAACCTTCATACTAAATTTTAACATGTTGGCTCTCCTCTGTTCATGTCTTCCTCTGAAATACCCTCACCTTTAAGGCTTATGTTTAGGATTTCTACTGCGCATGCGCAGGGCAGTGCAGCTTCAGTATGACATTATTTGTGGTTTTTGTTTCATGTTATTTTCTTGTTCACAAAATTTCAAGAAAATTGACCCGTAGGCTACCGGGAGAGCCTCTGTTTCCATTAGTTCTACTGCACATGTGCAGAGACCTTTCATTGACCTGAAGACCAGATTCAAAATCTGCATGACCGATTTCCTCTTATTGATATTGTTCGATAATATAGAATAGAGTGGAACGAGATTTATATATTATTTATATGTCTAAATACGATAGCAGATACAAGGGGCGAGGCTAGTGGGCTTGTCCCCCCCCATGTGAAAATGCCTACAGCTATAGCATAGGTAGAGGATGTTTTTACGCAATAGCCCGGAGCCTGGAGATAATAGGTGAATTTAGGGCGGCGGGAGGGGGGATAGAGGGCACGTCCCCCCCCTTCTTTAGTCGATCCTCGGCGCCCCCTGAAATGGCCACGGCGCCCCTCAAACATTCGATGGCACCCCCTGAAATGTCACTTCCCACCCCTCCCCTAAGATGCAAAAATCGGCGCCCATCGGAAGGATTCTTCGTGTCAAAAGTGGCGCCCTATGTTCCGGATAACACCCCTTCCCCAGGGACGGTGCCTCCTCTATCGGTAAACCTGGATCCGCCTATGCTCGAGCTCCCTAAGCCCATCCCCAAACTGATATCCTGGATCCGCCTATGCTCGAACTCCTAAGCCTCACCCCCGTATTTATGTCCTGGATCCGCCTATGCTCGAGCTCCTTAGCCCCATTCCCGTACTGATGACCTTGATCCGACTATGCTTGAGGTCCCGAGTTCCAACCCCTGTACTGATGTCCTGGATCCGCCTATGATCGAGCTCCTTAGGCCCATTCCCGTAATGATGTCCTGGGTCCGCCTATGCTCGAACTCCTTAGCCCCACCCCTGTACTGATGTCCTGGATCCGCCTATGCTCGAGCTCCTTAGCCCCACCACTGCGCTGATGTCCTGTATCCGCCTATGTTCGAACTCATTAGCCCCACCCCCGTACTGATGTCCTGGGTCCGCCTATGCTCGAGCTCCTTAGCCCCACCACTGCGCTGATGTCCTGGATCCGCCTATGTTCGATCTTCTTAGCCCCACCCCCGTACTGATGTCCTGGGTCTGCCTATGCTTGAGCTCCTTAGCCCCACCCCGAACTAATATCCTGGATCCGCCTATGCTCGAGCTCCTTAGGTCCATCCCCGTACTGATGTCCTGGATCCGCCTAGGCTCGAGCTCTTTAGCCCCACTCCTTTACTGATTACCTGTATCCGCCTTTACTCAAAATCCGTAGCCCCACCTCCGTACTGTCTTGGATCCGCCTATGCTCGAGGTCCTTAGCCTCACCCCCGTACTTATGTCCTGGATCCGCCTATGCTCGAGCTCCTTAGCCCCACCACTGCGCTGATGTCCTGGATCCGCCTATGTTCGAACTCATTAGCCCCAACCCCGTCCTGATGTCCTGGATCGGCCTATGCTCGAGCTCCTTAGCCCCACCCCGTACTGATGTCCTGGTTCCGCCTATGCTCGAGCTCACTAGCCCCACCCCGGTACTGATGTCTTGGATCCGCCTATGCTTGAGCTCCTTAGCCCCACCCCCATACTAATGGCCTGGATCCGCCACTGCTTATACAGTTGATTTAAGCAGGCAGTGCAAGGAGTCACGTGTCATGGTATGACCACAAAGAGGTTTATTCGGCTGGGAAAGAAATTGTGTGCAACGGTGGATCCTTTAACCAGTGTTACCTATGGTTAGAGAATGCATTAACTAGCAGGTAGACAGATAGATAGATGATAAACTTCTATTGGACGGAAACAATATGACAGGTATAACAAAGAGATTGACGCAAAAGCCCGAAGGCTTAAGTGGTGGGGCCTCTCTTATCTCTCTCATAAAACACATCACTTTTTCCGGACGTATCACACACATACACAGTAAGATTTGGACACACGTAAAGAAACAAAACACAACAAACCAAACAAACAAACCAGTTCCTGACCACCATTTTGTTTTTTATTCGTCGCAAGTCGCCACAGCGCGCAGGACCCCACCGCACGGCCGTCACCCGGCCGTCCAACTGATATGAATATCTAACAGACAACGCCACCGCCGCACGAGTAGAGGAGCCGAAACGAGACAGATTACCCTGCCACCACCGGGCACTCGCGCTGGTCTATAGCATGCGTAGATAGCTATGGCATCTGTCTCGGATAGCAGCTCCCATAGCGCCACCGGCAGCGACGGTACGGCCGAACGGCGGGGTGAGGTTTCAAACGGGAAACATACTAGCATGATGTATTACATTTAAGTAAAGGTAGACTGGTGTCGCAATGATATGCAACCTGTTGCAATGCCAAGATATGTCTTTGATCTAGCTTTTTGCTGAATTTCGTCCACTTCCATCTATATTAACCATTCGAAATCCTGGTGTGAAGCAAAAATGAACCGATAAAATTACCACTTCGAAATGTATTTTACGGCTGTTAGCGCGGAAGCCGTAAGAGATAAGTGGGGGGTATGAGTGAGAAAAATGACGGCAACGAAGTTTGCTATCCAGCCGTGTTAAGTTCAATACCCTAGCTATCATGTTCTGGAAACCAGGATCTGAGAATAAAATGTTTCGAAACTTATAATTTATTTTTGCCTATAAAATAAAAAGTTTCAGTCTGAAAGTTTTTTTCTCTAAATCTATAATAAGGGAGGCTCTTCTCTTTCATTATCTGAAATGGAAACTAAATTTTATTAATTAGATCCAAAGATATAAGGGTTTGAATAATATTTTGGGAAATACAGACCTTCACGGAATATGTTAAAAAGGACCCTCAAATTTCCGTTTTCATTTTGTTTTTGTGTTTGTGCAGAACTGCACAAACAGGCCTATAAAAGGATATTTGACCTAGAACCTGAACTGCCGTAGCTTCAGATATTTCGAGCTTATAGTTTAGACCATTAGTTTTATGTCAAATTTAGGGTGCAAAGTTCAAAAGTTAATTGAGAGACTTAAATTTAAACCTTTTTCTTTTCAACTTCTTGTGTAAACTAAACATTTCCCTGATGTAACAGGGTGCAAGTTTGAAGAGTCTGGATGAATTAGCAAAAAACAGAAAAATAAAAGTTAAAAATAACATAATGCAAAATTCTGAACTTAATTTTGAAAATTTTGAAAATTGACAACCATGGTGCTTATTCATTTGGAAGTGCCTTCTATCCACAAAAGTTTTAGGTCTCTGATACCAGCGCTCAGAACAGACAACAACAACAACAACCTCGGCCTGCGGCCTCGGCAGGTGCCGCTCCGGCGCAGGAGAAGCCGGTGACAATGTACGTTAGGCAAGCAGTTCGATTGACAGGCGAGTGTTTTAAGCAGTATGATACATATACTAACGCGATGTTGGGACTTGAGGTCTAATGTTCTCATTCTGACTACATTCAGTCCCATGTGTAAGTCCATGTTTTCCTAAACTAACATGTCTCTGCACACTGCGCCACGTTTGTCGTCTGTTCATGTCATCACATAAATAATCACACGTATAAAGTTTGGTTTGTTAAGTAAAGACTGGCTATGCCCAGAAGAAAGGAGATACAATATAAAATATTATGGGTTTGCCGACTATATTTCACCAACACCTGGAGATCTTCACACAATTCAGCCTATTTGTTGCCGAGTTAGCTTCGGTTATCCTAAGTCCCAGTCCGCATGCACAGTAAAGTCTGCAGTGAATGAGAGCGAAGATACCGTTATAATTGACTGAAGCATGTTGGTATGTCGTTTGTTTGTCTCCTGAACTAAACTATCCCTTATAGCCTAATATTCCTTAGAATTCATACTGAGCATGCGCAGCACAATGCAATTTCATAATTCCGTGAATTAGGATTAGCAGATAATATTCTGCTATTACTCTCAAATTTTTAGCCCAATCGGTCTATTGGCTCCCGAGATAGCCTCCCTGACCATAAGTTCTAATCCGCATGCGCACTTACCTTTGTAGTAAGCAAGGGTGTCAAAACTTTCATACTAAATTTAAGCATGTTCGCTCTCCTCTGTCCATGTCCTCTTCTGAAATATCCTCACCTTTAAGGCTTATCTTTAAGATTTCTACTGCGCTTGCGCAGGGCAGTGCAGCTTCACTATGACATTATTTGTGGTTTTCACTCGGTGTCATTTTCTTGCTCACAAAATTTCAAAAAAATCGACCCGTAGGCTGCCGGGATAGCCTCTGTTACCATTAGTTCCACTCCGCATGCGCAGTGACCTTTCATTGACCTGAAGACCGGATTCAAAATCTGCATGACCGATTTCCTCTCATTAGTATTGTTCGACAATATGGAATAGAGTGCAACGTGATTTATATATTATTTACATGTCTAAATACGATAGCGGATACAAGGGGCGAGGCTAGTGGGCTTAAGTCCCCCCCCCATGTGAAAATGCCTAGAGCTAAAGCATGAGCAAAGGATGTTTGGAGGCAATGGCAGAGAGGCTGGAGCTAAAAGGTGAATTCAGGGTAGCAGGTGGGATAGGAGGCACGTGCACCCACCCCCCCTTTTAATCGATCCTCAGCACCCCCTGAAATGGCCACGGCGCCCCTCAAACATTCGATGGCACCCCTGAAATGTCACTTCCCACCCTTTCTCCCTAAGATGCAAAAATTGGCGCCCATCGGAAGGATTTTACGTGTCAAAAGTTGCGCTTTATGCTCCGGATTACACCCCTTGCCTTGCGGACGGTGCCTCCTCTATCGGTAATCCTTGATCCGCCTATGCTCAAGCTCCTTAGCCCCACCACCGAACTGATATCCTGGATCCGGTAATGCTCCAACTCCTGAGGCCCATCCCCGTACTGATGTCCTGGATCCGCCTATGCTCGAGCTCCCTAGCCCCACCCCGTACTGATGTCCTGGATCTGCCTATGCTCGAGTTCCTTACCCCACCCCGTACTGATGTCCTGGATCCGCCTATGTTTGAGCTCCCTAGCCCCACCTCCGTGCTGATGTCCTGGATTCGCCTATGCTCGATCTCCTTAGCCCACCCCCGTACTGATGCCCTGGGTCCGCCTATGCTCGAGCTCCTTAACCCCACCCCCCGAACTGATGTCCTGGATCCGCCTATGCTGGAGGTCCTTAGCCCCACCCCCTACTGATGTCCTGGATCCGCCTATGTTCGAGCTCCTTAGCCCCACCCCCGTATTGATGTCCTGGATCCGCTTATGCTCGAGGTCCCGAGTTCCAACCCGCTCCTGATGTCCTGGATCCGCCTATGCTCGAGCTCCTTAGCCCCACCCCGTACTGATGTCCTGGCTCCGCCTATGCTCGAGCTCACTAGCCCCAACCCGGTACTGATGTCTTGGATCCGCCTATGCTCGAGCTCCTTAGCACCACCCCCATACTAATGGCCTGGATCCGCCACTGCTTATTAAGTTTATTTAAGCAGGGAGTGCAAGGAGTCACGTGTTATGGTATCATGACAAATAGGTTTATTCGGCTGGGAAAGAAATGGTGTGCAACGTGGAAATATATAGTCATAAATTCCCAAAAAAAACAAAAAAATATAGTATTTTTTGCAGAAAAATGTTTCCCACTAACTCAGTGATTTGAGTTTAGAATATGTTGTTGTAATGACAATACGCATTTCAACAAAGAAAACTGCGTTCAAAAATATCCAGAATTTTAAAAATAATCCAGATCAGGTTTTAAAGTTTTAGGCCATAATTGCAATGTTTTGGAAAAAAGGGCCAAAACTAACCTTCAAAATTATGCTTTTGGTTCAGTTTAGTGTCTATGCAGTAATGCACAGGCCATTCTGTCTGTAAAAATCCAGTTTGGAACACCTAGCATCATATCTTCTGATATTTCGAACTTATAACTTTGGTAATGCATTTCACTACAAGTTGTAGGTAAAAGTTTCAAAAAATCATTTTGGAAGTTCAAATTTAGATTTTTACTTCAAACTTTGAGCAACAACTGGTAATTGATTATGTGTAAAAGAGTGTAAGTTTGAGAGCTGTAGACTAAAAATAGAAAAATAGAAAAATAAAAGTTTATAAAAATAGAATCCAAAATTTTGGAAATGTTTTTGCAAAATTCGAAAATCTGCAGCTGTTCGGGATTTTTTATGGGTTCCTGCCTTTCATCCCTGCAAGTTTCAAGTATCTGATACCAGTCCTCAGAACAGAAAAAAACTACTACTACCTCGGCCTGCGACCTCGGCAGGTGCCGCTCCGGCGCAGGAGAAGCCGGTGACAATGTACGTTAGCCAAACAGTTCGATTGACAGGCGAGTGTTTTCAGCAGTTTGATACTTATAACAACGCAATGTTGGAGTTTTAGGTTTTGTGTTCTCATTATGGCTCCATTCAATCCCTTGTGTAAGCCCATTTTTTCCTACATTAGCATGTCTCTGCACACTGCGTCACGTTTGCCCTCTGTTCATGTCATCACATAGATAAACACACGTATATTGATTGTTTTGTTAAGTAAAGACTGGGCAAGACCAGAAGAAAGGAGATACATTATAAAATATGATGGGTTTGCCGACCGTATTTCGCCTATACCTCCAGATTTTCACCCAATTCAGCCAATTTGTTAACGAGTTAGCTTCGGTTACCCTACTCTCAGTCCGCATGCGCAGTAACGTCTGCAGTGAATGAGAGCAAAGATACCGTTATAGTTGACTGAAGCATGTTAATATGCCGTTTGTTTGTCTCCTGGTCTAAATGATCCCTTATAGCCTATTATTCCTTAGATTTCCTACTGCACATGCGCATAATAGTGCAGCGTCATAATGCCATCAATTAGGATTAGCAGATGCTATTCTGCTTTTACTCGCAAAAATTTGAGCGAAATCGGTCTATTGGCTCCCGAGATAGCCTCCATGACCATAAGTTCTAATGCGCATGCGCACTGACCTTTGTTGTTACCAAGGGTGACAAAACATACATGCTAACTTTAAGCACGTTGGTTTTCCCTCTGTTCAGGTCCTCCTCTGAAATATCCTCGCCTTTCAGGCTTATTTTCATAATTTCTGCTGCGCATGCGCAGAGCAGTGCAGCTTCAATGACATTTTTTACTTAAATTTCGTGATGTTCTTCTGTTCACAAAATTTCAAGAAAATCGACCCGTAGGTTGCCGAGATAGCCTCTGTTACCATTAGTTCCAGTGCGCATGCGCAGTGACCTTTGTTGACCTGAATACCAAATTCGAAATCTGCATGGTCGATTGCCTCTCATTGGTATTGTTCGGTAATTTGGTACGGAGTGCAACGAAATCTTCAATCTTTCATATGCTTATATACATATATGGTGGCTATTCAAATGGTGGTAGATACAATGGGCGGAGCTAGGGGCTGAACTCCCCCCCAATGTCAGAATATCTATGGTTAATACAAACGCAGAAGCTGTTCCGAGGCAATGGCGGGGAAGGCTCCAGTGCCGTACCAGCCCCCATCCTCACTTCTCCCCCGTCCGAAATGTTTCCCATGAGCTATCTCAGCACGCCTCTGGACCCTGCTACCGTTCCCTAGATACCTGAGGGCATCACTGCTCACTTCCTCGGATCTCTAAACACGCCTCGGCACACTCTGCCCTCTAGTCAGGTTCCCGTCCACCCCGACCGGCTAGCAACCCGCTGTATGCACTCGGATAAAAATGTTATGCCTTTCTTGCACGCATTTACCGGCTGCAGCCTACTGCCGCAGCACAGAAGGTCACTGCAAGAAGGGCAGAATGACGTCACTACTGCTGCGGGAAAAACGGGACCGAAGTATTTTGCCCCTCAGTGGCGAACTAGTCGTCGGAACGTCATGAAACAAAAACGGCAGAGCTCATAAGTTCCCATACTAAAAGTTTAGTGAGAGCCATATATCTCAGTTGAGTATAAAGGCATTTTATCACGTGATGAATCTATTACAACCTATGAAAACCGCATCAAATTCAGTCTTTATCATCATATAGGTGAATACTACATTTCGACCTTACATGGTCTGTTTTAGCCAGTGCCGGATCCAGGCCGGTGGTTTTGGTGGGGAAGGGGTGGAGCAGTGGCTTTCGAAATTGTGAAACGCATGATTTTTTAAACAAGATCTGGTTTAAAAAGGCATCTATGCCATTTCACTGGATACAGCCCTGGTCTTAACTCTTGCCCTGGCAGTATGTCATTTTGAAACGGTATCCATGGATGGTACAAACCTATATCTCCTCGTGCTCACACCAAAGTGAAACCAGCTAGAAAAATGGCCGGCAGTAGCTGTATGCACAAACTGGGCGAGCTGGAAATGTATGACACTGATGCCACGCGTATTATGCAGCGGACTCTTGGGAACATTACGCGTCAATGATAGAGCTATCTGGGAAAATGGTGATAGCGGAGCTTCGCTGTTTCTATCATATTATGCTACGGAAAGCGTAAACTCCAGACTGGTTTAAGTCCCGCTTTCATTCCGTATCGAAAGTGTCATTTATCACACGGCTAAGTACGCATGGGAGCTGGCGTACAAACAAGGCTCGCAGGGTCTTCTGCTGGCACCTTATATGTTTCGGGTACAATGGAAGACTCATTAGTGGCCTATCTAGATCAGGGCCACAGATTTTGCCCAGTTTCTTCAGAATGCCGCGTCCCCCAATACCAGTACCGGCGGAATGGCCCATTTCTACCCTGAGATCCCTTTTTCCCAACGTCAGTGTACACAACAGTTTCCAAACAGTGCCGTTTAGATGCGCGTGTGAAGGGTCGGCGCTTCTATCGCCGACAGATCACGCACTACTCTCCAAATACCAGCCACTAGTCATCAATTAGCACCCATCTCTGTGAGAGGGGACGGTGACCCGCGCACCCCATCTCAGGGTTACGGCCGGGGCCCGCCGTCGCCGGTACCGACGGCCCGGGTCACAGCCTCCGACCTGCAGCTGGAATGTGGTGGTGTCAGGGCTGACGGGCTGCCCCTCCTGGAATGCGCCGACCGGCCTGGAATGATGCCGCCATCACGTGACCTTCGCTGGAACCGGGCTGTCTGCGGGCCGCTGAGGCGACAGGAGGCCGCGTCACTGATGACGCTCTCGGATCGCGCCGTCACGCGCCGGGGTCGTCCACGACCGGTCGCCGCTGCGTGGGGACCTGTCTCCGTTACGCGTTACGTGATGTCTGCTAGTTGTTTTCACGGGAAATCGCACACGTTCAGGCCTGATGGAATTCACCGCAAGCAGCCAGTTTCACTGAATCCCTAATGGATCCGTTGACTTTGTTTACTGCCCGGACCATTAGCGCATTTGCTAAATACCGTTCAATCTTAGCCGCACACGTAAGCATGAAGTGTTTGTACCTGAGACTTCCTCACGTGTTTCAATCATTCAAACCAGTTACTGAAGCGGCTAGTCACTCCATAAGCCTTTTCCCTGTTGTAAGCTGTTTCACAAGCTTCCTTCCTCGCGCTGCAACATTGCGTCAGGTGTGACGATGCAGGGCGCCGCGGCGGCGTTTCCAGTTCCGCGAACCAGCACTCGACGGAGCCCTGCGGGGGTTTCCAGCGCAGTTCCAGCCTGTCAGGTCGATGCCGAGGTCAGTCGAGTGGGTGCTAACGGGTTCTGAGCATCGTGACGCCGCCGTTTGTACGGGAAGTTACCAGCACCGCGTCACTGCGGACGCTGTCCTGCATGCTGACCCTGAAATAGGTGGACGATCCGTTCACTGTCACCAACAGTGACGTCATGAGTTCATGGCTTATTGCTGACGGTAGAGACGTCATGCAAGTCTTGGCAGTATGTGTAGTGTCTTGATTGTAAGTGCTGGCGCAGGTGAATTCTGGCCTAGAAGATAAGCCGGTGAAAGGTGTTTAGTGATTATTGCATGGTTCATCGCTATCCTGCAACATCAACGCGACAAAGTCGCGCAGTAAGTCCAGTGGGGAATGTTTTAGGTACAATTTTCGTGGGACACGATGAGAAGAAATAGCAAAAAGTAATTAAACACCTTTGGTGGCTCTCTAAATACACAAATAACCTGTTCAGTTTCATCATCCTTATCTACAGCTAAGCAATTACTAAGAAACGTAAGCTATTTTCTCAAAGCTGAAGAGCATTCCGGCTGCGGGTATCTTGTTTTTGCTAGCATTGCAACTTCTCAAGATCCCTAACCGGGAGGTTTGGAAGAACTGACGATGATGATGGTACCGATTTATTATTTCCTGACCAAAAGTACAGTAACAAGCTGAGATAGATATCGGCGAAACATACACTCCTGGTAAATGTGGCCTGTTTCGAAAATTTGATCCACGAAATTGAACTAATGCCGCTGCTTATACGTTAAAGTTTTATTCTGGTATTATACCTGGCCGCAGAGACAAGGCTTTCTACTGTATATATAGTGTGACGGTTGGATCAGGCTGGGTTGGCATTCGTAAGTGAAACTGCATCCATATGTAGGGAGGACCTCGGGGAGCTGCCCGCCCGCTCGGTAGTAAAACAGTTGGCTCGTGAAGCCATCGAAAAGACTGGTCGACTCCCGTACGGGACTATCGGGGAAAGCTGACCTTCCATTCCTTGCAACTTACCGAGAAGTATGGCTCACATACAAAGGATATCTGTTGATATGTAAGAGGGGACGGTTCGCCACGTCAGACTTCCCTACAGTGTATGGTTGGGTGCATCTCAGATGGAGGGGTGACTCCAGCATTATACGATGACGAGAGGGATAAGAGACTAAACTCTCATCGAGTGTATTTCCTGCAGAGTATTACTGAAGCGATTGAACAACGCAAATATGAGAGTGTGATGCCCATGTCCACCTTGGCAGGAGGAAATAAGGGCAAAATACTTCGGTCAAGCCAAAGTAATTTGGAGATCATCACCAGCCCATAGTTTCCACGCTAATGTATGACTGTAACTGTGTCTAATTCGCCTACTTGACGGCATGGCTAAAAAGCGGCACAAAAACAGCGTAAGGCCCTCCAACACTGCGGTCTAAATGCTTCGAATTCCCCATGTATGCTTCAATCCGCCCTTCATATTGAACCAGAAACTTGGTATAGGGCTGGAAAATGCGTTATGCAAGCAGGAAATCGAGGCATTAATCAAGTTATCCCAGTGCGCCCCAACACCGCAAATGGCTATACCTAACGGTATTTTGACTGAGGAATTAGATACAAGGCCAACGAAACCACAACATTCAAAACTATTTAGTAGAAATCAGTCAAGGGATACTTTTCCGAGTCATGCAAGTGCGTTTATGTGTAGCTCATGTGAAAAAGGATTCATTGCACCAGTCGACTTCCACCAGTCACCGCCTCCCCCGCTCAGTGATCGTTCTCTTTTGGGTGCACCCCTCTGTGAGATCGATGCCCCTTGAGATGACATGGGTCACCCTTCCGACGCTCTGGGTACGCCACTGCGCATGGCCATAGCTTTTCATATAAGATCGGGCCAGTAGGGCATCTGCCGTCGCTATGAATATCTTCGATTGACCCAGCGGGCCACAGAAAAACCGGTCATATGGCTAAAAAGGTTCTGATCAGACGAAAGCTGAGTGTAGGCACATCTGAGGCAACGTGAATAAGCAGCAGACGGTAACATCTTCAGAATGCGTGGCAAATACATGGTGGTATACGTATAGCTGTAAAATGATAGATTATACTGCAACTTCATGATTCTCGCTTTGATAATGAAATGTTACTTCTCCTATGTACATGAATCCTAGAGAGAAAATTGATCAAGATCAATTGCTTAACAGAACTTCTTCAAAATTGTAAATACCCAATGTGTGCAAAGTCACCCGCGGGTAATCTGATAGCTGATCCTGAATTGAATTGCTCACAAAAGCCCATTGTTGTAAATTCCTGAAAATGAAAGGAGTTTGGTAATTGTTTGACCCCATATCTATTCCTACTTCAGTAACTCAATCTGCCTCCACCCTACCTTGCATTTTCATTGCTACCAGGCTTATTTACTCTCCTTTGGAACTAGTTGCCGATCCACATAGCGCCCCATTCGATCTCCGTTTATCTGCCTGTCGGGCGATGGGGCGTGGCGTGTTCGGGAGAACAGAACAAACAAACCGAAACGAAAAACTAAAGATAAAAGAAGCTCATCACTTCAAAGGAAAAAATCAGCTGATTTGCAACGCCGACTCTCTTGGTGGTTTTTCGCGCCAACGGTGATTGCTCCGCTCTATGCTATTGTTTACTTTGAGAGCCAGCTCTGAAGAGGGCCTGCTCTGAGCCACCTGTTTCCGACGCGTGTCTCTGTCTACCCGATGAGGTCCTGGGCAGGTGTGCCCCCCCTCGGTGGCCGGCCGATGTCAGGCCTGACCCCGCTGAGTCAGCCGGCAACTGGGGCTGCAGCTGCAGCCGCCGCGGGGGTCTTCAGACGGTGCTGACCAACCGGGTCAATCACGCTTTAATGAGCAGCAGTGTATCTATCCGTCAGCTCGATGGATTGCCCGTCATCTCCAATGAGCCCTCATCATTGAAGCGCGGCTTGTGGACTTGTGATGCATTCATTTATACCGTGAATCAATAAGGAAGGAGTTTCACGCTGCTAGGGAAGTGGCGAGGCCAGCAGAATAATTGTCGAACTTCCGAGGTCCGCAGGGCGTCTCAGAGTGTAGGGAGCCGCGGGCGTTACCCACCATCCACCGTAAAACAGCAGTAAACTGACAAGAGATTTGTCTGATCGGCGAGCGTGCGACATGACTATGCGTGTTTAACGATGGTGTGCGTGGGGGGCCACCCTGCTCTGGTTCAACAATCACTCAGGGGCGGCAGCGCAGAGATCTGTTAACGCGGCGGTTACGCATCGTTAAACGCGCCGCAAATTCCGAGTCGTTGCACCCAGACCGCCGAACAGACAGTGATAGTGAGTTAAACGGCACCCCGAGGACCGCGCAGGCCGCTCCCAGCGGTGGCTCCAGTGAGGCGTGGCTCATGCAAGTCGATCTTTGAATCGAAGGGGCTTCCCAGGGACCTGCAGCTGTGGATGTTGCCTCTATAAAGGGGTATCGCCAAAGGGCGCTGTTCGAGGCCGGCCCTAAACCCACTTTGGACTGGCCTAATTACTTCTGAGAGCTCCTCTCTACAGGAATCGGTATAATTGTCATGGCTTGGAAAGATATTTCTTCATTTTGAGACTGCTTTAGAAATCAAACTACTTGCTTTTTATCATTAGATGCGAGTATATTTGAAGCTAAAATTGATGCGTTTGAAGATTGAGAAGTTGAACTTCTAAAAAACACTTGAACTTCCTGGAACTCATAAAAGCAATATCTTAAGAATGACAATAAATGCAATTGTTATGGATTCTACATTTATCGCATTGACGCCATCGGAATTAACATCAGCAATTACCACAAAAACGGCAGGGGAACAACCATAAAATATGCTCTCGCCATCAGAAGTTTGCTGAAGATTTCTATATCAAAAGCCACTTTAGATTGCATCAGCTTCGCTGTATCTAAAGCCAATACGGCTTTCGGGTTACTCATCCAAACCTTCGAGTCGGCTAACCTTCGCTGCAAGCTGAACAGATAAGCTGCAATTGCTGTTTATAGCACAAATGTCAGATATGTTTCAGGATATTGTCGAATGACGTGGATCGGAGCAACAAAGTGTCTCGAGGTCAGAAAATCCCGCCTTTTTCAATTTGGTGACAGAAAATCTAAGAGAGCACCTAGATTGAATCTTACATTTATTGCCCATAAATTTTATTTTGAGCTAAAACTAGCAATAAACAAGTAGCTAAAGAACGACTCTCCGATCTCATCGGACGGCTGCAAAAGTAAATCGCCTTCTGGATGGGAACTCTGGTGACAGTAGCTTGATTTGTCACATCCTATTGAAGGAATTTTCCTGTACTTACGAAGCATACGGAATGATAATGATAATTATTGTGTGCTTTTTCGCCTCATATTAACTTTGCCAATAATTGGGTAACTGGGACCTGTTGGCGAAAAGTAAACATGTCGATATACATATGTGCATCGTATGTTGAAATCACATTGACAGTCACCTTTGATGCGACAGTTGTTTAGTACCTTCTGTGACCGAGGGAACGCACGGAATTACATACACAGGTTACAGACTGGGCTACCCTTTCCAATGCAAAATCCGTGGTCGTACCTTCGTCTGTAGAAAAGCTGAACCGTAGCCGACGTGTAGTTCTGGGGAGTCCATGATTTTACATCCATACACATATTTCGGAATACACACGGGTTAAAAAACGAAGACATGATGAGGCAAAAGATAGAAGCGTAGATGATGTTTACAAAAAGAAACACAATATCAATACCACACGGTCCAGAAGGCTAGGGGCCGCGTACAGGCGCTGGCGGGCCAGCGCGAAGCGAGCGGCAGACGAAAATACTGCGACCAAACGCAGGACAGCACCCAAAAAGGTGACTGCTGTACAGCGTCAGTGCGCCGGGAATCCACGATGAGGCGGGTAGCCAGGCGCATACACAATACGGTGCACGATGCAGTGTAGAAAAAAAGAAAACAAGAAAATGTTAGAAAGATAAACAAATTAAATAACGTAAAATAAAGTCAATTTACCACAGATCGTATACCGGCTACGCAGCAGAAACACCTAGGTGTCGAGAAAAAATGCGCACCGATTATTGAAGTACAGCTCCTCTGCCCAAGGCAGAGATCCACCAGTCAGACATAGTCCCCGAAACCACTGCAGGCTCATGGAACACAGGCAACACCCAAGTGTTTTGTGAGGGTTAGTTTGCGGGTATTTGCGGGTATCCACGATATTGTGTGGATAAGTATATCATATTGTTGCTTAGACTGCACCTGCTGCATCGTGAAGAATATTTATAAACGGAACGGCAAATGGGCCTTCGCTGCATTTTCTAATTCCCATGACAAGTCCAGCAGCCATCAACACCATCGCGTGTGTTATTTGCCTATCATGACGTTCAGACAAGGCCACTGCCAGGATGAGCGTTTCGAGGACGTGCCGGAGCGGCCCCGGCGGAAGTAAGGGGGCTTCCTGTGGCATCACGCGGCGGAGTGAGCTGACAGTCTCCGTGACTGGATAATGGGAGACGGGTGGACGGGCGATATCTGTCGGACGGTGTATACGCACCGCCCGGACGCCTCCGGAGGCGGAAACGGATATCAGTGACACGGAGGCGATCACCAGTCAACAGAGTTGTGTGTTCCAGAATTTTCTTGAGTCGACTCAACTCAACTCAAGTGCTGAGAGCGGTTGACTCAACTCCGACTCAACTCATGATCAACAGTTCAATGAGTCGACTCAACTCTGACTCAAGGCTAAATCCATCCGACTCAACTCTGACTCAACTCACGACTCAACTCAACTCAAACTTCGACTCGTTTTCAAAATAAAAGAAATAAATGATGAATATATAAAAACTTTTTTTAATTAAGAAATAAATCAATAAACCAGCAAAAACCTGTCTGTTCAGAAAGACTGACATGAAGCGGAATATTAATAGAAGCAAAATTTAATCAATTGGCATTCAAACATTGGTTAACAATTAGCCAGCAACCACGAATAACTTTTTGATTCTTCCAGACTGTCACTGCCCAAAAAGGCTATCACATGTTGCAATTATTTCTAAAAGGAGTATTGCATATTAAACTATATAAATGAAATGGAAATGAAACCTAAAAGGGCTAAGGTTACACCAACACAGGCAAAAATTGAGCCTCCATACTGTCAAAAAGGTCCAAGCTAAAAAGCGTGATATAAACTGTATTTGTAGGGATGGTATAGGTATTGTTTTTTCTGTTAAAGAACGATGCGAAGTAATTTTATGAATAAAACATTACTATACCATGAGTTTAATCAAAAGTTAAGCAATAATTACTATAGTATCTAGTTGCAATTGCTAATTTTAAAAACTACAGCAAATCCTAAAAAAGTATACCATATATGACAAAGGACAATATAAATGGAAATTCTATCCAGGTGTTGGATTTTAATGTATTCATATTTTAAACCCAATCCAAGTTTTTGCTTGAGAACCTCCAATACAGTACATACCTATCGCTCTTCAAAATTTGAGCACGGTTTAGTAGAAAATTTACAAAATATAGCTTTCTAAATAGAACACGGACAACAGGCGAGGGTCTCTGATCAGACAAAACCAGTAGCATGAAATAATTCCTCCGATTCTTGCGACAAAGGCGTCTCAGCATACCTGTCCAATCAGAGGTCCAGTTCTTCTATGCTAGTAGAAGTATGTACTTTTAGTACACAAAATGAAAAAGCGGCGGCAGACGGCGCATTTAGGACAAAGGAAATAATACAACATGTAGGTATACAAATATTTGCATGGCTTTATGAATTATCACGTAATGTATACACTTTTTGCCTTGAGGCTAGTTAAGATTTAAGCTATAATTGAATACAGTTGAAGCTGTTCTTCCAAGACAGCAATGGCGTACACACTATTCTTAGACGAAGACCACTGACAACAACAATCAGCGCAATCAGCGACAATGACGCGTGTTGTTGGAGTGGTTGAAGTAAATAAGTAGTGTTGAATATTAAAGATGATAAGTTTTTGAGTGGTTTGAAATGTATTTTGTGGTTCGTTCCACCACTTCAAATGTTTAAGACAAGGCCAGTGATAGGAACCTGTTAAATATTTCGAGTATATGTATTATTTGTGCCTAGGGATTTCTTCAGGCCGGATGGGCCTTTAGAATAAGCAATTGAACCATATACTTCTTGATATATCGAAAAAATTGAAACTTTGATTTAAACATTCGAAATTCTGGATGGAAAAATATATTTTAAGAAGGTTAAAGGAGGTTTGCAAAAGGAAGGAAAATTCAAACACTTTTACTTGACATCATGTTTACCTGTTGAGCCAACTTTTTCGTCCACTCATTTGGCTCGCTGTCTTCATAACTCAACTCAACTCAACTCATTGACGGGTTGTGAACCGACTCAGCTCAACTCACTTGTCAATTTTTTTCGACTCAACTCAACTCAACTCAGAGTCGAATGAGTCGGAATTTGAGTTAAACTCCGACTCTGACTCGCGAGTCGCACAACTCTGCCAGTCAAGTAGGTATACCATATCTGTATGGAGAAAATGGATGTCAGGTCTCCTCACCACAGATCCCAGTTCATTTTGTTTGGATATAATTTTGTAAATATCACTTAAATCTTGATTTGTGTAAGTATATGCTAAATCACACCTATCATGTAGAAAAATTGAACGCAGCTGCTCGTCAGACGTGCACGGTTTGTTGTGGCTGAGATGTGTGACACGGCGTGCATTTCTCACGGAAGCGGCGGCCTCCTCGGCCGAGCGGCGCGGGCAGTGTCTGTTTACGCGGAGGGGCGGGGCGGGGGAGGGGCGCGGCGTGACGACCGCGCCGACAGGTTCGACGGCAGCCTCTATTTACACGCTGGCGACCAACGCCACAGGTAAGCGCCGCCGCCTCCCGAGGCGCCGCCGGGGGCAGGCACGCACTCACACACACGCACACAGCAGCTGGTGACGGCGGCGGCCGCGCCTGCCGCCGCTGCCGGCCCGGCTTCCAGTTGTCCCGTCCCGTTTGCAGCTGTGTTGCTGTGTTCGTTTGAGGTGATGTCGGCGCCGTCAGCGGGGAAGCAGTTCTCATCGATGGATGAGAATGCTGCTCGGATCGATCGGCCACCGGCCAGTAGACAGGGTTCGGGGAAGGCTTAGTTCACACAGAGCTAATTCAGATGATGGCAGAGATGCGTCAGCTACCTCTCTGATCTGGGTAGTGTCTGGAAGGGTGATAAATACGAATAAATGAGCGTTCCGTTGTGGTGATGAGTGTGGTAGAGGACCAGAGATGGCCTCTACCACACGAACTACACTACGCTCCTGTTCTGTGTTGGGTTAAAACTACGCCAAAGACAGGACATAAGCCAAGCTATTTTAGAACGCTATGGAACTACATTACGATATTGATCACGAGCATTACGAAATTGTTTGTTTTGTTTTATTTTACTAGGGCCACTCCCAATAGGCACACTTGCCAAATTATAGGGAGTATTGTCGTGGGTGTTTAAGGATCATCTCCACCGGGTCAAATGGAGGGCGGATTCCTGCCATGGGGATTGAACCAACTTTAATCTATGCTATCCCATCTAAACTTCTAAAGACGGGCAATGAACTCACTAGGTCACCCAGGCCCCAATCAGTGTCTACGATATATCAGCGTGTGACATTTATTTTGTTTTTCAACTTGGGTTTGCCTTCCCCAAACCTACCGACTAGTTAAATGGTTGCCAAATTTGTCCATTGTGACTTATTTTGCCTTTCAACTTTCGTTTGCCCCCCTAGCCTAACGGGTGGATCCGCCACTGGATGTCCCGGGCAGAATGGCCCCATTTACAGACTTATTCCATTGTTGGCCGCTCGCCCACGGCGAACCGCAGGCCCCCGTTCCACCATTTTACCACCCCGTCCACACAGCGGAGCCACTCTGGCAAAACTCGATTTGTTACCTCTCCATACAAGGTTTGAAATGTCCGTCAGTGAAGAACGCCTGAAATATATTTGAGGGAGGGGTGTCCCTCATGATGCGCAAAAGGCGCCCCGCACCCAAGTGCTGTTTTGTCCCCTCCCCCTAAAGCCTCTCCCCATCTGTGCGAAAGCCTTGGTCCACCACTGAGGTTGATAGAAGGAAAAACATTCGTTAGTTACTGATTGGGAATAGCCTGCCTCTGCACCCCAAAATTTCCGTTTAATGTACTTTTGGCGTGCCTTCGCCACACAAATGGCATTCCACCCCTTTTGTTGCAGCGGTAAGAATTTCTGACAAATATTGGACAGGCTACCCCACTTTTTCCCGATTGTAATGCCATTACCTACCTGCTACCAACTAGCTTCTACCTCAGCTGTTGGGATGTGTGAGGGGGAGGAGTGGCGAGGGGTGCGTCTCTTATTCGCAGAACAAAGGCTGCACTGCACAAGATTTCGGGTCACGCGATATAGCCTCAATGAGGTGAAGTTCTCTACAACACAGAACAAGTTCTGGGTTCTGATTGAAGTTTTGAACCTTTTTCCCACATCCAACACAGAACAAGGCACAACGCGTTTGATTATTGAACATATTTTCAGGCAGTAGGGAAAAGTGAGGGGTCACGGACATCGTGGGTAAGACGGACTCCCCCTGTTTGGGACGTACTGACAGCGAGACAACGGGGAAAAGCGTGTAATACGCTTCCTTTTAGCGCGCGTCGGTCGCAGAGCAAAGTTGGGTCCGGTAAGCTCTCTATGTCTTATACAATTTTCATAAAAGTAAAAACTGCAACTCATGTGTTTTTCACAATCAAATTCGTAAGGTCATTGCATGGATGTTTCTATAGATACTTTATTGATATTACGTAATATGGCTCTTCAAGATGTTACATTTTGTTCACTGCAGTCGCTGACTGCGTAATCGCAAGGGCGTCTGATTCATGTCCAAGTTTGTTTAGGAAGAGCAAAGTGGGGTAAGACGGACACCTCGCGTGGGGCAAGATGGACATGGTGCCATGTTACCCCGCACAAGGGTATATTTAATTTGATATAATATAAGCTTAAATAAATAGATGTATCAAGGGTTTTGGGGTCCAGCGACACGCCTGTTCAGAGGCAGATTCGGCTGATGGTTTGGGGGGTGGGGCAGGGCATTTTTTAAGGAAAAGTCAGTGGGGGGGCATTCTTTGTGCTGGCCGTTATAGTTTCTTCAAGGGATCAGTGACCCATTTTGAGGGGTTCAATAAAACTTAGACGCGTATAAAATGTTTCTCAATTTTTTTGTTATTCCGGATTATACATGCTGCCCAGGGTTGCAATTTTTCGGTGGAAAAGGTCAAACCGACTTGAAAAAGGGCCAAAGAGCGGCAAAATTTCATATCCACTAAAATAGCCAAATAAATACCACAAAAGCCAGATTTGATGCTAAAACAACCCCTAACGGTAGTTGTAATAAAGATTTTATTCACCCCTTTAAAACTACTAAATTTCTGAATTCATAAAGCTTAAAAACAGCCCTCTCCATAGTCAAACCTAATGCTTTACACTCAGTCAGAGCATACTTGAGTACTTGCTCCGACGTGTTCGCAAACTTGCACCGACATGTGCCAATCCACGTGGCCGCACCGAGCGTTAACCCTGCTTAGAGGTGACCGCTTCAAGGCCAAGACGCCAAATCCTCGTGCCTTTGGCATGGGAACGGCAGTCACTGAGTTCATAGCGCTCATAAAACTAATGGACTTCCATTAGTGCTATGCAGATCTGAAGTGCCGACAGGATATTGCATTAAGATTGGACCCCATCACACCCCAGTTCGCAGACACCTGGCGTACTCTGGTACCCAGTATTCTCGGAAATCCACAGTTGCCCTCATTTCTGGATGATGAAATGTTCTCAGTCAACTCGTCAGCATCCGGTATCAAACCGTATATAAACAGCCGCCTTTAGCGCTGAGTAGACAGTCGTGTTTCGCATTCGCCATTGCGACGGGGAAGTTCTGCCAGTCAGCTCCGTGACATGTGACCAGTGGTGACGAGGAGGCTGCTGACAGTGCAGAGTGTTGGAACTGCTGCTGAGTTACGGCCTGTTCACAACGCCAGGCTAAACGTGGGAAAATAAGTTGGACTTAGTACAAAAAGTATCTTCATCGCCCACGAAAAGGTCCTAACCGCTACGCAACCATAATTCACAGCCACACCATAGAGCCCACCTTGGTGACATATGAATGGTGCCGTGACCCGGATCGAATTACATCTATAATATAACTACAAGCGGACCAAGTTATCAACTTTAATTTTCTAAGCCACGGGACTTAGAAAATTTTTGGACTCAGCCAGCCAGCTACCATCGACATCCACACTCCTGCCAGCACTCCACTTTGAGTCTAAGTCATCAAAGACTCAACTCGTCACTAGCGACTCAACTTCCCTGCCAGTCTCAAGAAGTCATCTCTACAAACCCCATCGGCAAGAAAAATTTATCTCCAAGTTCAAAAACGCTCACAAAAGCCTACAAACTATAGAGCGCTCGATTGCCAGTAGCCGCGCATAACACGCTCCTGACGTCACCCCTCGCTGCTGTGACGCAACACCGCCCGCGCGCCGCCGCGAGCCGCCACCGTACTGCCACCGACGTCAAGGTCACCGAACGCCGCGCCGCCGCAACGCGCGCTACCCTCAGCCGCCGCTCGCCAGTGACTCATCAATCGCCTGCGCCGCCGCCGAGGCCAGTGACTCATAGCCGTTCGCCTCAGCCCCCGCTACTAGAGGTCTACATAGTACAAAATAAGTGTCAACATCATCCAACTTTAGTATATATAAATTATATATTTTTGGAATCCGCACGGTCTCAGCAATACTTCTATCTGGTTTTTAGAGCTCTACAAGGATTCTGAAAAATCTTCATCCAACTTTAGTGTACTACAACTCATCTAGAACTTCAAGTTTTCTTCAAGTTTTCTTCAAGTTTGATCAACATCTCTACTAGTTCTCCAGTTCTTCGAGTTATAAGCCGACTTCTCTGCTGCAAGTCTGCTATCATCACTTCTAAAAATAGTTTTTCAACGCTTCTAGCAGTTTTTCAACGCTTCCAACAGTTTTTCAACGCTTCAAGTGGTTTTTCATCGCTTCTAGATATTTTTTCAACGCTCCCAGATATTTTTCAACGCATCGTTCTGCCATCATCTGAAGTTCAAGTTTCGTTTCAACACTGTGTTCGCCATCAGCCACCGCTTCAAAACCACAAGTAAGGTGCATCCTTACCATTTCCTTGAAAACTGTTGAATCTGCATTGCTTTATTATTAATCTTGTTAGCAACTGATAGAAATTATGGCCACTACAGCTGATAAAGCTTTAATTGACACCATGCGTGACATCTCAATGGAGATCCGAGTTCAAGGTTTAACTCAGCACGTTAGGTCATTTTCCGGCGAAAGTTCTAATAAGTTTCATGATTGGGTTAGGGATATGGATTCTATCGCCATCTCCACCGATGATTCGCGAATGTTAGTTTTGGCTACCCGAACTTTGAACGGACCTGCAGGTAAATTTGCCTGCCGATTGATCTCTGAGAACCCAAAGCTAAAATGGCTGGAGCTACGAAAACACCTGAGGGACAGGTATAGCGATCTGAAAGACCCCTACTGTGCACGGGAGAAGCTACAAAAAGTTAGGCAAAAGAAAGGCGAACTCATGCAAAATTTTGCAGAACGGCTTCAGGACGTTGCTAGCGACGTTTTCGACAATCCCAACAGTCCTGATTCGCAAACCACTTTGGTAGAGGTATTTCAAAAGAGAGTAATTGACGACCGTCTAGCCAGAGCTCTTATTAGAAAGAAGTTCACTTCCCTCAAGGAAGCAGTAAAGTTCGCGAGTGATGAACAACAAACTGATTGGACATTTGAACTCTGCCGCGGTAAGGTAGACATAGAGGAACCCATGGAAATAGACATAGTTCGAAATGACGCTCAAAGCGAAAGGATCGATAAGTTAGAGAAATGCCTCTCTGACGTTGGCTCAAAAATCGACGAGTTGGCGAAAACCGTAGGTAAAGCCCAAGAGCTGGACATCCAAGTCCACCTCAACATCAAACTCAGTCGCATTCTCGGCGTCCATATCAGGGACAGCCTCAAAATCAACGCCACTTCCAGGCATCTCCCCCGAAACGATCGCCAATTTCAGCGACAACAACCAAACCAGTGGCCCAGGCAAAACCAAAATCAGCCTCAAAGGACTCATTTCCAGAGTCAGCAAAATGTTCCACCCAGTGTTAGACCGACTGACCCGCCTCAAAAGTTTCAATGGACCCCTGATGGTCGTCCCATTTGCGCATATTGCCAAAAGCTTGGACATACCCAACGCGTATGCAGAGCAAGGCAAGCCGCATTCTCTGGCCCCCAGCAGCCGGAAAACTGAATGGTCCATCTGTTGTCGGGACTGAACAGACGGAAAACGTAGAAACCCCAGGTCCCAGGGACAATATCGCCAGAATTTTCATAAAACGAGACACCCCAATGTGTTGGATTTATTTAGGAAATAGGAAAGCGTACACTCTTGTAGACACAGGTGCCGACATTTCGATAGTATCACAGGAGTTTTTCGATAAAATCTCATCCAAACATGTATCTGACTTCTCTAAAAATTGTGCTCCCCTTGAATCTGTTACTGGACATAAACTTAAGAACTTTGGTTCAGCTGTTCTTCCAGTTGAAGTTTCTAAATTCTGTCGAAAGTTCAAATTTCAAGTTGTCAAAGGTCTAAAACATGCTTGCATCTTAGGTAATGATTTCCTTAGTGAATTTGGCGTCAAATTAGATTTCGGAAAAAAGACTATGAATATTCACAATCATGTCATTCCTCTGCGCCCTCAGCACTTGAATTGTCAGTCGATCACCTCCCTGGTAAGGTTACCAGAGAAAACAACCATACCCGCTCAGTCATATGTAGAGGTGCCAGCGTATGTAAATCGCGTTCAGTTGATCGATCAGGATTGTGTGATACAACCGTTGAGTAACACTCCATACTTTTGCGACGAACCTGGCCTCATACTGCTCAACTCAGTGAGTAGACCGAATGAAAAAGGTCACCTACCAGCTGTGATTGTAAACACGACCACACGTGACCACACTCTGCCTTCCAGACAAGTCATAGGACTTGCTGAAGTGCTTGATACATCAGAAATCAACGCTGTTCAAGAGAGTGAACCAAGCGAATCAAACGAAACAAGTGAGCAGATTAACGTAGCTTCAAAAGTTGAATTGGACCCTGCCATGAAAATTCAGAAAGCGGATCTTTCTCACGTCCCGGAAGATCAGAAAAATCTCATTGAGCAACTCATTGAACAAAATTCAGACTTGTTTGCCAAAAGTGAAACAGATTTAGGCCGTACTGATTTGGTTACGATGAAAATCGACACTGGAGACAATGCTCCAATCAAGCAACGACCATATCGTCTGCCGTTTAGCCAAAGGCAAATGGTAGAAGACCATATTGAGGAACTACTAAAAGCAGGTGTCATACAACCTAGCCAAAGCCCCTGGGCTAGTCCCATTGTAATTGTTGACAAAAAGGACGGTGGAAAGCGTTATTGCGTAGATTATAGAAAACTTAACCAAATAACTGTCAAAAATAGTTACCCACTGCCGCGTATTGATGATATCTTAGCATCGCTTGAAGGATCACAGTACTTCACGTCTCTAGACCTAAAATGTGGTTATTGGCAAATTGCCATGGCCGATCAAGACTCAATTGATAAAACTGCTTTTACATGTTTTTTGGGACTTTATTCCTGGAATGTTCTTCCTTTTGGATTAAAAAATGCTCCTGCGCTATTTTCGGAACTCATGAACAAAGTTTTGCAATGCATACAACACAAATTTGCAATCGCGTATATCGATGATGTCATAATATTCTCAAAAACATTCGAAGAGCATCTGGAACATATCGAGGACGTGTTCAACAGGCTGCGTAAGGCAGGCCTTAAGCTAAAAATGTCAAAATGCGATTTCCTCAAACAGGAAGTGAAATATCTTGGACATGTAGTCTCAGCAAGTGGCATTCAGCCAGACAAGTCTAAAGTAGAAGTCATTCGAGATCTCAAAGCACCTACTACAGTCAAAGGAGTACGATCATTCATTGGTATGTGTTCATATTATAGGAGATTTATTCCAAATTTTGCGAAAATTGCAAAGCCTCTGACAGAGTTGACAAAGAAAAACGCACGTTTCCACTGGACTGATCAATGTCAGGAATAATTTGACACTTTGAGAGTAGTTTTGACAGACGCCCCTATTTTGGCTTACCCAGATACCGGAAAACCCTACAAATTGTACACAGACGCGTCGAACCATTCAATCGGAGCTGCCCTAGTTCAGGAAACTGATCAAGGTGAACGTGTGATACAATATGTATCACATCAGCTCAACAAATCACAACTCAACTGGCCTGTCATAGAAAAAGAAGGATACGCCATCGTGTATGCCGTTCAAAAACTCCGTCCCTACCTTCTCGGTTCAAAATTTACAATCATGACAGATCACAAGCCGCTCAAGCATCTCTTCACTGCAGAGATGAGGAATCCCCGAATTCAACGTTGGGCAATTATACTCGACGAATATGGATGTGACATCAAATATGTCACGGGCCGACAAAACACTGTGGCCGATAGCCTCTCTAGATTGGAACCGCAGAGCGATGAACCCATGGATATAAATATCATAGATTCCGACCATGCACCACGTGTTAAGTTGGACGCCACAGTTGAATCATGCCCCTCTGATGAAAGTTCAGACCCGCAGCAGAAATTCCAGGAATTTCTGGCGAAGCATCCTGATTTGGAAACCCTCCAGAGTGAGGACAAAGAAATCCAGAAGATCATAAAAATCTTGCAAGACCCAGACGATCCAAACTATAGTGATATTTCTAAACACTATGTAGTACTAGATAGTATACTGTACCGTATTACAGATACTTCTAAATGTACCCCACATCCCGGTCTTCAATTGTGCATCCCCAAATTTCTGCAGAAGCCGTTAGTTGAAGAAATTCATTCAGGTTATTTTGGAGGTCATCTAGGCATTGACAAAACGTATGATAAACTTCGATCCCGTTATTTTTGGTCTGGTATGTATCGTGACGTAGTGAATCATTTGAAAATTTGTGTAGCGTGTAATATGCGGAAACTCAAAAAGCAACGCCCACCCCTTCAGGAAATGCAAATTCCGAAATATCCATTCGAGATGATAGCCATCGATACTTGTGGTCCATTCCCACAGAGCTACAATGGAAATCGTTTTATTATCAATATAGTTGATTTATTTTCAGGTTGGCCCGAATCGTTCGCTACTGATTCCAAAAGCGCAGAAACAGTCGCTCAAATACTCATAGAACACATTATTCCTCGACACGCATGCCCACGTGTCATCGTTTCGGACAATGGAACAGAATTTTGTAACGTAGTAATAGAACAAATTTCAGCCTTCTTTAATATCAAACACATTCGGACTTCTGTATATCACCCGCAGTCAAACGGACGTTGTGAAAGGTACCATCGCGTTCAAAATGATATGTTAGCAAAGTTAGTAGGCAAAAACCAACGCGACTGGGATACAAAATTACCATCAATACTTTCGGCCTATCGTACTGCGAAAAATGAAACAACTAAGCATAGTCCATTCTACATTGTACATGGTCGTGACCCTGTTCTCCCAATGGACACTTTGCTTTCACCCAAGTACAGGTATCAAGGTGAGGATTACGTTCCCACTATGTTAGAAAATATTAGCCGCGCGTATCATGAAGTTAGACATAATCTGGCTCTCGGACACGAGAAAATAAATTATACTATGATCGCAAATCAAAGCCTATCAAGTTCAAAATTGGCGACATGGTTTACTTTCGAGATCCATCTACTGCCCCTGGTTCAACCACTAAATTGACTTCTCATTGGCGCCCATACTATCGTATCGTAAAAGCGCTTAGCGATGTAACATTTGTAATCAAGCATCAACTAGAAGGTGGTACAAAAACTGTAAACGCTCAGAACCTGAGAATAGCAGATCCCAATACACCGTGGTGTAACATTTCGAACGAACCGACCCACATTAATCAAAAGTATGAGGAGAAATCAAAATCTCAGATCCCCGTTAGAGTTCAGCCACCACGTAGTTCGAAATTTTCTTATGATGATGATATGGATACAATTCCAATGCCATTTAGGATTTCGGAACCCGCATCACTTGATCCTCAGTTTAGTACTAGGTCTGGCCGATCAAAATCTGATATAACCTCTGGAGATGAGGATAACATTCCACTTTCTCGGTTGGCAAAAAGAATGCATAACCCCACCTCAGATGAAGAAGATGACATTCCATTAGCAAAATTAGCAAAGCAGCTTCAGGATGAAAAGGAACAAGCTCCAACACGTAACGTAGAATCGCCGTTACCTGATGCCAAACGTGCCTATGAATCAATGGACTCGGATCTTAATCCAAACGCAGAAGAATATGTGCCGGTCAAGCGTGACCGAGAAATAGATTCGGAAGATTCGGAAGACGATAGTCCCCCTGATAAAGTCATCGCTGCAGATGACTCGTCTGATTCTGATATATCAGACATTGATGTAAATACTGTAAACATTAATGCAGATAAAGTGAAGCTGAGCTCCCCGCTGAATACGTCAGTGGATGGCAATGTGTTAATTAGTCAACAAAAGGTTGACATGTTTATGCAAATGGCTGCCATGTTATTAAAGTAGCGAGTAAAACGTAGATGATCATGTCCTTCACTTGCGAGTGAAATGTGAGTTTAAATGGATAAATTGGACACTTGATAGACATGGAGGATACAGATGCCTTGACAAGATGTCAAATGTGTTTGGATAACGAGACATATGGTCCGTATGGCCATACCCAAGGGTATTTTAGAATATGAGTTGACAGAGGTCACTCAGTCATTTATGCTGTTGATAAGATGTCAACTGTTTAGGTTAAGTTGTTTAGAATGTAAATACTTGTTTCTGTGTGTTCCAGGAACAATGTGGATTCAACAGTTACTAACTGTCCTTGTCATACTAACATGTCTCTCCCAAACCATATCGAACGTTATATTTTTGCCAAAAGGACTAATGTATGCATCATATGATCATTGGATCATTCATATTCCAGTCAAAACCGATGACTTTCGAAACATGATCAAAACCATGGACCAACACGTAACATTGTTCGTAGATACATTCCACGGAATATTAGGTAAACATGAAGCTGCACTTCACTCTGATCGATTGAAAATCTTAACTTCCCGCTTAGGAAAAGAGAAATTCCACCTAGCTAGTGAAATGACTAAGATAAAGGAAATCTTGGATCATATGGAAAAGCCGAACAGTCACCGCTCAAAACGAGCCATTCTTCCCTTTGTTGGAAATATTTTAAGTACTCTTTTTCGGAACCGCAACCAACAGCGATGTCAAAGACATTGCCCGACGCATTCGCCATATGAAAAATCATCAGAAGAGCCTGATTCATATAATGGACGAAAATGTTAGCATTTTAAATCAGACTAGCCTTGATGTGAAATCGAATAGAAAAGCTATTAACAAACTGACAGCTTTTACAAAAACTTTTGAAGACAAATTGCGACGTCTGACCGATGTCTTTTTGAATGATATCATGGAATATTACCAAATATCACATGACATGGAAGAAACTTTTGGAACTCTGTTAGTATCGTTTCAGGATTTTCGAAACTCTCTATCGGATCTAGAACTGCATTCAAGTTTAGCTCAACATGGTATTCTCCCCAGATCATTCTTGAAGCCCGCTCAGTTCAGAACAACTTTGGAAAATATTCATATGATTCTTCCAAATGGAATCGCTTTACCATTCCGACCCGAACAAATTGATATGTTTTATCTGATTAGCCATGCGTCAGTATCTCGACTGGACAACGGATTCTCAGTCAATGTTTTTATCCCTCTCATTCACGTTCGTGATAGATTTCAAGTATATGAAGTTTTGAACTTGCCATCCTCCAAAACCATTGCTCAAAACAACTACATAGCTCAATATGCAATAGAGAACTACGAGTATATAGCACTTTCGGAAGATAAGTTGAAATATATGGCTCTCGACAAAACTGAAGTGGAAACATTCATTCACAATGATTTACCATTCTGCCCCATACAAAAGCCGCTAGAGATAGTTTTAGAATCAGACAAATGCCTTCCAGCCCTCTTGACTAGAAATGAAGAGTACATTCAAAAGAATTGTGATAAAATTATTACTGTAAAACAGAATGCTCACCCTCAGGCTAAATATTTAGGAAATGGACATTGGATTATAGTGACTACTGAACCATTGGATATATCTATTAGATGTAAAAATAAGACAAATTCCGATCAATCTAAACGGCTCGTCGAAACCATCAATCATTTTCAATTGGACATAGGTTGCTCTGCCCACTCTAAGTATTTTAACCTCCCCCTGTTCTTACGGCTCGACTCGGTTATCACACTCCCGGCCATTGTTCAGAACAACCCTGCGACCCATGATGTGTGGCGCAACATTCTCACTGACATCAACAATGACACCGATTCTCTACCTCGCGTTATCGAACAGCTTCCTGCTATCTCAGACAATTCTTTCCGTTTCAGTCAGCTTCGTGCTCAGCTCACCCGAATGGAAACTGACCACCTGACTCCAGGTCCGGTCACCATAACGCTCCCCATTGTTGTGTTGGTCATCACTTCGATTGTCATCTGGTACACAGTAAAACGTACAGTAAAACGTAGACAGAAATGTAAGCAGGACCCTATTCAGTTCCCTCCGAACCCTGCACCTTCGGTTACAGCGGAAGAGGACTCAGCAGTCCTCTCATCGACCTGTCTGTCCCCAGTATAAAAATGACAGTGTCTTCATAACTTCAATCAGTACTCATCATTCATCAAACATGAGCTCTGCCTCTCTCAACACGCCCCAGATCCAGTTTGTGGTCGACCATGTCTTCGTAGGTGAACAGACGTTCTTATTCGTCAAATTCTTAGGACACCCCATAGCCTGCGGGACATGGATGAATCAAGACCATGTCCCGTATGGTATCGTCCTGTGGTATTGGGTGTCAACACTACAACAGCCGCAAGACCCAGTAATACCTGGATGCCAACTAAACCCAGCCCCAGAGGAGAACCGAACGCCTGCTCCGGAACCACGGACGCCCTCTCCAGGATCGGAATGGTTGTTTAATCATTCCATGGCATCTACTGAGGCTGTTGCCACCTCATCTACGGCACAGTCTCCCCTGCTATCAGAAATCGGCTTATCGGATGAAGAGACCGCCCGCCTGCTTAGAGAAGCACTAGAGGTGATTGAATCACCGCTATAATCCCCCGGTGTGAGATGAAAAAAGTGTCTTTTGTCTCAATTATATGTATCGTCTGTATATATCATGTATAGCCAAACGTGGGAATTGAAAATAACTGTTTGTCGTTCGTATCATATATTCATGTAATATAAACACTATAGGTTATTTGAATTTTGTAATGGTATTGGATCGGATGAGATGACTGAGACAGAGACGAAAATTTTGAAGAGAACATCAAAATTTCATCTAAAGGACCTCGCGCTGTGATGTAATAAAGATTTTATTCACCCCTTTAAAACTACTAAATTTCTGAATTCATAAAGCTTAAAAACAGCCCTCTCCATAGTCAAACCTAATGCTTTACACTCAGTCAGAGCATACTTGAGTACTTGCTCCGACGTGTTCGCAAACTTGCACCGACATGTGCCAATCCACGTGGCCGCACCGAGCGTTAACCCTGCTTAGAGGTGACCGCTTCAAGGCCAAGACGCCAAATCCTCGTGCCTTTGGCATGGGAACGGCAGTCACTGAGTTCATAGCGCTCATAAAACTAATGGACTTCCATTAGTGCTATGCAGATCTGAAGTGCCGACAGGATATTGCATTAAGATTGGACCCCATCACACCCCAGTTCGCAGACACCTGGCGTACTCTGGTACCCAGTATTCTCGGAAATCCACAGTTGCCCTCATTTCTGGATGATGAAATGTTCTCAGTCAACTCGTCAGCATCCGGTATCAAACCGTATATAAACAGCCGCCTTTAGCGCTGAGTAGACAGTCGTGTTTCGCATTCGCCATTGCGACGGGGAAGTTCTGCCAGTCAGCTCCGTGACATGTGACCAGTGGTGACGAGGAGGCTGCTGACAGTGCAGAGTGTTGGAACTGCTGCTGAGTTACGGCCTGTTCACAACGCCAGGCTAAACGTGGGAAAATAAATTGGACTTAGTACAAAAAGTATCTTCATCGCCCACGAAAAGGTCCTAACCGCTACGCAACCATAATTCACAGCCACACCATAGAGCCCATCTTGGTGACAGTAGTCATAAGCCCGCAGAAAATGCGACTTGTATCACTGTTTAAAATTGATTGTTGACAATTTGATACTGACTTGACGCAATACTTTTTTATAACACCACCCATTTAATACTAATCCAGAGGTACTCTTCCAATCCCGCGTGATCATCAAATGATTTTATCCTCATAACCAGATCATTTGTTAGCATCATTAATCATCTTGACCCCACCAATCCCCACTAATATTTAATGCTTTCTCTTTTTTCAAACTATTCATTGTTTTCTCTTGAGCAGTGGCGGCTCTATGATTTTGGTAAGTGGGTGGAGAGCGGAGCCTCAGAGGGTGCACTTTGCCATCACCGTTTCACCCAAAGGGCGCCTATAGTATCGCATCCTTTGAGTCCGATTTTCGGTGGCCATCATTTTTTTTATCGTGTTTTTAACAAAGTTCTGAGCAGCAGAACTTTGTTAGAACTTTGTTTGTCAGAAAGAAAAGCAGCAGAGCAGCAGAAAAACTGGTACGGTGGTGGGAGAAACTTTGTGGTCACAGAATATCATAGAGCCGCCACTGCTGAAAATCATAGAGCCGCCACTGCTCAAGAGAAAACAATGAATAGTTTGAAAAAAGAGAAAGCATTAAATATTAGTGGGGATTGGTGGGGTCAAGATGATTAATGATGCTAACAAATGATCTGGTTATGAGGATAAAATCATTTGATGATCACGCGGGATTGGAAGAGTACCTCTGGATTAGTATTAAATGGGTGGTGTTATAAAAAAGTATTGCGTCAAGTCAGTATCAAATTGTCAACAATCAATTTTAAACAGTGATACAAGTCGCATTTTCTGCGGGCTTATGACGACCGTTAGGGGTTGTTTTAGCATCAAATCTGGCTTTTGTGGTATTTATTTGGCTATTTTAGTGGATATGAAATTTTGCCGCTATTTGGCCCTTTTTCAAGTCGGTTTGACCTTTTCCACCGAAAAATTGCAGCCCTGGGCAGCATGTATAATCCGGAATAACAAAAAAATTGAGAAACATTTTATACGCGTCTAAGTTTTATTGAACCCCTCAAAATGGGTCACTGATCCCTTGAAGACACTATAATGGCCAGCACAAAGAATGCCCCCCCCACTGACTTTTCCTTAAAAAATGCCCTGCCCCACCCCCCAAACCATCAGCCGAATCTGCCTCTGAACAGGTGTATCGCTGGACCCCAAAACCCTTGATACATCTATTTATTTAAGCTTATATTATATCAAATTAAATATACCCTTGTGCGGGGTAACATGGCACCATGTCCATCTTGCCCCACGCGAGGTGTCCGTCTTACCCCACTTTGCTCTTCCTAAACAAACTTGGACATGAATCAGACGCCCTTGCGATTACGCAGTCAGCGACTGCAGTGAACAAAATGTAACATCTTGAAGAGCCATATTACGTAATATCAATAAAGTATCTATAGAAACATCCATGCAATGACCTTACGAATTTGATTGTGAAAAACACATGAGTTGCAGTTTTTACTTTTATGAAAATTGTATAAGACATAGAGAGCTTACCGGACCCAACTTTGCTCTGCGACCGACGCGCGCTAAAAGGAAGCGTATTACACGCTTTTCCCCGTTGTCTCGCTGTCAGTACGTCCCAAACAGGGGGAGTCCGTCTTACCCACGATGTCCGTGACCCCTCACTTTTCCCTACTGCCTGAAAATATGTTCAATAATCAAACGCGTTGTGCCTTGTTCTGTGTTGGATGTGGGAAAAAGGTTCAAAACTTCAATCAGAACCCAGAACTTGTTCTGTGTTGTAGAGAACTTCACCTCATTGAGGCTATATCGCGTGACCCGAAATCTTGTGCAGTGCAGCCTTTGTTCTGCGAATAAGAGACGCACCCCTCGCCACTCCTCCCCTCACACATCCCAACAGCTGAGGTAGAAGCTAGTTGGTAGCAGGTAGGTAATGGCATTACAATCGGGAAAAAGTGGGGTAGCCTGTCCAATATTTGTCAGAAATTCTTACCGCTGCAACAAAAAGGGGTGGAATGCCATTTGTGTGGCGAAGGCACGCCAAAAGTACATTAAACGGAAATTTTGGGGTGCAGAGGCAGGCTATTCCCAATCAGTAACTAACGAATGTTTTTCCTTCTATCAACCTCAGTGGTGGACCAAGGCTTTCGCGCAGATGGGGAGAGGCTTTAGGGGAGGGGACAAAACAGCACTTGGGTGCGGGGCGCCTTTTGCGCATCATGAGGGACACCCCCTCCCTCAAATATATTTCAGGCGTTCTTCACTGACGGACATTTCAAACCTTGTATGGAGAGGTAACAAATCGAGTTTTGCCAGAGTGGCTCCGCTGTGTGGACGGGGTGGTAAAATGGTGGAACGGGGGCCTGCGGTTCGCCGTGGGCGAGCGGCCAACAATGGAATAAGTCTGTAAATGGGGCCATTCTGCCCGGGACATCCAGTGGCGGATCCACCCGTTAGGCTAGGGGGGCAAACGAAAGTTGAAAGGCAAAATAAGTCACAATGGACAAATTTGGCAACCATTTAACTAGTCGGTAGGTTTGGGGAAGGCAAACCCAAGTTGAAAAACAAAATAAATGTCACACGCTGATATATCGTAGACACTGATTGGGGCCTGGGTGACCTAGTGAGTTCATTGCCCGTCTTTAGAAGTTTAGATGGGATAGCATAGATTAAAGTTGGTTCAATCCCCATGGCAGGAATCCGCCCTCCATTTGACCCGGTGGAGATGATCCTTAAACACCCACGACAATACTCCCTATAATTTGGCAAGTGTGCCTATTGGGAGTGGCCCTAGTAAAATAAAACAAAACAAACAATTTCGTAATGCTCGTGATCAATATCGTAATGTAGTTCCATAGCGTTCTAAAATAGCTTGGCTTATGTCCTGTCTTTGGCGTAGTTTTAACCCAACACAGAACAGGAGCGTAGTGTAGTTCGTGTGGTAGAGGCCATCTCTGGTCCTCTACCACACTCATCACCACAACGGAACGCTCATTTATTCGTATTTATCACCCTTCCAGACACTACCCAGATCAGAGAGGTAGCTGACGCATCTCTGCCATCATCTGAATTAGCTCTGTGTGAACTAAGCCTTCCCCGAACCCTGTCTACTGGCCGGTGGCCGATCGATCCGAGCAGCATTCTCATCCATCGATGAGAACTGCTTCCCCGCTGACGGCGCCGACATCACCTCAAACGAACACAGCAACACAGCTGCAAACGGGACGGGACAACTGGAAGCCGGGCCGGCAGCGGCGGCAGGCGCGGCCGCCGCCGTCACCAGCTGCTGTGTGCGTGTGTGTGAGTGCGTGCCTGCCCCCGGCGGCGCCTCGGGAGGCGGCGGCGCTTACCTGTGGCGTTGGTCGCCAGCGTGTAAATAGAGGCTGCCGTCGAACCTGTCGGCGCGGTCGTCACGCCGCGCCCCTCCCCCGCCCCGCCCCTCCGCGTAAACAGACACTGCTCGCGCCGCTCGGCCGAGGAGGCCGCCGCTTCCGTGAGAAATGCACGCCGTGTCACACATCTCAGCCACAACAAACCGTGCACGTCTGACGAGCAGCTGCGTTCAATTTTTCTACATGATAGGTGTGATTTAGCATATACTTACACAAATCAAGATTTAAGTGATACTTACAAAATTATATCCAAACAAAATGAACTGGGATCTGTGGTGAGGAGACCTGACATCCATTTTCTCCATACAGATATGGTATACCTACTTGACTGGCAGAGTTGTGCGACTCGCGAGTCAGAGTCGGAGTTTAACTCAAATTCCGACTCATTCGACTCTGAGTTGAGTTGAGTTGAGTCGAAAAAAATTGACAAGTGAGTTGAGCTGAGTCGGTTCACAACCCGTCAATGAGTTGAGTTGAGTTGAGTTGTGAAGACAGCGAGCCAAATGAGTGGACGAAAAAAGTTGGCTCAACAGGTAAACATGATGTCAAGTAAAAGTGTTTGAATTTTCCTTCCTTTTGCAAACCTCCTTTAACCTTCTTAAAATATATTTTTCCATCCAGAATTTCGAATGTTTAAATCAAAGTTTCAATTTTTTCGATATATCAAGAAGTATATGGTTCAATTGCTTATTCTAAAGGCCCATCCGGCCTGAAGAAATCCCTAGGCACAAATAATACATATACTCGAAATATTTAACAGGTTCCTATCACTGGCCTTGTCTTAAACATTTGAAGTGGTGGAACGATTCACAAAATACATTTCAAACCACCCAAAAACTTATCATCTTTAATATTCAACACTACTTATTTACTTCAACCACTCCAACAACACGCGTCATTGTCGCTGATTGCGCTGATTGTTGTTGTCAGTGGTCTTCGTCTAAGAATAGTGTGTACGCCATTGCTGTCTTGGAAGAACAGCTTCAACTGTATTCAATTATAGCTTAAATCTTAACTAGCCTCAAGGCAAAAAGTGTATACATTACGTGATAATTCATAAAGCCATGCAAATATTTGTATACCTACATGTTGTATTATTTCCTTTGTCCTAAATGCGCCGTCTGCCGCCGCTTTTTCATTTTGTGTACTAAAAGTACATACTTCTACTAGCATAGAAGAACTGGACCTCTGATTGGACAGGTATGCTGAGACGCCTTTGTCGCAAGAATCGGAGGAATTATTTCATGCTACTGGTTTTGTCTGATCAGAGACCCTCGCCTGTTGTCCGTGTTCTATTTAGAAAGCTATATTTTGTAAATTTTCTACTAAACCGTGCTCAAATTTTGAAGAGCGATAGGTATGTACTGTATTGGAGGTTCTCAAGCAAAAACTTGGATTGGGTTTAAAATATGAATACATTAAAATCCAACACCTGGATAGAATTTCCATTTATATTGTCCTTTGTCATATATGGTATACTTTTTTAGGATTTGCTGTAGTTTTTAAAATTAGCAATTGCAACTAGATACTATAGTAATTATTGCTTAACTTTTGATTAAACTCATGGTATAGTAATGTTTTATTCATAAAATTACTTCGCATCGTTCTTTAACAGAAAAAACAAAACCTATACCATCCCTACAAATACAGTTTATATCACGCTTTTTAGCTTGGACCTTTTTGACAGTATGGAGGCTCAATTTTTGCCTGTGTTGGTGTAACCTTAGCCCTTTTAGGTTTCATTTCCATTTCATTTATATAGTTTAATATGCAATACTCCTTTTAGAAATAATTGCAACATGTGATAGCCTTTTTGGGCAGTGACAGTCTGGAAGAATCAAAAAGTTATTCGTGGTTGCTGGCTAATTGTTAACCAATGTGTGAATGCCAATTGATTAATTTTGCTTCTATTAATATTCCGCTTCATGTCAGTCTTTCTGAACAGACAGGTTTTTGCTGGTTTATTGATTTATTTCTTAATTAAAAAAAGTTTTTATATATTCATCATTTATTTCTTTTATTTTGAAAACGAGTCGAAGTTTGAGTTGAGTTGAGTCGTGAGTTGAGTCAGAGTTGAGTCGGATGGATTTAGCCTTGAGTCAGAGTTGAGTCGACTCATTGAACTGTTGATCATGAGTTGAGTCGGAGTTGAGTCAACCGCTCTCAGCACTTGAGTTGAGTTGAGTCGACTCAAGAAAATTCTGGAACACACAACTCTGTTGACTGGTGATCGCCTCCGTGTCACTGATATCCGTTTCCGCCTCCGGAGGCGTCCGGGCGGTGCGTATACACCGTCCGACAGATATCGCCCGTCCACCCGTCTCCCATTATCCAGTCACGGAGACTGTCAGCTCACTCCGCCGCGTGATGCCACAGGAAGCCCCCTTACTTCCGCCGGGGCCGCTCCGGCACGTCCTCGAAACGCTCATCCTGGCAGTGGCCTTGTCTGAACGTCATGATAGGCAAATAACACACGCGATGGTGTTGATGGCTGCTGGACTTGTCATGGGAATTAGAAAATGCAGCGAAGGCCCATTTGCCGTTCCGTTTATAAATATTCTTCACGATGCAGCAGGTGCAGTCTAAGCAACAATATGATATACTTATCCACACAATATCGTGGATACCCGCAAATACCCGCAAACTAACCCTCACAAAACACTTGGGTGTTGCCTGTGTTCCATGAGCCTGCAGTGGTTTCGGGGACTATGTCTGACTGGTGGATCTCTGCCTTGGGCAGAGGAGCTGTACTTCAATAATCGGTGCGCATTTTTTCTCGACACCTAGGTGTTTCTGCTGCGTAGCCGGTATACGATCTGTGGTAAATTGACTTTATTTTACGTTATTTAATTTGTTTATCTTTCTAACATTTTCTTGTTTTCTTTTTTTCTACACTGCATCGTGCACCGTATTGTGTATGCGCCTGGCTACCCGCCTCATCGTGGATTCCCGGCGCACTGACGCTGTACAGCAGTCACCTTTTTGGGTGCTGTCCTGCGTTTGGTCGCAGTATTTTCGTCTGCCGCTCGCTTCGCGCTGGCCCGCCAGCGCCTGTACGCGGCCCCTAGCCTTCTGGACCGTGTGGTATTGATATTGTGTTTCTTTTTGTAAACATCATCTACGCTTCTATCTTTTGCCTCATCATGTCTTCGTTTTTTAACCCGTGTGTATTCCGAAATATGTGTATGGATGTAAAATCATGGACTCCCCAGAACTACACGTCGGCTACGGTTCAGCTTTTCTACAGACGAAGGTACGACCACGGATTTTGCATTGGAAAGGGTAGCCCAGTCTGTAACCTGTGTATGTAATTCCGTGCGTTCCCTCGGTCACAGAAGGTACTAAACAACTGTCGCATCAAAGGTGACTGTCAATGTGATTTCAACATACGATGCACATATGTATATCGACATGTTTACTTTTCGCCAACAGGTCCCAGTTACCCAATTATTGGCAAAGTTAATATGAGGCGAAAAAGCACACAATAATTATCATTATCATTCCGTATGCTTCGTAAGTACAGGAAAATTCCTTCAATAGGATGTGACAAATCAAGCTACTGTCACCAGAGTTCCCATCCAGAAGGCGATTTACTTTTGCAGCCGTCCGATGAGATCGGAGAGTCGTTCTTTAGCTACTTGTTTATTGCTAGTTTTAGCTCAAAATAAAATTTATGGGCAATAAATGTAAGATTCAATCTAGGTGCTCTCTTAGATTTTCTGTCACCAAATTGAAAAAGGCGGGATTTTCTGACCTCGAGACACTTTGTTGCTCCGATCCACGTCATTCGACAATATCCTGAAACATATCTGACATTTGTGCTATAAACAGCAATTGCAGCTTATCTGTTCAGCTTGCAGCGAAGGTTAGCCGACTCGAAGGTTTGGATGAGTAACCCGAAAGCCGTATTGGCTTTAGATACAGCGAAGCTGATGCAATCTAAAGTGGCTTTTGATATAGAAATCTTCAGCAAACTTCTGATGGCGAGAGCATATTTTATGGTTGTTCCCCTGCCGTTTTTGTGGTAATTGCTGATGTTAATTCCGATGGCGTCAATGCGATAAATGTAGAATCCATAACAATTGCATTTATTGTCATTCTTAAGATATTGCTTTTATGAGTTCCAGGAAGTTCAAGTGTTTTTTAGAAGTTCAACTTCTCAATCTTCAAACGCATCAATTTTAGCTTCAAATATACTCGCATCTAATGATAAAAAGCAAGTAGTTTGATTTCTAAAGCAGTCTCAAAATGAAGAAATATCTTTCCAAGCCATGACAATTATACCGATTCCTGTAGAGAGGAGCTCTCAGAAGTAATTAGGCCAGTCCAAAGTGGGTTTAGGGCCGGCCTCGAACAGCGCCCTTTGGCGATACCCCTTTTATAGAGGCAACATCCACAGCTGCAGGTCCCTGGGAAGCCCCTTCGATTCAAAGATCGACTTGCATGAGCCACGCCTCACTGGAGCCACCGCTGGGAGCGGCCTGCGCGGTCCTCGGGGTGCCGTTTAACTCACTATCACTGTCTGTTCGGCGGTCTGGGTGCAACGACTCGGAATTTGCGGCGCGTTTAACGATGCGTAACCGCCGCGTTAACAGATCTCTGCGCTGCCGCCCCTGAGTGATTGTTGAACCAGAGCAGGGTGGCCCCCCACGCACACCATCGTTAAACACGCATAGTCATGTCGCACGCTCGCCGATCAGACAAATCTCTTGTCAGTTTACTGCTGTTTTACGGTGGATGGTGGGTAACGCCCGCGGCTCCCTACACTCTGAGACGCCCTGCGGACCTCGGAAGTTCGACAATTATTCTGCTGGCCTCGCCACTTCCCTAGCAGCGTGAAACTCCTTCCTTATTGATTCACGGTATAAATGAATGCATCACAAGTCCACAAGCCGCGCTTCAATGATGAGGGCTCATTGGAGATGACGGGCAATCCATCGAGCTGACGGATAGATACACTGCTGCTCATTAAAGCGTGATTGACCCGGTTGGTCAGCACCGTCTGAAGACCCCCGCGGCGGCTGCAGCTGCAGCCCCAGTTGCCGGCTGACTCAGCGGGGTCAGGCCTGACATCGGCCGGCCACCGAGGGGGGCACACCTGCCCAGGACCTCATCGGGTAGACAGAGACACGCGTCGGAAACAGGTGGCTCAGAGCAGGCCCTCTTCAGAGCTGGCTCTCAAAGTAAACAATAGCATAGAGCGGAGCAATCACCGTTGGCGCGAAAAACCACCAAGAGAGTCGGCGTTGCAAATCAGCTGATTTTTTCCTTTGAAGTGATGAGCTTCTTTTATCTTTAGTTTTTCGTTTCGGTTTGTTTGTTCTGTTCTCCCGAACACGCCACGCCCCATCGCCCGACAGGCAGATAAACGGAGATCGAATGGGGCGCTATGTGGATCGGCAACTAGTTCCAAAGGAGAGTAAATAAGCCTGGTAGCAATGAAAATGCAAGGTAGGGTGGAGGCAGATTGAGTTACTGAAGTAGGAATAGATATGCGGTCAAACAATTACCAAACTCCTTTCATTTTCAGGAATTTACAACAATGGGCTTTTGTGAGCAATTCAATTCAGGATCAGCTATCAGATTACCCGCGGGTGACTTTGCACACATTGGGTATTTACAATTTTGAAGAAGTTCTGTTAAGCAATTGATCTTGATCAATTTTCTCTCTAGGATTCATGTACATAGGAGAAGTAACATTTCATTATCAAAGCGAGAATCATGAAGTTGCAGTATAATCTATCATTTTACAGCTATACGTATACCACCATGTATTTGCCACGCATTCTGAAGATGTTACCGTCTGCTGCTTATTCACGTTGCCTCAGATGTGCCTACACTCAGCTTTCGTCTGATCAGAACCTTTTTTAGCCATATGACCGGTTTTTCTGTGGCCCGCTGGGTCAATCGAAGATGTTCATAGCGACGGCAGATGCCCTACTGGCCCGATCTTATATGAAAAGCTATGGCCATGCGCAGTGGCGTACCCAGAGCGTCGGAAGGGTGACCCATGTCATCTCAAGGGGCATCGATCTCACAGAGGGGTGCACCCAAAAGAGAACGATCACTGAGCGGGGGAGGCGGTGACTGGTGGAAGTCGACTGGTGCAATGAATCCTTTTTCACATGAGCTACACATAAACGCACTTGCATGACTCGGAAAAGTATCCCTTGACTGATTTCTACTAAATAGTTTTGAATGTTGTGGTTTCGTTGGCCTTGTATCTAATTCCTCAGTCAAAATACCGTTAGGTATAGCCATTTGCGGTGTTGGGGCGCACTGGGATAACTTGATTAATGCCTCGATTTCCTGCTTGCATAACGCATTTTCCAGCCCTATACCAAGTTTCTGGTTCAATATGAAGGGCGGATTGAAGCATACATGGGGAATTCGAAGCATTTAGACCGCAGTGTTGGAGGGCCTTACGCTGTTTTTGTGCCGCTTTTTAGCCATGCCGTCAAGTAGGCGAATTAGACACAGTTACAGTCATACATTAGCGTGGAAACTATGGGCTGGTGATGATCTCCAAATTACTTTAGCTTGACCGAAGTATTTTGCCCTTATTTCCTCCTGCCAAGGTGGACATGGGCATCACACTCTCATATTTGCGTTGTTCAATCGCTTCAGTAATACTCTGCAGGAAATACACTCGATGAGAGTTTAGTCTCTTATCCCTCTCGTCATCGTATAATGCTGGAGTCACCCCTCCATCTGAGATGCACCCAACCATACACTGTAGGGAAGTCTGACGTGGCGAACCGTCCCCTCTTACATATCAACAGATATCCTTTGTATGTGAGCCATACTTCTCGGTAAGTTGCAAGGAATGGAAGGTCAGCTTTCCCCGATAGTCCCGTACGGGAGTCGACCAGTCTTTTCGATGGCTTCACGAGCCAACTGTTTTACTACCGAGCGGGCGGGCAGCTCCCCCGAGGTCCTCCCTACATATGGATGCAGTTTCACTTACGAATGCCAACCCAGCCTGATCCAACCGTCACACTATATATACAGTAGAAAGCCTTGTCTCTGCGGCCAGGTATAATACCAGAATAAAACTTTAACGTATAAGCAGCGGCATTAGTTCAATTTCGTGGATCAAATTTTCGAAACAGGCCACATTTACCAGGAGTGTATGTTTCGCCGATATCTATCTCAGCTTGTTACTGTACTTTTGGTCAGGAAATAATAAATCGGTACCATCATCATCGTCAGTTCTTCCAAACCTCCCGGTTAGGGATCTTGAGAAGTTGCAATGCTAGCAAAAAACAAGATACCCGCAGCCGGAATGCTCTTCAGCTTTGAGAAAATAGCTTACGTTTCTTAGTAATTGCTTAGCTGTAGATAAGGATGATGAAACTGAACATGTTATTTGTGTATTTAGAGAGCCACCAAAGGTGTTTAATTACTTTTTGCTATTTCTTCTCATCGTGTCCCACGAAAATTGTACCTAAAACATTCCCCACTGGACTTACTGCGCGACTTTGCCGCGTTGATGTTGCAGGATAGCGATGAACCATGCAATAATCACTAAACACCTTTCACCGGCTTATCTTCTAGGCCAGAATTCACCTGCGCCAGCACTTACAATCAAGACACTACACATACTGCCAAGACTTGCATGACGTCTCTACCGTCAGCAATAAGCCATGAACTCATGACGTCACTGTTGGTGACAGTGAACGGATCGTCCACCTATTTCAGGGTCAGCATGCAGGACAGCGTCCGCAGTGACGCGGTGCTGGTAACTTCCCGTACAAACGGCGGCGTCACGATGCTCAGAACCCGTTAGCACCCACTCGACTGACCTCGGCATCGACCTGACAGGCTGGAACTGCGCTGGAAACCCCCGCAGGGCTCCGTCGAGTGCTGGTTCGCGGAACTGGAAACGCCGCCGCGGCGCCCTGCATCGTCACACCTGACGCAATGTTGCAGCGCGAGGAAGGAAGCTTGTGAAACAGCTTACAACAGGGAAAAGGCTTATGGAGTGACTAGCCGCTTCAGTAACTGGTTTGAATGATTGAAACACGTGAGGAAGTCTCAGGTACAAACACTTCATGCTTACGTGTGCGGCTAAGATTGAACGGTATTTAGCAAATGCGCTAATGGTCCGGGCAGTAAACAAAGTCAACGGATCCATTAGGGATTCAGTGAAACTGGCTGCTTGCGGTGAATTCCATCAGGCCTGAACGTGTGCGATTTCCCGTGAAAACAACTAGCAGACATCACGTAACGCGTAACGGAGACAGGTCCCCACGCAGCGGCGACCGGTCGTGGACGACCCCGGCGCGTGACGGCGCGATCCGAGAGCGTCATCAGTGACGCGGCCTCCTGTCGCCTCAGCGGCCCGCAGACAGCCCGGTTCCAGCGAAGGTCACGTGATGGCGGCATCATTCCAGGCCGGTCGGCGCATTCCAGGAGGGGCAGCCCGTCAGCCCTGACACCACCACATTCCAGCTGCAGGTCGGAGGCTGTGACCCGGGCCGTCGGTACCGGCGACGGCGGGCCCCGGCCGTAACCCTGAGATGGGGTGCGCGGGTCACCGTCCCCTCTCACAGAGATGGGTGCTAATTGATGACTAGTGGCTGGTATTTGGAGAGTAGTGCGTGATCTGTCGGCGATAGAAGCGCCGACCCTTCACACGCGCATCTAAACGGCACTGTTTGGAAACTGTTGTGTACACTGACGTTGGGAAAAAGGGATCTCAGGGTAGAAATGGGCCATTCCGCCGGTACTGGTATTGGGGGACGCGGCATTCTGAAGAAACTGGGCAAAATCTGTGGCCCTGATCTAGATAGGCCACTAATGAGTCTTCCATTGTACCCGAAACATATAAGGTGCCAGCAGAAGACCCTGCGAGCCTTGTTTGTACGCCAGCTCCCATGCGTACTTAGCCGTGTGATAAATGACACTTTCGATACGGAATGAAAGCGGGACTTAAACCAGTCTGGAGTTTACGCTTTCCGTAGCATAATATGATAGAAACAGCGAAGCTCCGCTATCACCATTTTCCCAGATAGCTCTATCATTGACGCGTAATGTTCCCAAGAGTCCGCTGCATAATACGCGTGGCATCAGTGTCATACATTTCCAGCTCGCCCAGTTTGTGCATACAGCTACTGCCGGCCATTTTTCTAGCTGGTTTCACTTTGGTGTGATCACGAGGAGATATAGGTTTGTACCATCCATGGATACCGTTTCAAAATGACATACTGCCAGGGCAAGAGTTAAGACCAGGGCTGTATCCAGTGAAATGGCATAGATGCCTTTTTAAACCAGATCTTGTTTAAAAAATCATGCGTTTCACAATTTCGAAAGCCACTGCTCCACCCCTTCCCCACCAAAACCACCGGCCTGGATCCGGCACTGGCTAAAACAGACCATGTAAGGTCGAAATGTAGTATTCACCTATATGATGATAAAGACTGAATTTGATGCGGTTTTCATAGGTTGTAATAGATTCATCACGTGATAAAATGCCTTTATACTCAACTGAGATATATGGCTCTCACTAAACTTTTAGTATGGGAACTTATGAGCTCTGCCGTTTTTGTTTCATGACGCTCCGACGACTAGTTCGCCACTGAGGGGCAAAATACTTCGGTCCCGTTTTTCCCGCAGCAGTAGTGACGTCATTCTGCCCTTCTTGCAGTGACCTTCTGTGCTGCGGCAGTAGGCTGCAGCCGGTAAATGCGTGCAAGAAAGGCATAACATTTTTATCCGAGTGCATACAGCGGGTTGCTAGCCGGTCGGGGTGGACGGGAACCTGACTAGAGGGCAGAGTGTGCCGAGGCGTGTTTAGAGATCCGAGGAAGTGAGCAGTGATGCCCTCAGGTATCTAGGGAACGGTAGCAGGGTCCAGAGGCGTGCTGAGATAGCTCATGGGAAACATTTCGGACGGGGGGAGAAGTGAGGATGGGGGCTGGTACGGCACTGGAGCCTTCCCCGCCATTGCCTCGGAACAGCTTCTGCGTTTGTATTAACCATAGATATTCTGACATTGGGGGGGGAGTTCAGCCCCTAGCTCCGCCCATTGTATCTACCACCATTTGAATAGCCACCATATATGTATATAAGCATATGAAAGATTGAAGATTTCGTTGCACTCCGTACCAAATTACCGAACAATACCAATGAGAGGCAATCGACCATGCAGATTTCGAATTTGGTATTCAGGTCAACAAAAGGTCACTGCGCATGCGCACTGGAACTAATGGTAACAGAGGCTATCTCGGCAACCTACGGGTCGATTTTCTTGAAATTTTGTGAACAGAAGAACATCACGAAATTTAAGTAAAAATGTCATTGAAGCTGCACTGCTCTGCGCATGCGCAGCAGAAATTATGAAAATAAGCCTGAAAGGCGAGGATATTTCAGAGGAGGACCTGAACAGAGGGAAAACCAACGTGCTTAAAGTTAGCATGAATGTTTTGTCACCCTTGGTAACAACAAAGGTCAGTGCGCATGCGCATTAGAACTTATGGTCATGGAGGCTATCTCGGGAGCCAATAGACCGATTTCGCTCAAATTTTTGCGAGTAAAAGCAGAATAGCATCTGCTAATCCTAATTGATGGCATTATGACGCTGCACTATTATGCGCATGTGCAGTAGGAAATCTAAGGAATAATAGGCTATAAGGGATCATTTAGACCAGGAGACAAACAAACGGCATATTAACATGCTTCAGTCAACTATAACGGTATCTTTGCTCTCATTCACTGCAGACGTTACTGCGCATGCGGACTGAGAGTAGGGTAACCGAAGCTAACTCGTTAACAAATTGGCTGAATTGGGTGAAAATCTGGAGGTATAGGCGAAATACGGTCGGCAAACCCATCATATTTTATAATGTATCTCCTTTCTTCTGGTCTTGCCCAGTCTTTACTTAACAAAACAATCAATATACGTGTGTTTATCTATGTGATGACATGAACAGAGGGCAAACGTGACGCAGTGTGCAGAGACATGCTAATGTAGGAAAAAATGGGCTTACACAAGGGATTGAATGGAGCCATAATGAGAACACAAAACCTAAAACTCCAACATTGCGTTGTTATAAGTATCAAACTGCTGAAAACACTCGCCTGTCAATCGAACTGTTTGGCTAACGTACATTGTCACCGGCTTCTCCTGCGCCGGAGCGGCACCTGCCGAGGTCGCAGGCCGAGGTAGTAGTAGTTTTTTTTTCTGTTCTGAGGACTGGTATCAGATACTTGAAACTTGCAGGGATGAAAGGCAGGAACCCATAAAAAATCCCGACAGCTGCAGATTTTCGAATTTTGCAAAAACATTTCCAAAATTTTGGATTCTATTTTTATAAACTTTTATTTTTCTATTTTTCTATTTTTAGTCTACAGCTCTCAAACTTACACTCTTTTACACATAATCAATTACCAGTTGTTGCTCAAAGTTTGAAGTAAAAAATCTAAATTTGAACTTCCAAAATGATTTTTTGAAACTTTTACCTACAACTTGTAGTGAAATGCATTACCAAAGTTATAAGTTCGAAATATCAGAAGATATGATGCTAGGTGTTCCAAACTGGATTTTTACAGACAGAATGGCCTGTGCATTACTGCATAGACACTAAACTGAACCAAAAGCATAATTTTGAAGGTTAGTTTTGGCCCTTTTTCCAAAACATTGCAATTATGGCCTAAAACTTTAAAACCTGATCTGGATTATTTTTAAAATTCTGGATATTTTTGAACGCAGTTTTCTTTGTTGAAATGCGTATTGTCATTACAACAACATATTCTAAACTCAAATCACTGAGTTAGTGGGAAACATTTTTCTGCAAAAATACTATATTTTTTTGTTTTTTTTTGGGAATTTATGACTATATATTTCCACGTTGCACACCATTTCTTTCCCAGCCGAATAAACCTATTTGTCATGATACCATAACACGTGACTCCTTGCACTCCCTGCTTAAATAAACTTAATAAGCAGTGGCGGATCCAGGCCATTAGTATGGGGGTGGTGCTAAGGAGCTCGAGCATAGGCGGATCCAAGACATCAGTACCGGGTTGGGGCTAGTGAGCTCGAGCATAGGCGGAGCCAGGACATCAGTACGGGGTGGGGCTAAGGAGCTCGAGCATAGGCGGATCCAGGACATCAGGAGCGGGTTGGAACTCGGGACCTCGAGCATAAGCGGATCCAGGACATCAATACGGGGGTGGGGCTAAGGAGCTCGAACATAGGCGGATCCAGGACATCAGTAGGGGGTGGGGCTTAGGACCTCCAGCATAGGCGGATCCAGGACATCAGTTCGGGGGTGGGGTTAAGGAGCTCGAGCATAGGCGGACCCAGGGCATCAGTACGGGGGTGGGCTAAGGAGATCGAGCATAGGCGAATCCAGGACATCAGCACGGAGGTGGGGCTAGGGAGCTCAAACATAGGCGGATCCAGGACATCAGTACGGGGTGGGGTAAGGAACTCGAGCATAGGCAGATCCAGGACATCAGTACGGGGTGGGGCTAGGGAGCTCGAGCATAGGCGGATCCAGGACATCAGTACGGGGATGGGCCTCAGGAGTTGGAGCATTACCGGATCCAGGATATCAGTTCGGTGGTGGGGCTAAGGAGCTTGAGCATAGGCGGATCAAGGATTACCGATAGAGGAGGCACCGTCCGCAAGGCAAGGGGTGTAATCCGGAGCATAAAGCGCAACTTTTGACACGTAAAATCCTTCCGATGGGCGCCAATTTTTGCATCTTAGGGAGAAAGGGTGGGAAGTGACATTTCAGGGGTGCCATCGAATGTTTGAGGGGCGCCGTGGCCATTTCAGGGGGTGCTGAGGATCGATTAAAAGGGGGGGTGGGTGCACGTGCCTCCTATCCCACCCGCTACCCTGAATTCACCTTTTAGCTCCAGCCTCTCTGCCATTGCCTCCAAACATCCTTTGCTCATGCTTTAGCTCTAGGCATTTTCACATGGGGGGGGACTTAAGCCCACTAGCCTCGCCCCTTGTATCCGCTATCGTATTTAGACATGTAAATAATATATAAATCACGTTGCACTCTATTCCATATTGTCGAACAATACTAATGAGAGGAAATCGGTCATGCAGATTTTGAATCCGGTCTTCAGGTCAATGAAAGGTCACTGCGCATGCGGAGTGGAACTAATGGTAACAGAGGCTATCCCGGCAGCCTACGGGTCGATTTTTTTGAAATTTTGTGAGCAAGAAAATGACACCGAGTGAAAACCACAAATAATGTCATAGTGAAGCTGCACTGCCCTGCGCAAGCGCAGTAGAAATCTTAAAGATAAGCCTTAAAGGTGAGGATATTTCAGAAGAGGACATGGACAGAGGAGAGCGAACATGCTTAAATTTAGTATGAAAGTTTTGACACCCTTGCTTACTACAAAGGTAAGTGCGCATGTGGATTAGAACTTATGGTCAGGGAGGCTATCTCGGGAGCCAATAGACCGATTGGGCTAAAAATTTGAGAGTAATAGCAGAATACTATCTGCTAATCCTAATTCACGGAATTATGAAATTGCATTGTCTGCGCATGCTCAGTATGAATTCTAAGGAATATTAGGCTATAAGGGATAGTTTAGTTCAGGAGACAAACAAACGACATACCAACATGCTTCAGTCAATTATAACGGTATCTTCGCTCTCATTCACTGCAGACTTTACTGTGCATGCGGACTGGGACTTAGGATAACCGAAGCTAACTCGGCAACAAATAGGCTGAATTGTGTGAAGATCTCCAGGTGTTGGTGAAATATAGTCGGCAAACCCATAATATTTTATATTGTATCTCCTTTCTTCTGGGCATAGCCAGTCTTTACTTAACAAACCAAACTTTATACGTGTGATTATTTATGTGATGACATGAACAGACGACAAACGTGGCGCAGTGTGCAGAGACATGTTAGTTTAGGAAAACATGGACTTACACATGGGACTGAATGTAGTCAGAATGAGAACATTAGACCTCAAGTCCCAACATCGCGTTAGTATATGTATCATACTGCTTAAAACACTCGCCTGTCAATCGAACTGCTTGCCTAACGTACATTGTCACCGGCTTCTCCTGCGCCGGAGCGGCACCTGCCGAGGCCGCAGGCCGAGGTTGTTGTTGTTGTCTGTTCTGAGCGCTGGTATCAGAGACCTAAAACTTTTGTGGATAGAAGGCACTTCCAAATGAATAAGCACCATGGTTGTCAATTTTCAAAATTTTCAAAATTAAGTTCAGAATTTTGCATTATGTTATTTTTAACTTTTATTTTTCTGTTTTTTGCTAATTCATCCAGACTCTTCAAACTTGCACCCTGTTACATCAGGGAAATGTTTAGTTTACACAAGAAGTTGAAAAGAAAAAGGTTTAAATTTAAGTCTCTCAATTAACTTTTGAACTTTGCACCCTAAATTTGACATAAAACTAATGGTCTAAACTATAAGCTCGAAATATCTGAAGCTACGGCAGTTCAGGTTCTAGGTCAAATATCCTTTTATAGGCCTGTTTGTGCAGTTCTGCACAAACACAAAAACAAAATGAAAACGGAAATTTGAGGGTCCTTTTTAACATATTCCGTGAAGGTCTGTATTTCCCAAAATATTATTCAAACCCTTATATCTTTGGATCTAATTAATAAAATTTAGTTTCCATTTCAGATAATGAAAGAGAAGAGCCTCCCTTATTATAGATTTAGAGAAAAAACTTTCAGACTGAAACTTTTTATTTTATAGGCAAAAATAAATTATAAGTTTCGAAACATTTTATTCTCAGATCCTGGTTTCCAGAACATGATAGCTAGGGTATTGAACTTAACACGGCTGGATAGCAAACTTCGTTGCCGTCATTTTTCTCACTCATACCCCCCACTTATCTCTTACGGCTTCCGCGCTAACAGCCGTAAAATACATTTCGAAGTGGTAATTTTATCGGTTCATTTTTGCTTCACACCAGGATTTCGAATGGTTAATATAGATGGAAGTGGACGAAATTCAGCAAAAAGCTAGATCAAAGACATATCTTGGCATTGCAACAGGTTGCATATCATTGCGACACCAGTCTACCTTTACTTAAATGTAATACATCATGCTAGTATGTTTCCCGTTTGAAACCTCACCCCGCCGTTCGGCCGTACCGTCGCTGCCGGTGGCGCTATGGGAGCTGCTATCCGAGACAGATGCCATAGCTATCTACGCATGCTATAGACCAGCGCGAGTGCCCGGTGGTGGCAGGGTAATCTGTCTCGTTTCGGCTCCTCTACTCGTGCGGCGGTGGCGTTGTCTGTTAGATATTCATATCAGTTGGACGGCCGGGTGACGGCCGTGCGGTGGGGTCCTGCGCGCTGTGGCGACTTGCGACGAATAAAAAACAAAATGGTGGTCAGGAACTGGTTTGTTTGTTTGGTTTGTTGTGTTTTGTTTCTTTACGTGTGTCCAAATCTTACTGTGTATGTGTGTGATACGTCCGGAAAAAGTGATGTGTTTTATGAGAGAGATAAGAGAGGCCCCACCACTTAAGCCTTCGGGCTTTTGCGTCAATCTCTTTGTTATACCTGTCATATTGTTTCCGTCCAATAGAAGTTTATCATCTATCTATCTGTCTACCTGCTAGTTAATGCATTCTCTAACCATAGGTAACACTGGTTAAAGGATCCACCGTTGCACACAATTTCTTTCCCAGCCGAATAAAGCTCTTTGTGTTTAGCGTGTAAACTATGGGCTGGTGATGATCTCCAAATTACTTTGGCTTGACCGAAGTATTTTGCCCTTATTTCCTCCTGCCAGGGTGGACATGGGCATCACACTCTCATATTTGCGTTGTTCAATCGCTTCAGTAATACTCTGCAGGAAATACACTCGATGAGAGTTTAGTCTCTTATCCCTCTCGTCATCGTATAATGCTGGAGTCACCCCTCCATCTGAGATGCACCCAACCATACACTGTAGGGAAGTCTGACGTGGCGAACCGTCCCCTCTTACATATCAACAGATATCCTTTGTATGTGAGCCATACTTCTCGGTAAGTTGCAAGGAATGGAAGGTCAGCTTTCCCCGATAGTCCCGTACGGGAGTCGACCAGTCTTTTCGATGGCTTCACGAGCCAACTGTTTTACTACCGAGCGGGCGGGCAGCTCCCCCGAGGTCCTCCCTACATATGGATGCAGTTTCACTTACGAATGCCAACCCAGCCTGATCCAACCGTCACACTATATATACAGTAGAAAACCTTGTCTCTGCGGCCAGGTATAATACCAGAATAAAACTTTAACGTATAAGCAGCGGCATTAGTTCAATTTCGTGGATCAACTTTTCGAAACAGGCCACATTTACCAGGAGTGTATGTTTCGCCGATATCTATCTCAGCTTGTTACTGTACTTTTGGTCAGGAAATAATAAATCGGTACCATCATCATCGTCAGTTCTTCCAAACCTCCCGGTTAGGGATCTTGAGAAGTTGCAATGCTAGCAAAAAACAAGATACCCGCAGCCGGAATGCTCTTCAGCTTTGAGAAAATAGCTTACGTTTCTTAGTAATTGCTTAGCTGTAGATAAGGATGATGAAACTGAACATGTTATTTGTGTATTTAGAGAGCCACCAAAGGTGTTTAATTACTTTTTGCTATTTCTTCTCATCGTGTCCCACGAAAATTGTACCTAAAACATTCCCCACTGGACTTACTGCGCGACTTTGCCGCGTTGATGTTGCAGGATAGCGATGAACCATGCAATAATCACTAAACACCTTTCACCGGCTTATCTTCTAGGCCAGAATTCACCTGCGCCAGCACTTACAATCAAGACACTACACATACTGCCAAGACTTGCATGACGTCTCTACCGTCAGCAATAAGCCATGAACTCATGACGTCACTGTTGGTGACAGTGAACGGATCGTCCACCTATTTCAGGGTCAGCATGCAGGACAGCGTCCGCAGTGACGCGGTGCTGGTAACTTCCCGTACAAACGGCGGCGTCACGATGCTCAGAACCCGTTAGCACCCACTCGACTGACCTCGGCATCGACCTGACAGGCTGGAACTGCGCTGGAAACCCCGCAGGGCTCCGTCGAGTGCTGGTTCGCGGAACTGGAAACGCCGCCGCGGCGCCCTGCATCGTCACACCTGACGCAATGTTGCAGCGCGAGGAAGGAAGCTTGTGAAACAGCTTACAACAGGGAAAAGGCTTATGGAGTGACTAGCCGCTTCAGTAACTGGTTTGAATGATTGAAACACGTGAGGAAGTCTCAGGTACAAACACTTCATGCTTACGTGTGCGGCTAAGATTGAACGGTATTTAGCAAATGCGCTAATGGTCCGGGCAGTAAACAAAGTCAACGGATCCATTAGGGATTCAGTGAAACTGGCTGCTTGCGGTGAATTCCATCAGGCCTGAACGTGTGCGATTTCCCGTGAAAACAACTAGCAGACATCACGTAACGCGTAACGGAGACAGGTCCCCACGCAGCGGCGACCGGTCGTGGACGACCCCGGCGCGTGACGGCGCGATCCGAGAGCGTCATCAGTGACGCGGCCTCCTGTCGCCTCAGCGGCCCGCAGACAGCCCGGTTCCAGCGAAGGTCACGTGATGGCGGCATCATTCCAGGCCGGTCGGCGCATTCCAGGAGGGGCAGCCCGTCAGCCCTGACACCACCACATTCCAGCTGCAGGTCGGAGGCTGTGACCCGGGCCGTCGGTACCGGCGACGGCGGGCCCCGGCCGTAACCCTGAGATGGGGTGCGCGGGTCACCGTCCCCTCTCACAGAGATGGGTGCTAATTGATGACTAGTGGCTGGTATTTGGAGAGTAGTGCGTGATCTGTCGGCGATAGAAGCGCCGACCCTTCACACGCGCATCTAAACGGCACTGTTTGGAAACTGTTGTGTACACTGACGTTGGGAAAAAGGGATCTCAGGGTAGAAATGGGCCATTCCGCCGGTACTGGTATTGGGGGACGCGGCATTCTGAAGAAACTGGGCAAAATCTGTGGCCCTGATCTAGATAGGCCACTAATGAGTCTTCCATTGTACCCGAAACATATAAGGTGCCAGCAGAAGACCCTGCGAGCCTTGTTTGTACGCCAGCTCCCATGCGTACTTAGCCGTGTGATAAATGACACTTTCGATACGGAATGAAAGCGGGACTTAAACCAGTCTGGAGTTTACGCTTTCCGTAGCATAATATGATAGAAACAGCGAAGCTCCGCTATCACCATTTTCCCAGATAGCTCTATCATTGACGCGTAATGTTCCCAAGAGTCCGCTGCATAATACGCGTGGCATCAGTGTCATACATTTCCAGCTCGCCCAGTTTGTGCATACAGCTACTGCCGGCCATTTTTCTAGCTGGTTTCACTTTGGTGTGAGCACGAGGAGATATAGGTTTGTACCATCCATGGATACCGTTTCAAAATGACATACTGCCAGGGCAAGAGTTAAGACCAGGGCTGTATCCAGTGAAATGGCATAGATGCCTTTTAAACCAGATCTTGTTTAAAAAATCATGCGTTTCACAATTTCGAAAGCCACTGCTCCACCCCTTCCCCACCAAAACCACCGGCCTGGATCCGGCACTGGCTAAAACAGACCATGTAAGGTCGAAATGTAGTATTCACCCCTGAAACACCCAAGCGCAAACAGCTTTAGACATATTTCGGGAAAACTTCCAAAAATCCCTTTTCATAGGTAAGTGATTAAGTATTCACTCGTTCTATTGAGCAGCGTTTGTAGTGCATCCCAAAACAGGCATGCGGGATTCCTCTGACTGCGTCCTTCCTGTCAGCCCTTTGTGCCGACCGCGGCCCGCGGCCGGGCAGCAGGGCTGAGCAGGAAGGAATCTCCGCAGCGCTCCGGCGGATTAAGCGGCGGCTATTGATTAGGAAAGCGGACGCCACAAAGCCCGCTGACGCAGCTTCGCTGAGTTGAGGTGCTCTGAGACCAGCCACCGAGTCTCTGTTTAAGTCCTGGATAATTATCTGATGGTTTGGTGGTGGGGTTTCGATAGCTCAGTGAACGGAGTGGAACATCGCGCGGAGATTTATTCTTCGCAATTCCCTTCGGATGGAATGAATATATTGTATGAAAATGCAGGTTTGACTTATTGGATATGTGTGAATACGCTCAAAATCTGAGTTTTCTGGATAACTCGAGTGTATCTGTATGGATGAGCTTTCTGAATAATTATAATGTGTCTTTTTTTTTAAATATTTTTGCGTTCCCTTCCCGGGAACATTTTGTGTTAGTAGCTTAGTCTCATTCATACAGCGCACTCACACTATGTACAGAGCGGAAGTTTCCATTTGCCGGCACCCTAACGGGACAGCGGCACCGCGCTCGGCGGGTCATAGGCTGCTCCGGTCTCCCCAAGCCGCAGCGCCCGGCATAGGTCGAGCCCTCACGTGAGGGCCGCGGGCGAGAGACCGGACCGGTGGATCACTTTAAAGGCCGATCAGGCCCGTGCACCCACAAACAGGGACGCCGGCTGGCACGGCGTTTATTCCACTGCTGCGGCGCGCACTCCCCAGTGTACCGCTATTTCCTGGGTAGGAGGCGGCCGCGGAAAAGGCTGCCACATGTCAGCCATGATCCAGGGGCCTTCCACACCCAAGCGTGGCGCCTTTGCCAACTGCACCACGGGGGTGGCTATAATTATAATGTGTCTGTGCGACTGGGTATTCCGAATAACTCGAGTGTATTTGTGTGGCTGGGTATTCCGAATAACTCGAGTGTATCTGTGTGGCTGGGTGTTCCGAATAACTCGAGTGTATCTGTGTGGCTGGGTGTTCCGAATAATTGGAGTGTATCTGTGTGGCTGGGTGTTCTGAATAACTCGAGTGTATCTGTGTGGCTGGGTGTTCTGAATAATTGGAGTGTATCTGTGTGGCTGGGTGTTCCGAATAACTAGAGTGTATCTGTGTGGCTGGGTGTTCCGAATAACTCGAGTGTATCTATGTATGTGGCTGGGTGTTTTGAATAACTCGAGTGTATCTATGTATGTGGCTGGGTATTCTGAATAACTTGAGTGTATCTGTGCGGCTGGGTGTTTTGAATAACTCGAGTGTATCTATGTATGTGGCTGGGTGTTTTGAATAACTCGAGTGTATCTATGTATGTAGCTGGGTATTCTGAATAACTTGAGTGTATCTGTGTGGCTGGGTGTTCTGAATAACTCGCAGGTACCCGTATGGTAGGTCGTTACCTCGCAAGAAAACAGCAACAAGTGGGTGCTGCATCTCGTTAATATGAGGGCAGTTACGTGACTTGCACTGGTCAGAAAGACCCCGATCTTGTCATCTTTTTTAGGGGTAACGTCATGAGCCATGACTAAGTCTACACTACATGGTACCCAGTTTAATGCAGATAAGCTCTTCTTTAAGCACGGCATTGTAATTTTTCGTTCATGTTCCTATTTGCAACGTTGGGAATATTCATATACATCTCTGTTGCACAGAAAATGTTATTTTCTTCTGGGGATCGTTTACTTGTCTTGGGTAAGTAATGGTTTGCGCTGGGAGATATTAATGTTTCTTTTTACCTCTGGGCACTTCTGCAGCGACATGGAGGAGCAGAGAAGCACACACTCCTTGCCCTGATGCAATGGTCGGTCTCATGGTCCTGTTTCAAAAGTGCCAATTATATGTCGCCTTTCTGACGGAAATACCTGTCCCGTGTGTTATGTAATCACTGAAAGGGACTGCAGCACAAAACCAGTTTTACCGTTAATGAGATATGGCCGCAGAGACGTTTGAATCCTCCCGAGCAGATAAACTAGTTACGACTTCTTGGCTATCAGCTAATCGACTCCAAATAAATCTGTGACTCCAGCAGACAAGTGGGACAAGGCCAGATAGGTAATATGATAAGCCACCCTCCCCTAAAGCCATTCATTGGCGTTCCACTGCTGCCGTAGCTAGATGTAAGCGCGCGTGAATCCTTGGATCGGCCAGATTAAAACAGTCATGATAACTGGATGGATGTGCTTTAGAGGCTGGCAAAGGTACCATGCACAGAAGGCCTTATAAAAAGTCCGTAACTGGCTAACTGGTTGGATGTGACTTGGATTAACGGAAACATTTGAGTCTCAAGCATCGGACTTATGTCCTTCTTAAAACTGCTTTGCTATCAGTGTCCAGCCCTGACCTCACGACACATGATCGTGAGTCGTGTCAGTATCGTTTGTCGATTGGTCAGAATTCTGTGAAAACTTTACTCTTCCCGGTTTCCTACGTAAAGCCTTCATATATATGCAAGATATGTGATATTACGTCATGGTAAGTTTAAACTCAACAGTTTCTGTTGCATTATTTGGACGGTGGGTTACATAATCTTTTGAAGCGCTCATATAAAACGGTAATTTGTGACTTAGTTTTAGTTTGGGATGACATCTTTCAACAGGCCTCGCCTTGGGGTTTCCGTGGATCAAATGAATGATAAAAACAAAAACAAATAACGCTTCGCGATGCGACCTATCATTAAACAAACAATTCCAAGGAACCGGCTACATCTATAAGTATCCGAGCAACGTACCAAAACAAACAGTCCAGTGGGTAGAGAGCGCGTTCGTGAATGAGATCCAAGACGCGACGCCCAGCTTATTTCTTACTACATTAAGGTCCAATCCACCGAAAACCACCCGGCAAAACAATGTTTTGCCCATCCCAGACGAACAAATAAAGCCACTCTACAGAAGTGGCCCCCATTTAAGCACAGAGTAGCGAAAACCCTGGAAAGCCTCAATCTTGCACTGCCAGCAACAATAGGCAAACCCCCACTCTCCCGCTTCTGGACTCGGAAAGAGCCCAAAGTGGAATTTCTTTTCACTTCCCGTAAAACGGACTTCTCAGAGGAAGAAGTCTCCCAGAAATTCCTAGAGTTCCGATCTTGTAACGCGGACAAGACCTTTATATTTACAGACGGCTCCAAAATAGGCGAAAAAGTAGGCCTCGGCATCTGGGGGCAAAATATTTGCCTACAGAAAAGACATCCGGACAACTCCTCTATCTTTACAGCCGAGGCTGTTGCCATCCTAAATGCATTAGCCATAATCAGAACCCAAAATATCAACTCAGCCGTCATCTGTTCAGACTCTAAATCTGTCCTGCAGGCCGTCAGTAACGTAGTCAACCCCAGCCACCACGTTATAGCAGATATTCAGAAAGGTATCGATGATACCCCTGATGTCTCTTTTCTCTGGATCCCGGGCCACTGCAAAATTCAAGGAAATGAAAAGGCCGATGAGCAGGCAAAAACGTCCCTAGAACTTAGAGAGATCGCACCCTTAATGTGGTCTGGAGATGATAGCAAAGCTCTCCTCCAGGACAGCATCCGGAAGCAAATTCAAAATAACTGGACCACAAACCACAGCACCCACCTATTCTATATCAAGACTAACATCGGCTACTGGCCCAGTTCCAACCAAAAGAGTCGCCGGCGCGAGGTTATTCTAACCAGACTCAGAAATGGACACACAAAATTAAATGCCTATTGGAACGCGGGTACCTGTGGTACCTGCGACGCAATGGAGAATCCCTATCACATTCTCATCGATTGTCCCCAGCACAATACCCATCGACAACCCATGCTAGATTACTGCCGAATCCAAAACATCCCTGTAGACCTAAAAACTCTGCTCGGTAACGACCATCCTGAGCTACTCGAAAAAATCTTTACATTTCTAAAGGACTCTGGGCTAGAGAAGTTTCTATAAATCACCCCTCCCAGTATATATGATGGAGGGTGCATGGTGCACCCCCAAAGTAGGACTTGCCTATTTTCCAATCATAGATAATCCACTGCAAAATCTAAGCAATAGCTGTTTAACCTTTAAATGGTTCATTGTAGGCTAAGGATAGGTTATGTTAGGCTAGCTTTGAAATCAGGTTAGGTTAAATAGGTTAGATTTCTTCACCGCAGTGATACCTTTCACTGCGGGTCTATGCTAACCACACCTATAGTCTTACTAACAATCTAACTATCCTCTCACACTTCTTTTCTCTGCGCGGCGGCTGCCCAGCCGGAGAGGGGAGCTGCAACCTCACCTCCGGGTTGCAGGGTACATTCGCGGCACCCTGGCCAGGTGTTTAGCGCACTTTCTAAAAATACGAAAATTATTGAGTTAACGGAGGATTTCGAGTAACGTAGACAAGCGGACATCAGTAGCTGACACACAAAATTCGAAATTCTAAATTCCAAATTCTAAATTTAAGGTCTTCAACCACAGAAATAACCTTCGCACTCTGCGGGTCTAAACTTATTAAAAGACCTCCCTTGGCATGGCTATGCCATTGCCACGACCGTCCATTCGCAAGCTAAAACATCTTGCAACCCATTACTTGAAATAACTCCCATTGCTTTAACAGACTAACGTAGCTTGCCCTCACACAAAATTCTAAAATTCTCCCACGCACTCCTTTAGAGGCGGGCAAAGGTGCTATGCACAGAACGCCTAATAAAAAGCCATAAAGTAAGTGAATGAGATCCGTTGTTAGTGTTTGAACACGTGGCAGTAAGGCTTAGCGACGACGCATGCGCGGGCCGGCGAGGGTGGGTGTGCCAGCGTTCGGCGCCAAGCTGGACAATGGAGGCTGGTGATTGGAGTGTTTGTGTCTGCACTCGAGCCGTTACGGCAGTGGCCGTGGTGTGTAGGCACTCACCAGCACTGCCACTGCCGGGGTGGGTCTCCATAGCTGGGCGCTCAACTGCGGCCAAGGACTCCACAAGCTACATAGGCATTTCTGATTGGCCTGCCTGTTTTGTCTGGAAGCTGCTTGCTTAGTGGCACTGAATGAACCAGGGGTTAATTACACCAGTAAAACGTGGCATCTTTCTTTTTCTAAAAAATCGTGTATAGAGCTTTGTTTTGCAGACTTTGTGGAAACATAATCACCATGTATTTTAATATAAACAGTAATCGTACCTTCCATCGTATATTTAAACATCAGTGTTCGTTCAACCTAACTTAGGGGCTAGTGTATTCCCCCTTCCCTTCCATCACACCCTATGCAGTAACTTATCTGTACGTTTCCACGGTAACAGATGGTGCAACCATTAGCCACCGATAGCGCCCGCATCGTGAAAAAGGAAAAAAAGATTCTTATTTTAATTCAACTTATAAACAATCTGTATATTTCTTTTTCTCCGAAATTAGGATTCCAAAAACACCCTTGCATTGCCGTTTTCTTTTCGGTATAGAAGACTCAGTTACCATAACGGCTCTCAGAGCATGGGAATTCTAGTTCCTGCCGACTAAGCAACAGGGGTCTGCACAGAGGCGTAGCCAGGATTTCGCTCGGGGGGGCCCGAAAAGGGCCCCTGCGACAGCGCCAAAAGGGCCCTGATGGGTAAAGACGACCCTTCTTGTTACAGAATCGTGTCCTATGGGGGCCCTTCAGGCCCTCAGGGGGAGTGGCTTTCCCTGCCGCCCCCCTTGGCTACGCCTCTGGGTCTACAGTTATTTGGGTCTAAATTTTTATGTTTAGGTCTAAATTTACCGCGGTCAATTTTTTTCAAGAAACTTATTTATCAATCCGGTCAGTACATCGTGAAATTGTTGCCGAAAAGGAATGACCCTTTCTAGAACCAAAAACGTATTATTTTGGGCACATTTTCCTATTGGACTGACTACCTACAAAAATATATTTACAATTTGACCGAAATATTGTTAATTTTTCAAACTGGGCACATATAGCCTTAGCAGCTGACGTGCCCTTAAACCTCAATTACAATTGTTAATTTTTCAATATGGGAAATATTATATAGGGTAGCCCACATTGTCACTTTTCCGAAACATATACTAACCTACGAACAGACATATCATGAGAAAGCAATCTGATTAGCATTAACAGTAGCGCACCCAGGGGGCAGCGGGCCTGCACTTCACCCTCCCCTCCCCACTGGAGGATCCAGGGGACAAACAGGGCAAGTTCCCCCAAATCGCCCGATTTTTTTCGATTTACTTCAAAATCCATGTTTTCCCGATTTTAGGCCGCTTTGCCCCCCCAACGGTCGGCCTGGATCCAGGCCTGCCCCCCCCTCCAACGTGTGAAGTGCCTCCTCCCAAAAACAGTTGATACTAGGTCTGCGAAGCAAAAGTTCATCGCTCCCCCGCCCCCTCCCTCCCAGGATATGAAGATTGGCCCCTTTGGGTGAACAAGCACGCCCTCTTCATCGACCTGACGTCCCCTAGTCAGCCCCCCAAACCAGCATCCTTGGTGCGCGCCTGATCATAAAATCACTAACGCCACTGCATTTGTGCAGCAGAAGCAAGCTTAATACGTCGTAAGGCCATAGGGGTCAATTGTAACATTGTTACATTTGACCCCAAGAGAAATTTTACAATTGTCCCCATCGCAAAGCGCAATTTCTTAAACCAAACTGCCGCTCAACGAGCTGGCCTAGGCAACAGATTCTGTGCTCAGTTCGTAGATAATTAAACACTCTTTGTGCACTGAAACGGTTCCTGCTGTTCCTCATCATAACCATCAATAAGCTAATCATCTTTAAATATTTCAAAAGTTACAAAACACACTGAAAAACACATAATAGTGACCAGCGTCTGACTTACCCGCCGCACCGAGTTGAAACTTCGTGAACAAAGGCAGCAGCTGATTGCGCATTTCCGGTTGTGCCACTAGCGTCATCCATTGATTCGTTTAGACAATATGGCCAGTGTTACAATTGCCCCGTGTTACATTTGACCCCAGTCTCCCCTACGCTTCCTTTTAGCGCGCGTCGGTCGCAGAGCAACGTTGGGACATAGGCGGATCCAGGGGGGCAAGGGGGGCACGTTTCCCCCGATCGACCTTCGGCGCCCCCTGAAAGGTCGATGGCGCCCCCTGAAATGTCGCTTCCCACCCCCACCCCCCAGGATGCGAAAGTCGGCGCCCACCGATAGGATTTGGCGCCCACCTGATAGCTTTTGCCGGTCACAAGTGGCGCCCCCTGGTCCGGATGGCGCCCCCCGGTCCGGATGGCGCCCCCCGGGAAGGTGCCCCCCCCGATCGGAAATCCTGGATTCGCCTATGACGTTGGTTCCGGCAAGCTCTCTAGGTTTTATAGAATTTTTAATAGAAGTAAAAACTGCAACTCATGTGTTATTTTCACAATCGAATTCGCAAGGTCATTGCATGGATGTTTCTATAGATACTTTATTGGTATTATGTAATATGGCTCTTCAAGATGTTACATTTTGTTCACCGCAGTCGCTGACGGTGTAATCGCAATGGCGTCCGATTCATGTCCAAGTTTATTTAGGAAGAGCAAACTGGGGTGAGACGGACACCACGTGTGGGGCAAGATGGACATGGTGTTCATGTTACTCCGCACAGGAGTATATTTGATCTTATATAATATAAGCTTAAATAAATAAACTTATCAAGGGTTTTGGGGTCCAGTGATACACCTGAGCGGAGGTGGATTTGGCTGATGGGTTTGGGGGGTGACACAGGGCCCGAAATGCTGGAGAATATATATTTAAATTTGGGGCCATCCAAGGGCAGGTGTACCCCTCGACCCTCAGCATCCCCTGAAATGGTCACGGTGCCCCCTAAGAGATCGATGGCCCCCTAAAGTGTCGCTTCCAATCTCTCCCCTCAGGAGCGGGAGAGGGGTCCTCTTATCCCTGCGAGAAGACTTGGCACGTATCTGATAGGTATTGCGTTCCAAAAGTGGCACCCCTGGTAGGCGCGCACCCAGGATTTTATTGGGGGGGCAGCTGACGAGAGGGGGCAGCAGGCCGGTGGAGGGGGCGGTATTTTTCCTCAGGGGGCGCACTTGTTCACTCAAAGTGCGGCCAATTTTCGCATCCTGGGGGAGGGGGGTGAAAGCGATGAATTGTTTACTCCATAGACCTATAGTTAATTGTTTCACAGGGTGGCGTGTTGGGTGCAGGGGCAGCCAAGTCAGTGTAGGGGGCGGCATGTTGGGTGCAGGGGCGGCATTCAGTGTAGCACTGCCTCTAAAAGTCAGGTGAAGGCTCATCCTCCCCACGATGGGCGCCGTCGGCGCCCCTACATGGATAGGGCCGGCGCTTTAAGCGTTGGGGGGGGGCTGGCCTGCTGCTCCCCCTGGGTGCGCGCCCGCCCCCTGGTCGGGATGACGCCCCACCCCACCCCGCAAAGTGCCCGCCCCCTGATTGGCGATCTATGCATAGGTTGATCTATGCATCTATGCACCTGATTGGATCAACCTATGCACAGTTCCACGACAGCCCTTGATAATTTAATCCTCCATCATAAAAAAATCAGGAAAGGCATGACCCCCTTTGACCCTTTGACGGAAAAGTAAGAAAATGCCCCCTTCCCCACGGCGGACGACAGTTGCCTAGTGGGTGGATGCAGAAGGAAATATTCAAGGCCTGGTTCGATCACTTTGTTTATCTTGTCCATCTTTCCCCATGGGGTGACCATGTTACCTCACTAGGTGGGGCGAAATTGACTTGTGCTACTTTTTTCTAAACTTTACGCAAATTTTCATATGATCATTACTGACACATAGGTGCTTGCACAGTAGTAGGTAAATGTCTGAAGTATCTCTACAGCAAAAATAGGAACGAAACAAGCTCATTAAGTCATCGAAAACTCACACCATCGTTACGGTGTCCATGACCCCCAACTTTCCCCTATATTGATAAATCTAATATATTAAGTTTATCCTTCAATATCAGTTAGCCTGAAAGAGGATCGTAACGCAAAATACCTGCATCATGATTGTACCATGGGAGTTTTCTCTTACTTTTTAATAATTTCCTTCTTTGCTGGCTCCCTCTAAGCTGCAATGCTGCGGAAAGCAGTGTAAGGACATCAGGAATAGACTGTTTTAATATTGGCATGCGTTAGAGATAAGTTGCACGGTTGGCAAGGAAAAGCTTCACGACAGCAACACAACGCATAGGCGTGCGTAGAAACCGGGGGGCCAGGGGGGCCACTGCCCCCCCCCCACTTCTCTGTGATGGGCCCCCGCAACGGAGATAATAATATCAACAACTGTAATATCGAGCAAGAAACTCAAACTGGCCCGATAGCGTGCCCCGGAACCCCGTTAAACTTACCTGTGCCCCTAAACTAAGTTGAGGTACTTCTCGGGGCCCCTGAACTGGCCTCTGATGCCATACGAGCTAATCTGGGCCCCTTGAGCTGAACTGAGCGCCCCTGAGATGGTTTGGGCAGCATGAACTGTTCTAGGATGCATAAACTGAGCTAGGAGCCGTGACCTTGAACAGGGCCCCGTGAGTTGGCCAGACCCTATATCCACCGGCCTGGGGTTCCCCTGAGCTGAGCTGGGACCGTAAAGTTAATATTGTCCCTTGAGCTAATCTGGATCCCCTGTGGTGCACAGAAGACCCTAAACTTATCTGAGGCCCCTGCACAGTAATAGGGCCCTGCCCTGAAATTGGGTTATAAGTTTTAATTGAAACCCTGAACTGTTCTCAAACCCCATATATGCCGACAAGGGGCCCCTGGATGATCCGGGCCCTTAACACGCGCATTGACGGGGGTCTGAGCCACCTTCGCATTGACGGGGGGCGGGTACCCGCCCCTAAGATCTCGAGAACCACGGTAGGTAGCGAAAAACGGTAAACGGCGTTGGGCTGCCCATCCACTTCTCCATCGAAAACATTTGAACCATTTTTTGTCAGGTCACATTTAAGGTCACGAGAGGTCAAAACATGCCCGTCATAGGGATAACATGTAAATTAAGTTTTTCGGCCATCAAATCTGAACAAGTAAAGATAGAGCAAAACGACTTGAACTGTATGAATTCTCTTAGCAAGCCGAATCGAATGATATATAATTTGACCTTGCTAGGTCAAATCAAGGATTTGACCTGACCTGAGGTCAGGTCAAGGTCAAATTATATAAAATGCATATCATTAGAACCGCAAAGCCCAGGCGAGTCTAATGCAGCTAAAATAAATGCTCTATCACCATCCGTTACTGAGTTATTCCGTAAAAACCATTTTTCCATGTATTTCCAATGGAGAGGTCATGCCTCGTACCTGACCTTAGGTCATCGATATCAAAAATACCGGAACATATTTTAGAGAACTCGGTGGGGCCATTATGTGATATGAGTTTCAATCGGATAAGTTCGCCCTGTCCGACTTATGCTATCTTAAACTTTTTTTGAGGTCGGGTCACTGACCTGTAATGGTGACCTGACCTGGGATGACCTAACCTTAAAATTTTGACAGAAGTTGTAAAAATGATGAGGGAAAAGGTATACCAAGTACGGCGGCGCTACGCGCCGCCGTTTTTTCTATCTCCGAAAAACCCGAGGGGGCGGGTACCCGCCCCCGTCAATGCGCGTGTTAAGCTTATCTGGTCATCAGAGCTAATATGGGCTTCTGTGTTGAACTGAGGGCCCCTGAGATGGTCAGGGACCCCCTATAAGGCTTTACAGCCACTGACCTGGCGGCCGTGAGCTTGAATGGGCTCCTTGAGATGTTCTGAGAGTTTCGTAGCCCGGGGAGGGGGGTCTCTGGGGTCTGCGCGGACCCCCTTGGACTGACATTATGTACTAAAAACACGAACATTGATCTCGGGGCCCCCTGAGCTTGGTCTCGGGGGGGGTCCTTCCGAGCTTGGTCTCAGGATGCCCGCGATAATCGGTATCGAGGGCTCCAGAGTACTGAATACATTGATGCATTGATGTATTGATTTTGGGGGACCCCTGTGCTCACTCTCAGGGGGTCCCGAGCTTGGCCTCAGGGGCCCCCGAGCTTGGTCTCAGGGGCCCCGAGCTTGGTGTCTGGGGGCCCTCCGAGCTTGGTCTCAGGGGACCCCCGAGCTTGGTCTTAGGGGTGCCCCAAGCTTGGTCTCAGGCCCCCTCTCTCCCCGAGCTTAGTGTCAGGGGACCCTCGAGCTTGGTCTCAGGGGGCATCCGAGGGAATCTGATGCATAGGGCTGACCGTATGTACTGAAAAACACGAGCATTGGTATAGGGGCCCCTGATCTTGGTCTCAGGGGTCCCCGAGCTTGGTCTCAGCGCCCCCCGAGCTTGGTGTCAGGGGCCCTCCGAGCTTGGTCTCAGGGGACCCTCGAGCTTGGTCTCAGGGGCCCTGATCATCGGTATCGAGGGCTCCAGAGTACTGAAAATTGATATCGGGGGCCCCTGAGCTCGGACTCACGGACCTTTCGATTTTGGTCTCAGGGCACCCCAGAGCTTGGTCTCAGGGCCCCCCGAGCGCGGTCTCAGGGGACCCCTGAACTTGGACTCAGGGGCCCTGAGCTTGGTCTCGGGGTCCCCTCGAGCTTGGTCTCAGGGTCCCTGAGCTTGGTCTCAGGGGTTCAAGGCCCCCTTGGGGTGCCCCCGACTATTGAAATCGAAGGACTAATGAGTGAGGCACGAGCATTGGCCTCAAGAGACCCAGAGTTTGGTCTCAGGGGCCCCCAGGCCTGGGTTCAGGACCCCCGAGCATCGGCATTGAGGGGCTCCAGGGTACCGATCATTACTCTCGGGGGGGGCTCGAAATATTGATCTTGAGGGCCCCGGAACATTGGAGTCGAGTTACTCCTGAGAAAAGCGCGAGCATGGGCCTAAGGGTGCCCTTGAGCCTGATCTAAGCGGGACCCCGAGCTTGGTCTTAGGAGCCTCCGGGCATTAGTATCAAGGGGCTCCGGAGTATTGGTCTGGGGGAGCAATTATTTTAGGGGCCTCCAAATGGTGATTTCTGAGGTCCCGCGAAAGTGTGGATGCAGTGATGTAGTCAAGGGAGCCCTAGGCGTTTGCAGACCCCCCTTGGGCAAACCCGAACCACTGCAAAGGATTCTCTGATCACGGGGGCCCCAGAGTCAGTCTCAGGGGCACCTGAAGATTCATTCTCAGGGCGTCCCGAGTCGGCCTCAAGGCCCCCGCCCTGAGAGTCGGTCTCAAGGCCCCCCGAAAGTAGATTTGGGGGCCCAAGAGGGCTGGTCTCAGGGAGCCCCAAAAGTCGGTATCAGGGGCCCTGGGAGTCTGTCTTAGGGGAGGGGGCCGAGCTAGTCATACCATGTAAGATATGGGCCATCCTTAATATTGGGTGACCTTAGTTTACCAACACTTGGTCGGATCGAAAAAATCAAGCTATAAACAAAATAAGAATAAATGCTTAAAAATGGGCAACAATGTTTCCTTCGTGTGAATGTTATAATGTTTAAATACCATACAAAATATATAGGAGATGGGCCCGGTTACTAAGGGCACCCCGGCCTGGGGCCCCCGACGGTAGTCGGACCCCTCCTGGGCCGAATCCTGGCTACGCCGCTGTGTTCTGAGACTCTATATCAGCCACCCTGGGACCACTAAGCCTAGCTGGGCCCTGAGTTAGTCTGGATGCCCCTGTGCTTAACTGGGGCCCCTGATCTGGTATGGAGGCCTTGAACTCTTCTAGGGTCGCTGGGCTAAGCTGGGGGCCGTGAGCTTGAATGAAGCCCCCTGAGCTGGTATGAGAGGGGACCCTGTATCAGCCGATCTGGGCCCCTGAGCTGAGCTGGCCTGTGCTGAACAAGAGCCCATGAGCTGGTCTGGGGTCCCTGAACTGTTCTAGTCATTGAGCTAAGCTGGGATCCGTGAGCTTCAACAAGGCCCTTGAACTGTTTTGAGACCCTACATAAGTCGAACTGGGGACCTCAGAGCTGAACCGGGCCCCTAAGCTAATCTGGCACCCTGTGCGAATCTGGGGCTCCCCTGTGATGAGCTTCTAGGGGTCCTGTGCTTATGTAGGGTCCCTTGATAAGCTGGTCCTGAGGCTAATGCACTGGTCTGGGCCCTTGAGCTGACTGATCTGGGTTCCTGAGCCATGGTCTGGACCTTGGGGCCCTCCGAGATAATTTGGCGTCCCCTGGGCGGCATAGGCATAGGAACCGGGGGTCAGGGGATACTGCCCCCCCTTTGAGGTGAGCCCCCGCAACAAATATACAAATATCAGCAACTGTAATATAGATCAGGAAACCCTAAACGGGCCCGATCGCTTGTCTGGGAACGTTCAAGTTCGGTAGTACGTTGCCTGCAAGCCCCTGGAGGAGGAGCGCTTCGTAAAAAAGCCCAGGCACCTACTACCCGAGTGTTTCCAAATGAGTCCCGAGAACTAGGCCCAATCAAACTCCATCCCATATCAATCCCAACACAAAGCATGAATCGGATACGGACCCCGCATCAAATGCCGAGCAACAGTCGTCCCTGAGCCATCGAAAGGCGCAACGTCTTTCGATGCCAGGGATATATGGCGTCGCCAACTCTTTCCCTGTTGGAGGGGTTTCTTGGGAGTCAAATTGCTCCTTGCACAAGGAATCTGCCGTGCCTTAAACCCGGGTTGGTTGTGTGGAAAGCAAGGTTACTAACCACTGTAACACCATGCTGGCCATCAAGTATCTACATTCCACTTGCAGTCATGCTGGAACTCTGCATTTTAGGCATAGAAATATAGCTAGGTGTATTTATTGTGATCAACATTTACCTAAATCAATCTCTAATGATGGAAAGAAGGAATCTGTAATAACCTAAATAAATTTTCCTATTTTTGTCATTAAATAAGCAAATAGGGGAGAGTGTCCTGATTGCGCAGTCGCACCCCCTGCCTGATTGCGCCACTCGCTATATCTTTCATTCAGCTGATGTCATCCCCAAGAATATTTTTATTACAATGGGCAGTGCTAGATTTAGCTGTCATGGGTTTTTCCTGCCGGAGAGCTGAATGATGTAATTGTGTGAATTGTTTGAAAAAATTATATTAGTTTCCGTAACATATTTGGTATGAATAAATTGTTTGTGCCTGCTCCTCATTACTCAGGGACCCTGACTTCGGGAATTTTATCGTATTCATGGAACATTTCGCATTCTTTTGTGCCATTCGCACTGTTTTTATAGCTTTAAATATTTGTAGAGCCATTTTTGGATCCAATAAGCACAAGCCCTATTTGCGCCCCCGGCGGCCGCCCCGAATGCGCCAGGCTGGCGCATTGCGGAGCAATTATTGATGCATTACGATCATTTGCGCTCACACTTGAGTTTATGTATGTGAGCGTACAGGTGAATTACAAAGACCCGGATAAACATTACTTTGAAAATTCCTAGAACGAGGTAAAATGCTTGGCAAAAGACAGTAGGATGATAATAGTACAGCTCCAATAAGATCAAATCCGTGGGAGGCCAATCAGCCGAAGTACCATTAGGAATATTTATACCATAGGATATCTACAAAAACGGTTGAGACATAAATCAAAGCCCATGCGACGAGAGGCACATATAAATTCCAACAATACGCTTTTACCTGCATAACATCGTAGCGAAACAACAACGACGCAATTAGGACCATATGATGGCGCTTTTAGGACAGGGGTGTCCTTGTTGCGCCTTTTGTAGCCTTCCGGGGAAAAAATTATTATAAATTGTACAAGTCGCGCAACGACCTACAAAGGACAAAAACTTCCGGAGAAATGATCATTTATGACGTCTACAAAAAACCAGCATTGTAGGTCGCACACTCTCTTAGCAATTTAGTGTTTTCCTTAAGGTGGCGCAATATGGGCACTCTCCCCTAAAAGTTGATTAGGCATAGCGAAGTGAGACTATTTGGTATCAAATCAGAGTCTGTAGTCTTCTAAACAGTTTTTAATTTTGTAAATGTGATGAAAAGGGGCTAAACATCTGTAAATATAAAAACACGCTCGTGGTAAAAAATTATTGAAATCTTCCAAAAGGGCTTAACAATGTATTTCGTATTTGAAAAGGGTCTTGGTAAAAAACCCAAAAAATGTTTTTTTTGCGTTTCACTATGATTTATTAGATCATAATAGGTACAACTCGAAATCATAGGGTAGAATTTAATTTCTTAGATCTTCCATCTTCCGTATATTCTTTCATATATTGACATCCTAGTGTGCATGCGTGTCTTATTGGCACCAAACGAGCTCATTAATTTTTTTTTATAATTATAGGCCCTCGTGGACTGGGGCCCCCTTGAGGTGGGCCCCCTCTAAGGTTGGCCCCCCACTTTTCAAACCGTTCCTACGCCCCTGATACAACGCACATTATATCGTTACATATATATATATATATATATATATATATATATATATATATATATATATATATTAATATTCGAATATTTCGGAAGGAGTCGTTCTTTAATACAAGCTTCGTTGAATATTACAGCTTCTTGGGCGTTGATAAGTTTCTTCGTGGTCGCCTCGAGTTTTAGTAGTAGGCTGCGGTCATTCTCGTCATATTGGTATAAAACATTAGAAAAAGACATAATTCGACGTTTCGTCTTACGTAAGACATATTCATGATATTTTGACACTACAAGTTTCAAGTTACATAATAATAAGCACACAAGTAATATAACACTGGATAAAGTATCTCACGATGGATTGCATTACTTTTTTATTCAAATGAGTGGAACGCTGCAGTCTGTTTTATGAACCCTCTGTTTAGTGGAAGCAAAAACTTATATAAATAGACATGCCCGCTGAATGTGAACTAAATTTTCCTATCGTAAAGTGGTTGCGTAGTGAGTTGTTTAGTCTGAATGTTTATGACCGGCGACTTGTTGCGAATGATGATGGTTTCAAGTGTTGTTAGTCGTCGCCGGTCATTGCAGTGTGCTATGATCTTAGTGTTTGATGTGGGCATGTTGCGGGTGAGGTGTTGCGGTTGCGGTGTTATCATATCATCATATCATATATTTGGTATGAAAAAGCCTCAGGGGCCTGTCATACATTCCAACATTTTCCAATGCATACATACATACAATACATACAATACGTTGAAATTTACTCTAAAAGTTTACAGATGAATTGCGGGCTCAACAAAACATTTATTGCTAAATAAAACATCGCATTCAAAGAGATCTGACATAAAATTGACAGTTACTAATACATGTCATACACAGTTGCATTTGCTGTACATAATTTATCAATCCCTCGCCGAAAACTATTTGGTGATGAACATTCCGTTATGCTGCTAGGCAATGCATTCCAGCGATTTATAATTCTATTAATAAAGAATGACTGTCTCATGTTCGGTTTTCCTTTTCCCTTAATAAGCTTAAAATTATGACCCCTGGTTCTACCCCGTCCTCTTATCTTGAAAGTTTGGTTTGCTTGTATTTTATCAATTCCCTTCAATATTTTGAATGTTTCAGTCATATATGCCTTGTATCTTCTGAAAGATAGACTATGTAAACCTAATTTCTTCATTCCCTCCCCGTATGAAATATTCCCGAGTCCCCTTACCATTTTGGTAGCCCTTCGCTGAACCTTCTCTAATGCTTTTTTGTTCTTTATAAGGGTTGGATTCCATGCTGGACTGCAGTATTCTAGATGTGGCCGAACATATGCACAGTACAGTTTCTTGATAACTTCCTTGCTTTTATATGAAACTGACCTATTTATAATTCCTAATATCTTGTTGGCGCGTTTTATGATCTCTGCACAATGTTTTGATGGTTTCAGATCCTTACTGACAACAATCCCCAACTCCTTTTCCTCCTCAATGTTCTGAAGTTCGTGACCGTTTATGAAATATTTGTATTTCGGATTAGTCTTTCCTAACCTGAGTACCTTACACTTTGAGTAATTGAATTGCATTTGCCATTGACCAGCCCACCGTACCAGTCTATCTAAATCTTCCTGCAATCTCTTACATCCCACTGAATCGGCAGTTGAGGCCAGTTTGATGTCATCTGCAAACTTAGAAATCTTATTATGTACTCCTTGTTCAATATTGTTAACAAAGATTATAAAGAGCAGTGGACCAAGAACAGAACCCTGTGGCACCCCACTGATTACGTTGTTCCATTCAGATTTTTCTCCATTTAAAACAACCCTTTGCTTTCTTCCCCTGAGCCACTCTTTTACCCACCTTCCTACTCGCCCTTTGATTCCATGTTGTTCTAATTGTAAAATTAGCCTCATGTGAGGTACTTTATCGAAGGCCTTGCTAAAGTCTAAATATCTGATATCCACAGGTTTACCGTTGTCCATTTCCTTTGTTGCGTAATCTAAAAATTCTAGCATATTTGTAAGACATGATTTCCCTTTTCTGAAACCATGTTGAGAGTCATTTATAACTCCGTATTTATCCAAATGATTCTGAATATGGTCCTTAATAATCCTCTCAAGCACCTTACATACAAGGGACGTCAGACTCACGGGGCGGAATTTCCCCACATCATCCTTCCTTCCTTTTTTAAAAATCGGTACCACATTTGCTCTTTTCCAGTCATCTGGAATGTCGCTGAATGCTATAGACCTTTTGAAGATCAGAGTGAGTGGCTGAGCCGGTTGATCTTTAGTTTCTCGCAAGATCCGAGCTAGGATATTGTCGGGGCCGGCAGCTTTATTAGATCCAATACTGTTCAGGTGTTTGCTGACTACATGTGGACTGATTTCTGGGTCACTTATTCCAGTAATCGGTCCAACATCTCGAAAGCACACGTTTGATTCCATTGGTGATTCCTGAGTGAAGACTGAGGTGAAATGCTTATCCAGAATTGAAACAATATCTTTATCTTCATTGAAAATAGCCCTCATCTTTCAATAATGGTCCAATGCCCGACTTCTGTTTATTGCATTTGTAATAGCTGAAAAATTGTTTGCTGTTCCCATTGCAGTTACGAGCAAAACTTATGTCCGCAAATCTCTTATCGGGATATATATATATATATATATATATATATATATATATATATATATATATTAATACAGTGCTGGTTGAACGTCACCGCAGCATTGGCTTTTTGTAGTTTTCTTTCTAGGGTTTCAATGTTCCTGATAAGTTTTCGGTTTTCTATGCTATGTTCGTGTAAAATTGTTCCGATATTCATGTCATATTAAAGAAAATTGAAATAAAAAACGCACCTAAAGTCGACCGGTTTCATTTATCTCACATAAGCATTTTCAAGACTGAGGTACGTTGAATAGTAGTTACAAAATTTAAGGTTTGAATTTTTGATGTCTCGCACAAGATCCCATGCATATGAGCACTAATCACTTCACATTGCGGCAAATAAACATGCAACACGATTAACACCACAGAGATTGATTAGATTGCCAAGATGAATAAATTGTCTAAAAGGAAAGCTTTACATTACGAGACAAGGACAAAATTCATAATACACTCTAAGCGTTACAATGAAAGTACACGTGAGGGGGAGCGTTCCCCGTTCAAACAATGTCCTGTGTTCGTCTCTTTCCTGAATAATTCTGTCTTGAATTCCCCAGTAGAGCCGTCGACGAATGTATCTAGAAACGGGATTTTACTGTCCTCACTTTCTTCAGTAATGAATTTCAGTGTTGACTCTTCTTCGAGCAGAGTTTTGAGTTTCTGGAGCTGGCTGCTATCGTGAATGTCCGCCCATATATCGTCGATATAACGGAGATACTTGAAAGGGGGAATATCCATACGGCTTAGAGCCTTTTCTTCCACGAAGCTCATGTAGCTCTGGGCGAAAAGTACTCCCAAAGGGGACCCCATTGCTACTCCATCTACTTGGTAAAACAGCTCACCCCTGGGACAGCGGAAAGGGGCACTTTTAGTGCATGTAGCCAACATATCTTCGATTATTTTCTTCGGTACTCGAGGAGGCGGTAGAGTAGGATGGTAGTAAGCATAGTCGAGGATAATACGTATGAAATCATCCACAACAACTGTAAACCGACCCAACAAAGTGACCGTCTCCATCTGGTGATATATTACAAAAGCCCACGAGTATCCAGCCTTATAATGAAGAATGACCTGTCTCAAGACCAATCTGACTTGAAAGCCACAAACGTAGTCTACAAGTTTAACTGCCCTGCTGGTGACTGCGCGCACCGCTCCGATTGTAGCTACGTTGGATTCACGACCACCACGCTTTCGAGAAGATTGACCATGCACCTGCAAGATGGAGTTCCAGAAAAGCACATGCGCCGCTTACACGGTGAACGACTAACCAGAGACATGTTGGTCCAGAACACGGAAATCCTAGCGAGATGCCATGATAAGAAAAGGCTCCAAGTGCTGGAGGCAGCATACATCAGGGACATCAATCCCACAATCAATAGGCAAATGAACATCGCCTCGGCGCTATCCGTGTTTGACAGTGCTCCTCTTGGGCCAAGGTTATAATGTGATAGTGTTGGGGGGACTTTTTATGGGTAACGACGCTAGGCTAGTATTTAATGTTCTGATCTATCGATAATTATGCCGCACTGGATAGTTTCCATTGATAATTATTGATCTAATGATAAGTGCCCTCCGTTTGATTTCGTGTGATTGAATTCAAATTTCTAAACCACTGATTCAAAGAAGTCTTAACCATTTTCGATCCGAGACGATGAGTGTTTTGAACTGTATTTTGCTATTATTATCACTCTATATGTTTCACTTTAGTGCTATATGTATTACTTATGCCTGAAGATGTTGTTCGTAACAATGAAACGTCGCATGCAATGGTAGTTCAGTTCTGCATCAATTTGACCAAGACGATAGACGATTAATTCGCAAGCTTGAGTCTCTTAACTCAAAAAGAACGAACGCTAAGATCTCTGTCATTTTTAACGATATATATATATATATATATATTTATTTAACGATATAAGGTTCGTTGTAATAATTATGCTATAGCCTTTCTTTCAAACAAAAATCCAAGGTCCCTGACACAACCGTTAGTGGAGCAGCTGGATCAAGGCACCCTGGCAGAGTGTTTTCCTATTTTAATGGTCGTGAATTCTAAAGATTAGCAAAATATGTTACTGATCATGCAGAATATATGAGAATGAAGGAGCAAAAAATAATTTTTTCATTAATGTGAAAACAATCAACTTTGGCAAAGCTAGCTTTACAACACAGCAAGCCTGCGCCCTACGCACCTTGAGATGCTTCCACTCCCCCTTAGAGTCGTAAGACCAATTTATCTATTTGTGTAGCGTTGCATAATATCCTCCGGGAGTTGTCTGATACTGCAATGTCCAGTAATAGCATCAGCATGTAGGCACGCGGCGGTAGTTTCCAGAAGGGTTCACTGAAGTCATCGTGAATAGATGACCGCGGAGCACGGGGCCGGCGGACTCGATCGCGCACGGGTGACGCCCCGGCACCTCTTAGCCCGCGCTCCACCGGGGGTCCGGCGCCACCTTCGCCCCATTGGGGGCCATCGATGCCCCTCTCTAACTCCGAAAATATGGGGATTAGCGCAAATCTGCAAAGTGCATTAGAAAGCTCGTGTGAATTCAGTAAGAAATTATGTCACATGTTTAAGCACTCAGGTCAATGGTTTGGCCTCCAGAGGTCAAGTTAGGTTACGATAGGCTATTTTCTTTAAAATATGCAATGCTTAAGAAAACTTGCCATAACTCTTATGCAATTATAGCTATTGAAATCTGGTAAAATACATTTGATAGGAAAATGCCAGACATTTTCCCGCTACGTGCAACGTAATGACCTCCCGCCAGTGGTTTGACTTTCAAATGTCACCTCGTGACCTAATATGACCGGAGGTCACGAAAGGTCAAAAAGAGACCTTGTCGTATATCCAATGAAAGCCAGTGACGAGACAGACATGATGATATTTGCTTCAGCGCTCTAGCTTAATTAGGTTAAACGTTATTGTCAAAATACTGTTTTTTGACCCTGGTGATCTTGTATGACCTTGGGGAGGTCAAAGTGCAAATATGGCCCATGGGATCCGTGAAAGGGTACCCAAGAATGCTTTTCTGAGCACGCTAAGGATTTGCAATCATTTTTGTGACTTTTAGATCATAAGACAACTTTTCCCAGGCTTTTCCAATGGGAGATGTCACCTCATGACCTGACTTCAGGTCACGAAATCGAAAAAAATCCCGGATATGCATTGTGTAGACCCTGAAGGGCTCATGAAGAGTGGGAAGTTTCAAATTTATCTAATAAGAAATATACTCTTATAGAGCTCAGAAGTTGAAGTGAGGTGACCTTGGTTGACCTCGCTGGTGACCTGACCTTGGGTGACCTGGGGTAAAAAGTTTCAGGGATGATGGGAAAATAATGGGATGAGAGATAGAGCCCTCAACCGTGGTGCTGCGACTCGTCGTTTTTCTGCTATCCCTAAAAAACTTGAGGGGGCCATCGATGCCCCCGGTGGGGCGAGGGTTAGCATACCAGTAAGTCATCTCTGTGGCTGAGTGAGTGCAGAGATATATTGTGACAGAGAATTATCCGAATGTTACCCGGAAACAACAGTAAGGAGTAGCTTGGTGCGACGTGCAAAATACCGGGCTGCTAGCAGACGTGTTGAATCGCGACTCAGATTCGGAGAGTCGACTCCATTTTGCTTGAGTCAGAGTTGAGCTGACTCACTTCTGGATTTAGGTTGAGCCAGAGTCGATTCAACTGCTCGACCAGTTGAGTCGAGTGAAAATTGGGAGTCAGCCTCCAAGCCGTGAGTCTGATTTGAGTCGACTCAACACTCTATTTTCTTAACATATGTGATCACATGGCTGACATTTTATAAATTTTCAGAACTTGTGAAAGACTTCATCTAGTTATTTATTATTAAAAGGTTATTTATTATTTTTATATCCACATTAGACCCATGTCTGGATCAGTCGTTAGACAAAAATGAGTAATCTAATATATATATATATATATATATATATATATATATATATATATATATATATATAGTATCAAAAGTACAATGATTTGTTGTTATTTTCTGTTTAATCTTTGCAATAGCATGTAAAAGCATGTAACATGGCCTGTAATTTGGCCCAAAATCAGACTTTTTCAACTTTGGGGGTGTATGCCACGCAACGTCCTAAGATCATGCTCATTCAATAATTCACTCTTAAGATACCATATTCTCATTTTCTATTTTCTTCCATTGCTTCACTTCTGAATTTGGGCTGAGTCGAGTCGACTCAGCATTTTTAACATGGTGAGTCAAATCGGAATCAGTCAGCCGCTATGCTGTGAATCAGAGCTGAGTCGATTCAGGAAGATTTGATTCAAAAAGTCTGGCTGTTAGTTCATGAACGAGCCTAAATTGTCTTCAAAGTGGCTTTCCAGTTGCACTCTGCAGTGAAAATTGATTGCAGCTAGTACATGTGCCAAAGAGAGCAGCCATGCTCGCTAGGCAATGCAGATTCAACTCCCGCGGAGACTGCATTTCAAATGTCGCGCTCATACGGAAATGGGAATCGAGAAACAGCCTTCTTGGTTCGGTTTGACTCGAATTGCTTCCACACGCAGAGCAGGCACCCTGAACTCTCATCAGGGCGCGTGACACTTTAGCGGACCACGAACACCCGAGGGCAGTTCCGGCATGCAGGTGTCGGTGCATCTCTGACAGCAGGCCTGCTTCCTGCGTGAGCGTTTACGCAGATAGAGAGAGAGGGAGGTGAAGGAGGAGGAGGAGTAGGGGAGGAAACCAGCTGAAAATCCGCCCGCACCCACTTCAACACCAGCGCGAAATGCCCTGCTCCCCTGCGTCCTCATTGTGCCTACAAAGGAAAATGGAATATGTCCGGCTGTGTCACTTATTACCGCTAGAAAAGAGATTAATGACGCCTGTGCGTGCGTGCGCCTGACGCGTGCGAGCGTCGCCTCAGATTCAGCGGGGTCAGCAGGGCGGGCGTGGGGCGCGGCGCCGGCCCCTCGGACGCCCGTTGGGGCGTGACCCGCAATCCAGAGCGATAGCAATGACACGGCAGGGATGCGGGAGCGTCGGCAGTGCCACCGCTAACAGGCTGTGTGAGTGCGCGCGATTTGGGGCTCCTCACGCACCGAGTAACTGAAGTCGTTCGGTGCTGCCATCCCTCACCGTGTTGAAATGAAGTCCACCAGGGCCGATGCAAGCTTTGAGAATTAGAGAGCAGGGGTGTTAGGTATTTGGGCTTTCGGGAAGGGGTGTGGATTTTTGAAAACCATTGGGATTCTCTAAAGTTAGAACAATTTCAATGGGGGCTGATTCCAAATCCTTAAAACGAAATATTACATTTCAGAGGTATCTCAGCGGCATAACTTAAAGGTAAGCAAATAATAATAATACTATGAAGCAAATAATATATATATATATATATATATATATATATATATATATATATATATATATATATATATATATAATATAAATAATAATAAAGCAAATAATAAATGTAGGCAATAGGTATTGCGCGGCCAACCCTGAGAAACGTCAATCCACGCTCAAGGGTGTCACCACCGGCAAAAATGTGATGGAGCCCGGTTAATTTTCAACTTACTGCGCACAAGAGGTTTTCCCCTGTACAACCAAAAACTCACCAGACTTGGGATCGTGGCCTTCTGCGCTAGTTGGATACGAAATTCCCTGCATTCTTCACCATCTGACTAAAATTGGGAAATTTTGGGATTAAAATTGGGGTAGGGGCAGGCTCTGTAACCCCCCCCCTTATTCCGACCCGTATGTCCTAGTCCCTATTTAAGAGTCGTCGTCAGTCAAAGGTCAGAAGAGGTCGACCTCACACTTGTCACCGGAGGTGACCCCGACTCGGCAGACATTAACTCGGTACTAAGAGCCATCAGCTCAGCAGCACATTTAACAATACCAAAAAGTCAAGGCCCCCGACAGAAAAAAGGAGCTCCATGGTGGAATGCAGAGACGGCACACGCCAAAGCTCAAATGATTAGAGCCAGGAAAGCCTACGAGAGGAGGGCACACAGCCCTACTCGCAATGCCCTCCGGGCAGCCAAAGCCCACTTCCAAAACACGTGCAAGCGGGTCCAAAAAGATAGTTTCAACGCCTTCGTTTCTAAATTCAACCGCTTCACACCCATTTCTCAAATCTGGAAAACCATTGGAGCTTTCTCTGCGAAACGACCGCCCCGTGGACCCTTCCCTCAACTGACAATCTCCGGCCAAAACATCACGGCACCCAAGGAAGTCATGGACGCCTTTGCTGATCATTACAATGGCGTTGCAGCCAACAGTTCCTACAACCAGCGCTCAAAAGACCAGGCCGAATGGTGCAAACGCCGCACATTCTTCAATTCTAGTAATTAGGAGTACTATAACGTACCTTTTACAATGACCGAACTAAATTACTCCATTAGCAAGTGTGGAAACACTGCAGTGGGCCCGGATGAAATTCACTACTCTTTCTTCAGGCACCTCAGCCAGACAGCACTAAAATATCTTCTCTCGGCCAATAACAACATGTTTCTTAGCGACTCGTTCCCCACTATGTGGCGGGAGAGTGTCATCATTCCCATTCCAAAACCTGGCAAAGAAAAAACGGACCCTAAAGGTTATCGCCCCATTTCGCTTACTAGCTGTGCTAGCAAGCTTGTAGAGCGCATGGTCAACGTAAGACTTCACGAAATTCTCGAAAAGAAACTCGATGCTATGCAATCGGGTTTCCGGCGCGGGCGAGCCACCACTGACAATCTGATCAAACTGGTCAGTGACGTCCAAAATGGCTTTTACAAGAAGCAAGTCACAATTGCTGCATTCTTAGATATCAAGTCGGCCTTTGATCGTGTACAAAAAGACGTCCTTTTGTATAAACTTTGTAAACTGGGAGTCCATGGCCACCTTGCTAGATTCATTGACAACTTTCTTAGGGACAGAAAATTCAAAGTGCGCTGCGGCACCACCTTTTCCTATCTGACATCTCAAGACCAGGGCACACCCCAGGGTAGCGTTTTATCTCCGACCCTCTTCCTAGTCATGATCAATGACATTTTTTCCAAAAAGCTACCGCCTGGACTCCCTATTTGCAGATTATGTCGCTATTTGGAAATCCACTCCGGTCGACACCAGGCGGCGCAGTCAACCAGAATTCAAAACCGCGACTACCGAATTGCAGGGTAGTCTCGACGACATCCATGCTTGGTGCAATTCAATGGGTCTATCACTCTCGGCCGAAAAGTCATCAGTCGTAGTCTTTGCCAGGCCAGGTGTGAGACACGCTGTTCCTCAGCTCCAAATCTCAGGCAAACCCATTGAATGCGCGAAAAGCTTCAAATTCTTAGGCGTCATCCTTGATACCCGCCTTAGTTTTAACGAGCATATTACCAAAGTCGTCTCTAGCTGTCAAAAACGAGTCAATATCCTCCGCATGCTCGGCGGAACAGAGTACGGCGGGGATCGAAAGACCCTGCTCATGCTCTACAAGTCCTTGATCCGGCCCATACTCGAATATAATTCGTTCGTCTTTGACTCAACGAACAACACTAATAAGCTAAAGCTAGAGCGCATCCAAAACGCAAGTATCCGGGCAGCCACAGGCGCGCTCAGAGAATCCCCCATCACCAGCTTGTTAGTGGACAGTGGGCTGTGCCCTCTCCAAACAAGACGCCACTCCCAGCTTATCTCTTACTATATCAAAGTCCAATCCACCGAAAATCACCCGGCGAAACAATGTTTCGCCCACCCTGGACGTGTATCAAAAACTAATCGGACAACCTGGCCTCCATTTAAGAATAGAGTAGCTAAGACCCTGGAAACCCTGAACCTTGCGATTCCTGAATCAATAGGCAAACCCCACTCTCCCGCTTTTGGACTCGCAAACAGCCCAAAGTCGAGTTTCTTTTCACCACACGCAAAGACAACCTCACCACAGAGGAGATCTCCCAGAAATTCTTAGAGTTCCAGTCTAACAACACTGGCAAAACCTTCATTTTCACCGACGGCTCTAAAATAGGCGAAAAAGTAGGCCTCGACATCTGGGGGCAAAATATTTGCCTCCAAAAACGACTTCCGGACAACTGCTCAATCTTTACTGCCGAGGCTGTCGCCATTCTAGATACACTAGTCCAGATTAGAACCCTAAATATTAATTCAGCTGTCATCTGTTCAGACTCTAAATCTGTCTTGCAAGCTATCAATAACGTAGTCAACTCCAGCCATCACGTAATAGCAGACATCCAGAAGGGTATCGACGATATCCCAGATGTCTCCTTTCTTTGGATCCCAGGCCACTGCAAAATTCTCGGAAATGAAAAAGCCGACGAACAGGCCAAAAAGTCTCTTGAACTCAGAGAGGTCGCACCTCTCAAATGTTCCGGAGACGATAGCAAAACTCTCCTCCAGAACCATATCCGGAAGTACATCCAAAATGACTGGACCACTAACCACAGCACCCATTTATTCCATATCAAGCCTAACATCGGCTACTGGCCCAGCTCCAACCAAAACAGTCGTCGGCGTGAGGTCATCCTGACCAGACTCAGAAGCGGACACACCAAATTAAATGCCTATGGGCGTGTAGGTACCTGTGGTACCTGCTCTGCCATGGAAAATCCCTACCATATGCTCATCGACTGTCCCCAGCACGACGCCCATAGGCAGCCCATGCTAGATTACTGCCGCATCAGAAACATCCCAGTAAACCTTTCCACTCTTCTCGGCAATGATCACCCTGAGCTGCTGGACAAGCTCTTTACATTCCTGAAGGCTTCTAGGCTCGAGAGCTTTATCTGAACGTCTATGGTGGCAGGTATGGAAAATACCTGCATCCGAATAGCACCCCTCATATTAGAAATAACAATTACACTAGAAACGTCCCTCTGACAAATTTAAACAATAGGTGCTTCAAACTAGGTTTTAACTGTCTGGTCCTAAGGTATGGTAGACTCAGAATAACTCCCACCATAGGGAAAAAAACAAAACAAAAACAAAAAACAAAGCAAACCAAAACCAAAAAAGTTCAACTAACCAACTAACCCTACCTAACCATCCGTTCATATTTGCTAACCAACTAACCCTAACTTAAGGACTACTAACCATACTAACCACATCTAAGACTAACAACTAACCAACTCACACCCCTCCCTAACACTCTATCTGTTCTATTACCCTTCTCTCTTCCTCTATGCGGCGGCTACCCAGCCAGAGAGGGTGCTGTAACCTCACCTCCTGGTTGGAGGATAAAGACCCGCAGCATCACGTCATGGTGCTTGCGGGTATTTCTAATAACCCAAAATTATTCTTTTTCAATGGAGGAACTCGAGTAACGTAAGCAAACGGTTATTCGATAACAAGGAACAAAATTCAAAAAACTAATCTTTGCGCTGGCAAGACTCTTCACGTACCCTTTTAAAATCCTACCTGTGCCCCAGGCTCGGCATCTCTGCCGTAGCAATCCCCTTCCCTCGCAAGTGTTGCTACACTTCGCGACCCATTCCTTGAAATAAGATTCGTCCCTTTGTTCTGCGACATTAAAGTAAACACCCCTCCCGGAAAATTCTCCCCCACACTTTAGAGGCGGGCAAAGGTGCTTTGCACAGAACGCCTTATAAAAAGCCCTTAACTAACTCAAAGGTCAGACGTTATTCAACTGGGCGGACGGGTTCTTATGACGGTCAGGGCAACCTGCAATTGATGCATTTTCTGAAAGTAGGTACTTACATCTGCAAAGGTGTGCAGATCCTCAAACTCCACTCTTTATCAGCATATCAGGACAGCGGCGGATCCAGGGAGGGGGGCAAAAAAGGCATTTGCCCCCCCAAACGGAAAAGCTCGGGGCAAAACTATGTTTTTGCCCTCCCCCATAAAGCGGTCGACCTCCTTTTTTCCCCGACTCATTTTTAGTTCATAAGCAAGATTTTTGGTGTTTCAACTCTCAACTTTCAACAGAACAAGTTCAGAGTAAATATTGGGCTCTGGATAGAAAATTTACACGTCACGTTTTTTTGGCCTTTCACCTCAAATATTCCAAATTCTACCGTCAAGTCATATTGCAACACAATTTGTCACTGCGTGGCGTTCTTTTTTTTTGCTTTATGGCTTTGGTTTTCCTACCCCAACCAAACTGGCAGGCTAGATTCGCCACTGTACCAGGAGGGGTAGATTCCATGTTAGGCTTAGAAATGATGTTATGTGGCGTTCTTAGATCGGCTGATTGTCCAGAACATTTTTTTCTGAAGATGAGGGCCCCGACATAAACCGACAGGGCCCATGCTCTTCCTTCGCAAGTTATACATTTAACCATTAAGGTCCTGCTTGTGAGGTCTCAAGAACTGTCTAGTGCAAATTGTCGCATATGAGCTGCGACACATTCTATGGAAATATGAGCAGTGTCGAGCCTCGTGCCATAGCCTGGTAAGGGCAGCCGCCATAGCGCACGTCCAGAAATCTGGATTGATTGCCGCTCCCGCCTCGTGGGGGCGGTCGCTACCCTCCCACGCATCCTAAGATAGTATAGCCACTGCCGGTCACCATCCCTGGCGGGGCAGACAAACTCGAAGGAGCGTGGCACGTATCCGAGGTGCTATCGCTGGTCCAGCGGTCGCGCGACACGAGAATCACATCGCGTGTGTGTGTCCAGCAGCAGAATGGAGCACACATCAGCTGATCTGTGGCTGGGTGATGGATCGCTCCTCCAGCCCACGGCGTTGCCTAGCGATCAGCGTTGTCATAGAAAAACAAACAGGTTCACGCGAGAAGAGACGTGATGCACTGAGAGGCTACATATGTCTCACTAGAAGAGCAAGGGATGGGCCCAAAGCTCCCAGGAATACCCTGACATGATTGAATGAGGCCCGCGGGCTCTGTTCACTATCTTACCAGTTGAACTCCGCGATGTCTGGTACAGATCCCTCCCGCAATACCTGCTGGGGTAGCTGTTCATCAGCTATCGTCAGCTGTTCATCGGCTATCGTCAGCTGTTCATCCGAAATTAGAGTCCATTACACCGGCTTTCGACTTGCTGCGTAGCTTATCGAGGAACCGCAACTGACAATAGTCGATGAAGGACTATCGAATCAAGTGAGAGCTCAGATCCCGGTTGAGAGATGCCACTGGGGCCATTGTAACCTTCGGGCCCCGCCATGTTCACTCGAGCCCATTAAATCCGCACGAGTCCCTGTTTTCGGGACCGTTTGGTGCCAACGAGGCCCATCCCGAGACGGGTCTCTGCCTACACAGCTGTGGGGTCCGGTACGGTAATGTAAATTCTGATTGTTCTAAAAATCTGCGATGTAAATTCGGAGGGATCAGAATTGCACAACATTAAACTGTCATACTGCTTTTCTACAAAGCTGATGGGTGATTTTTCACTTGCTTGTCTATTCTTGTAATGCCGTAAGGCTTCTTGTGAATATCATAAATTGATTCATACGAAGTTGACGTTGTTCACAGATAACTGGTTCATGTAACCCCAATCCCCAGCATAAACCTACTTAGCTACTGTAGTCTATGGTACAGCGGAATTTTCCCGGCTGGGAATCATCTCACCAGCACGCAGGAGACTCGCTGGCACGGCTGCGCTTCTGGGAAGGAGGCTAGCTGCCGATGACGCTGCCCCGTTGCACGCTCTCTGGCCGGACCGGAGGGGGCGTGACTCCACGACTTTCCAGCAGGTGCGCCCTTCCAGCTAACGCGTGTATCGAGACATCGGCTAACGGTCGTCTGGACTACACCGACTGGAAAGTGTGGTTTTTACTGACGGTAGGCGTTAACTCTTTGAGTTTAATGAGTGAACGAATGAATGGACGTATCAGCACGCCTGATCTTGTTTTTCATTGTATGTGTCATGTTGGATTAGCAGTGCAATGAGTTGATCTTGAAGCACCATAATCGGTTGGGATACCTCAACTGGTCAACGCTAGCAGCTTGATTTAACACGCGCATTGACGGGGGGCGGGTACCCGCCCCCCTCGGGTTTTTCAAAAATAGTAGAAAAACGGCTGCGCGTAGCGCCGCCGTACTTGGCATGCCTTTTACCTCATCATTCTTACAACTTCTGTGAAAATTTTAAGGTTAGGTCATCTCAGGTCAGGTCACCAGTACAGGTCAAGTGACCCGACCTAAAAAAAGTTTAAGATAGCATAAGTCGAAGCAGGGTGAACTTATCCGATTGAAACTCATATCAAATAATGGCCCCACCGAGTTCTCTAAAATATGTTCCGGTATTTTTGATATCGATGACCTAAGGTCAGGTACGAGGCATGACCTCTCCATTGGAAATACATGGGAAAATGGTTTTTACGGAATAACTCAGTAACGGATGGTGATAAAGCATTTATTTTACCTGCATTAGACTCGCCTGGCTTTGCGGTTCTAATGATATGCATTTTATATAATTTGACCCTGACCTGACCTCAGGTCAGGTCAAATTCTTGATTTGACCTAGCAAGGTCAAATTATACATCATTTTATTCGGCTTGCTAAGAGGATTCATACCGTTCAAGTCGTTTTGCTCTATCTTTATTTGTTCAGATGTAATGGCCGAAAAACTGAATTTACATACTATCCCTATGACGGGCATGTGTTGACCTCTCGTGACCTTAAATGTGACCTGACAAAAAATGGTTCAAATGTTTTCGATGGAGAAGTGGATGGGCAGCCCAACGCCGTTTACCGTTTTTCGCTACCTACCGTGGTTCTCGAGATCTTAGGGGGGTGGGTACCCGCCCCCCCGTCAATGCGAAGGTGGCTCAGACCCCCGTCAATGCGCGTGTTAAGGCACGGATCGATCATCATCCTCACTTTACCTAGCGACCATGAGTATTTTTCCATTCTGCATTATACGCAACTTAAGCGTAGCCATGGGCGTCCAAAGCCGGGGGATGAGGGATGCGTCCCCCCATTCGTGAAGCCCCCCCCCCAATTTTGAACCTTGACTTTATTTTATGTCCTTTTCTTCCTGTTACCTGCGCATATCTAAAAAGTGCAGGCAAGGTCCGCTCCCCCCTCCGGTAAAGAATCAGTGGCGACTAATCCTGCGCGTAACCACTGATTTCTGAGTGTGACGAGAGGTAGGAGGTCTGAAGACGGAATATGCCACGTGCGGGTCCAGGATTGCCGATCGGGGAGGGTGACGCATGGTCAGGGGGTTCGCTATTCGGAACAGGGGACGCCATTTTTTGACGAAACAATTTATCAGGTGGGTGCCAAGTTCTATCCTGGGGGCACCGATGCTCGCATCCTAGAGGAGGAACGGGTGGGAAGTAGCAATTAACACGCGCATTGACGGGGGTCTGAGCCACCTTCGGATTGACGAGGGGGACGGGTACCCGCCCCCTAAGATCTCGAGAACCACGGTAGGTAGCAAAAAACGGTAAACGGCGTTGGGTAGCCCATCCGCTTCTCCATCGAAAATATTGAAACCATTTTTTGTCAGGTCACATTTAAGGTCACCAGAGGTCAAAAACATGCCGTGACATGCCGTCATAGGGATAACATGTAAATTAAGTTTTTCGGCCATTACATCTGAACAAGTAAAGATAAAGCAAAACGACTTGAACTTTATGAATCCTCGCAGCAAGCCGAATCGAATGATATATGATTTGACCTTGCTAGGTCAAATCAAAGATTTGACCTGACCTGAGGTCAGGTCAGGGTCAAATTATATAAAATGCATATCATTAGAACCGCAAAGTCAAGGCAAGTCTAATGAAGCTAAAATAAACGCTCTATCACCATCTGTTACTGAGTTATTCAGTAAAAACCATATCTCCCATGTATTACCAATGGAGAGGTCATGCTTTGTACCTGACCTTAGGTCATCAATATCAAAAATACCGGAACATATTTTAGAGAACTCGGTGAGCCCATTATGTGATATAAGTTTCAATTGGATAGGTTCATCCTGCTCCGATTTATACTATCTTAAACTTTTTTTGAGGTTGGGTCACTTGACCTGTACTGGTGACCTGACCTGAGATGACCTATCCTTAAAATTTTCACAGAAGTTGCAAAAATGATGACGGAAAAGGTATACCAAGTACGGCGGCGCTGCACGCCACCGTTTTTCTGCTGTCTTCGAAAAACCCGAGGGGGCGGGTACCCGCCCCCGTCAATGCGCGTGTTAAGGGGGTGCCGTGGCTATTTCAGGGGACGCTGAGGGGCGATCGGGGGTGGAGGGAGGGGAAAGTGCCGCCTTGCCTTGCTGGGTCCGTCTATGGAACATAATATATATATATATATATATATATATATATATATATATATATATATATATATATAGTGGATAGCCTCAAAATCTCTTAACACCCTCACTGGAGGGGGCCTGGTAGGCCCCCTAAGATCTCGGAAACTAAGAAGGTTAGAAAAACGCCACTTGATAGGTGGGTGGAGGCTATGGTGATCTACATGATGACCAATTTTCATTGACCTAGGTCAATATCTTCAAGGTCAAACGAGGTCGTAAAGGTCAAATATTGGTCATGCTGGGGATCGATTGGTAAATGCTGTGATTATGCGGGAAAATGGCGGGAATAAGCTAAAGGCGGACAAGGTTCATAGAGAAGAGATCTCAAAGAGGCTTCCCCACAACTTTTGGGTCAAGGTCATTCAAGGTCATTGACCTTTAAGGTCACCACATGGTATGCTACTTATTATTTACACTTTGACTAACACTGTAGCCACTGTTTGGCGGGAAATGAGGATTGACCTTTCCCAATGACCTTTGACCTTGACCTTTGTATTGGGGTACCCTACCGATGACGTCATAGCATAATATATGTCAGACCGGGTAACGTCATTTGGCCGGACGCACAGTGGTCATTGACCTTGAAAGTGCAAATATGACCTTGATCTGTGACCTTTGACCTTGACCTTAACTTGCATGTGAAGTGACCTTGACATATAGTCCCGCTTATATGACGTTATGACATCACAACTCGGTCTTCAATGCAAGCTAACTGGTCCGACCGCGCGTTTGCGGCGATCTCAAAATGCAGGTCTGACTTTGAAAGCATATAAGTCAAAAAATTTTCGGGCGATTTTCAAAAAGTCTTCACCAATCGACGCTAAATTCTGTTAAATGTGGCCACGTTTCGTTTTTCGGCTACAAGCGGTTCTCCGGCCACCTCGGAAAAACAGGTGTGGGGCCTCCGAGGCCCCCTCCCTCCAGTGCGCGTGTTAAGCCACTGGTCCCGGGTAAGGCTCCCCGCGGAGCCTATGAATAAGTCACTCTGGTCCCTTCTAAATCCCTTCTAACAGTGTGAAAGTTGGCGACGTCGTATAACCTTGGCAGTTGGTGTGTCGTTAAACCCCATCAACTGTTTTTAAAGATCGTTTTTTGCTCTTAAATAATTTTTTCTTCGAAGTAAGAAAGAAGAAAAGGTATCAAAACGCGGGTGCCAAAAACAAAACTCCCATTCGTACAGAGGGGACACAGCCCCACAGACCCTCTGTGGCGAAGACCTTCATGCGTAGCAAAGGCATTAAAGGGAATGGTCCACTTTGTCTGAAGTCTTAAAATGGCTATTCATCGACAGAGTTGGTGCCCACATCCAGAAAACATTCTGCCACCTTTAATTGTTCACGAAAATTATATAGCCCTTTTCTTACAATTTCTGATGTCAAAGCAGCATGTTGTTCGGCGTCTGCAGAAAATGAACCTGGTCGCAATTATAGCATAGACTCTCGGCTACAATCGATGTTCCATATTTACTCCTAAGGATTCCTTAAAAATCAAAACCAAGGGTAAGGAGGGTGTCAAAATTAATTTCGGAAATGTATTTAAAATGTTCTTCATCTCTATGGAGTTTACCAATATGTGAAGCTGCTAATAAAAGTAGATAAGGCATATACCTAGCGAGGGTGGCTCACTCGTTAGTATGACATTTTCAATCAGTGGGAGTAGCTTAGGGCTTATACCAATCAAATTGTTGCAACCAGATGGAAAGGAATTCCTTCATGGTTTTAATGAGGGTCAGGTGCCCTTTGTTTTGAACTCTTAATTGTGCGAAAATATGATACTTACACAGAGCTTTGGGGGAAATGAAACATACCAATAGCGGTTCTCGTCACGTCTTACAAAATTGTTTTTAAGCTCAAAGCTCATCATAAAATTGAGATATTATCTTTAACAATCGTGATCAGGGGTGTAATTTTCCAAAAATCTTTGGGGGTGCTCAGCCGGTGGGGGGCGGCACCCCATAGGGGCGGCGGCGTTGGGGGCGGCACCCCTTCTTTGCACCAAATCTGTTATGCATCGCTTTTTTGCGCCTTTTATGGCACAGAGAACATTCTATTTTAATGTTGGGCAGGTATTCTACAACTTTTGCCAAACGTGTTTGCTTTTTAGGCGACATCCCAAAGCTACATACCCGTCTTGAAATAATCCAATCTGAGCTTTAAATCTTTCCACGATCAGGGGCGCAGCCAAAGCTTTGGCATGGGAGAGTACACCATCTTTAAGGGGCACCCCGGGAGAAAAAGAGGCTTTTTTAACGTAACCTAAAAAGCTTACTATATCTTAGTTAATATCAACTTTTGGGTACATTTGGTCCAAGAAAAATGCACATCAAGCATTGACGGAGAAGGAAAACTGAATTAAAACCAGAAAAAGTGTCACCGAAATCTCATGAAAATAGCCAGAACACGACTTTTTGGGATAGATTTAAGGACAAATCAGCCAACTCGTGCAAGTACTTGACATTAGAGAAATCAGCGGAGCCTGTGATATCTGTCACTATGTGCAAGATAAGACATATGGGAGTCGAAAATTCATTTGTTATGCCCACTGGTTTTGTCGTGACGAGTGAGCCCTGGTTGAGCGCGGATAAGTTCCCCGGCTCCCACAATGGTCGTGGGAGGAGGTGTAGTATATTGACATTGGACGAATACAATTTTTGTTGCAGGAATAATTTTGGAGATACCTTTTTAACGCGTTTAAAAGTTCCATATTTTCAAGGATCGGTCCCAGTTAGAGTAAAGAAAAAGTAAACAGGCTGGTAGTTTGGATGGGGATGATGTGACAGGGCTGAAGATTGTGAAAAACTAGTTCTTCATTCATTTAAATTAATTAGTAGTAATCCTGGTTCACGGGACTACGCACTGAGCTCAGGGGCACATGCCTTTTCATCACCCCTCCCCAGAATCCACCAGTATAATAAGCAATTTATTTAACCCGGGGTGCCAAGATATCACAAGCCTTTTTAACGATGACGGCTCATTCCTTGTTAGCTCCATTTTACAAGGGGAGTTTGCACTGTGTCCTATTCCCCATCTATTCAAGACCACCTCAGGGGCCCCTGGTGTGGATCAGAGCCACTCAGAGCAGCTCATGCTCGGTCCAGGACTAGACTAGCTCAGTGGCCCCAAAGATGGGGGAGTCATCAGACTAGCTCAATGGGCCGCACATAGACTCATAGGGCCTTGCACCATATTAGCTCAGGGGGCACCAGACTAGCTCAGGGGGCATCAGATGAGCTCAGGAGGCACAATGGTGACCCATGAGGCACCAAATAAACTCAGGGGGCATTAGTTTAGCTCAGGGACAATATACCTGCTCAGGGGGCACCAGATCGATCAGCTCGGGGCCCAGATAAGCTCCTAGTCCCTAGACTAGAGTAGGGGTCTAGATCAGCTCAGGGAGCACCATATCAGCTCAGAGAGAGTGCAAGGGAACAGCTCAGTGGTCCCCGATCAGCTCGGGGCACAGATCAACTTGGAGGTACTAGATCAAGTCAGGAGGCATTTAATCAGCCCAGGAGCACCGTACCAGCTCAGAAGCCTTCATCAGCCTCAGTTGGCACAACTCAGCTCAGAGCCCCAGAGCTGCTGAGGAAATTACTTAATCAACTCAGGAGGCCAGATCAGATCAGATCAGCTTGAAAGGCACCGGATTGGCTCAGGGGGCACCAAACTAGCTCAGGGGGCACTAGACGAGCTCAGAGGGCATGAGATGGACTCAGGAGGGAACATTTTGGCTCAGGAGGGAAAATGTTGGCTCAGGAGGAACCAGATCGACTCAGGGGGCATTAGTTTAGCTCTGGGGGCAACATATCCGCTCAGGGGGCACCAGGTCGATTAGTCCGGTGGCCTAGATCAGCTTCTTGCCCCCAGACTAGAGCAGGGGCATAGATCAATTCAGGGAACACAAGATCAACTCAGGGTGCACCATATCATCTACGGATCATCCCCTTTAGATGCTCTGGAGATGATCTCCAGATAATCTCCCTTTAAAGTGAATGTGGCACCTTAGTCGAATCCTGGAATTCATTGTAATTAGGGGTACTTTTAGCCGAACATCATCGAAGCGTCCATTATTTCTCTGACAAATGTACAATAAGCTCAAAATTTTTATTTTTAAAATGTTTCTCGAAGAAAATAAATAAAAATCTCCCTGCGGATGATGTCATGATCTGGCAGCCACTACCATATCCAATAGGCTTCAAGGGCTTCGATTGGCTGATACTCACCGTGACGTCAGCACATGTCGTCACACCAACATGGCTGTCAACTGTGGCCTATTGCTAGGGAACATGAAGGATACATTTCAGGTAGTTTTTAGCTTTTTTCTTCGGAAAGTTTGAGCTTCAATAAAAATTATATATAGACTGCCGGGTTTTCCGGCATGCTTTACAACTTGGCTATCTCAGTTAAAATCACGTTATAAAGGTGCCACATTCCCTTTAATCACTACGAGGAAAGAAAGCAAAAACACCGATAGTGCTCCATACAACGTGTGTATTGTTCTGTAAATATTAAGAAATATGGTACCTCCTCTGTACCCGTGCATGCCCTTTATTTTTTCCCTAACGCCTTTTATTTTACCCTAACGAACAGGGAAAGTAAGCATCAGTGCTGCAGTGATGAGCCCAGGGCTGCAGTTATGGACTAAGAACGGCGCCAATTAGGATGGAAGTGATAAGCAGGGGGCGACAGTGATTGGCTGGGGCGGCAAGAAACAAGGCAAAGTCATAAATCGAGGGCGGCAGTGATGAGCCAGGGCCAATAGCTATGAACAAGGAGCGGCGCGAACCAGAGTGGAAGTGATAAGGAGAGGGCGGCAGTGAAGACTCGGGGGCGGTAGTTACGAACTAGGGGGCGGCACAAATCAGGGCGGAAGTGATAAGTTGGGGAGGGATAGCATTGATTAGCCGGGGGTGGCACGCATCAAGGCAAAGGACATAAGCCGAGGCCGGGAATTGTGAGCCGTGGGTAGTAGACTGGGGTCAATTCTAACAAATTTCACATTTCTGGTTCTGGAGAAATAGTGATTTGAGTTAGAGCAATTATAATTCTATTTTCATCTACTTTGAAGATTTTTTAATGTAACAGACGTAGAAAGATTTCAAAATCGTGAAAAATAGGGGTCAAAATTTCACTTTTAAAAATTTACTTTAGTTGTTACAATTGACCCCACGTGAGGGACAATTGTAACAGCACCGGGTCAATTGTATTGATTGACCCCACGTGAGGGACAATTGTAACAGCACCGGGGGTCAATTGTACCATGTTAAAGCCGTATGAATTTCGACGATTTATTTGTACCATAAAAAGCATCCTAATGCGAGCGCTTCAGCATCTTTGGCCTTCACTTCTGCTTCATGGACCGTATCCAGTCGAGTCCGGCGTTCAGTCGTGCGTGATCGAAAACGAGACATTCTCTGAAAGTGCGAGACATTTGTTTGAAAGCAGCCTATGCAATTTTTTTTAGAAAGATGAACACAAAAACGAAATACCGGTGATTTGAATAATCCTTATAAATGACCTGAATATACCGCGTTCAAAATAAATTTACTTATCCGTCCGGTCAGTAAATCTTGAACTTGTTGCCGAAAAGGAATGACCCTTTCTAGAACCAAAAACGTATTATTTTGCTATTTGCCTATTGGACTGGCTACCTACAAAAATATATTTATAATTTGACTGAAATCTCGTTAATTTTACAAACCTGGCACATGTATCCTTAGCAGCTGACGTGCCCTCAAACCCCAATTATCATGGTTAATTTTTCAATATAAGAAATATTATATAGGACAGCCCAAATTACCACTTTTCCGAAACATATACCAACCTACGAACAAACATATAATTGAAAAGCAAATCATAAACAGTAGCGATCATAAGCAGCGGGCCCGCATTTCACCTTCCCCTTCCCCACTGGAGGATCCAGGGGCAAACAGGGCAATCCCCCAAGTCACCCGATTTTTGTCGATTTTCTTCAAAATCCATGTTTTCCCGATGTTAGGCTAATTTGCCTCCTCCCAAAAACAGTTGACGCTAGGTCTGCGAAGCAAAAATTTCATCGCTCCCCCCACGGTAAGAAGATTAGCCCTATTGGGTGAACAAGTGCGCCCCCTTCATCGGCCTGACCTCCCCTCGTAAGCTCCCTAAACGAACATCCTGGGTGCGTGCCTGATCACAAAATCACAAACCTAGCTACTGCATTTGTGCAGTACAAGCAATTTTGATACGTCGTAAGGCCATTGTGGTCAATTGTAACATTGTTACATTTGACCTCAAGAGAAATGTTACAATTGTCCCCATCGCAACGCTCAATTTTTTTAACCAAATTGCCGCTCAACAAGCTGGCCTAGGAGACAGATTCTGTGCTCATTTCGTAGTTAAGTAAACACTCTTTATGCTTTGAAATTGTTTCCGCTGTACCTTATCATACCCATCAATAAGCTAATCATCTTTAAATATTTCAAAAGTTACCAAACACCCTCAAAAACACATCATCGTGAACAGCGTCTGACTTACCCGCCACACCCAGTTGAAACTTCATTAACAAAGGCAGCAGCTGATGGCGCATTTCCGGTTGTGCCACTAACGCCAACCATTGATTAGGTTACACAATATGGTCAGTGTTACAATTGTCCCGTGTTACATTTGACCTCAGTCTCCTCTAGGTTTACGGGTGGCACGAATCAGGGCGGAAGAGATAAGCTGGGACAGGGACAGCGGACTCCAGGGGGGGGCAGGGTGTGCAATTGCACACCCTGAAAAAACTGAGGGCGTACAAAAGTATGTTTTTGCAATCCCGGTTTTGGCTTCTTCCGGGGAAGCGCCCCCAGACTTGGGTGGCGCCCCAGGCCGGCCAAGAAAACATCAGACCTAAACACCGCCTACCTGAAGAGGAAGGGCCCTCTGTGCAAAATAAAAACAGTTTCAAATATGAATGATGCCCCCTTTCATCAAAGCCATCCCATGGAGAGCAAATAGACCCAATTTATGGACTCAACGCAGGGAAATGATGTCGGCACCCTCCTCCCCCCGAGTGGGCGCCCTTAGGGGAGCCAAAGGTGCCCTCCTGGGGATGGAGGCGCCCCCTTCCCCTGAGAAGGAAGGCGCCCCCTCCCGAAAAAATCGTGTACAACCGCCCGAAAATGGAATCCACCGTCCCCAAGCCGGGGGTGGCAGTCATGAACCCAGGGCGGCACGAATTAGAGCAGAAGTGATAAGTCAGGGATGGCGTTCATTAGCCGAGGCAGTAGTGATGAGCTAGGGGCAGCATGAAACAGGGTGGCAGTGATAAGCTGGGGATAGCATTGGTGAGCCACTGGCAACAGATATGAGGGGTGTGCTGTTTGAATCAGAGCGGCAGTAATAAGTCAGGGTTGGCAAGAATCAGGGTGGCAGTGATAGGTGGGAGGTGTCAGTGATGAACCATGGCGGCATAAACCAGGGTGGTAGTGATGAACCGGCGGCGGCATGATCACAGTGGTAAGACGGAGGCGGCATGAATCAGGGCAGAAATGCTGAGCCGAGGGGCGACACATGTATTGGGGGTGCTCTCATTGTGATTAGGGGCGCTCGCACATCCCAAAGATTTAACAAATTTCACCCTTGGCTGACACTAAAAGAGTAAAACTAAAAGAGCACTAAAAACACTAAAAACTGCTACACTAAAAAGCACGGTAGTAGCAGTCTACCATTTACTCGGCTCGGAGAATTCCTCCAATAGACAAACAGATAACGATTAGACGATTGCGGGCTGCTGTTTACTTACTGGAATGGTGTTAACGGCGAAAAAAGTGCGGAAACTGTGCTGACAGCAGGGCCTAAGTTTAACCGGTTTTGGGGGCCATGGCCGGACTGGTCTCCTCGGTAGTGATAAACCAGGGGCGGCAGTGATCAGCCGGGGGCGGCAGTGAAGATTCGAGGGAGGAAGTGTCTAATCAGATGCCGCTCATGTATGGGTTAATAAAAACAGGGACAGTATTGATCAGCCAGGGGCGACGTAAATCAAGGCAGCAATGATTAATCTAGGCGGCAGTTATGAACCAAGGGAGATAGTGATCCGCCAGAGGGCGGCACTGATGAACCAGGGGTGGCAGCAATGAGTCGGGGCGGCGCGTATTTGAGTCAAAATATGCCAGGGACAGCGATGAGCCAGATACAGCATGAATTAGGGCGGCAGTGATAAACCAGGGGCGGCAGTGATCAGCCGTGAGACAGTCCATCATAATATTTGAGGTTTTAGAGCGCACCGACATCTAGGATCATACGGCGCCCATAACACCAATAAAATACGCAAATAGCACATTTCCGCACGAATTTTAACAAGTCAGGTGGTAAAACAGGTCAGGTGGCTGTGATCAGCCTGGGACGCCCGTTAGCAGCCAAGGGGTGGAATTTATCAGTCAAGCGGCGGCAGCTATCAGCCAGGGGCAACAGTTATCAGCCAGGGGGTGGCACTTATCAATCCGCCGGGAGCGGCAGTGATTAGCCAGAGGCGGCAGTTATCAGCCAAGGGCCGGCATTTTTCAGTCAGGGGGCGGCAATGATCAGCCAGGGGCGGCAGTGATCAGCCAGGGGCGGAAGTGATCAGCCAAGGACGGAAATTATCAGGCAGGGGGCGGTAGTGACCTGCCAGGGGGCGGCACTTATCAGCCAAGAGCCGACAGTTTTCAGTCAGGGGCGGCAATGATCAGCCAGGGGGCGGTAGTGGTCCGCCAGGGCGGCATTTAGGTGCCAAGTGGTGGCAATAATCAGCCAGGGGGCTGCAGTAGTCAGCCAAGGGCGGCAATTAGCATCCAAGGGGCGGCAGTTGTCAGTCAAGGGGCGGCAGTGATCAGCCAGGGGCGGCAGTTATCAGCCAAGAGCCGGCAGTTTTCAGTCAGATGGCGGCAATGATCGGCCCAGGGGGAGGCAGTTATCAGTCAGGGGGCGCCAGTGATCATCCAGGGGGCGGTGGTGATCATTCAGGGGGCGGCAATTATCAGTCAGTGGGTGGCAGTGGTCTGCCAGGGGGCGGCATTGATCTGCCAGGGGGCGGAAGTTATCTGCCAGGGGCGGCAGTCATCCGTCAGGGGCGGCAGTTAGCAGTCAAGGGGCGGCAGTTATCAGTCAGGGGGCGGCCATGATCAGTCAGGGGGCGGCAGTGATCAGTCAGGGGCGGCAGTGATCAGCCGGGGGCGGCAAAGATGGTTCGGTGGGCGACAGTGACTTATCAAGAGGGGCAAGTATATGGGTGTTAAAATAAACCGAGGTGTTTAGCCATGGGCGGCAGTGATAAACCAGGGGTGTCAGTGATCAGCCAGGTGATCAGTGATGAACAAAAGGCGGCAGTAGCCATCCAGAGGGGGACAGTGATTAATTGCTGGCGACAGTGATCGGGCGGGGGCGGCAGTGACATGGCGTCATAAATCAGGGGGAAATGGTAAGTCAGGTGGCATTGATTAGCTAGAGGTGGAACCAATCAGAGTGGAAGTAATTAATCCGGGACGGGAAAACTTGTGAGGGGTGGCACGAATCAGGGTGGCAGTGATGAGATAGGGTGACACTCTTCAGGGTAGCGGTGATAAGCCAGAAGTGGCACATGTATTGGGGTGCTCAGAACATGATTGGGGGTGCTCGAATTAGGATTGGGGGTGCTCGGGCACCCCCAAAGAGATAGAAAATTACACCCCTGATCGTGATATGTAGAACACAGTCGCTAAGTCTAGATTTGATTTATAACTGAACGCATATGCATTTTATGGGCTATGGGACACAACTGCGATGTAATCAAGTTCATTCTCTTCGGTCGCATTACTTATTTATCTACAACGTGCATGTGAAGTCAAGTAAAGCCTCATGGAAGCGCGATCTTGAGATTCCGGGCGTTGCGCTTCCAATACTTTCAGATCGCAGAATGCCGTCGCACACAGTCATAACGGCCGTTCGGAATTGGCCAAAATTGCAAAACGGGACTCATCGAAAAATGTCCCGCAAACATGTTTGCGCGGTAGAAAAATGTTCAGAGCTCACAAAAACATACGATAAACCGCTTTCCATCTCCTCATATTTTCCCAGCATGGTCGTAAAGTGTCATGATGGTAAGCTTCTGTAGGGGAAAGTGTCCATATTACGCACAGTGCCTAATGACGCACGATCGCAAGAAAAATGCCCTTAGACGGCAGCATAATCCAAATCCAGTCAGCTGACCATGTTTACCACACTCGATGGTCTTTCGTTGCTGCATCGCGAACGTGTTCAGCCGTTTAAGTGGGGGGCGGTAGTTTTATTCGAGTGTTTGATGGAAGGATGTTTTTCTGAAAGTCGTGAAAAATGGCGTCTTGTTATTACAATGTCTCGAATTTCATCGTTTACTAAGCATTCACATTGTTCAGGGAATTTTACCTACAGCGACAAAACGTACAGAAAGGAACGGTCTTTCCATGTTTTAGGGTTGTTTTGATTATGCACAGCTGGATTGAGCACAAATACCGAAAAAAATGGATTGTGCGTCTTCAAAGCATGGGCCTAATTACGCACAAATCGAGTGTTCCTTTTCACGCACACGTCAAATTTGACATCCATTCTGGAAGAACATTATTTATTTTAGAAAAAAATTGTCATTGTGTTAAACAAACTGTTTTATTTATCTACCTCTGCCACATTTTTAACCATAGGCGTCGCCAGAAATGTTAGTAGGGCTATTAATATATAATGATGTCCAAATTAGCTGCGAGGTACCCGCGCGTTTATGCATGGTAAATGTTCAACAAAACGGGGAGATGGCCCAACATAGACGTAGGAACTGTGCGGCATTAGATCCCCTCCCCCCACCACTTCTCTGCGGTGGCCCCCTGGATGATCACAGTTTTAATCGTTATATGAAACATGAAATAAACGGACCCGATAGAATATCTGAGGGACCTCTTTAGGCGATCTGGCGGCTCCCTGGGTTTGTCTTGGGGCACCTTACCTGATCTGGGGCCCTCTGGACTGGCCTAAGACACTATGAGCAGATCGGGGCACCCTGAGCTTGTTTTGGGCTCATTGAACTGGCCTGTCTGGGGCCTCAGAGCTGTTTTGATAGTAATTATTTTCAAAACCCCTGACCTGATCTAGGACTCCCTGAGTTGGGCTGATGGCTCATAAACTGATATGGTGTCACCGCGCTGATGTTTTAGATCTCAGAGCGTTTAGAGCCTTATTGACACCGATGAGTGACTTTAAATTCCACCACAAAATGGGATCCCTTTGGTATCCCCTGGTCTGGCCCCATCTAAGTGATTTTCTCCCCTTTTTACACGTGGTTTTTCCTGTGGTCCAATTGGCCCACCACTACACCACTATTCCCAAACCTTTTCTCTGCCCTTATTCCAGATATTTCCTTTCCAGATCCTGTGCCCACTAGACTCTCTGATGGCAAGACTGAAGAGGAACGAGTGCTAGATTCAGGAACAGGCAAAGACCAAAAACAGAATATAACAAAATAAATATAACATAAAACTAAACATAATAATCCACAAATTTCAATGATACCATAAAATACATTGCGATAGTATAGTTATCCGATAACTTGGTAAGGTCAATAAGAGTTGTGGGAAATTAGACACGCAGATTCGACGGGGTGTGCGTAATAAGGCACTCTGTTCCTAATCACGCACGAATGCAGACTGTTCGTAAAACTGTTACCAATCAATGACCATGACAGCTAAAACTTCCGTATTCTGGCAGATGTTAGGCAACACATCGAACTTATGTATTACGAGTTTTCTTGGCTCAGGGCTGCCTCATCTCGGAGCAATTGCGATTTTTCCGTTAGGTGTGCGTAATTAGGGCTCTTTCCCCTATTTTGAGGTCGTGGAAGCCCAAATCATATGCCTGTTTGATGTTTGATATATCCCTTAATATTTGTGTTATTTCTTTGTGTTTAGCATCTTCATATAAATGCTATACACTGCACGATATTTTTGCGGATATTTCTCAAGAAAACACGCCCCGGCGTTGCAATTTGTGAAGGCTTACAACTAACCATGATTTTCTTACACTTTTATGTGTGTTGGCCTACAAAAATTTCCACAATCTGCATCACTCCATATTTGATGTCAGAATGAAGATACATACGTATCATACAAGTTCCAAAAAAATTGACTGGGGGAGATAGTGCAGAGCCGAGATATGGGCATTTTTCCAGTCCAATGTCAGGCCTCGCCGGCCGGCCGGGCGGGCGGCCACGGCGGCGGCATCGCCCGCGCGGCTGAAGCGGACGCGCCGGGCACCGTGCGGGGGAACGATGGGAGCGAAAACATACTGAGGTGTCAATTCAAACACGTGCGAAGGGGCTTTTCTGCAGTTTACTAAAGGGATCCTTATTGGGTCTTTACCTGGTTTGTTAGCTTAGTACTGTTTTGGTCTTCCTTCCATAGATCCGAGAAGGACTTCCAATGGGCTAGGATTCAGTTGACTAGTAGCCGTTGCATGGTGAAGGTGTTAAAGCTATCCAGTTCTGTTCGGGCGAGTACCTGTAAGCTAAGATATGGTCATCTGTGTGAACAAAAGGAACTGGTCACGACAATCATACAGAACCGAGTGCTCTCGAAGTATCAAAAGCAAAGCGCTGAAAGGGCGGTAGATACTGGAGTCAAATTAGCGCGTAACCCGAAAGGGTCTCAACTGTTGCCCGCAGAGGAAACACCATTACGCCGTGAACTAGCTAAGTTTGTAAAGAACGTGCAGATCCAGTGGAAAAGGTGCGGACGCCGATTTAGTGAGCTTAAGAGTAAGCAGCCATCTCTTCTGGCTGGAAACGTCCAGATATCGTCCAATGTAGGCAGCCTACCTACGAAAACAAAGGAGGAAGAAAGTGAACCCAAAGTTCCTCAGTCCAGTTGTGGGAGGAGATCACTTCTCTACCACAGGCAAAGCGACAGAAGCAAGCGCCGTTCATCAAAGGAGCTGGCAAGAAGCAATGAGACGTTAAAGGTAGTAAAGGCTGCAAAGCAGAGGACTCGCTGTGAGGGAACTACCGACCTAGCCTATGTTTTAAAAGCAGCCACCGCCTCACCAAATAGACCGACGAAAGTGCGACGGACATTAAGAGAAGCGGCGCAGCACAAGCGACCCGTATGTATTACACCACAGAAGGTGTTAGCAGTGTGTATGGCAAGCGACCTAATGTGTCACCGGTACAGGGTCATTCGTGACACAGCGCGGGAAGCTGCAAGCGCAGAAATCTACCCCGCGTATGAAAAAGTGAAGACGGCAAAAGACCAATGTTACCCACCAGCAGAAAGTCAAACTTTCACTGAGTCAAGTGCATCAGTGGCACTCCAGCCACTCTTAGACCATACGCTGGAACGTCTAGTGGATTCGACAGACTGCCTGGCGCATTTAGATCCATCATTAGACCAACCGGGGCCCAGCACAGCGCAACCAGGAGCTCAAGACGGTGTGTTCGAGCTCAAATGGGGGTTCGACGGGTCAACATCACAATCCGTCTACAAACAGCTGATAGGCGCAGAAATGGAGAGCGCAGAGCAGAGCCTGTTCTGCACGACCATCGTGTCACTCCGGCTGTCTGTGGGAAGCGCTGTGGTGTGCAGGGGTGTAATTTTCCCAAAATCTTTGGGGGTGCTCAGCCGGTGGGGGCGGCACCCCATAGGGGCGGCGGCGTTGGGGGGCAGCACACCTTCATTACACCAAATCTGTTATTCATTGCTTCTTGCGCCTTTTTTATAGCACAGGAAACATTATATTTTAATGTTGGGCAGGCATTCTACAGCTTTTGCCAAACGTGTTTGCTTTAAGGCGACATCCCAAAGCTACGTACACGTCTTGAAATAATCCAATCTAAGCTTTAAATATTTCGACGGTCAGGGGCGCAGCCAGAGCTTTGGTATGGGGGGAGCACACCAACTTTAAGGGGCAAGCCGGGAGAGAAAGGGCACTTTTAACGTAACCTAAAAACCTTACTATATCTTAGTTCATATCAACTTTTGGGTACCTTTGGTCCAAGAAAAATGCAAATCAAGCTTTAACGGTGAAGGAAAACTGAATTAAAACCAGAAAAAAGTATCACCGAAATATCATGAAAATAGCCAGAACACAACTTTCTGGGATATATTTAAGGACCAATCAGCCAACTCATGCAAGTACTTGACATCAGAGAAATCAGCGGAGCCTGTGATATCTGTCACTATGTGCGAGACAAGACATATTGGAGTCAAAAATTCATTTGTTATGCCCACTGGTTTTGTCGTGGCGAGTGAACCCTGATTTAACGCGGATTAACCTTCGCCCGGGTGGGGGTCTTTTTAGACCCCCTCGGGTTTTTCCGAAGTACCAAAAAACGGCGGTGCGCAGCGCCACTAAATTTAATTTAGCTGTTTCTTCATCATTTTTACATCTTTCCTAAAAATTTTAGCTCAAGGTCATATCAGGTCAGGTCACCAAGCCAGGTGAAGTGACCTCACCTCAAGAAATGTTTAGGACTGCATAACTAAAAAGAGGGTTCATCGATCAAGTTGAAATTAATATCACATATTGGGCCCACGAGGAGCTACAACATATGTTCCGGGATTTTTTTATATTGGTAACCTAAGGTCATGTGCTGAGCATGACCTCCCCATTGTAAATGCATGGGGAAAATCCCGAAATGAGATTTTCTCAGTAAGCATGAATGGAATCATTTTCAAACATCGGTTACAACTTGCTCTTAGCCCATTTCTGAAGTTGATACCAAAAATTTTGACTTGTGACTTTTGAAAGATCACCTTAGGTCAAATAAAATTTTTTTGGTGTTTTACTCTGTAAATTTTGAATAAATAAAGATAACACTTTTATTTTGTCACCAGTGTTTGTATAGTCACTGCAAGTTAAATGATATACATCATGACTGTACCAGGTCAAGTTGGGTCAGACCGTTGACCTGGGTCAGGTCAAATGTTTTTACATTTGACCTCGCATAGCAATATTATATATCATTCGATTTGTATTGACGAGAGAATTGCAATGGTGCATCAATTATGGCTGCACCTTGCTTGGTTTGGAAGCTATTAGCGAAAGTGGAAACGCCCTTATGCATGGGTGGCTATGGATATTCCCAAGAACATTCCCAATATTCAGTGACCTGTAGCTCCCTAGGCTTTGACCTGAGCCCGAAAATATTTGCCACTGCAATGAAAGAGCAACTCAAGAGCTTTCGAATTTATTAAAAAATGTTTCTAGCTAGCATAGTTTCTGAGATATATGAGGTTTTCTTAGTACACCTCATATTAACGATTTTGACCTATTTTGACCTCTGGGAACCTTGCTATTGACCTGACGAGAAAAATGACGGAAGTATTTTCGATGTCATTTTTGAAGAGCTTTCGATTGACGTTTTGCGCTTTTTTCTAGCTCTCTTAGTTTTTGAGATCATAGGGGTCTTTTTTAGACCCCCCACCAGGGCGAAGGTGGCTCGTACCCGCCACCGGGGCAAGGGGTTAAGTTACGCGGCTCCTACAAGGGCCGTGGGGGGAGGTATGACATAGTGACATTGGACGAATACAATTTTTGTTGCCGGAATATTTTGAGAGATACCTTTTTAGCGCGTTTAAAAGTTCCATATTTTCAAGGATCGGTCCCAGTTGGAGTAGGGAAAAAGTAAACAAGCTGGTGGTTTGGATGGGGACGATGTGGCAGGGCTGAAAATTGTAAAAAAATTGTTATTTATTCATTTAAATTAATTAGTAGAAATCCTGGCTCAGGGGACTGTGCTCTGAGCTCAGGGACACATGCCTTTTTATCACCCTCCCCAGAATCCACCAGCATAATAAGCAATCTATTTAACCCGGGGTGCCTAGGCATCACAAGCCGTTTTAGCGATGACGGCTCATTCCTCGTTAGCTCCATTTTGCAAGGGGAGCTTGTACTGTGTCCTTATTCCCCATCTATTCAAGACCAGCTCAGGGGCCCCCTAGTGTGGATCAGGATTCTCCAGAGCAGCTGCCCCTCATTCCCCCAGTTGTGCCCCCTAGGATTAGACTAGTCCCGTGACCCCCGAGGTGATGGGAGTTGGCCTTGTGTTCTTATTCTCTGTCTATTCAAGACCAGCTCAGGGGGCCCCTGGTGTGGATCAGAGCCCCCCCCCCCAGAGCAGCTCATGCTTGGCCCGGGACTAGACTAGCTCAGTGGCCCCAAAGATTGAGGGTCATCAGACTAGCTCAATACGCCGCAGATAGGCTCATAGGGCCTTGCACCATATTAGCTCAGGGGGCACCAGACTAGCTCAGAGGGCATCAGATGGGCTCAGGAGGCACAATGATGACACATGAGGCACCAGATCAACTCGGGAGGCATTAGTTTAGCTCCGTGACAATATACCTGCTCAGGGGGCACCAGATCGATCAGCTCGGGGGCCCAGATAAGCTTCTAGTCCCCAGACCAGAGCAGGGGTCTAGATCAGCTCAGAGAGAGAGAGAGAGAGAGAGAGAGAGGGCAAGGGATCGGCTCAGTGGTCCTCGATCAGCTGGGGGCACAGATCAACTTGGAGGTACTAGATCAAGTCAGAAGGCATTTAATCAGCCCAGGAGCCCCATACCAGCTCAGGGCCCTTCATCAGCCTCAGTGGGCACAACGCAGCTCAGGGCCCCAGAGCTACTGAGGAAACTACTTAAAGGGAATGTGGCACCTTGGTCGAATCCTGGAATTTAGTGAAATTAGGCGTACTTTTAGCCAAAAATAATGAAACCACTAATGGTTTCTCTGAAAAATGTACAATTAGCTCAATATTTTGTTTTTAAAAATACTCCTCTAGAAAAAGAAATAAATATCAGCCTGTAGATGATGTCGCGATCTGGCAACCACTACCATACTTGAAACGCTTCAAGGGCTTGATTGGCTGATGCTCATCGTGACGTTAGCGTATGTCGTCACACCAGCAGCTCACGGAAATATCGAGTTCCAAGACAAATGAAATATTGAGTACCGGGTTTTCCGACTTGCTTTACAACTTAGCTATCTCAGTTAAAATCACGTTGTGAAGGTGCCACATTTCCTTTAATCAACTCAGGAGGCCCAGATCAGCTTAAAAGGCACTAGATTGGCTCAGGGGGCACCAAACTAGCTCAGGGGCACTAGACGAGCTCAGAGGGCTCAGGAGGCACGATAATGACTCAGGAGGGACCAGATCGACTCAGGGGGCATTGGTTTAGCTCAGGGGGAAACATCTGCTCAGGAGGAACCAGATTGATCAGCCCGGGAGCCCAGATCAGCTCCTAGCCCCCAGACCAAAGCAGGGGCATAGATCAGCTCAGAGAACACAAGATCAGCTCAGGGTGCACCAGACCAGCTCAGAGGGCACCAGATCATCTTAGGATACATCAATAACCAGCTCAGGGGGCACCTGATCAGCTCAAGAGGCATCATATTGGCTCAGGGGACAGGAAATCAACTCTGCGAGGCATGTGATCAGCTCAGGGGCTCAGATCAGCTCAAGGGGTACTAAAACAGCTAATAGGGCACCAGGCGAGCTCGGAGGCATCAGACTAACTCAGAGAGCATTAGCTAGGTTCAAGAGGCACAATTATTTGCTCAAGGGGCACCAGATTGACTTAACGGGCACCAGATCAGCTTAGAGGGCACGTGATCACCTCAAGTGGCCAAGACCAGCTCAGTGGGCACCAGATGAGCTCAAGGGGCACCAGATTAGCTCCGCCGGTACGATTTTTGGCGAAGATGAGGCATTAGCTGGTCACGGATTACGTACCCATACTCTCCCGGGTGCTTGGAAAGGCGACAGATAACCTAGCTGACCAAAAAAGGTACTAAATTGTAAAACAATAGTTTTAATTACTACATTTGATCAAATTGCATCTAGGTTCGACGGCGTAAGGCAATAAATTTCGAGCGGCACAGCCCAAACGGGGTACACCGCCTAGCGATCAAAGGGCACTCCGGCACCGATGGGGGGCACGTGCCCCCTGGCTGCGCCCCTGTCCACGATTGAAGTGTATCAGTATTGTGGGGTTAAATTTTACCTTAAGTATGGCAGAGTGGATGGAGATTGAAATGAAAGCAAAGGACTTAACACGCGCATTGACGGGGGTCTGAGCCACCTTCGGATTGACGAGGGGCGGGTACCCGCCCCCCTAAGATCTCGAGAACCACGGTAGGTAGCAAAAAACGGTAAACGGCGTTGGGTAGCCCATCCGCTTCTCCATCGAAAATATTTGAACCATTTTTTGTCAGGTCACATTTAAGGTCACCAGAGGTCAAAAACATGCCGTCACATGCCGTCATAGGGATAACATGTAAATTAAGTTTTTCGGCCATTACATCTGAACAAGTAAAGATAGAGCAAAACAACTTGAACTATATGAATTCTCGCAGCAAGCCAAATCGAATGATATATAATTTGACCTTGCTAGGTCAAATCGAAGAATTTGACCTGACCTGAGGTCAGGTCAGGGTCAAATTATATAAAATGCATATCATTAGAACCGCAAAGCCAAGGCGAGTCTAATGAAGCTAAAATAAACGCTTCATCACCATCTGTTACTGAGTTATTCAGTAAAAACCATATTTCCCATGTATTACCAATGGAGAGGTCATGCTTCGTATCTGACCTTAGGTCATCGATATCAAAAATACCGGAACATATTTTAGAGAACTCGGTGAGCCCACTATGTGATATAAGTTTCAATTGGATAAGTTCACCCTGCTCTGACTTATGCTATCTTAAACTTTTTTTGAGGTCGGGTCACTTGACCTGTACTGGTGACCTGACCTGAGATGACCTATCCCTAAAATTTTCACAGAAGTTGCAAAAATGATGAGGGAAAAGGTATACCAAGTAGGGCGGCGCTGCGCGCCGCCGTTTTTCTGCTGTCTCCGAAAAACCCGAGGGGGGGCGGGTACCCGCCCCCGTCAATGCGCGTGTTAAAGGAAATGTGGCACCTTTACAACGTGATTTTAACTGAGCTAGCCAAGTTGTATAGCATGCCAGAAAACCCGGTACTCTCTATATCATTTGTCTTGAAACTCAACATTTCCGTAGAGAAAAGCTAAAAACTACCTGAAATGTACCCCACATGTACCCTTAGCAGCATCCCACTGTTGTCAGCTGCTGGTGTGACGACATGTGCTGACGTCACGGTATCAGCAAATTGAAGCCCTTGAAGCCTATTGAATATGGTAGTCCTTGCCAGATCATGACATCACCCGCAGGTAGATATTTATTTATTTGTTATTTCCCTTTAAAGGGAATGTGGTACCTTGGTTGAATCCTGATATTTACTGTAATTAGGGGAACTTTTAGCCGAAAATCATGGAAGCGTCCATTATTTCTCTGAAAAATGTACAATAAGCTCAATATTTTGATTTTCTAAATGTTCCTCTAGGGAAATAAATCAATATCTGTCTGTGGGTGATGTCATAATCTGGCAGCCACTACCATATTCAATAGGCTTCAAGGGCTTCGATTGGCTGATACTTACCGTGACGTCAGTATATGTCGTCACACCAACATGACTGTCAACTGTGGCCTGCTGCTAAGGGTACATGAGGGGTACATTTCAAGTGGTTTTTAGCTTTTTTCTTCCGAAAGTTTGAGTTTCAAGACAATTGATATATAGAGTACCGGGTTTTCCGGCATGCTTTACAACTTGGCTATCTCAGTTAAAATCACGTTATAAAGGTGCCACATTCCCTTTAATCACTACGTGGAAAGAAAGCAAAAACACCAATAGTGCTCCAAACAATGCGTGTATCGTTCTGTAACTATTAAGAAAGATGGTAACTCCACTGTACTCGTGCATGCCCTTTATTTTTGACCTAACGCCTTTAATCAGTGCTAATAACGCCTATAACGCTAACGCTATAACGCCTATAACGTTATAACGCTAATAACGCTTGAAATAATCAGTGCTGCAGCGCTGAACCCAGGGCGGCAGTTATGGACTAAGAATGGTGCAAATTAGGATGGAAGTGATAAGCTGGGGGCGACAGTGATTGGCCAGGGCGGCAAGAAACAGAGCAAAGTCATAAGTCGAGGGCGGCAGTGATGAGCCAGGGCCAATAGCTATGAACTAGGAGCGGGGCGAACCAGATAAGGAGAGGGCGGCAGTGAAGACTCAGGGGGAGGGAGTTATGAACTAGGGGCGGCACAAATCAGCAGAGATGGCCTACGCTACGTTACGTTAACGAATTACGCTACGTTACGGTTCGATTTTGGCCGAAACTACGCTACGGAATTACGTTACGTTATATTTCATCGACAACGGAATTACGGTACTTTAGCTACGGCTACAGTAAAAATGTATCGTAATAAGATATCAACATTTTGTTCACACATTCATACTCTAACCCTCGCCCCGGTGGGGGTTTGTTTGAACACCCCCTTGGGTTTTACCGACGGCACGAAAAAACGGCGGTGCGAAGCCCGGCCGTACTTGCCACCCCTTATCCTTGATCAATTTCGCGGGTTTCCCCAAAATTTTAAGATTGGGTTAGCTCAGGTCAGGTCACCAGTGCAGGTTAAGTGACTTCACCTCCAAAAATATCTAAGGTGTCATAAGTACGAGAGAAAGGGGCGAATTTATCACATTGAAACTGATACCAAATAATGGGCCTACTACAACATATATTTTGGGATTTTTCATACGATGACCTAAGGTCAGCTACGGAGCATGACCTCTCCGTTAGAAATGCATGGGAAAAACGCAAATTGGGTTGTATTTGTGTAGATAAAGCTGATAATACCTTCATATTCCCTAAATCGTAGTATCCTGGGCTCCTTTCTAGGTTTTGTTGCAATGTTTTACCTGTGATCTCTGAGATGTCATCTGGGCTACTTAAGCAGATTTTCAGACTTGGGTCAATAACTTTGCGGGAAATGACGATAAAACTTTATTTTGGATACCATTACGTTGAAATTGCTACTACGAGTCAATTGATGTACTTATTGAATATGCTAGATTAGATAGTGACCTTGACCTGAACTGATGTGTGACCTGATGACATGATGTGTGTGACCTGATGTGTGTGATCAATGCTCGGGAATTCTTGTCACAAGTTGAAAAAAAAACTTTGGAAACCAAAATCAACCAACTTCTAATTTTGCAGACCCAAAAATGTGTCTGTGATTTACAGCGATTTGATACATTTATCGTGAAATTGTTTTGAGTTGGTAATTTTAAAGTAATGGTTTGGTCGTTACTTTTTCAAATAAATTTCCATTTAAAGCAAATCGTTACCAGGAATCCTGAGTTCTGCGATCGAGATCACGAGAAGGTATATGCATATATGACGTAACTTTGTTTCGTAGTACGCTACGATACGCTAAATTTGGGCGTAGTACGCTGCAGAATTCGCCCAGCAACTCTACGTTTCATTTCCAGAGCTACGGCTTCGGAAAAATAATTCCGTAACGTAGCGTAGGCCTGCTCTGCAAATCAGGGCGGAAGTGATAAGTTGGGGAGGGGGTAGCATTGATTAGCCGGGGGTGGCACGCATCAAGGCAAAGGGTATAAGCGAGGACGGGGATGGTGAGCCGTAGGTAGCAGTTATAAACTGCGGGTGGCACGAATCAGGGCGGGAGAGATAAGCTGGGACAGGGACGGCGGACTCCAGGGGGAGGGGTAGGGTGACAAAATATGGGTGTGCAAAAGTATATTTTTGCACACCCGGTTTTGGCTTCGTCTGGGGAAGCGCCCCCGGATTTGGGCGGCGCCCCCGGGGCGGCCAAGAAAACATCAGACCTAAACACCGCCTACCTAAAGAGGTAGGGCCCTCTGTGCGAAATAAAAACAGTTTCAAATATGAATGGTGCCCCCTTTCATCAAAGCCATCCCATGGAGAGCAAATAGACTCAATTTCTCGACTCAACGCGGGGAAATGATGTCGGCGCCCCCCTCCATCCCTGAGTGGGCGCCCCTAGGGAGCCAAAGGTGCCCCCCTGGGGATGGAGGCGCCACCTCTTTCCCCTGAGAAGGAAGGCGCCCTCCCGAAAATCTTGCACAACCGCCCGAAAATGGAATCCGACGTCCCCGAGCTTAGGGCGGCAGTCATGAGCCCAGGGTGGCACGAATTAGAGCGGAAGTAATAAGTCAGGGGCGGCATTCATTAGCGGAGTTGGCAATGATAAGCTGGGGATAGCACCGGTGAGCCACTGGCAGCAGTGATGAGCGGGGTGCTATTTGAATCAGAGCGGCAGTGATAAGTCAGGGTTGGCAAGAATAAGGGTGGCAGTGATAGGTAGGAGGCGTCAGTGATGAACCATGGCGGCATACACTAGGGTGGTAGTGATGAGCCGGGCGCGGTTTGATCACAGTTGTAAAACGGAGGCGGCATGAATCAGGGCAGAAATGCTGAGCCGGGTGGCGACACATGCTTTGGGGGTGCTCGCATTGTGATTAGGGGTGCTCGCACACCCCAAAGAGATAAAAAATCCACCCCTGGCTGACACTAAAAAGTAAAATGCACGGCAACGGTAGTTTACCATTTACTCGGCTCGGAGAATTCGTCCAATAGACAAACAGATAACGATTAGACGATTGTGGGCTGCTGTTTGCTTCCTGGAAGGGTGTTAGAGATTCCTCCTGACAAAACTTTGCGGACAGCAGGGCCTAAGTTTGACCGGTTTTGGGGGCCATGGCCGGACTGGTCTCCCCGACAGTGATAAACCAGAGGCGGCAGTGATCAGCCGGGGGCGGCAGTAATCAGCCGGGGGCGGCAGTGAAGATTCGAGGGAGGAAATGTCTAACCAGAGGCCGCTCATATATGGGTTAATAAAAAACAGGGACAGCATTGATCAGCCAGGGGCGGCGTGAATCAATGCAGCAATGATTAATCTGGGCGGCAGTTATGAACCAGGGGAGACAGTGATCAGCCAGAGGGCGGCAGTGATGAACCAGGGGCGGCAGCGATGAGTCATTTGGGTCAAAATATGCCAGGGACAGCATCAATGAGCCAGAGGCGGCATGAATTAGGGCGTCAGTGATGAACCAGGGGCGGCAGTATCAGCCATGAGACGGTTCATCATCATATTTGAGGTCTTAGAGCGCGCCGACATCTAGGGTCATACGGCGCCCATAACACTAAATAAAATACGCAAATAGGACATTTCCTCACGAACTTTAACAAGTCAGGTGGTAAAACAGGTCAGGTTGTGAAAGTTGTATCAGAATATTATATAAAACACATAACAAATGGAATGAAATATAAATACTGAAAAATGACACAGACAATTTCACACGATATAGGTACTCAAGTCAGAGACCATAGGTAACATGAAACTAGAAGCTATGTAAAACCTGAAAGACTACTAGGATGAATATATGACATTAAAACTAACGCTCCTAAGATATAACATGATGTTAGTGACATCCACAGAAGGATGCTCCCCCAGAACTCTCACTGCCCAGATATCCCCAGGATGCTCACTGCCCCGGGAGACGGCAGTGTTGAACCAGGGGCGGTAGTTATTAGTCAAGGGCGGCAGTGATTAGTCAGGGCCGGCAATTAGCAGCCAAGGGGCGGAATTTATCTGTCAAGTGGCGGCAGCTATCAGCCAGAGGCAACAGTTATCAGCCAGGGGGTGGCACTTATCAATCCTCCGGGGGCGGCAGTGATCAGCCAGGGGCGGTAGATATCAGCCAAGGGCCGGAAGTTTTCAGTCAGGGGGCGGCAATGATCAGCCAGGGGGCGGCTGTGATCAGCCAGGCAGTGGATCAGCCAAGGACGGAAGTTATCAGGCAGGGGGCGGTAGTGATCTGCCAGAGCGCAGCAATTATGAGTCAGGGGCGGCGGTGATCAGCCAGGGGCGGCATTTAACAGCCAAGGGGCGGCAATTTGCAGTCAGTCGAGGGGCGGCAGTGATCATTCAGGGGCGGTAGTTATCAGTCAAGAGCCGGCATTTATCAGTCAAGGGGCGGCAATGATCAGCGAGGGGCGGCAGTTATCAGCCAAGAGCCGGCAGTTCTCAGTCAGAGGGCGGCAATGGCAATTTTCAGTCAGAAGGCCCAGGGGGCGGCAGTGATCAGCCAGGGGCGGCAGGGATCAGTCAGGGGGCGGCAGTGATCAGTCAGGGGACAGCAGTGATCAGCCGGAGGCGGCAGTGATCAGCCAAGGGGCGGCAGTTATCAGTCAGGGGGTGCCAGTGATCAGCCAGGTGGCGGTAGTGATCAGTCAGGGGGCGGCAGTTATCAGTCAGTGGGCGACAGTGATCTTCCAGGGGGCGGCATTGATCGGCCAGGGGGCGGCAGTTATCCGCCAGGGGCGGCAGTCATCCGCCAGGGGCGGCAGTTAGCAGTCAAGGGGCGGCAATTATCAATCAGGGGGCGGCAATGATCAGCCAGGGGGCGGCAGTGATCAGCCAGGGGCGGCCGTGGTGAACGAGGGGCGGCAGTGATCAGCCGGGGGCGGCAATGATGATTCGGTGGGCGACGGTGACTAACCAGGAGGGGCAAGTATATGGGTGTTGAAATAAGCCAGGGTATTGAGACGGGGTGGCATGAATCAAGGCGGCAGTGATAAACCAGGGGTGTCAGTGATCAGCCAGCTGATCAGTGATGAACAAAAGGCGGCAGTAATCATCCGGAGGGGGGCGACAGTGATTAATTCTTGGCGACAGTGATCAGGCGAGGGCGGCAGTGATGTGGCGTCATAAATCAGGGGAAAAGGATACGTCAGGTGGCATTGATTAGCTAGGGGTGGAACCAAACAGAGTGGAGGTAATGAACCCGGGACGGGAAAAACTTGACACGGGCGGCACGAATCAGGGTGGCAGTGATGAGATAGGGTGACACTCTTTAGGGTAGCGGTGATAAGACAGGGGCGGCACATGTATTGGGGGTGCTCAGCACATGATTGGGGGTGCTCGAATTAGGATTGGGGTGCTCGGGCACCCCCAAAGAGATAGAAAATTACACCCCTGGTGGTGTGGCAAAATGAAACCCCATCATCCACCCAGCTGTGCCGCCCTCTGAGCATAAAATATGCAAAGGAAACGGATTACATAAAACGGATTGATGGATTAAAAAGGATACAGGAAACGAATTGATTACATAATCTTTCGACCTTTTTGGCGAAGTAGCCTCTGGCTACCTTCAGGCAAATAAATAATAATGATAACACTCAAGCATCAAAATATGTTTAAGCAGATAGATATTTAACTACATGAGAGATTATATTTGAAACATGAGAAAGCTTTCAGCGTTAGCTGAAATCAAACCGTATGTCTAAGCAAGAGAGTAGTTGAATACTTGGAATGGGATATTGCCGAGCACTCCCATTCCTTTTCTGCCCACCCCATTCTGGCCAAGTTACTGTTACAATAGCTACAATCAGGGGCGCCGCTACATAATTGTTACAGGGGGGACCCGAGCTGGTGCTGACTGGGGAAGGCGAATTTTGAGCACATTCGGTACCTGACAGCATTAATGGCAATGGACCAAAAAGTTTTGGAGGCACGTCCCCTGGTTGGCAAACGTCCCCCCCCACTTTCGGCGCCCGTGGCTGCAAAGTTATTTTAAGGCAAATAAGGTAAAACAGTTAAGAAATGAATTGCCTGAAGGTTATATGTTTTCAAAAATGTCTAAGCTTTTCAGACTAGCTGTTAACACCCAACGCTGGAAATGATATAAACAACTTTTTAGAAGTCCCCCTCAAAATGGGCAGGTGGGGGTGTTGTGGCTCACTCAGATATCTTTGAAAACCCTAAATTTGATGAGCTTTTAGATGCACCCAATTTCAATGCCCTCCGATCCTTATTTGCCGAGATATTAATTTTGGCCAATTCTGAACGGCCGTTATGACTGTGTGCGTCGCTGTGTATGGTTACCACAGTTTGTCGGCTGTAAGGTTTCCGGCCAGATCAAAGCACTGCAGCAGGGGCCACTGCGTCCTCCAGACTCAGAATGCTCCATTCACGCCTTGCGGAACTCAGCGGACGCCGAGTCCTGGGCGTCAGAAGCAACATGTGGGGACGTGTCCTCAACAGGGGCTCCACTGAGCCTTTATGGCACCAAGCCTCGGTGTGTTCTATGAAGTCCTCCGATATGGGCTTATGATCACGTTCCTCAATCAACTAAAACAAAGAATAGCGGAGCATATGGTCTTTGGTTAGGCGTTCTGGGACGACCCATCACCAGCGTTACAGGATAGTGTTTTACCTCTAGGCAAGGCTGGAGATCTTGTCATAATCCAGGGCGCCCGGGGTATGTAAACGCTGGCACGGCAATACAAGCCCTATACAAAGTCTATGGGAGACAAAAATTCAGGGGGGTCCTGGACCCCATCTCCACCCTTGCTCCTAGGCCTTCATGTGTTCACGACCGGGCCAGACTCCGGCCTCCACAATCCGTGAAGACGGCCAACGCTCGGCACAGTTCGCTTAAAGTCTGCTTTACGACGTGATCGCAGATTTGTATCCGCTGTTTGGCTGGGGCCTGCCAGACAATTCTGGAAGCAAGCTAACCGAGATAATTGACCATTTCAGGCAAACAGATCTTCAAACCGGGCACCGTTCTGCGCAGATAAACCAGTCTTCGTTCTTGCTCTTACAGCGTATATTGCAAATGGTTCCGTTTGCCTTCATGATGCAGTTTGGCCATTGCTGTGCCAGGTTTTTAAGTAGAAATAATATCTGTTCAAACACAGTCAAAGCAGCATTTGCTCCGTTTTTACGCCAAGGAAACAAATACTACTAGTGGCTTACAGTGACCTTGTTCTACTTTAACTTTGCTGCCTTTCCGTTTATTTGTGTTGATTTGGAAAGTGTGGATCGTCCCCAGCAAGGACAGTCGCAGGGTCTCACCTCCAGCTGAGGCGATAATCGCCGCCACCTTGCCCAGTCAGGCGTAATCAGCAGCTGGCGCGAGTCTGAAGAGCCGTGAACAGCATAGGCGTAGGAACCGGGGGGAGGGGGCAGGGGGGCCACTGGCCCCCCCCCCACTTTTCTGTGATGGGTGCCCCGCAACGGAGGTAAGAATATCAACAACTGTAATATAATATCAAGCGAGAAGCTCAAACTGGCCCGATAGCTTCCCCGGAACCCCGTTAAACTTACCTGTGCCCCTAAACTAAGTTGAGGTCCTATGAGTTGATTTTAAGGTCCCCTGAGCTTCTCGGGGCCCCTGAACTGGCCTCTGATGCCATACGAGCTAATCTGGGCTCTTTGAGCTAAACTGAGCGCCCCTGAGATGGTTTGGGCAGCATGAACTGTTCTAGGATGCCTAAACTGAGCTAGGAGCCGTAACCTTGAACAGGGCCCTATATCCATCCCTATAACAGGCCCTAACTATATCCACCGACCTAGGGGGCCCCTGAGCTGAGCTGGGACCGTAAAGTTAATATTGTCCCTTGAGCTAATCTGGATCCCCTGTGATGCACAGAAGACCCTAAACTTATCTGAGGCCCCTGCACAGGAATAGGGCCCCTGCTTTGAAATTGGGTTATAAGCTTTAATTGAAACCCTGGACTGTTCTGAAATCCCAAATATGCCGGCAAGGGGCCCCTGGATGATCCAGGCCCTTAAGCTTATCTGGTCATCAGAGCTAATATGGGCCTCTGTGTTGAACTGAGGGCCCCTGAGATGGTCTGGGACCCCTATAAGGCTTTACAGCCACCGACCTGGCGGCCGTGAGCTTGAATGGGTCCCTTGAGATGTTCTGACAGCGGTGTAGCCAGAGGAGGGGGGTCCCTGGGGTCCGCGGACCCCCTTGGACTGACCTTATGCACTAAAAACATAAAAATTGATCCCGGGGGCTCCCGAGCTTGGTCTCAGGGGCCCCCGAGCTTGGTGTCAGGGACCCCTCCGAGCTTGGTCTCAGATAACCCCCGAGCTTGGTCTCAGGGCCCCCGAGCTTGGTCTCAAGGGACCCCCGAGCTTGGTCTCAGGGATGTCCCCAAGCTTGGTCTCAGGCCCCCATCTCCCCGAGCTTAGTGTCAGGGGCCCTCGAGCTTGGTCTCAGGGGGCATCCGAGGGCATCTGATGCATAAGGCTGACCGTATGCACTGGAAAACACGAGCATTGGTCTGGGGAGCCCTGATCTTGGTCTCAGGGGGCCACCGAGCTTAGTCTCAGCGCCCCCCGAGCTTTGTCTCAGGGGCCCCGAGCTCGGTGTCAGGGGCCCTCCGAGCTTGGTCTCAGGGAACGCCCGAGCTTGGTCTCAGGGGACCCCTGAACTTGGACTCAGGGGCCCCGAGCTTGGTCTCACGGGCCTTCCGAGCTTGATCTCAGGGGGCCCCCGATCATCGGTATCGAGGGCTCTGGAATACCGAATATTGATCTCGGGGACCCGTGAGCTTGGTCTCAGGGGCCCCGAGCTTGGTGTCTGGGGGCCCTCCGAGCTTGGTCTCAGGGAGCTCCCGAGCTTGGTCTCAGGGGGCCCTTCGAGTTTGGTCTCAGGGCCCCCGAGCCTGGTCTCAGGGGCCCCCGAGCTTGGTGTCAGGGACCCCTCCGAGCTTGGTCTCAGATAACCCCCGAGCTTGGTCTCAGGGCCCCCGAACTTAGTCTCAGGGGGCAAGCTTGGTCTCATGGGCCTTTCGATGTTTGGTCTCATGGGCCTTTCGATCTTGGTCTCACGGGGTCTCGAGCTTGGTCTCAAGGAACCCCCGAGCTTGGTGTCAGGGGGCCCTCGAGCTTGGTCTCAGGGAGCATCCGAGCTTGGTCTCAGGGTCCCCTCGAGCTTGGTCTCAGGGGCCCCCGAGCTTGGTCTCAGGGGTTCAGGGCCCCCCTCGGGGTGCCTCCGACTATTGATATCGAGGGACTCATGAGTGAGGCACGAGCATTGGCCTCATGAGACCCAGAGTTTGGTCCCAGGGGCCCCCAGGCCTGGGTTCAGGACCCCTGAGCATCGGCATCGAGGGGTTCTAGAGTACCAAGCATTAGTCTGGGGGGGGCTCGAAATATTGATCTTGAGGGCCCCGGAACATCGGTGTCGAGTTACTCCTGAGAAAAGCGCGAGCATGGGTCTAAGGGTGCCCCTGAGCCTGATCTAAGTGGGACCCCGAGCTTGGTCTTAGGACCCCCGGGCATCAGTATCAAGGGGCTCCGGAGTATTGGTCTGGGGGGAGCAATTATTTTAGGGGCCTCCAAATGGTGATTTCGGAGGGCCCCCGAAAGTGTGGATGCAGTAGTGTAGCCAAGGGGCCCTAGGCGTCCGCAGACCCCCACCCCTTGGTCCAATCTGAACCACTGCAAAGGATTCTCTTATCACGTGGCCCCCAGAGTTAGTCTCAGGGGCCCCTGAAGATTCGTTCTCAGGGCGTCCCGAGTCGGCCTCACGGCCCCCGCCCTGAGAGTCGGTCTCAAGGCCCCCGAAAGTAGATTTCGGGGGCCCCTGAGGGTTGGTATCAGGGCCCAAAGTCGGTATCAGGGGCCCCGGGAGTCTGTCTCAGAGGAGGGGGCCGAGCTAGTCTCAGGGCCCTCCCCAGAGAGTGGTTCTCAGGGCCCTGCAACAGTCTATTTCAGGGGGGCCCCTGAGAGTCAGTCTCAGAGAACCCCAAGAGTCGGTCAAGGGGACCCCAAGAGTCTGTCCTAGGGGACCCCGAGATTCGGTCCCGGGGTCCCCCTGCGAGTCTGTCTCAGAGAACCCCAAGAGTGAGTCTCAGAGAACCCCAAGAGTCGGTCTCAGGGGGCCCTCATAGTATTACCGGTTTCTCTCTCAGGAGCCAATATTTAGTTTCAGGTGGCTCCAACAGTTGATCCTGGGGTCCGAGAGTTAGTCTAATTTGATCTGCAGAGTGCTGGTTTCAGGGGACCCCAGAGGGGTAATTTTGGGAGCCCTCGATATTTAGCCTCAGGCTGTGCCCCCCCCGAGTTTTGGTATAAGCGGCCCCAAGAGTCAACTTCAGGGAGCACTCAAAAGTTAGTCTCAGAGGGCTCCCGGTTGTCAGTCTCAGAGACATCCGAGAGTTAATCTCGGGGTTCTGAGAGTAATTTCCAGAGGTGCTCCCGATTTTTGGTCTCACGGGCCCGGAGTTAGCCTTAGGCCCGCGAGAGCTAATCTGGAGCCTCCGAGAGTCAGTCTCAGGAACGCCAAAGACTCAGTCTCAGAGGTGATTCCACCCCCCCCCAGGGTGTTTGTCTCAGGGGCGCCCTAGAGTAAGTCTCAGAGGGCTGTCGGAAGTCATTCCCAGCCCCCTCCCCCACCCCAAAGACAGCCTCAGGGGACCCCAATAGCTAATCTGGATGGCCACGAAAGTCAGTCTCAGCCCCCCTCCAGAGCAAATCTGGGGGGCTCAATAATTAGTCTCAGAGGTGCTGCCGATAACTAATCTCAGGAGCCCCGATAGATTCTCAGGGGCCCCCAGTTTTGATCAAGAGGCGCCGTGAATCGGTCTCAGAGACCCCCTGAGATCTAATCGGGAGAGCGGCCGAAAATTAGCTTTGTGAGTGCCGCCAAGTGTTGGTCTTAGGTGGCTCCAGAGCTCAAATAAAAATTTTCAACATCATATTCCTCGGAAAAAATGTACCTACCCCTATTGAGTACTAAAAAGGACAAATTGAAACATGTCGATCAGGCACCATTATCGAAGGAAAGGCAAAAATTAATCTAGTTTTACCATAAGAGCAAATCGAACAGGGAATTTGGCACTTTGGTCAATTTTTAATCTAGTAGCTTAACACCAATAAATACATTCCTAAATATTCTGAAATAAACAACTTTCCAATATTTTCGTACGAAACCAGACAAACAAGGGTAATGACAGAAATTAATGAGCATAATCCCAAAAAGAAAAATAGGTATGAAAGTTTGAAAATAACAACAAAGTGAGCCAAGGCGATAGATATCTTGGGCGCCTTTTGTCTTGGTAATTTGCTCGTTTACAAGATAGCAAGGGTAAGAAAGTAACTGGATCTCAACAGGATCTGTCGACGGAATAGAGGTTATGTAACGTTCAGGACACACTCCAATATCCCTTGTATCTTTATTCGTTTTTTTTGTTTCTTTGGAAATTTCCTGATTAAAGAGTTCATGGATTCGACACCGGGAAATAATTGCTAATCGTTTCCCGTAGATCATTTCTTCGTACTCAAAACGACTGACTCCAATAACTTCATGTCTGATTACCCGAGTGAATTGAGGTAGACTCAGGTTTAACATCATGCGCGCATCAACATTGAACTTCCCGAAATATGGCTCAAAGCTGTTATTATAGCTACGCTACCATATAAGTTATGGGCCATCCTTAATATTTGGTGACCTTAGTTTACCAACACTTGGTCGGATCGAAAAAAACAAGCTATAAACAAAATAAGAATGAATGCTTAAAAAGCCATAAAAATTTCCTTCTTGTGAATGTTATAAGGTTAAAATACTATAAAAAGATATAGGAGATGGGCCCGGTTACTAAGGGGACCCCCGGCCTGGGGCCCCCCGACGGTAGTCGGACCCCTCCTTGGCCGAATCCTGGCTACGCCAATGTGTTCTGAGACTCTATATCAGCCACCCTGGGACCCCCTAAGCCTAGCTGGGGCCCTGAGCTAATCTGGGTACCGCTGTGCTTAACTGGGGCCTCTGATCTAGTATGGGGGCCCTGAACTCTTCTAGGGTCCCTGGGCTAAGCTGGGGCCGTGAGCTTGAGTGGAGCCCCTGAGCTGGTATGAGAGGGGACCCTATATCAGCCGATCTGGGCACCTGAGCTGAGCTGACCTGTACTGAACAAGAGCCCTGAGCTGGTCTGGGGCCTCTAAACTGTTCTAGCATCATTGAGCTAAGCTGGGATCCGTGAGCTTGAACAAGTCCCTTGAGCTGTTTTGAGACCCTACATAAGTCGACCTGGGGACCTCCGAGCTGAACCAGGCCCCTAAGCTAATCTGGCACCCTGTGCGAATCTGGAGCTCCCCTGTGATGAGCTTCTAGTGGTGCTGTGCTTATGTAGGGTCCCTTGATAAGCTGGTCCCGAGGCTAATGCACTGGTCTGGGCCCTTGAGCTGACTGATCTGGGTTCCTGAGCCATGGTCTGGACTTAAGGGCCCCCCGAGGTAATTTGGCGGCCCCTGGGTGGCATAGGCATAGGAACCGGGGGTCAGGGGATACTGCCCCCCTTTTTTTAGGTGGGCCCCCGCAACGAATATACAAATATCAGCAACTGTAATATAGAACAAGAAACCCAAACGGCCCCGATAGCTTGTCTGGGAACGTCCAAGTTCGGTAGTACGCTGCCTGCAAGCCCCTGGAGGAGGAGCGCTTCGTAAAAAAAGCCAAGGCACCTACTACCCGAGTGTTTCCAAATGAGTCCCGAGAACTGGGCCCAATCAAACTCAATTCCATATCAATGCCAACACAAAATATGAATTGGACACGGACCCCGCACTAAATGCCGAGCAACAGTCATCCCTGAGCCATCGAAAGGCGCGACGTCTTTCGATGCCAGGGTTATATGGCGTCGCCAACTCTTTCCCTGTTGGAGGGGTTTCTTGGGAGTCAAATTGCTCCTTGCACAAGGAATCTGCCGTGCCTTTAACTCGAGTTGGTCGCGTGGAAAGCAAGGTTGCTAACCACTATAACACTATGCCCACACCTCATCGGCATCACAAAGCTGGCCATCAAGTACCTACATTGCACTTGCAGTCATGCTGGAACTCTGCATTTTAGGCATCGAAATATAGCTAGGCGTATTTATTGTGATCAGCCTTTACCTAAATCAATATCTAATGATGGAAAGAATAGATCCGTAATAACCTACATAAATGTTCCCATTTTTGTCATTAAATAAGCAAATACAAGTTGATTAGGCATAGCGAAGTGAGGCTATTTGGTATCAAAGCATTGTCTGTAGTTTTCTAAACAGTTCTTAATTTCGTAAATGTAATGAAAAGGGCCTAAACATCTGCAAATATAAAAAAACGCGCTCGTGGTAAAAAAACGATTGAAATCCTCCAAAAAAGCTTAAAATGTATTTCGTATTTGAAAAGGTTCTAGGGAAAAACCAAAAAATGTTTTTTTGGCGTTTTACTATGATTTATTACATCATAATAGGAACAACTCGAAATCATAGGGCAAAATTTAATTTCCCAATTTTCCATACAGACATCCTTGTGTGCATGCGTGCCTTCTTACACTAAACGAGCTATCTCAAATTTTTAAAATTATGGGCCCCCTTGGACTGGGGGCCCCTCTTGAGGTGGGTCCCCTCTCAGGTTGGCCCCCCACTTTTCAAACCGTTCCTACGCCCCTGGTGAACAGAACCGTGTCGCCAGTGTCCAGTTCGGGCGACGGCAGTCATTTGTAAAGGTGACGGTCAGCACGACCTGTATTGGCTGCTAACACAGCTCAGTGTGACGACGCTTAGATGACTGGAAGCTGAGCGCGCCGTAAAAATGTCCCGGGGTGCTATTGGGACGGCCATGCTACCGATTTTGTAAGATGGAGGGCAGATGGAAGGTGATTGCGTCACAGAGTGGGGCAGCGCGGAGAGCCGCACCGCGATCGGATCTGTGAGGCCGTTTTCCCCGCGCCCACTTCGACTGGTCGGCGACTGTTAATGGCTTCATTGTGGGGCCTGATGGTGTCCCGGAGGCCTGACCCCGTACCATGGCGGCTTAATTTATCACCCCGCGGCTGGTATCTGCTGTCATTCTTTCCGTGTATGCACGTTTGTTTCACTTCCCTGATAGCGCCACTTTCCGTTTTTGAGCGTGTTGTGAAATGCTGTTGCTTGTCACAGAGAGCGTGGGAAAGCTTGAACTGGTGTGATGCCAATCGGTATATACTAGGGCACTCTAAACCATTTTGGGAGTTGTTGAACACGGTTAAATGAAACAGTCTTCACATATTTTAATCACGCGGGAGTATTGATGACAAGGGACGTTCACGACCCCCTCCCCCCCAGGCTGTGGATGTTTGACTCGAGCAGTGTTAGACTCTTCATCCCATACAGCCCCCGAAGTCCCTGGTTTTCATTGAGTCGAAGGAAAATAACTGACAGAGTTCTCATCATACGGTCACACCACTGATGCTCAGTAAATGGCTTAAAGCTTAAACTATCATAAAGGTATTTGAAGGGCCGAAAATCTTACATTTGGTGTGTTAAATATATTATTTAAGCTGATTGTTGCAAGTGACTATCTCGCATATGTGTAAAAGTTGTTAGCTTTCTAAACAAAAAAAGCTACTAAGGGACACAATTAAACCATTAAATTTCCAGGGCGGATTAAAATCATCACCAAATTCACCCGTATCTTTCAGGTTGATGACAGGCAAGATAAAGTTTAATAGCTGTGTACCTTTCTGGAACACAGGAAGAGGTGCAGATATTCTAAGAACTTGATAACTAATCTCACCTGAATACAGGTGTAGCCCTTCAGTGGTTTTATTTTCTAAGTCTCCAATGTATGTACATATCCGCAAGTCCCTGGCCGTATCCATATCTGCAAGTCCAAAAGTTGATCGGAGATCAACAAAAACTTTGCCATCAAAATTTATCATCAAAAATTGTTGCCGGAGATTTTCAACCAGAGCCCAGTTTGGGAGCAGGCGAGGGTGGCTTTGATGTGTTCAGCAGTCGTCCATCATACTCACTCAGCAGCTTCCCACCATTAATTAACGGGTGCAGCTAGCCGGCGCGCCCCGACGCGTGGGTGTGAGTAGGCGTTAATAACAGCTCTACAACGGCAACGAGTGGTATTGACAGAATATCTCAACAGTGGGCGCAGCAGACGAACGACAGACGTAATATTTTTCTTCGTTCTCGCTGTGAACTGTAACTGTACAAATCATAAGTTAAATTATTTATCGGAAAGGGAGAGAAAATCGTTCAGTTGAGCTTCAGTCATATGGAGCAGTAGAACATGATGGCAAGAATTTCTTGGTATGTTTGCTTAGTCTGATTAATAGCCGAAGTCTTCTCAGGAGCAGATTAAACCGAGCCGAAACATCAGAGAGAAACCAACTCGGCTGGATCTGATTAGTGTTGCGTAAGTACGCAGACTACCTCTTTACGGGACGTGATTCACGACTGCTCTGAAAGCCAAGCTTTAATTCTTGTCTGGAAAAGGTTACACACACGAAACGAAGAAAATATGTTAACAGCGTGAGAACATAACAGACGGAATCCCTAAATAACTATTTTATGAACTTATTTTATAAAGAGCTTTGGATGCTACGTAATTGTTACGCAAAACCGTATCAACCATTGTCAGTGAGTATATTTTGTACCGCATCTGTTTGCACCCCATCTTCAATATCCGGAGATTCGCACTTGCAAGTTGTCGGGACTCGATGTCATATGCCCACAATGAAGGATGTAGTGATGCAATGGAAGCGCGTGGATTTCCATGCTACCGACTCGGGTTCAAATCCCGGGCGGTAATACCAATATGGACTCCTTGATCCCCCACATACGTATATTATTCCAACAGGGTGATAGTTGACAACTACATATAACTTCAGCAGTTGGTGTGCCGTAAAGCCCCATACTTCTTACCTTCAATAGTCTGTATTGTACGTCCCATAACTAAGTCAATCAACACATTGTTTCCTAAAGTCTTGTAAAATAAGAACTTTTGGCGTCGCTTTTCAATAGGAGGCTCTTCTGCATTTCTCTGTATGACCTCTCCATATATATTTGAATGCAATTCACAAAAAGTCGCCATTTTCTGGATGTAGCGTGTGACTATATTATACCTCCGCATTTGCTGTCGCCTTTCCTGATCTAGCTCGGCAGGGCAGTTTCACCCAGTCCAGGGGGGCCTATATCAGTTTAAATTGACTCTGGTAGACTTAGGTCAGGTCAGGTCGAATCCCACCGCTCTAAGCTGGGTTAGTTCAGGCTTTAGGTTAGCTCTATTCAGCTCTAGATGTTGTTTGTTATCCTCGTGTTCCTACTTAGCAGTCACTTCTTCCTGACACCATCATGCTATCTCTCTTCAAGAGAGAACCAGTTCGAAGCATAAATACTTTATTATCTACAGTCGCTTACTGGCCACTCGAGTTTCACTACTGGAAGACGTTATCTACGTATCGATTATATTCAGCGAGGTATGGCAAACATCATTAGCGTTGCACAGCAAAATATATAAGCAATAATGAGTGTGAAACTGAGATCACTGATTGTCCGCACGCCTCACCCGAACATGACGTAAATAAATGGCTAAAAGCTAAAAAAGGAGGAACAAGGTCACGAGTCTCTAATTGCATTAGTGGACTGGAACTATTGGAAAATCACGGTAAAATCGGATAAAAACGGATTCGGGCCCGTTTCTCCCCCGACACAATTAGGTGCAAATAGGGAAACGCTGTGGGAACACTTATCGTGGAACAACATTCAAGTCCTACAGCCGACAACGGGAACGGTCAAAAGGAACCGTGGCCGGTAGTTATAAACAGCTTAAGCCCTACGTTGTGCGAAAAGCTGGGACCCAGTGGCGGATACAAGGAGCTCAAGACCCCCCTCAAATGTAAAATAGTGCCTAAAGTAAATGCACAGCCGGAGGCTGTCCCGAGGAAATGACGGGAAGGCTCGAGCCCCTAGCCCCTCCCCCTCAAAATGAAGTTATGGATCCGCCACTGTTGGGACCCCTCTTGTCACTGGCAGTGAATCATCTTTTGAAATGAGACATTTCATTACAGAACCAAGCACATGATGACTATGAGTGTTCGAGGATATCTTGCAGTATGCGAAGTCACTACACAATAGTTGTCCGTTCTTCCATTTCCTCCAGTTCTTTACACTTTGTCTCTGGTACAAACACCAAAACAAACATCAAACACATTACTGACACTCCCGAGTATAACCAGAACGCACCGTGAAGACCAAACGTCCGCTCCAGGTCCACGAACGTCTTGACGCTGACGAAGGCGCAGCCGTAGCTGACGGAGGCGGCCAGCGCGCCGAGGCCACGCTGTCGCAGCGGGAACAGCTCGCCGATCAGCAGCCACGAGATCGGGCCCACGCCCAGCGCGAACGCCACCTGGCAGACGAGCACGCACGACATGGGGATCCAGTCGAGCGGCGCCTGCTGGCCGTCCGTCAGCGCCTGCGGCCGGCAGTCCACCAGGTAGACGAACGTGCCGAACCCGGCCAGCGCCGCTGACATCAGCGCGCTGCTGACGGTCAGCAGCGGTCGCCGGCCCACCGTGTCGATCAGCACGCTGGACGTCAGGCCGGCCAGGATCTGCAGCAGCGCCACCACCGCCGCCGCGCCTTGCGCGCTCGCCCGCGCCAGCACCTTGTCCAGGATCGTCACGCCGTAGAAGCTGAAGGCGTGTACGCCGGAGAACTTCTGCAGGATCATGAGACCGCAGGTAATGAGTAGAGGCTGGAGCAGCCCGCGCCATTGCTGTCCGGCAGTCTGCCCACAGACAGTCGGTTCGGCGGCGCTGTAGACGATGTTGGCGCGCATGACGCTGTACTCGGCGCTGACGTCGGCGTTGTCGCCGCGCAGCCACTGGAGCGCGGCGCGCGCCTCGCGGTCTCTGCCGCGGAACAGCAGGAAGCTGGGCGTCTCCGGCACGCAGCAGCAGCCGAGCAGCAGCAGCAGCGGTCCGGCCGAGGCCGCCAGCGCCAGCTGCCGCCAGTCCAGCCACGCCCCCAGGCTGAAGCTGAGCAGGAGGCCGGCGTTGGACGCCACCTTGGTGATAGCGCAGAGACCGCCGCGCACTGCCGGCTGCGCGATCTCACTGACGTAAACAGGCGTCACCAGCGCCACCACGGCCGAGCACAGACCGCTGATGAAGGCGGCGGCGTACAGGTGGGTGACGCTGGAGGCGGCGGCCGCCAGCCACCAGGCGGCGGCGAACGGGAGGCTGACGGCGGCCAGCAGCCGGCGGCGACCCAGCCGCAGCGCCAGACCGCTGGGCAGGCCGCCGACCAGCGCACCCAGCAGCGACAGACTGGCCACCCAGGAGCCCTCCTCAGCAGAGATGGCCAAGCCGCCGTCAGCGTGAGGCGCCGCCAGGGAGGCCAGCGCAGGTGAACTGTAGCCCTTGCCCAGGCCCACCGCGAGGGAGCCCATGGACACTGCCAGAGTAGCCAGAACCTGCCAAAGAGCATGTTGTCAGTCAGGACTGTGGGGAATGGCTGAAAGAAGATTGTGGCTATTAGAACATCGTCACAAATGTCTTCCGGGAAAACAAAAAGACAACAAACTTCACAAAACTTTAAAACGGAATGTTTTATTGTGTCAAGTGTAGGGAAAATTCACGTGATACGATGCGCTCTTAATTTTGATTATGTGCGCGGGCATTGAGAAGGCGGAGCGATAGTTCCACGCCCGACGGTATTGCGCTCCGGAACTCTGGCCTCACCTGACTGAGGTAGTAGGGTCGAGGACTGACCAATTCCAGCGTCGAACTCGTCATACCTCCGCTGTTACCGACTGTGCTGCATCATTGCTGTCGTGGCTCGAAACCTGCCGGGAAAGCAACGGTCAGGAGCGTGATAGGTACACTTCGCCCGTGAAAAGTGACGAAAAAATCGTCAAACATTCCTTTTAAGATGAAAATAGTACAAACTGTGATCAGTCGGGAGGATGCGGCTAAGATCAACGCAGCAGATGTGAAGTTATTTGACCTGTGGTGAAATGTTTCTCTGTTTTTTTAGGGGGAGGGGTGTTGCTAAATTATTTAGTTTGACTGCTTATTTGATTTGGATTATCTATACTTCACAATTATTAACAAATAATCTGCTATTTTAAAGCAGCTACTCAATACCTGCCGACGCAGCTAAAACTCAGCGAAACGTCTGTTACTTGAATATTGATTAAATTTTCCTGAAATGTCTCTGTGCTCATTACGGAGATCACAATTATGTCCCGGATTCCAATAAATAGCTTTTTATTCGTTTATTACGATAAATTTCGGCCACCCTGCTCTTCAATTAATCGGAAGTCCTTATTATGTGTTCATCCTGGTATCGAACAGACCCGCCCGTATTTTTTTTTTTAAGGTCCGCCATCCATTTAAACGGGTAGCCAGGCGTGCCCCCTCCGCGATCCCAACGACAACAGTACCCTTACGTTAACACCACCAGAACATAAAATATTACAAGTCGCGGCACGCCCTGCTAGGAAAAAGAAAGTAACTTAAAGAAAGCATAATAAATATCATACTATTAGTAAAAACTGCCAGTAGTAGCTCCCTGTAAATATACAGGGAGCAGGAATACAGGTCTATTTAGGTTAAATGCACAATAGAGGTGGGAGCTTCAGGCAATTTTGCAGGCCCGGGCCCGGGCCCGGCCGGCTGCTGATTTTAGAAGCCCGTCACAAGCCCGGTTTGTGGAAGAAATGGATTATCAAGCCCGGGAAGGCCCGGTATCATGGAAAACCATTAACGACTATATACAAAATTTATTTACTTTAAAGCTGTTTCAAATCTATGTTTTAAGCCAATTTATCCTGTAAAAAGTTTTGGTTTCACCCAAAACCATATCAAAAAGGTGCATGTAGCATCAGTAGCCTCAGTTATCTTAATAATTCAGCAGAAAATGATACTGAAAAACACAGTATGAAACATGGCTTGCTTATGATGCAAGCTTACTTCAGGTAATGACCAGCATCACCTTATAAAAACAAAGGGTATTCTAGATAGAGGTATGCACATGGCAGCTATAAGAATTGGGATGAAACAAGTCCACTAATGTCAGACATTTCCTCCATCTTTGCACTTTTATAAATCATTATATGCTGGCACGAGCCTCACAATTGAGTTCCAATAATGTTTATAAATAGAGGAGAGAGCAGTGACAAGTTTTCAGCTAAAACTTTTCAGAATATCATGGCGGAATGGCTGTGAAGGAACCAAAACTCCTTCACATTGTCCCTCAATTGATACATGTGAACATTTTCTTTTAGTTTAGTCACTAAACAGCTTGGAAGATAGTTAAAAGAATGTTCTGCTTGGGTCAGCCCGGTCTGTAAAGTAGGTAAGCCAACAGGCCAACATGAACAAGGCCCATCAGCCATATACAATTATCAAACCACCAGCCATAAAGAACTATCTTGATAAGGAACCACTAGTTTTCCACAGGTTCGCACCAAACATTGAATAAAAATATTGCACCAATCTCCACCAAAAAGTAAATCTGACACAAAAAAACAACTCAATCCCATCCACATCACCATTTGGGCTTGAACACTATTTCTGTTTGCTTTGTTGTATTTGACGGGCTTGCGCTTAGTAGGTATCTGAAGCACCGTGCTTGTCTACATTAGAGCAATCATTTATGAAAACATTTTTCACCAAAATTTACCAGAATAGTAAGTTTATTTCAGCGAAAATATTTCAAGACTTTTGAAAATATATTTTAAAATTTCACAGATTTAAAAAATAAGCACAAAGTGTGTGGTGCATTTCTTTTGTTCCTGAGAATAGGCCACTTCTTGTGCACTTGTTTGTGGACTTCTTATTCAAAAGGTCTAACTTTCACAGGGTAGAACCTTTGAACATTAGACCCTTTGATCAGTGGACCTTCTGATATAATCCTTTTGAACCGCGAGATGTGATCCACCTACTGCGATAATACCTTTAGTGTGGTGGGAGGGAAGTGCTGTTATGTTCAAGTTCAAAGCTTATAATAGAAGTTGTATTTCATAGAGGCCAGGGAAGTATCTCCACAAGGAAAATGCAACACATACTGTCAAGTATATTCATGTTTTGGTGTAATTTCAAAGGTTCCTTCTAAGGCTGACTGCTCTCCCCAGTATCTCCCCACAACTGACTAATTTATATGTTTTGAAGTACTTCGATCAAAAACATGTTTTCTTTGTGGCTATTTCCTTGCTTATACTAGCCCTTTCTGAGTGGATTTTGCATCTTTTGGGCAATGAAAGAGCAAGATGAAGCTGTGGAAGGGTCAAACTTATCAACATTTGTTTTTGCAGCTAGAGTTACCAGGCCAATTTGACAATTATGGGCTCCCACTAGATAGTTTGTACCTGACATATTTACTTCACCATTTTTCGTAGAGGACATGGGAATGGCTCCATAGATAACATTTTCTTTTTACCTGGAGCAGAAAGCTTCTCGAAAGAATTTTCTAGCTAGAGCTAGGTGTTAATATCAATATGTTAGCAGCAAATTGGTTAAATGACTTCCTCTGAAATGGTATACTGACAATATGGAAGTAACAAATATGCTATCACAATTTATATTTTGTTCACCCATATATGACTTGAAAATTTTAAAGTAATTAGGATATTCATAAGATGACAGTACGGCATGGATGTGTGCAACTGTAGGCATTATTCAATATTTGATTTTAAATATTAATTCAGGTTTAAGTAACTTCCTTTTGACCCTGGCATGAGTAACAGATAGAAAGCTAGAGCTTCATGCTTTTACATTCCTGATGTATGTCTAAAAGTCTCAAAATTAATTGTAAATGCATTTTCAAAAGCTGCTGGTGCATGAATAAGATTATGTTTCAGTGGAAAAAACTAGGTCTGTACTGAAAAAGGCTTATTTAACTTACAGAAAATTGACTTGAAGTCCCAGTTTAGTTGAAGCCCGGAATGAGCCTGGGTTAAGCCCGTTATCAGCCCGACATTGGCTTAAATCAGGCCTTCAGGCCCGGTCAAAGCCCGCGGGCCTGGGCCGGGCTTTTGCCCCGGGCCCCCGGGCCTAGAAAGTCCCACCTCTAATGCACAATAATTTATCTCATTACCGGTTAGATTGTTAGTCTTTTTCCAAACGGGACTACCCAAAACTGGAGATTCGTGTTAGCCCCTCCGAGATTCTGGCGAAAAGATAGAGGCCTAGTAACAATCGCCAGAGAACTCGGAAGACAGAAAGCAAATTAGGGCAGACATGCAGGCATAGGCAAGCAAGCAAGCAAGCAGGCAAATTAGCAAGCAAGCGCAGCAGGGAGTCAGACACACGCACGCACGCACGCACGCACGCACGCGCACACACACACACACACACACACACACACACACACACACACACACACACACACACACACACACACACACACACACACACACACACACACACACACACACACACACACACACACACACACACGCGCGCGCCGCACGTACACACCCACACACACCGAGTACCGCAGTCACCCACCCACGCACGGCAGACATCCACCTTCCCACCCACAAGTACTCCCTCTCGCCCACCTACAAGCACACTATCCCACTCACAGACACGCACGCCCACACCCACACACATTGTGCTCCGGTGCATCATCACCACCATCAGCGCCGGTCATCGAGGCTCATTATTAAGAATTCTATAATTGCCAAAGAATACTTCTCTGATATATTTTTTAAGCACATGTTTGTTTAGAGGAACTTCCGTTATACATTTAAAGGTTGGACATATAGTTTTGTTCCAAATTTCAGGTGCAGAGCATGCCAGAGCAAATTTCCTATAATTTGTTGTAGCCTGAGGTATTTCAAAGTGTCTAATCAATCTCGTATTAGTTGTTCTGTATTTCTGAAAAAGAGACGATATCACATCTGGCATTGTACCATCCAATACTTTCGACAATATAATAACTTTTTGTTCTGAGACTAGTTCAGGGAATTTAAGTATTTTTAATTTTAGAAACAGTTCATTTGTGTGGTAATAATAGGGTTTTTGTCGATGATTCGAATAGCACGTTTCTGTAATTTGATGATCTTATCGAGAGTGGATTCGTAATTACTACCCCAAACCATTGCACAATAATTTAGATGGGGCAATATAAAGGCGTTATACAAATGAGTGAGTTCGTGCGATGATAGGAAATACTTGGCTCTGCTCATGATTCCTAAATTTCTACTTATAATCGAAGACACATGAAGGATGTGCGAATTCCACTTAAGCTTTTCGTCAATATAAACGCCAAGATACTTTACAGTTTCTTCACGTTTAAGCTGCATTCCATTTAGTCTTACATCAAAATTTCTAATGTTAGCGCTAGAATAAAGCTGATAATGAGATTTTGAAGCATTTAGAGACAAACGATTGGACTGAAACCATTTTGACACTTCTGGAAGAACTTTATGGATTTTTGACTGTACACTTCTCACATCATCCCCCGAGATAGCAGTATCATCTGCAAATAAGTAAAATCTAGTTTCAATGGACACTCGATACAGATCATTAATGTATATAATAAATAATAGTGGTCCTAGTATTGATCCCTGTGGTACTCCCGTCCTTAATTGTTTTGCATGAGAGATGACCCCCTTAATTTTAGTCCTCTGAAATCTGTTAGTTAGATATGAAGAAATAATATTATACAATTTACCCTTAATACCAATGTGATTTAATTTTTGCAATAGTATGCCTAGACTAACCGTATGCATATGCATTTGGTGCCAAATGAAAGCAAGGCACTAATCGTATTTTTTCAATGCAACTCCACAATGCGTAAGCTTGTTTAATTGCTATAAGACAGTGGGGTCACTTCATTCGTGCTTGAGCCTTATCTCAGGCTGCAGCCCTACGTTGTTCATGCAACTTTTTGTAATGTTTTTGCTCGTTCGAACGGCTTACACCTATGCAGTTTTCTTCTTAAGCTCTAGAGACCGACCATTACCTACATGCTTGAGAGTGTGGGAATAAACAATTTCTCTTGAGCTGTGGGCCGGAATGCTGCCCAAGAGCGGCCCGGATACCAGGCGCGGGCCAACTCGCAGCTACGGTCTGGCTACCACGCTCGCTAATGTAGCGAGGCACACGTCCCATCCGATCTGCCGTTGTCTGTGTACAGACGCCGCTCCGCCGCCGTTTGCGCGGGCGGAGGCGTGGCACTTTTTTGGCGCGCCCGGCACCGGGGAACGCGCGACTGGTTGGCGCCAGTACTGAGCCGGACGGAACAGAGATTGCCGGAAACGCGGCCTCTTATCGGCCGACAATAGCACCCACACCGCCGCAGCGCGCCATCATCTTAACATTCTCTCACTGTATGATAGATATTTTTAGGGATTGGTAATATCCCAGATCAATCTGAGCGTGTGTGAAATGCTTTCCTGTCCCGCTCAAGGATACCCTAGCCTTTGGAGGATAGGTTTTGTGGTTTTGTATTGCACTACACACATACCTATTGGTGAAGGCATTTCCGGGGGAAAAGTATGGGTACAGAAGAGTTACAGCACCACAGCAGGTGACCGTAACAGTACATAAGGTGATAACCGAAACACAATGTGCTCCTATTTTGATTATAACGCAGAGGCCATTCCCATCTTCATCTCCTTATGCTATGATTTGAAAACTAATCCAACTAATTCAAAATAGAGACAGTGACATAAGCCTTGCGAGTTTATTACATGCACCTCAAATTTCCTCTTGAAGACCAGGTCCTCACACCGGACTGATATGGAGCTGATGAAAAACTTGAGCAATCCATAAAGACAAATTGAAGATAAGCAGCACCAGACACCGAGCCCGATACGGCCAGGCGGGTGACACCAATGTCAGCTTTTACAGTGTCTAGGCGACCCAGCTCTGGTCGCAAGAAATAATCAAGATGACGCGGACTAGGACGTGCCTGTTTTCCAGCCACCTATCAAGCGGAATGAATCTGATCTGACCTGCATCATTTCCGCGAGATGTGGCTGGCGTCGTCTGGAAATGACGGAAATGCGTCAACATGTCCATGATTCGACAGATAGCACCGGCTCAAGCAAGCAAAAGGATTGGAGCCGTCACTTTTTGTATCTGTGTGTGACTGTAACACAGTCATGACTAGCCTGGAGGTAAGGGAGTGACGGATACGATGAGGCTAGGAATGCTCAAGCCCCCCCAAATGTCAGTGTGACTATAGGTAGTGCATAGCCGGAGGCTGTTCCGAGGTAATGGCGGGGAGGCTCGAGCCCCCTAGCCCCCCCTCCCGAAATGTTATCCTAGATCCGCCACTGAGGTGAGGTCATAGCACCTCTGTTGGACGAGACCAGCAGACAACCTGGTGACGGTGATACACCATCGCCATGGAAACTGGAGGCGGCGACCGTGCTGTTTGAGCCGTTTTAAACGCAGACATGTGCTGGTGGGCAGGATGAAAAAAGCCGCTGTGGACGACGACCAAAACGATGCGTGCCATCGTGGCATCAGGGGAATGCGTGCTCGTGGTATCAGGAGGATGCGTGTCATTTCTGTCTAACACCTGGACAATGCGTGACATCACAATCCGGACCAAGCAATGCGTGGCATCGCGATATCAACAGGATGCGTGCCATTGCGGTGCAGACTTGGAAGATGCGTGTCATCTGACGGTAGAGAGGAAACAGAATGACCACCGCGACTTACAGATAACTTCAGACTGTGGCCTGGCTCAGTCCTGAGATTTTTTCAGCGCTGTACTCGTTGGTATGAATATATTCCGATTCTGGATCGCCTGGATGTTGATGCAGTGCAAAGATGACCGGCACCGTGCCGCTCCACTTCGCCGACGATCGTCTGACAGGCTCACTGGTGCAGACGGGGTTGCAGGAATCCCTGCAGACTGAGCGTCCGCGTTGGCGCGTGATCTGGCCGCGTTGGTCAGACCGCCCAGCCCTGACCTGTTGTCGGCCCTCATATGCTGCCCAGCGCTACCTCATGCATATAGTGGCATAGTGCTCGCAGAACGAACGGTCTACGTTGCAAGGTTCTTTTTTCGAGCAATCTATCACATTCTGCTGTCGGTCGACTTACGCATGATCAAATGCCGCAGCGACGATTATATTTAAAGGGAATGTGGCACCTTGGTCGAATCCTGGAATTTAGTGTAATTAGGCGTACTTTTAGCCGAAAATAATGGATCCACTTATGATTTCCCTGATAAATGTACAACATGCTCAATATTTTGATTTTTTAAAATGTTCCTCTAGCAAAAGAAATAAATATCTGCCTGTGGATGATGTCATGATCTGGGAACCACTACCATACTCGAAACGCTTCAAGGGCTTCGATTGGCTGATGCGCATCGTGACGTCAGCATATGTTGTCACACCAGCAGCTCACAACAATGGCCGCCTGGCGACAGGTACATGAGAGGTACATTTCAGGTAGGTTTTAGCGTTTTCCTAGCGAAATATCGAGTTCCAAGACAAATGACAAGACCGGGTTTTCCGACTTTTTTTTATTTATATAAATTTTGTTCAAGTTGTTCCTAGTGCGACTGGTGGAGTCGGAGTCTCACTGAAGTCATCAAGGGACTTGTCACAGAGACCCCGACCCCACCACCCGAACGAGCAACTCCCTCAATGGAGGGTTGATTTAGAAGCCAAAGTTTAACGTCCCACAAAGCACAGGGACGGCCGCCCCGCTCAGGTCACCCTCTCACCAGTCAGTTGCCAGCCGACCTGTACGTCGGGTAAACTATTGAGCGCCGGAGCGTCTCAGGGGAACCGATCCCAAGCCTGGACATGCACTGCCACTGCATGCTTCTGAGCAGCGGGCCGGAGCCCAACGCTCTACCAACTGAGCTACCGGGGCGGCAAACTTGGCTGTCTCAGTTAAAATCACGTTATAAAGGTGCCGCATTCCCTTTAAAGGTCAGGTTTTAACGTGTGGTTAAGCACAAAGGACAGTGTGCCTCGATTTGGTTTCCCTCTCATGGCGCGGGACAGTTGCCAGCCGACCTACGGTAAAGTTGGAGCGCCGGAGCGGTGCACGGGAATCGGACCTGAGCTTTTGCCATGTGTGAGGTTACACTTTTATGTTTTCCTTTAAGAAACAGAAAAACTGGTTGGAAAGATTCAGTTAATAACAATGGCGGATCCAGGGCGAGGCAATAAAGGCATTTTGCCCCTAAAAACCCCTATTTTTGCCGATTAAAAATAAACATGTCTTACGATTTCGGGCCCCGTTGTCAACCCCCCTAAACTCTTCGCATGGATCCGGCGCTGGTTTTTAATGTCATAGTTCGAGAATCAAAACCTCTTTGAACGTGTTACAATTGACCCCAGCCGTGGGACAATGGGAACCGAGTATGGTGTCAATTGTTCTGTTGCAGTGCCAATGCAACATTATGAACACATTTTATGTGCCAATGCAACATACTATGAATACATTTTTTGACTTTCCTAATATTGCCGTGTAAGTTGTTCCTTTTGCATACATAGAACATTTCTCACTTTGATGTAGGCTATTGTGAGTCAAACTTCTTATTCTGGTTAAATCATATACACATATCAATAACTGTAGTCTAAGATAAGTGCCAAAACACTTCAAATTTAAAGGAAATAGCGTTACATTTCACAAGGTCATAATTGCCCCGTTATTTTTTACCATTGCAAAAGCGAAATATTTGCAAAATGAAATGACAGAGGAATGGTAAACCGCACTCAAACCACAGGAAATAATTATGGCTTCTAGCTTCCGGAGTTTACAGTTCTCACCTCCCAAAAAAAACTTCTATAGAAATATGAGATTTACGAATACATTATTGGAAAAAACTGTATAACGGAAAATGGGGGCTCTTTAGTCGATTCATGAACGAATTTTTTCCTCATAAAAGCAACATCTAATTGCGCATAAATAGTGTGGAAGCGGGTGTGATTTTTTAAAGGTTTAGCAAATAACGCCACAGTTACAATTACCCCGTGTTTCATTTGACACCAAGTCTGCTCCATCTCGTAACTGGAATCACTTTTGATTATGTGTCTCTTGAAATATCAAGAGACACATACGGGGTGATGTGCCTGAAATTATACCCAACAATTGAGTGTTGTTTTGTAACCTTGGGTTCAAGAAGGTAGACTAAAGTAACATGTCATAATGTCAAACTCACACTTCCACCAAACATAGTTTAGATCGAGCTCAAACGCGTGCGCTTTTATACGGTAATGCCAGTTTGAGCTTCACTTCAAGCGAGTGAGTTACGACCACCCATACATAAAAGGCAGAGGAGAGGGATAGAACATAAGGGGAAAGTATATCAACACAGCACTAAACAGGGGCGTAGGAACGGTTTGAAAAGTGGGGGGCCAACCTTGAGGGGGCCCACCTCAAGGGGGGCCCCAGTCTACGGGGGCCCATAATTATAAAAAAAATTAGTTGGCTCGTTTGGTGTCAATAAGGCACGCATGCGCACAAGGATGTCAATATATGGAAAATTGAGAAATTAAATTTTGCCCTATGATTTCGAGTTGTACCTATTATGATCTAATAAATCATAGTAAAACGCCAAAAAACATTTTTTGGTTTTTTACCAAGACCCATTTCAAATACGAAATACATTTTTAAGCTTTTTTGAGGATTTCAATCATTTTTTACCACGAGCGCGTTTTTATATTTAGAGATGTTTAGGCCCTTTCCATCACATTTACAAAATTAAGAACTGTTTAGAAAACTACAGACAATGCTTTGATACCAAATAGCCTCACTTCGCTATGCCTAATCAACTTGTATTTGCTTATTCAATGACGAAAATGGGAACATTTATTTAAGTTATTACAGATCTCTTCTTGCCATCATTAGAGATTGATTTAGGTGAAACCTGATCACAATAAATACGCCTAGCTATATTTCGATGCCTAAAATGCAGAGTTCCAGCATGACTGCAAGTGCAATGTAGGTACTTGATGGCCAGCTTTGTGATGCCGAGGAGGTGTGGGCATGGTGTTATAGTGGTTAGCAACCTTGCTTTCCACGCGACCAACTCGGGTTTAAGGCACAGCAGATTCCTTGTGCAAGGAGCAATTTGACTCCCAAGAAACCCCTCCAACAGGAAAGAGTTGGCGACGCCATATAACCCTGGCATCGAAAGACGTCGCGCCTTTCGATGGCTCAGGGACGACTGTTGCTCGGCATTTGGTGCGGGGTCCGTGTCCGATTCATATTTTGTGTTGGGATTGGGATGGAGTTTGATTGGGCCCAGTTCTCGGGAATCATTTGGAAACACTCGGGTAGTAGGTGCCTTGGCTTTTTACGAAGCGCTCCTCCTCCAGGGGCTTGCAGGCAGCGTACTACCGAACTTGAACGTTCCTGACAAGCTATCGGGCCCGTTTGGGTTTCTTGTTCTATATTACAGTTGCTGATAGTTGTATATTCGTTGCGGGGTCCGCCTCAAAAGGGGTGGGCAGTATCTCCCTGACCCCCGGTTCCTATGCCTATGCCGCCCAGGGACCGCTAAATTATCTCGGAGGGCCCCAAGTTCCAAACCATGGCTCAGGAACCCAGACCAGTCAGCTCAAGGGCCTAGACAAGTGCATTAGCCTCGGGACCAGCTTATCAAGGGACCCTACATAAGCACAGGACCCCTAGAAGCTCATCACAGGGGAGTTCCAGATTCGCACAGGGTGCCAGATTAGCTTAGGGGCCCGGTTCAGCTCGGAGGTCCCCAGGTCGACTTATGTAGGGTCTCAAAACAGCTCAAGGGACTTGTTCAAGCTCACGGATCCCAGCTTAGCTCAATGATGCTAGAACAGTTCAGGGCCCCATACCAGATCAAAGGCCCCAGTTAAGCACAGCGGTACCCAGATTAGCTCAGGGCCCCAGCTAGGCTTAGGGGTCCCAGGGTGGCTGATATAGAGTCTCAGAACACAGTGGCATAGCCAGGATTCGGCCAGAGGGGTCCGACTACCGTCGGGGGCCCCAGGCCAGGGGTCCCCTTAGTAACCGGGCCCATCTCCTATATCTTTTGTATAGTATTTTAACATTATAACATTCACACGAAGGAAATTTTGTTGTGCCTTTTTAGGCATTCATTCTTATTTTGTTTATAGCTTGTTTTTTCGATCCGACCAAGTGTTGGTAAACTAAGGTCACCAAATATTAAGGATGACCCATACCTTATATGGTAGCGTGGCTATAATAACAGCTTTGAGCCATATTTCGGGAAGTTCAATGTTGATGCGCGCATAATTTTAAACCTGAGTCTACCTCAATTCACTCGGGTAATCAGACATGAAGTTATTGGAGGTCAGTCGTTTTGAGTACGAAGAAATGATCTTCTATGGGAAATGATTAGCAATTATATCCCGGTGTCGAATCCATGAACTCTTTAATCAGGAAATTTCCAAAGAAACGAAAAAAACGAATAAAGATACAAGGGATATGGTAGTGTGTCCCGAACGTTACATAACCTCTATTCCGTCGACAGATCCTGTTGAGATCCATTTACTTTCTTACCCTTGCTATCTTTTAAACGAGCAAATTACCAAGACAAAAGGCGCCCAAGATATCTATCGCCTTGGCTCACTCTGTTATTGTTATTTTCAACCTTTCATACCTATTTTTCTTTTGGGATTATGCTTATCAATTTCTGTCATTACCCTTGTTTGTCTGGTTTCCTACGAAAATATTGGAAAGTTGTTTATTTCAGAATATTTAGGAATGTAGTTATTGGTGTTAAGCTAATATATCAAAAATTGACTAAAGTGCCAAATTCCCTGTTCGATTTTCTCTTATGGTAAAATTAGATTAATGTTTGCCTTTCCTTCGATAATGGTGCCTGATCGACATGTTTCAATTTGTGCTTTTTTAGTACGCAATAGGGGTAGGTACATTTTTTCCGAGGCATATGATTTTGAAATTTTTTATTTGAGCTCTGGGGCTACCTAAGACCAACACTTGGCGGCGCTCACAAAGCTAATTTTCGGCCGCTCTCCCGATTAGATCTCAGGGGGTCTCGGAGACCGATTCACGGCGCCTCTTGATCAAAACTGGGGGGCCCTGAGAATCTCTCGGGGCTCCCTGAGATTAGTTATCGGCAGCACCTCTGAGACTAATTATTGGGCCCCCAGATTTGCTCTGGAGGGGGGCTGAGACTGACTATCGTGGCCATCCAGATTAGCTATTGAGGTCCCCTGAGGCTGTCTTTGGGGTGGGGAGGGGGCTGGGAATGACTTCCGACAGCCCTCTGAGACTTACTCTAGGGCGCCCCTGAGACAAACACCCCGGGGGGTGGAATCACCTCTGAGACTGAGTCTTTGGCGTTCCTGAGACTGAGTCTTTGGCGTTCCTGAGACTGACTCGGAGGCTCCAGATTAGCTCTCGCGGGCCTAAGGCTAACTCCGGGCCCGTGAGACCAAAACTCGGGAGCACCTCTGGAAATTACACTCAGAACCCCGAGATTAACTCTCGGATGTCTCTGAGACTGACAACCGGGAGTCCTCTGAGACTAACTTTTGGGTGCTCCCTGAGATTGACTCTCGGGGCCGCTTATACCAAAACTCGGTGGGGGGCACAGCCTGAGGCTAAATCTCGAGGGCTCCCAAAATTACCCCTCTGGGGCCCCCTGAAACCAGCACTCTGCGGATCAAATTAGACTAACTCTCGGACCCCCGGATTAACTCTCGGGGCCACCTGAAACTAAATATTGACTCCTGAGAGAGAAGCCCGTGAGACTATGAGGGCCCCCTGAGACCGACTCTTGGGGTGCTCTGAGACTGACTCTTGGGGTTCTCTGAGACAGACTCTCAGGGGGACCCCGAGACCGAATCACGGGGTCCCCTAAGACAGACTCTTGGGGTCCCCTTGGCCGACTCTTGGGGTTCTCTGAGACTGACTCTCAGGGCCCCCTGAAATAGACTATGTTGCAGGGCCCTGAGAACCACTCTCTGGGGGCCCCTGAGACTAGCTCGGCCCCTCCCCTGAGACAGACTCCCGCGGCCCCTGATACCGAATTTTGGGGCCCCTGAGACCAAACCTCTGGGACCACAAAAATCTACTTTCGGGGTCTTGAGACCGACTCTCAGGGCGGGGGCCGTGAGGCCGACTCGGGACGCCCTGAGAACGAATCTTCAGGGGCCCCTGAGGCTGACTCTGGGGGCCCCGTGATCAGAGAATCCTTTGCAGTGGTTCAGATTGGCCCAAGGGGTGGGGGTCTGCGGACGCCTAGGGCCCCCTTGGCTCACCACTGCATCCACACTTTCGGGGGCCCTCTGAAATCACAATTTGGAGGCCCCTAAAATAATTGCTCCCCTAGACCAATACTACGGAGCCCCTTGATGCTGATGCCCGGGGCGTCCTAAGACTAAGCTCGGGGTCCCACTTAGATCAGGCTCAGGGGCACCCTTAGGCCCATGCTCGCGCCTTTCTCAGGAGTAACTCGACACCGATGTTCCGGGGCCCTCAAGATCAATATTTCGAGCCCCCACCCCCGAGACTAATACTCGGTGCTCTGGAGCCCCTCGATGCCGATGCTCGGGGTCCTGAACCCAGGCCTGGGGGCCCCTGGGACTAAACTCTGGGTCTCATGAGGCCAATGCTCGTGCCTCACTCATGAGTCCCTCGATATCAATAGTCGGGGGCACCCCGAAGGGGCCCTGAACCCCTGAGACCAAGCTCGGGGGCCCCTGAGACCAAGCTCGAGGGGACCCTGAGACCAAGCTCGGATGCTCCCTGAGACCAAGCTCGAGAGCCCCTGACACCAAGCTCGGGGGTTCCCTGAGACCAAGCTCGAGACCCCGTGAGACCAAGATCGAAAGGCCCATGAGACCAAACATCGAAAGGGCCATGAGACCAAGCTTGCCCCCCTAAGACCAAGCTCGGTTGTCCCCTGAGACCAAGATCGGGGGCCCCTGAGACGAAGCTCACGGACCCCCGAGATCAATATTCGGTATTCCAGAGCCCTCGATACCAATGATCGGGGTCCCCTGAGACCAAGCTCGGAAGGCCCGTGAGACCAAGCTCGGGGCCCCTGAGTCCAAGTTCAGGGGTCGCCTGAGACCACGCTCGTGGGGCCCTGAGACCAAGCTCTGGGGCACCCTGAGACCAAAATCGAAAGGCCCGTGAGACCAAGATCGAAAGGTCCGTGAGTCCGAACTCAGGGGGCCCCCGAGATCAATGTTCGGTACTCTGGAGCCCTCGATACCGATGATCAGGGGCCCCTGAGACCAAGCTCGGGGGTCCTCTGAGACCAAGCTCGGGCATTCCTGAGACCAAGCTCGGAGGGCCCCTGACACCGAGCTCGAGGCCCCTGAGACAATGAGACAAAGCTCGGGGGGGCGCTGAGACCAAGCTCGGTGGCCCCCTGAGACCAAGATCAGGCCCCCTTCCCGAGACCAATGCTCGTGTTTTCCAGTGCATACGGTCAGCCTTATGAATCAGATGCCCTCGGATGCCCCTGAGACCAAGCTCGAGGACCCCTGACACTAAGCTCGGGGAGAGGGGGCCTGAGACCAAGCGTGGGGGCATCCCTGAGACCAAGCTCGGGGGTCCCCTGAGACCAAGCTCGGGGGCCCTGAGACCAAGCTCGGGGTTATCTGAGACCAAGCTCGGAGGGCTCCCTGACACCAAGTTCGGGGGCCCCTGAGACCAAGCTCGGGGGCCCTGAGACCAAACTCGAAGGGCCCCCTGAGACCAAGCTCGGCAGCTCCCTGAGACCAAGCTCGGGGTCCCCTGAGACCAAGCTCGGGGCCCTGATTCCAAACTCGAAGGGCCCCCTGAGACTAAGCTCGGGAGCTCCCTGAGACCAAGCTCGGAGGGCCCCCAGACACAAAGCTCGGGGGCCCTGAGACCAAACTCGAAGGGCCCCCTGAGACCAAGCTCGGGGTTATCTGAGACCAAGCTCGGAGGGTTCCCTGACACCAAGCTCGGGGGCCCTGATTCCAAACTCGAAGGGCCCCCTGAGACTAAGCTCGGGAGCTCCCTGAGACCAAGCTCGGAGGGCCCCCAGACACAAAGCTCGGGGGCCCTGAGACCAAACTCGAAGGGCCCCCTGAGACCAAGCTCGGGAGCTCCCTGAGACCAAGCTCGGGGGTCCCCTGAGACCAAGCTCGGGGTTATCTGAGACCAAGCTCGGAGGGTTCCCTGACACCAAGCTCGGGGGCCCTGATTCCAAACTCGAAGGGCCCCTGAGACTAATCTCGGGAGCTCCCTGAGACCAAGCTCGGAGGGCCCCCAGACACAAAGCTCGGGACCCCTGAGCCCAAGCTCGGGGGGCCCCTGAGACCAAAATCGAAAGGCCCGTGAGACCAAGATCGAAAGGCCCGTGAGACCGAGCTCGGGGAAGGGGCCCTGAGACCAAGCCGGGGGCCCTGAGGCCAAGCTCGGGACTCCCTGAGACTGAGCACAGGGGTCCCCCAAGATCAATATTCGGTACTCTGGAGCCCTCGATACCGATTATCGGGGGCCTCCTGAGACCAAGCTCGGGAGGCCCCTCCCCGAGACCAAGCTCAGGGGCCCCCGAAATCAATTTTTGTGTTTTTAGTGCATAAGGTCAGCCCAAGGGGGCCCACGAACCCCTGAGACCCCCTTCCCTGGCTACACCACTGTCAGAACATCTCAAGGGGCCCATTCAAGCTCACGGCCGCCCGGTCAGTGGCTGTAAAGCCTTATAGGGGTCCCAGACCATCTCAGGGGCCCTCAGTTCAACACAGGGGCCCATATTAGCTCTGATGACCAGATAAACTTAAGGGCCCGGATCATCCAGGGGCCCCTTGTCGGCATATTTGGGGTTTCAGAACAGTTCAGGGTTTCAATTAAAGCTTATAACAGAATTTCAGAGCATGGGCCCTATTCCTGTGCAGGGGTCTCAGATAAGTTTAGGGTCTTCTGTGCGTCACAGGGGATCCAGATTAGCTCAAGGGACAATATTAACTTTACGGTCCCAGCTCAGCTCAGGGCCCCCAGGTCGGTGGATATAGGTTCTGGCCAACTCACGGGGTCCTGTTTAAGGTTACGGCTCCTAGCTCAGTTTAGGCATCCAAGAACAGTTCATTCTGCCCCAACCATCTCAGGGGCGCTCATTTCAGCTCAAAGGGCCCAGATTAGCTCGTATGGCATCAGAGGCCAGTTCAGGGACCCCGGAAGCTTAGGGGACCTTAAAATCAACTCATAGAACCTCAACTTAGTTTAGGGGCACCGGTAAGTTTAATGGGGTTCCGGGGCAAGCTATCGAGCCAGTTTGAGTTTCTTGCTTGATATTACAGTTGTTGATATTCTTATCTCCGTTGCGGGGCCCATCCCAGAAAAGTGGGGGCCAGTGGCCCCCTGCCCCCGGTTCCTACGCCTATGGCACTAAATATATATATGATCCTTGGGGGAACAGGAATAACAGTTTACCGGCTCAATTTAAAACAAACCCGCTTGGAAGCCAGATGAGAAATAGACAACTTGACGATGAATAATTCCTTTAAATTATATAGGTATCCCAAAAACTTAGAGAGTAAACAACATATTTCCAGCCATTGAGAATATATCATAAATGACAAAACAAGCTTGAGATCGAGGGTATCAGTGCAGGTTCAGTTAAATACATTAGTTCTATCACTCGCCACGATTTTCCTACATCTGCTTGGATTGAACGAACAACTGTGCAATTTTTGGGGACCACTTCGCGATCGTTCGTAGCCACACGGTACGGGAAAACACCCTGGAGACTAAGGGACGACGGCCTGGCTGACTGATAACACTTATGCTATATCGCATGGCTGCTACTGACCTGAATTGCTTATTCTGCCAGAGCTGTATCCTTTGAGTCGGCTGCGCCACCACTGGTTCAACGCCACACTCGAGCACGCGACACGGGCCCTGCGGCCGCAAGCGCTGGCTCCACACGACCAGGTCAGTACGAGCACTGCCGGCAGGACGGCTGCTGGCTGGGGGGGGGGCAGTCCAAGCCATCGCCGAGGGCGCCACCTGCGCACCTGTTGCTCGGCGCCAAATTCGTGTGCATGAGTTTTGGTGCGGTGGTGGCGGTGTGTCAGGTCAGTGGGCAGCTGGACTGGAGCAGCCGCCGGAAGGACCTGTCTCCAATTGTCAGTGCTCTCGGACCCGTTGGCTTTTGATCCTGCCGTATTACCTGCGCAGGTGTTATCGCCGCTGGAGTCGGAGCGGAGAGGGGTAGATCTCTCTCTCTCTCTCTCCGCTGGAGTCGGAGCGGAGAGAGCCGCTCTCTTCTTACCTGCTGATTCCAAGAGTCCAACGGCATTCATTGTGATAACATTGGGAATTTTGGCATCGTCGTTGAGTTTTGAGTCCTGTTTTGTAAAGAATTCGTTATAGTTAGAATTTGATGAGAAAGCTGAGCGTCTAAGGAGCGCCCTGGAAGTTTTCTATACTGACAGGCTAGTTTGATTACCTAATGTAGCTCAATACCAATTCTTAAGCAGAAAATGGAAGGTTTTTAAAATTTCACAATCATAGGTGAGTGTAAGGCAAAAAGCCGACTTTATGTTTGAAATCAAAATATAGAAAACATATGTAAGGCTTCATAAGGTTTTTAACCTAACTCTAGGTTTTAATCCAAACCGTAGCAGCAGTTGCTAGAATTCTAAGAAGTGCATCTGGTTCTCCGGTACCAGTTCCAGCTTGACCACGATGTTATGAGTAGATATTCTGCATTTTCCTGCTCTGACCAAAGCACTTGTCTTAATTTATCCATGAGCATTTTGTAGAAATGGATGGCCTCTTTCCTTAGACATACTAAGAAAATACGTTCATTTTGTCGCACATTGCAACCACAAACATTCAACTCGGCCGCAGTGCAATGAATGTATCATCGCTACGGAATGTCCAGACCATCCTGTGCGTACCTCTTCTGTTGTCGATGTTTTAGCATCACAATAAAGCTCTACCCATCCGATTATCCCCCAACAATGCATGTTCGTGGACGAAACATAACCTCGAATAATACGGATCACCGCTCACCACAAACAGTTCAGCATCAAATGGCTAACAAAAATGGAAATTGCATCGTTGTTTCAGACATAGGGAACCAGATAAGATAGGTTTCTTATAGTTTAATCAGCTAAAGTACAGGTACATACATGCATGCCTTAGGTAAAACGCCTTATAACTTGGGAATAGACACTTCTAGACAACTAGTCAAATGCACAAATACAACTTTATCCAATCACTCGATCATCCATTTCTATTTGTGTGTGCGATGTCCCATTACAGTGTTTTCATGTAGCTCTCTGCGGGGCTGTAGCGTCCAAGAGTCTTTGCTGACATCACGAGCTGGAGTGTTTGGCCGCTGTGGCCTTTGACAGTCGTGCGTCCCTGCCGCGCACATGCACGCTGTTCGGGGCGCTATCGCAAAACATCTATACCCTGGATGTGCGCAGGTGATGTATCTGCAGCCTTGAAATCCCTGCCTGGGGTTCACAGCAGTTGTCTGCGAAGTTATGTATGTAAGTACCTTGATATGATATCGGAATATTACCTGCGTGGGATTAGTGTGAGGGACAGATTGAGAAATGGAGGAGTCTGGGGAACTGCGTGAGAGAATGAGTTTATTCGCTGGAGGCCAGGACGGTAGCAAACTGTACAATTAAACCGAAACCAGTGACCAGGCGCGCACCCAGGATTTTCGTTTGGAGGGGGGCATGTTTGACAGGAGGTAGCAGGTTACTGGAGGGAAAAATTGGCCGGAGAGGGTACTTACCACGTAAGAGGGCGGCACGCTATGAGCAGGGGTGGCAAGGTGAGAGTAGAACTGCTAATACAAGTCAGATTAAGGCTCATTTCTGCCTTCTATGGGTGAGTGCGATGTTCAATTATTACCAAAACCCATGTCGGCCGCTTTCGGCGCCGTCATGGGCGGGGGAGGGGAGCAGCACTTTGGAGTCGAAGCGTTTGAAGGGAGCCCGGGCCCGCTAACCCCCCCCTTGGGTGCGCTACTGCCAGTGACGAACTGTATATACCGACACTACCCGCACACATAAGCGTCTAAAGCAATTTTACGAGGGAAGGTATCCCTCCCGCTTCTGAAGCAGGGCAAGTCCTCCAACAACATTTAGGAGTTCGACCATTTTCGCATTTTCTCCGCCTTGCCAGCCATATACTAAAAAAAGCGCCAGAAATTGGATTTTTTCTACGGTGCCAAAATCCACTCTTCTTTCCGTGAATATGTTACACCCGATATTTTTAGATTGAGAGGCGTAAAATGCCATGAAACAGGAATAATAAAAGCCCAACCCATGGGGTGTGAAAATATCAGCTACCAAAAAGTACGCCACTTTTAGGATTATTTCTACGGTGCCAAAATCAACTCCTCTTTCCAGAATTATTCCACAACCCATTTCACACCGGTGTAATGCAAAAATGCATGTGTTTTGAGGGAATATTATTATACCACTGGAGTAAAAAGATTGTCAGCTAAACCGGAACAGTGTGAACTGGAAGTGAGGGAGTAAAAATAGATTAAAATGTGAAATTCCTCGCGTAGAAAAATCTTTGCAAGGTGCAAAATGAACCCGCCTTCAATATTACATTGCTGCTGAAAAGAAACACCGATTAAAACAACGACCCAGTTTATTCTCATGGAGCGTTTGAGGCCAGTTTACTCTGGTTAGGCTGATTAGTATACACTCTTATAAACATACACTGCAACGGAGAGTTTCAATCATTTGTATTCATACTCACTTCTAATAATCTAAATATCTCCAATTTGCACTCTAATCTGGAACAGTATTTAAACTGACCTTCAATTTCTACAATTATTTAGTTCCTCTTTGCACAAACATCACTAGGTTTATAGTTTTTGTCTTAGGCTTCTTCGTTTTACACTTCCCAAATTTTCCTCATTCATATCCGCTTACCACTGCATCATTTCCACTAATCACAGCAAATCACCTCTCTGAGGCGCTGCACAGCTTTCTTAACACGTGCGATGGAGGGGGTCTCGGAGGCCAGGCCCACCTATTTTTTCGAGGTGGCCGGAGAGCCGTTCATGGTCAAAAACAATAACTTTACGTACCTAGGTAATGGCCTATGTGACCTGTTACCAAATCTGATTTAAACAAAGGTCATCCTCCATTGGTTAGCTTATACCCTGAGGAGCACCCAGTGAAAAATCGGAATATGTTTCTTTTTTAATTTTAGATTTAAAGAAGAGTTCACAAGGTCCCGAGGCAAAACCTGACCTGAAGTCAAAGTTTTTATTTTTTCTTATTTGAACCGTTGCATCTTCTATCCAGCGATATTCATAAACATTAATTTAGATCAGCCACCTTTAAGAAATGCAATTATTTCTGATTCAATGTTCGTGTTAGCCTTGGAAATTTCATGACCTCTATCTGGTGACCTCGTTGACCTTTGGACCTGAAAATGGGCCCAAATTGTTCTTTTGTAGAGAGCCTTGGGTAATGGTTTGGTGGAAATCTGAGGAGTGGTTTATGTTGGACTTTTTCGTGCTTACCTGGATGATTTGTCCTAGAATGACTTATCTATGTCCCGAGAGTGGCTAACAAAAGCTCACTATGGGGGTGGGGGGGGGGTTGAAATCCCTCTACTGTTCGGAAACGGGTACATTCGATATCTGTGCTGGAATATTGTTGAATATGCTTAATTCAAGTGAAAATATAGGTTATCACTAGCTCACCACAGTGGATCCGGGCCTCTTGTAGAAAATTGTTGGCGACGCCTTGGATGCCGGACAAAGATAGGTATATAAACGATTCATTCAGGCCAATTGAGGCAAATTCAACAGCTATTTGCTCTTTGCTGCACTTAGCTAGAATTATTTAGGCTGGGGGGATCCAGTTGCGCGTAGCTTCCGCCCACGCTCTCCTTACGCCCGCGCTGATATGGGCGAAACTTTGCGCGTAAGCGATTTGGAGGGATGTTCGGGAGAGAGCGATCGCGCGGAGCTCCGCGGCGGCGCATGTTAGCGCGGTGCATCGAGGGCAATCCGAGGATGCGGTGAATACCGCTGGCGACCGCAGTAGATGGACGCTAAGGCGGAAATTCCCACTGAATACGTTGCTTTTCTGGCCGTAGTAAACTCACATCATGGGTTACAGCCTGCTGACTGCTGAACGGTGTCAGATTTCCTGGCCGACTGTGAGGATGAGGGGATGAGGGGAAGACACGGCCCCGCGCTGGGAGGTGAGGTGATGATAAAAGTTCTCGGATCACATAAAGGGAAAAGACTTAACCGTAAACGGCAACTTGAAGGTGGGATTTCCACATAAAGGAGGCATGAGTGTGAAAACGATATGGTTTGGCTTACTTCGAATACGTTTTTATGTTAAGCCTACCTCAAGCCAATTTATCTGGGCAGGACAGGGGATTCACGCAACACACTTTTGCCTCGTTGTACTATGGTGCCATTGGATTAGTCAGAGCACTGGGGGGCAGAGGCGTAGCAAAGGGGGGGGCAAGGACAGCCGCCTCCCCCCATGAGGGCCCGAAGGGCCCCTGATGACATGGGCCGCGCGTAGCGCGGTTCGCCCGCATTATGCTGTGACCAAATTTGACATTTTCTACAAGACAGGACCCTCTTAATCCCTCTTCAGCACTCTTTTCTGTAACAAGCAGGGTCCTTTTTACCCATCAGGGTCCTTTTGGCGCTGTCGCAGGGGACCTTTTTGGGGCGCCGCCCGCCCCCCCCTGAACGAAATCCTGGCTACGCCCCTGACTGGGGGAGAGATGAACCGGGCAGGACCCAAGAAGTCTGGCTCGGCGAGTTCAGCGCAATTCAGTTAAAATTTATTCAGGAATCGAACAGCTGTTAGGTACATTTTCTCAAACGTGGCCAAGTACTGCTCACTGTCGAATTCAGGGGAGGGCGTGGACACAACGGTAAATTGCCCCCTGTAATTGTAAGGATTACATTTGCGCCGGTGGGGATATAACACATTTTTATTGGTGGGGCAGCCAGTTTCTACTCCCAGAGAATCCTTCCACACCTCGTTCCAATTTCACGATAGCAACAGACCAAATAGATTCGGTAACTTCCTGGAATAATTAGTAATGACCTGAACGATATCCTGAAACTATTTCACACTCTAACCAAGAAGAGCTTGGCCAAGAAAATTCAAATTATCACACGTTGGAAATGTTACAACAAGTGGAGACCGGAAAAGGCATTACGAGACGGTCCCCTCCGTTTCGTCAGCATCCCACGCCGCGCGGCGCGGACACAAATCCCGGCCCCCAAGATAAAGCGACAGTCGCCGCAGGCCAGGCCCGAGCAGCCTGGCACCACCCAAGATTCACCCTGGCGTTAGAGCCGCGTGGAAGCCGCAACGCCTCACCCATCCCCGCGGCGGTAAGAAGAGGGGGAGGGGTAAGAAGAAATGTGAGAACAATTGGTTACCAGGGCCTCTTTCCGGTGAACAAGCTGGCGTGCACCCAGCCCAGACAAAGGAGGGGACAAATAAAAATGACCAGGCATGCTGCGCCAGCAATTTTCAAGGCTACGGACAGGGCCAACCTCACCCCCAGGGCAGTTCAGCATGGCAAGCTCACGGCCAATCCTGGCCTGGGGCAAATACCTTTATCGCCACGTCGACGACGAATGGGCCACTTAGGCGTGTCCAAATCCCCCTTCGACACAACACCCTGCTCTGAAGCGGAAGGGAATAGGCGCGAAGCTTCGAGAAGGGGGACTGGCTACAGCGACCAGGGCCTCCGGCAAAATCGGAAGTCTTGCCCGGAGACGTGACGTCACCTGGGTTTTGCCGAGAGATGACGTCACACATGAGAAGGCGTCAGACCAAGCCTCAGGCGGTCGCCGCAGAAAATATATAGGGGAAGATCACTGTTTGGAGGCTCTCTCTCAGCTCTCAGCTCTCAGCTCTCGCACTCTCTGTGACGCGGCCTCAGGCGTTCTCCCTTTGCTGCAACTCTTTACCGGTGGTGCATCTCTACTATCAGCCTTCCTGCCGACTGCAATGTTTCGCCATCATCATCAGCCAAGCACGGGCCACAACTATAGCATCCATACTCTCACTCAGGTCGGTCCCAGTTATCTGGAAAGGGTTTTGGCTCCAATCTCCCCCGGCTGCTTTCACCAACTAAAAATGCGTTATCTCCAAAATAGGCCTAGAATGAAACTCGTGATGGACGGCGGGACACTGTCAATTTATTAGACACGCGTAGTGCTAGGGATGTTAGTTAGCAGGTATGTTCGGGACGTGTAAATTCTTTGGGTGATGTATGAATATTCTTTGTTGTCAATTGTTGAAATTCACGGATGAAATAAAAAAATTAAATGATAGCCTTGATCGTTCACTGACAAAAAGAGGGGAAGTATCAATAAGATCGAAAGCGCAAACTATTGATTTTGGCATCATGAGGAGGTAATCATGAGGGTAAATGCTATAGGCGTGCTGTTTCCAGCAGGGAAATCCGGAGGCCGCATTTTAAGCGTGTGTGTATCGCCACAGCTTTGTAGATGAAAATAAATTCAAAACGTGACCGGGTGATTTGGCGGGCATAGAGGTGTGAGGAACGCGGTAAAAATATTCGACCATTCAACGGAACGTTTTCATGTTCTCTTCTTATGTTGTTGACACCACTACGACGACGCCCACCGCCGCGTCCCGGACCGCCATAAAAATTCCGAGGCGATGGCCGGCCGGAGAACTGCAAGTTCATCACAGTAAACATTATTTGAACTCGTTATGCAGAAAAGGTACTGAAGTAAGTTTGAAAATATCCAACTTGTTAGGCGTGATTGCCAATGCACTTATATCCGGCGGCGACGGAAGACTTGTGAGTCCACGGCAGTATGTAGGCAGGGGTGAATGAATGTTTTATTGCCGACCCTGGCCCTGACTCAAGGTTACTGTGCCAATAGCGCAGCTCCCAAGAATAGTGGAAGGACCGGTCGTAGCATTGTTTTCTTTTAGCCATGGGTACAATTTGGATTTTCCCCGTGAAAATAAAAAAGGGAGGGGTACATTTATACTTGCATTGACGCCTGATTCACAGCGATTTCTGCCGGCTGCCCATTCATAAATTGGGTACTGCTGGCGGGCTGTGTCTTAGGCAATGCCTTTTTTCCATCCCCCACTGGTACAGGAAAATAGATTCACCATTGAGATCTTATCATTAATACAATGATCTGATCGTTGATATGGTGCTTCGGCCGATCCAGTGGGTAAATCTGAACCAATCCTAATGATCCGTGGCAACCGGTGGTACATCTGTATCGGGTTAGACCTCCAACGCGGAAGGTAAATACAAAGGGAGAGGGTGAAAATTACCCCGTAATGGAAAGTAACAGTAAACTATATAGTCAAACAATAGTTGGGCGGGCCAGGTTAGAACTAGAAACATAACGTTCCTGTCTAGGCCCATAGGCAGTGTCAGAGTTTTGGTTACAAAAGATTGACTTGATCACGATCGTGTGATTTAGTTGATGTGCAGAGGAGAGAAAATAAGCAAAAATTGTCCATTAGTAGTTTCGGCCACAGAAATATTTAACTACAGACAGGCAATAAAGCATCGTAGTGGAGGGATTCCCCTCAAATGTAGCTGAGCTCCCTCCAGGGATTTGCGGGCGGTGGCCAGCCGTGAGGTGGCTCTTAAAAAGAGGTAGTTGTCGTTGATGAAGCTAATTCCACAGCCAGACGAGGAGGAATGCATCGAAAGCATAGCCCAAGAAGCTCTTCAAAACCACTGTCTACGAAATTACGATTATGATCGACACCTGTCAACTCCAAGGCGCTGGACAGTAGTCTAACCGACTGAAAGAAGGCGTTTCCTTCTCCTGGGTGGAAAAGGGTGAGACTGACCGTGGTCTCAATAGCCCAAGAAGCCCTTCAAAACCACTGTCTACGAAATTACGATTCGATTGACACCTGTCAACTCCAAGGCGCTGGACAGTACTCTAACCGACTGAAAGAAGGCGTTTCCTTCTCCTAGGTGGAAAAGGGTGAGACTGACCGTGGTCTCGATAGCCCAAGAAGCCCTTCAAAACCCCTGTCTACGAAATTACGATTATGATTGATACCTTTCAACTCCAAGGCACTGGGTAGTAGTCTAACCGACTGAAAGAAGGCGTTTCCTTCTCCTGGATGGAAAGGGGTGAGACTGACCGTGGTCTCGTTAGCCCAATAAGCCCTTTGGAGCCATTTTCCGTGAAACGGGAAGTATGATGTACTGTATACTCGACAAATGCAGGTCTCTGGGCAGCGGACGGGCCCAGGGTCCTATGAGGGAACCAGGTCGAGTGATACAAAAAAGGAGCCCGAGGATTCAATATCGTGAGGGTAACAAGGATGTTGGGCCCCAGGGTCAACAGAGCAAAGAGGATCACGGTATTTTAAGGGCCGGAGGATACGAGGGCACGAGGATTAGGAAGAAGGGTAGGCCCAGGAAGTAAGAAGGAAATAAGTTTATAGGAAGTGAGGATTGGAGTATTTTTAAGGGCCAGAGGATACTGGGGTATAAGGATAAAGGTAATGGGGGCCCAGAGGATGAGGATACGAGGTTTATGAATTTGGGGGCCCAGAGGATGAGGATACAAGGTTTTAAGGTCGAGTGGAATTTAAGCATGGGAGAGTTGGAGACATTGACCCGGGTAACGCGTGCACAAATACGGCAAAAGTGAAAGAACAGAATAGGTAAGAAAACCTACATTTTTGCCATACCAGTCTAGACTGATAACAAGAGCGTGGGGAAAGTATGTTCTCTATGTTTTGCCGGACTTCTAGGGAACAGTATCAGTACCCGAGTTTGGTTGATGTTGTAAGTCCGACCGGTAGGCATCGTCAGCCTGCAGGGTGAACAGAACATCGACATCCTGATTATACCAAGAACTTAAGATACAACGACATTGAACGCTTAGATGGTGTCGAGGGGGAACAAATTAGGGCTTTCACAGTTTCAACGATGGGCGAATGAAGCAGTTGAGAGCGTGGATGGACATATGAATGAAATAGTTTTAACCCTATTTCCGTCAGGCTCCCGGCTACCCCTATTTCCGGCAGGGGGGCAATATCGGCCCCCCCTAAGATCTCGTAATCTAACCGGCCGATTTTGAAAATTCCAAGTGCTATAGATTCCCCTGACGCTAAACTTTATTTTGAAAAAGAAAATTTCAAAATTTTGATTTTTAAGGAGAAGGTCGTGCAAAATATACAATTTTTGTCTATTTTTTAGATTTTCCATAACCCTTGTCTCTGTTGTACGATTTTCACAAAACTAGTTTAGATTTACAAATAATTGACCCAAAATTGTCATATACTCGAGTTACGCAAAAATTCGAAGTTCAATGGCAGTTCCAGGACCAGGACTATGAGGGGAAATATATACAACCTAAAAAGTTTTTGTTACGCGGATTAGAAGCCGTGATATACTGCTTGGCATCTTTGACACATAAATAAATGAAAAAAGTGAAAAACTCATCAGGGGCGGATGCAGTAAGGTAAAACAGTGGGGTAAAATACATACCAAAAATATGCGAGTGGTATGCATGAGTATATTAGTCCCTCGACTAGTTGAAATTTATTTCTGATAATTTTTACCCTCCCATGGCAGCTCTGGGAAAGGGGGTGACATAGGCGGATCAAGGACTCTCGTCGTGGGGGGGGCGGGTGGGGGTGATTGGAAACACATTTTTAATATACAACGATATTGAGTCGCGGCGGTGATACTGGCTGGGAATATGCATTTTGAAAATGTGTAGTGACTGGACACGCCTCTGGTAATCTAAAATTTGGTTATAACTATTTTGAATTTTCATATACCCAATTGTATTCGCCCTGGCACGGCTGTAAGCAGTCTTCTCACTTACTAACGTTTAGTCCTTCTTGATAACATTCCCCCCATTTTGAACTGCTGTAACCGCCCCTGATGAATACAAATAGTGACAATTGTGAATGCACTATCATCTCACATAAAAAATGATATAATAAAACCATATAATTGGTATCAGGATCAGCAGAGACGGCTTCCTTTTACAAAGAACCCATCGCATACGATAATACTTGGTTTGTGGATAGAACCTCCCCAAAAACCCAGCCATAGCTCCGCCCCTGGTAAATATATAATATTGACAATTTCAGAAAACCTGCCTGTACTAGTTTTAGGAAAAGTCAGGAAGTTTCAAAGTTCTATCGCAAGCCGTTTCGGAGATATTCTTGAAAAACCTGAGGGGGGGCAATATTAGCCCCCCCTGCCGGAAATAGGGTTAAGGCTCGACAGGGCTAGTGAAAGAGCCGGATCTAAGCGTTCATGTTGCAAAAGGAATGATATAAATGTTCATCCAGATAACATCTCGAATGGGATGATTGAGCAAAACTCAAGGGTGTAAACGACGGTATTTTCACCGTTACCTCGTAGCTGATACAGGAGTAATCTTGATAAAGAAGTAACAACGGGGTCGTGAGAGTTAAGACGATCGTGGTACCGCTCCTATGCGGGAAAGCCTGCCAGTCAAAGTAGGTTCAGAACACAAATAAGTGCAGCTAATAACTCACTGATTTGAGACAGGTTAACCCGGAGGGCAAGGTCAACCCGAAAGCCTATAAGGTGACTCAAGCAGCCGGGAGGGGTGGGTCGTTGTAAACCGAATCCAGCCCTTGGACTTGTCCAGTGGGAGTTTGGACTGCTGTAGCTTGTGTGTCTGAGCTTACGAAGGCGGTGCCTCTCACACTATAAATATTTTTGTGTGTTGCGCCCGCAACATGGGCGACCGGCGGAGACGTGTACACACCACCACCAGCGGGACGCGGCGCTGCGTATCGCCCGAACGGCGCGCACCATCGGCGCGAATCGTCGCCGACCGATGCCGGACGGCCAGCCGACCGTCGCGCGCACCCGACCGCCGCCGCCACGGTCGCCCAGCGGCGCTCCCCGTCAAATAATCATCTATCGGCTCCGGCGGGGTCCACCGCCTGACATTAGCCTTTCATGCGTATGCCGAGACTGATCTTGTTTACAGTGGCCTTCAAGTCAAGCCAAAGATGCTGCAAGTGCTTGGGTGACCTTTTTTGGACACGGGGGTCAAGGTTGAAGGCCTTAGCTATATCTTCCCAAGTCTTTGTCTTTTGCTTTACTGTTTTACATCAAGTCGCTTGTCGTCATCGACGTCCTTAAAGTCATTCATAAAATCAGTAAACTTTGATTTTTCAAAATGCAGGAAAATTTGACCATACGTGGATCCCGAGGGGGGCAAAAGGGAGCAGGTGCCCCCCCGATCTACCCTCGGTGCCCCCTGAAATGTTCATGCCACACCCCCCGAAAGGTCGATGGCGCCCCCTAAAAGCTGCTCCCCACCCGTCCGCCTCCAGGTTGCGAAAATCGGCGCACACCGTGAGGATTTTGCGCCCACCTGATATGTTTTGCGGTTCAAAAGTGGCGTCCCCCTGGTCCGGGTGGCGCCCCCAGAAGTTGCCCCCCGATCAGCAAACCTGGATCCGCCTATGAATTTGACCCCATTTTCATATTCTGCCTTTGACACAGCACCAGATATTAAAGAATCCTCACGCTCACAGTTCTCAGGGTGAAGTGGGTTATCGCTGGCGTTCCATGCCAGCCTCGACGAGACCGCTCGGGGACGGTGAGTGGTACGAAACGTGAGATACGTGCTGGGGCGAACAACAAGGTTTATTGGAGGGCAGTTAGCATTACGGCTGGTGATCCACTGGCACAGCTGCAGTGATCTACGTTTCTCTTCGCCTGTGTCTCCTCTGAGGATTTCCAGTGAGATGCTGGGAGTTTGTGGGCCTCGATTATTATTATAAATACATGTTTTGTCGAATGCAAGTCATATAACTTAGATTCACTGACATTTCCAACATATTTTTGGTACTTTAAAAGGGTCATGCAGGCTTCCGCGCTGTCTTCCGCGCTGTTGAGAAGACGCGTGAAGTTAGCGCGTAAGACGGCGAGTTACGACACTACTTCCGCCACAACTTAGCTGCGCGCCGATGGATCCCTCCAAAAGGCACTGCGCGCCAACTTACGCCCCGCGCAGCTGCGCGCTGTCTACCGCGCGTCCGGATCCCCCCAGCCTTAGTCTTCGTTTCTTCTCCACGACTAGACTAACCTCCACGCGTCAAGATCAACGCTCTGTGGAATGCAGAACTGCAATGCGGTGGTTCAAGCTCAGAACTGAAGCGAAAACAAAATGGCAGGATTCCACCCACGTGTCAACTGTAGCAAAAAAACCTTATATCATAGAAACACACTCAAATGAAGATAAGAAGAATTAAAACATTCACTAAGCATAGTTAAATCAGCAAATATCTCGTTTTAATCTATTGGCAGTATTGTTTCACCACAGGAGAGTAAGACTATTCTTGGGGCAGTTTGCGAGTTCCATAGAAATACTCTGCAGAGTACATGTACGGATAAATTTACCCCTTTGCATTTTCAGCACGAATAGAACTGCCCTGTGCTAAAATAGCACAGAGATTAAATTACCACACGCTTGTAATGTTACACTTTTAATTCCAAAATTAAGCTAGTTGTCAGAATAGTTTACTAAGAATTCTAAACAAATGCTTAAAAATGGGGTACCTTTAGGACTAGACAGATTGAAATCCTACGCTCCAGGTGCTCTTTTTTCAGTGTACTGCTCCACTTTAGGTATAAAAATTCAGGAGACTGCCTAAATGTTTTTTCTTGCTTCCACTACAGTGCTATGTACAGATTCCATATATGTAATCTGCAAATCTCTGGTTTGGCGCCTACTTTTGTAATTCTCAGTTGTGTGGAAGTTTTGGCTCGAACACTTAAAAGATATAGGAAGAAGTGTCATGTTGGGTTTGTTTAACCAGAAACATGCTGAGACTTTAAATATAAGTATGTTGACTCAAGTAATTTTACTGAGAAGAACATAGGACCACTACGTTCATCCCCGCCCCAATGAGCCTCCGATCCTTCTTCACCCCAGTGCGTGGTGGTTCGAAAACCCCTACCCCCGCTCGCGACTTCTATGCTGGATAGCGTAATACTGTGAAGGTGGTAAACATTCAATCTTAAATGTTTAAAGGGATTGTGGCACTTTGGTTGAATCCTGGAATTTAGTGGTATTAGGCGAACTTTTAGCCGAAAATAATGAAACCACTCATTATTTTTATGAAAAAATGTACAATAAGCTCAATATTTTGATTTTTAAAATACTCCTCCAGAAAAAGAAATAAAGATCAGCCTGTGGATGATGTCATGATCTGGCAACCACTACCATACTTTAACGCATCACGGGCTTCGATTGGCTGATGCTCATTGTGACGGCAGCATATGTCGTCTCACCAACAGCTCACAACAATGGCCGCCCGGCGAGGGGCTGATGAGGGGGTTGGTGTCAGGTAGATTTTAGCTTTTTTCTACGGAAATATCGAGTTCCAAGACAAATGACATATGGAGTGCTGGGTTTTCCGACTTGCTTTACAACTTGGCTATCTCAGTTAAAATCACGTTATGAAGGTGCCACATTCCCTTTAAGTACCTATATCGGCCACTTTTTGGGTCAGGTCAATATTGAAGTCATGATAGGTCAAATAAGGTGATGCATTGGATTGCTTTTTATTGGTCTTGCGTCTGGCTGGTATTCAATATGTAGGTTTCATCCGGTTCCTTCTGTCACGATATTTATTTGATATTGTCACGATATTGCTTTTGATATTGATATGTTCCAGTATGTCTTAACCCGCGCCCCACCGGGGGTCCGGCGCCACCTTCGCCCCACCGGGGGCCATCGATGGCCCCCCTCTAACTCCGAAAATATGGGCGTTAGCGCAAATCTGCAAAGTGCAATAGAAAGCTTGCGTGAATTCAGTAAGAAATTACTTCGCATGTTTTAGTGCTCAGGTCAATGGTTTGACCTCCAGAGGTCAAATTAGGTCAAGATCGGCTATTTTCACTCAAATATGCAATGATTGAGCAAACTGGGCATAACTCTTATGTCATTAGAGCTATTGAGGCCTGGTAAAGTACATTTGATAGCAAATTGCCAGTAATTTTTCCGCTATGTGGAACGTAAAGACCTCCCGCCAGTGGTTTGACCTCCAGAGGTCGCCTCGTGACCTAATATGACCTGAGGTCACGAAAGGTCAGAAAGTGACCTTGCCGTATATCAAATGAAAGCCAGTGACAAGACAAACACGATGGTGTTTGTTTCATTGCTCTAGCTTAATTAGGTCAAAAGTTATTGCCAAAATACTCTTTTTGACCTCTGGTGACCTTGGATGACCTTGGAAAAGTCAAAGGGCAAATATGACCCCTGGGATCCGTGAAAGGGTGTCCAAAAACGTTGTTCTGAGCAGTCTGAGTATTTGCAATCATTTTTGTGGCTTTTATATCATGAAACAACTTTTCCCTATGCTTTTCCAATGGGAGAGGTCGCCTCGTGACCTGACCTCAGGGCACGAAATCGAAAAATCCCGGATATACACCTTGTAGACCCTGGAGGGGTTATGAAGTGTAGAAAGTTTCAAATCGATCGACTTTGAAATGTAGCTCTTACAGAGCTCTAAAGTGAAGTGAGGTGACCTTGGTTGACCTCGTCTGGTGACCTGACCTTGGGTGACCCGGGGTAAAAATTTCAGGGATGATGGGAAAATGATGCAGTGAGAGGTAGAGCCCTCAACTGCGGTGCTGCGCCTCGTCGTTTTTCTGCTATCCCGGAAAAACCTTAGGGGGCCATCGATGGCCCCCCGTGGGGCGAGGGTTAAGCCTGATTATCCTTGTTCTTGTTTCTCCTCATTCCTCCGGTCCCGGTACTCGAACAACGTCCGCCGCGCCGCTACCGACCTGCTCCCGCGCCCCCGCGGGCCGGCCGCGTCGGAATCTTAAATCCGTTGCTTTGCGCGAACGCGTGCCCCGTGGCATCCCGGCGAGCTCGCCTGCGTCCCCCCACACCCCGCCGCTGCGGACCCATCGCCGCCGCGTTGCTCGCTTCGCCGCCCGAGCTGGTTTTCTCTGGTCTCGCAGCCCGACACGGTATTGCGTCTCTCTCACCGTCTCACTGTCTCATCGGTACCTCACATCTCTTGACACTTCCTTTACCTTCTTCCCGTCACTTTCCCTTTGTTACTTTACTCGGCCTGTGCTCATGTTTGATCTAACGAGTTTCGTGCGGCGCCTGCCGCTGGACTTAAACGCTGATCTCCTGTTGTGCGTTTTAACCATACTTATGTGTGTGTGTGTGTGTGTGTGTGTGTGCGTGCGCGCTAAATACATGTCATGGCTACACATACACGAAAAAACCAAATGATGCACGACATGACCTTGTTAGGTCAAAGTTTAAATATAATCTGACCTAAGGACAGGTCAAGATCAGCAGCTGACTCAGCATAGCCAACGTGCCTATTTATCGACTTGCAATTACAATCCAAACGTAATGGTAACTACACTGTAAATCAAATCCACGATGATGCAATATATGAACGGTTTTTTAAATTGTAGTCGTCAGTAGTTTACAGCTTCAGTATAGAGTCAGTGATCTGGAAACGGTTGTCTAAGTGGTAGCCACGCTCAAGGACAGTTCAGTCACGGTGTGGGGAAAATAAAAATTTGTCCCCATTGCTCTTCAGACTTTTAAAAGGTAGAACAATGATGAGAAATTTCTATACCAGCTCCCGATTTTATTACGGAAAAATCAGCCAGACGGAAACTGGAAGGTCTTCCATTCACTAGATGATGCCTCGTCATGTTATTCAACGTACGACACAAACGGGGTAACAATACTTATAAAGTTTGAGATTATTTTATCTCTCTCAATCTCTTACCTTACGAGCCCCCGGATCGCTTACGTGCCTTCAAGGGAAATAGTATACTCGACATGAAAACCAGTCTCGTATTTTTTCATTTGTCACAAAGTAAAATAATTGGTATAAGTATCTCAGTCTTCTGTTTATGTTGAAAATCTTTGTGTAGCCATAAAAAACATTTATATTACCGACATTCCCGTTTTTCTATAAGAAACGCCCGTATTCTTATCGCGTCCTCGTTTTATTTCGGTGGTTGTCGATTCAATTACGCGTTCTCGTGCACGCACCTGACAAAAAATCGTCCGATTACGGGCTTACGACGTTTAGAGATACGTGATGAACGGGGCAGCCAACCATGGAGTATTCTAAATTCGGCGGAACGGCGCGTGCAACTGGGTCGGTCATCTTGCTCCGAACTGCGCTGTGGAGTGCATTTACGTATTTCTATTGCTTTGAACTTCGGTTGGAGGATAGGCATCAAGGACCGATGGTGAGTACAGTTGCATTGCCTATTGATCTGCTCTCCGTTTTTGACAATCGCGAGAACATATGTCTAGTAACGATTATAAGCGCGTACATTTTCGTTGCTTTAAAGGGCAGTGTCAGATATCAAATATGTTGTAATAAAATAAGAACTATAGGTGCAGCCAGGGGCAACGCATAGGGGGGAGGGTGTCTGGGGGGCCGGGCCATAAGCGATCATCGCCATTTTTCGGCATGCAATAGAGATGTTCAAGCTTGCCCATTCACTTCCGAGGATAGAACGTGATGCATGCGTTCACGAATTGCTTTTTCCTCAGCAATGAGAGCAGGTATACTAGTAAAACGTTTGGAATGGTTCCAACAGGTAAAAGTTTAATAGGATATATTTCACAGCATTACTCAGTAATGCAGCCTTAAAAGTAAATGTGGCGATTAAGCTAATTAAAATGTACATACCTATGCGTGCATAGGCGTAGGAACGGTGAAATTATTGGGGGACCAGGCAGGGGCGGACCCAGACCCGAGTTTTGGAGGGGCCAAACCCATGTTTGCCTCTCCTCCTGGGGGGGGAGGGGGAGCGAAGATTTTTTGCTTTACAGACCTAGTATAAACACCTTTTATAAATTTCTCCGGCGTTTGGAGGGGCCAAAAGATAGTTTGGCCAGGAGAAAATAATACTTGGGTAAGGCACGAATTCTTACGCAGTGGGCTCTGAAACAATTATTAATTTTCCGCCGTGCGACATACTGGAAAATTTACGCAGCGTTAGAAACCTGTGGAATTTTCACGCATTTTCGTAAGGGTTTTGCGTAAATAAAATTTAATTTTTGTAAATAAACTCAGCTTATACATGTTTATTTTTCTTTACAATTCCTTAACACTTTCCACGAGAACCGTTCAAAAATTAAATAGCATTTTAACATTGTTGGAAGGTGCCCACGATTTGAAAGTGGCCCCATCTTACGTAACTCTAATAACCGAGAAAACCCAGGGTAATACAGGGCAAAAAACAGCCCCTCATCATATGATCATAACCGAGAAAATCATTTGGTAAAACATCCGGGAAAAACTTATGCTCAGCAATCGTTTGCCTCAGGACTCGAAATGCTCGTAAAAGGATAAACCCCACCTGAAATCAGAGACGGATCCAAGGGGGCGAGGGGTCGTCTCCCTAACTCCCAAAAGAGCCCTTCTGAGCATGAAAAAGTTCCCCTAAAACCAGTTAACACGAGGCCTGCGATGCAAAAAGAAAACGCTAACACTAGCACTTTGTCCCTCCCACCTCCCCAGGATGCGATACCAGGCGCCCTTTTGGGCCAGAAGTGGCGTCCTCTGATGGTTAAGTGCAAAGAGGAGGGCTCGCCTCCTCTTACCGAAGTCCTAGATACGTCACTGTCTAAAATCAGTCACACATGGCAGCGATTGCGGGACGTCCCAATTTCGGGGGCGGGGGGGGGGCACCACGGACTTTTCAACCCATTTTTTCAGTCAACGCCATAGGATTAGTGTTAAAATTTCTTATTCAAGGGGGCACCGGGCCCTTCCCCACAGTTCCGCCATCAGTGACAGAGGTTCACCACGGTTTTTAACGCCGCTAAAAGAGTTTGTTTGGACGCGATGCTGAATTTCTGACGTAACGTGAACTTGGCGGACTGTTGTGATCGTGTAGCATCGTGTGCAATAGCACGTGCTATGCGCATGAAATTTAATTAAATTTAACTCAAGACCCAGTACCTCCATTACTAGCGAATTGTGCATTGTGAGAGCTCCCGCCATTTGCCTTAAAGGAAATGTGGCACCTTTATAACGTGATTTTAACTGATAGCCAAGTTGTAAAGCAAGTCGGAAGACCCGGTACTCCATATATCATTTGTGTTGGAACTCGATATTTCCGTAGAAAAAAGCTAAAACCTACTTGACACCAACCCCTCATCAACCCCTCGCCGGGCGGCCATTGTTGTGAGCTGCTGGTGTGACGACATATGCTGACGTCACGATGATCATCAGCCAATCGAAGCTCTTGAAGCATTTCAAGTATGGTAGTGGTTGCCAGATCATGACATCATCCACAGGCAGATATTTACTTATTTTCCTAGAGGAGTTTTATTTAAAACAAAATATTGCGCTTATTGAACATTTTTCAGAGAAATCATGAGTGGTTTCATTATTTTCGGCTAAAGGTACGCCTAATTGCACTAAATTCCAGGATTTGACCAAGGTGCCACATTCCCTTTAAAGGGAATGTGGCACCTTGGTCGAATCCTGGTCGAATCGAATTAGCCGAAAATAATGAAACCACTCATGATTTCTCAGAAAAATGTACCTACGATAAGCTCAATATTTTGATTTTTAAAATGTTCCTCTTGAAAAAGAAATAAATATCATCCTGTGGATGATGTCACGATCTGGCATCATCCACAGGTCGATCATGGCGTTATGAAGGTGCCACATTTCCTTTAAGCGGCACTCGCCGATGAAGGCGATGCACCCGCTCTGCTCTGTCCGTATCTTTACGCCTTTGTATGCTGGGGTGGAAAACTTACGCATTTGGCCAGAACTTCTCAAAGTTTACGCCGTGGTTTCTTGGCGCAAATCAACTTTTATTTCCTCCTGAGTTTGGCCCCCCTCCAGCGCTTTGGGAGGGCCATGGCCAGAATGCCCCCCCCGCGTCCGCCAATGGGGCCAGGGCTGCTGACATAAACTTGGACCATGCTTTGAAAAAGCTTTGTTTTGTGGCGAAATATTGGCTCTGGCGCAACCAGGGGGCACAGGGGAACGTGCCCCCATTAGTTTCCGGATGCCCTCTGCTGATGAAAGTGCCCCACGGCCGCTGAAACGTGAACGTTCTTTTTGGATTTGCCCTTAGCTCAGAATGGCCCCCTCAACCACTTAACTGTGTACCTCCATTGTGAATTTCCCTCTGAATGAAAGTGCCCTTGGCCGCTGAAACGTGCACCTTCTTTATGGATGCACCCTTAGCTCGGAAGTGCCCCTTTATCACGTAACTGTGTACATTCGTTGTGAATTTTCTTCTGAAGAAAAAGACATTTCCTAATTTAGGTGTCTACCTAGAATGGTAAAGGTTCACCTTCTGAAGAGCCCCAATGTCTTTGATAATTTTAACTGTTGTTTTAACTTTTACAATTGTGCTTAGTTTGAATGTGCCCCTCGGTCAGACACGCAGCCAAATGCATTAGCGGACGCAGGGGGGCAGGCATTCCGGCCATGCGCCCCCCCAAAATCGCTGGAGGGGGGCATTCCGTTCATGGCCCCCCAAAGCGCTGGAGGGGGGGCAAACAATCTTTTGGTCCCCCAAACGCTGGAGAAATTTTTGGAAAAAGGTGTTTGCACTAGGTCTGTAGAGCACAAAAATCTTCGCTCCCACCCCCCCCCCAGAGAGCGATCATGTACTTGGAGGTAGCTTATACTAGGTCTGTCGAGCACTGAAAAAAAATGTTTACACTAGGTCTGTATAGGAAAAAAATCCTCGCTCCCACCCCCCGTCCCCCAGGAGGAGAAGCAGACATGGGTTTGCCCCCCCCCAAAAAAAAACTCGGGTCTGCGTCCGCCCCTGGCCAAAGGGATGCAGGGGAACGTGCCCCTCATTAGTTGCCAGGCATTGGCGGATCTAGAAGCAACTTTTGGGGGAGGGCCAAACCACCCGTTTGGATAGGCCAAATCGGAAAAAAATCGCGAAACTTTCCCTAATAGAACTTAACGAAGCGGGACATTCCTTTAAAGAGCCCCTGGATCTGCTCTGGGGGCTTTAGGCCAACTCAGGGCCCCGAACCAGTTCAGACGCTCAGCTCGGAAGAAAATTGAGTGCCTATGTGAAGCAGCCCATGAAGCCCCAGAGATGCCTTAGTTTTCTCCGGCAGCAGGATTCGGCCAGACAGACTGAGAAACTCCTCATCGTTTCCCTGGCGACTTTAAGCTAGCAAAAGTGCCCCTTTTCCTCGGAAGTGCCTCTCCATGGTGCTGTGCCCCCCACTAAGGCTCTGGCTGCGCCCCTGCACAAGTTTCCGGGTTATGTTAGGGACATGAATGCGGGGTGGCAACTGGCCCAAATCAAAGAACTATTGGTTTTAGAACGAAATTTTGTTGTGAGCAGGAACTTCGAGATTAACTAGCTAACGCCACTTTTTTCCGTTCTGGTAGCACTCATCGTTGCTCGCTTACCTTCTTGCTGAAAAAAATTTCGGATATCCATTGTTCTCGTCGCTGTCTCCAGCAACTGGGACTATGATACAAAACAAACGTTTGCACCACGCCTGCCCCAGCGCTCTGTTAATTGGTACAGGAAAATAATAAATCGTCGGCTGATTTTTCCATTCTCGCAAATCACCGCGGGTTCTCGCGCGCCTCCGAGCAACACGAGATGATGTTTCCGCGCGAGCACAAAATTCAGCTGAAGCCATTCCGGCGGAATCCTCCACTTAGGAGGTGCTAGTTGCGGGCGATTAGATCTTCACTTTTCATCGGCTGAGTCAAGCCCAGTTAGAGCGTATAGGGCACGGGTCCAATTACAGTTTTCTATATGCTGGGACACTCATTCTTCGTTTTTAATGATAAATATCACCGCAATCATTTTCAGTACAATACGGTTAAATTTGTGGATGAACATCTACCTCCAAATATTGGGGGGGGGGCAACTCTATGGTCTGGCCCCCCAACGAGAATATTGGGGGCCATGGCCCCCCTGCCCCCCGTTCCTACGCCTATGTATGTGTGTTTCAGAGGATCAAATGGTGGACACGTTGCTTCAAATAGTGTCAAACGCAGACATCACTTCTGGAGTTCGCAGCTGTACGAGTAAGCCGGAAGTGTACGTGTGTTTCCAAGACAGTAGCCCCCTGGAGCAGCTCCTGTGGGCGCTGGGATTCGTAGTCTTCCAGCTGTCGTTCCCAAGTCTGAGGAATGGCATGGACTGCAAAGAAAAGGGGCAGCAGTGGACACTATAGCGACCAGTGTGCTGCGTTATATGCTGGGTGTGAATTGGGTGCCCTCGCTGCCGATGTAGGCTACCAAGTTTATGGCCAGACTGCATCGTTAAGCGAAGGGAAGTGTAGTGTAGGGGAGGCAACTGAAGTGAAGTGAAAGGAATGGAAGTGAAGTGTATACGTGTGTCGTAAGTAGCACGCCCGCTTGATTAATACCAAAACTATTTTACTTCTGGTTTACTGCGTTCAACCCAGTAAGTTATACTTGAGAAAATCTTGTGCTCAATGTTTGATACTGTTACTACCCAATCTTTCCTATATTTCTGTAACTATCAATGCGCGTGGCTCGTACGCCTATGAATCGGACATGAATATATGGGGACAGTGCGCGTATTCACAGTGTTATAGCGCATCCTCGTACCATCACGAGGCAGATCTGTGAGTCATCCTCGCAGCATCACGAGGCAGATCTGTGAGTCATCCTCGCAGCATCACGAGGTAGATCTGTGAGTCATCGCCGTACCAGGCACTCGCAACCTAACAAGCTACGACGTGTTAAAACCACGATAGTGCGGAAAACTCGTAGGACTTCTGGCATCGTTATCCTGCGGGAATTAAAAACAGCAATTAATATTACGAGGCATGGATGAGATGATGATGATACCGGAGTTCCCGTGTCTAATTTCATTACGAGGTTTTGGTAAGCGGAAGAAGCTAAAGCAAGTCATTTCACCTGGGGGAACATAGGACTTCTCAGTACCACGGTTCCGCAACGAGGACCATATTTTCTTCCACATCCTCGTAACATAACTGGGGTTTGGGCATCTCAGAAAAGTATTAGGCATTGGTAAGGGCAAGGTGTATAAGAAGGGGCCAAAAAAGTGTTCAGTGTGTCACTATTGAAAATGTCAAACCATAAATGTGTCACCAGCCCAGGCTACAAAATGTGGCTCGTTTTGCGTTAGTTGGATACCAATGGATAGTCCTAGAGCATCCTAGTTGTGGAAAACATTGCGGGTTCAAAGTGCATGTGCCAATGTTGGTGATTTTTTCCGTTATTAGTCTAGAGGAAACATATCGGCTGATTTTTGTCATCTTGGTTACCTTGGGCTGTCACCATTTAGAATACCGAAAAGGTAGGTTTTTCTTCCCCTGGGTATAAGCAAGTTATTTCACAAGGTGGAACATCGGACTTTTTGGTGCCATGGATCCGCTATCAGGACCACGTTTTCTTTCAAAACCTCGTAATATAACCGGGGCTTAGGCAGCTCAGAAAAGTACGAGGCATTGGTAAGCGCAAGGGGTATAAACAAGTTACTTCACAAGGTGAAATATCGGACTTTTTTGTACCATGGATACGCTACGAGGACTTCGTTAACACGCGCATTGACGGGGGTCTGAGCCACCTTCGGATTGACGAGGGGGCGGGTACCCGCCCCCTAAGATCTCGAGAACCACGGTAGGTAGCAAAAAACGGTAAACGGCATTGGGTAGCCCATCCGCTTCTCCATCGAAAATATTTGAGCCATTTTTTTGTCAGGTCACATTTAAGGTCACCAGAGGTCAAAAACATGCCGTCACATGCCGTCATAGAGATAACATGTAAATTAAGTTTTTCGGCCATTACATCTGAACAAGTAAAGATAGAGAAAAACGACTTGAACTCTATGAATCCTCGCAGCAAGCCAAATCGAATGATATATGATTTGACCTTGCTAGGTCAAATCAAAGATTTGACCTGACCTGAGGTCAGGTCAGGGTCAAATTATATAAAATGCATATCATTAGAACCGCAAAGCCAAGGCGAGTCTAATGAAGCTAAGATAAACGCTCTATCACCATCTGTTACTGCGTTATTCAGTAAAAACCATATTTCCCATGTATTACCAATGGAGAGGTCATGCTTCGTACCTGACCTTAGGTCATCGATATAAAAAATACCGGAACATATTTTAGAGAACTCGGTGAGCCCATTATGTGATATAAATTTCAATTGGATAAGTTCATCCTGCTCCGACTTATGTTATCTTAAACTTTTTTTTGAGGTCGGGTCACTTGACCTGTACTGGTGACCTGACCTGAGATGACCTATCCTTAAAATTTTTCACAGAAGTTGCAAAAATGATGAGGGAAAAGGTATGCCAAGTACAGCGGCGCCGCGCGCCGCCGTTTTTCTGTTGTCTCCGAAAAACCCGAGGGGGTGGCGGCTATCCGCCCCCCGTCAATGCGCGTGTAAATTTGGTTTACAGTGTAACCGGAAGCTAAAATATATTTCCTGTAAAGTTGTTGACCCAAGCCTTTTTTTTAATATTTTTGCGTTCCCAACCCGGGAACATTTTGCACATTTGCACCACACACAAACAGACACACACTATGTACACGGCAGCGGGGCTTACGCTTATCGGCACCCTTGCGGGACAGTCATGTCCGCACGCTCCCTATCACACACCCCACTGTACCAGGCATTGAAGCTATCCTGATTTCTCGGACCCGGCGGAACAGAGGACTGCTCCGGTGACACGCGGTGAGGCCGTGCCCTCGGGCGGTGCCGCCGGACCGGTGGATCTATTTAAATGCAGATCAAGCCCGTGCTCCCAATAACAAGGGCGCTGGTTGGTCAGCGGAAGTCCCTAGTCAAGGCGGGCGCTACCCAGTGTACTGCCATCTCCTGGGTAGGAGGCGGTCGAGGAAAAGTCTGCCAGAGGTCAGCTTTGATCCAAGGACCTCCCACTCTGGACCGAGTCGCCTTAACCAACTGCGCCACGGCGGTGGTCTATTGACCCAAGCCTGTAAACCTACCCTAGTAGTCCCAGATGACCTCTCAAATGTCCCAGGTCAAAGTGTGCAATGTGACCCGGATAGTATCGTATGATTGTAAGATTTTGAGAATTGAACATTATTAAGCCGTATGTACAGACGCCATTTTAACAAGCCATTTTAACACCCGCACTGGAGGGGGTCTGGCACTAACGCGCACTGGAGGGGGGCCTGGTAGCCCCCCTAAGATCTCGGAAACTAAGAGAGTTAGAAAAACGCCACTTGGTAGGTGGGTGGGGGCTGTGGTGATCTACATGATGACCAATTTTCATTGACCTAGGTCAATATCTTCAAGGTCAAACAAGGTCGTAAAGGTCAAATATTGGCCATGCTGGGTTCGATTGGTAAATGCTGTGATTATGCAGGAAAATGGCGGGAATAAGCTAAAGGCGGACAAGGTTCATAGAGAAGAGGTCTCAAAGAGGCTTCCCCACAATTTTTGGGTCAAGGTCATTCAAGGTCATTGACCTTTAAGGTCACCATATGGTATACTACTTATTATTTACACTTTGACTAACACTGTAGCCACTGTTTGGCGGGAAATGAGGATTGACCTCTCCCAATGACCTTTGACCTTGACCTTTGTATTGGGGTACCCTACCGATGATGTCATAGCATAGTATATGTCAGACGGGGTAATGTCATTTGGCCGGACGCACAGTGGTCAGTGACCTTGAAAGTGCAGATATGACCTTAACCTGTGACCTTTGACCTTGACCTTGACTTTCATGTGAAGTGACCTTGACATATAGTCCCGCTTATATGACGTTATGACGTCACCACTCGGTCTTCAATGCAAGCTAACGGGTCCGACCGCGCGTTTACGGCGATCTCAAAATGTAGGTCTGACTTTGAAAGCCTATAAGTCAAAAAATTTCGGCCGATTTTCAAACAATTTTCACCAATCGACGCGCTATTGAATTCTGTTAAATGTGGCCACGTTTCGTTTTTCGGCTACAAGCGGTTCTCCGGCCACCTCGGAAAAACAGGTGGGGGGCCTCCAAGGCCCCCCTCCAGTGCGCGTGTTAAGGCAAATTCCAATTGCTCTGTTGTCTTCAACTGAGACGTCATCACTCATAGGGTCAGTTTCGTTGGCCTACCTTAATTCAACGCAAATATAGTCTGCTGAATTGGCTTTGGTTTTTGTTGATGGCCGCTAACGTTTTCCCCTCTCTCACCCTATAGGGAGTGTGTGTGGCGTGTGCGACTTCGTCAAAGTACACAATCTAGCTTCACTCAGCCTTGACTGAGAAATAAAAATAACGAGCGAATAACACATTATTTTTCCATCTTCGCCCCAGAGTTAAAAATACTGTATCCCTATCAAACGCATATTTATTTGCTTGGTCGAAGTACTACTAATGCAAGTTGTTGATCTTAAGTTGCTTCCAGGTTCAATTTGTTGGATTCAACACATTGCGGAATTCGTGTATTGGGGTTTCAGGGCGCTTCAGCGTCTTGGCTATGTCGCGTCTTGGATATGTTACTGAATTCAAGTCAATGCATTACGCCTTTGCTATTTGTACCACACGTGTATATCTATGCCACTCCACTACCACTGGCTCGAATGACTACCTTCTCACTAAATCCCCCTCATCGGAAGCCCTGGATCCGCCTATGTTCCGTTCGTCGGTTGTCAGTATGAACTCATCGCAGCCGCATAAAATTCCGCCTTTAGCGAACGATTTTGTTGTATATTTCATGTCAGCTTTAGTTGGATTTCTGCTAGATATCCGTATGCCATCTGCGCTCTCTGACAAATCCTCATGTAAACAATTATCTATGTTTTTTTACCTTTTTATTTTTCATACACGTATGTACCTACACACATAATCCCCAAAGACAAGATCATCATAGATCCAAGGCCATCTCACCACCAATTACAGACCATCGATTGCTCAAAAACACAAAAAGCGTGCTGCTACGTAGAACAACAAAGGGACGATGACATCCAGTCTGGCCCTGACCGGCGTACCGGGCGGACGTGTTGACCTTGCCTCCGACTCGGGCGACCTAATGCGCGGGTGACCGGCCGACAGTGGTGGCCGGGGTGTAGGGCGCAGCGAGCGCAAGGAAAGCTGAGTGAGGAAAGTGACTTTGTGATGGGCAGTTTTTGAGGAGGATAATTTATGGGAAGGAGACGTGAGAACAGGTGACTTACCAGATTGGTTGATTAAGTTTATATGCGAAAATGTCAACTGCGGGTGACACAGATTCGGTGTTTAGTGATGCCGAGGCAGTACCGAGGGAAGAAGTGGTGAAGAGAAAGAGAGACAGAGAGAGCTCAGTGACAGAGATAGTTGATGAATACGAAAAGAAGCAAAGGAAAGGCCTCGCCTTCGGGCGAGAGGCCAAATCGAAACTGCCATCCTCATCCTTTCTTAGCCCTCCTAACTTCAAGTCCCACCCACTCCTTGTTCCTTTTCCTCTTCTTTCCTTATTTCCTTGTGTATCCATGCCTTTCCACCCGTATCCTTTCTGTCCACTCCTAAATACCGCTCCTATCCACTGTCCGCGATGTCTATCCCGGCGTGTCTCCGTGTGTGGCGGAGATGTGTGCACTCTTGCTCGTCTTGAGTGTGGACATCTCGGTCGCGTGTGGCGCGCGGCTGGGCTGGACAGCGCAGACCGAGCCGCTTCCTTTTCCAACTCATAACCTCCCAGTTACCCACCTTTTCCCAGGGTCATGGGCGTCCCCGCACGTGCCTATGATTCCTGGATGGTCTGGGTGTACGTGGGCCTCCGGCTCGTGTGGCTGACGATTGGATCCCACTAATCGCCGGCCCTGCGAGCCGGGGGCTCGCTTCTCTCGGACCAGCCGGGAATCAGTTGTGACGAGCAGGTGGTAGTCGCCTGCTCCGATGACGCCGTGTGGGGGCGCCTGTCTTTTTAAGGTGAGCTGCGCACCGACCCGTACCCCGGGATGAAGGAGTCCTGGTAGCTGAGCTGAGGTATGCGCTGTTTGGTTCGTGTGCCTCCAGCAACACTCTACTTTGGTCTGGATTTCCGCAAGGGCGGGGAACTCTTGAGGGCATCGACAAGAGTAGCAGCATTGTAAAAGTCTGTCGACCTTTGGTGGGGCTCGGCTGTCCCTCCCTCCCTTGGTGAGGTCCCGACTTCACCCGGGGAGGGAGGGATGTCCGTGCCCCGCCCGGGGTTGTCTAGGCTAGGTGCAAGGGGGACCGTCGTCGGGGCAGGGGGGTTTGGTGAGTCTCTCTCCCCCTCTGTAACGGCGGCGTTGCCCCCCGTATAGCCAGCCCGTGCGTCGTTTCGCCCTGTAGCACCCTCGTTGGAAGGGGGGCGCACGTGGCTGGTTGAACTTAACGATCTTCTTATGGATACTTTAAACCACGCAAACCTCCCTCCCCCGACGCCACTGCTTGTGCCGGGCCAGCCTAGTCCTGGTCCCTCCCGGTCCGGGATAAGTATTGCCCCATCTAAACCCCGAGTCTTAATGATGCGGGGAATTGAAACAGACCTTGGGAAACTCTCACCATTTCAGAGAAAGCAGGCCTGCGACCGTCTCGGGAAGATTGTCCGCTGTGACTGCCTGAAGGACGGTGTTCTTGAGGTTGAGTTTTCGGATGCCGGAGAAGCAGAGCGAGCATTGGCCGTAAATGAGATCTCTTTCTACAAGCGCGAGAACGGAAAGAAACAAGTCACAACCGTGAAAGTATCATGTACACCGCACCGAACTAAAAACTTTTCGAAAGGAGTGATCCGTTGCTTTGAACTCAGGGGAGTAGACGATGATGACATTGTAGATGGACTGTCCAGCTGCGGTGTTGTAGAGGCACGTAGAATCAAGAACAAAAGAGGATCGGAAGTATTAGATAGCGACACAATCATCTTAACATTCGACAGCACTGATGTTCCGGAGACCGTATACGTAGGTTACACTAGAATCGCAGTCAGGCCATTCATGCCATCACCCATGAGATGTTTCCGATGTCACCGGTATGGTCACACATCATCATCCTGCAGAGGCGCTCAGATCTGTGGGCGATGCGGCTCCAAAGACCACACGGGAGAGGGCTGTACCGCCGAAAAGTACTGTGTTAACTGCGGAGAGGGGCAGAGCCCACACGCAGCTTATGATCGCAGCTGTCCTGTTCTCGAGAGAGAAAAGGAGATCATGGTCAAGAAACGAATGACTTTCCGAGAGGCTCGTAATACCTATGAGGCCACACACCCACAGAAATCTTACTCACAGGCTGCTTCAGCTGGTGTTCGTAGCCGTCCGCGGATGACCCCGGGTCATCCGCGGGACGGTCATGAGGAGGTCATCCGCTCCCTAAACATGGCGGACTTTATCCGCCTGGCAGGGAGGATGGGGCTGGTCATCTCTGGCCGGCCCGCCGCCCCGGCTCCTGGGCCCGTGGCGGCACCTCCTCCACAGCCCCCTTCAGTGGGGGTTGGGTCGCGGGAGCGAGACGTTCCTTCTGCTCCCATCTCCCGCCCTTGGCACCTGCTGGGGATGGGGAACGGGGGAAAGGCCCCGACCCTGATCACCAGCCAGTTGCTCCCTCTGGTGAGTCGGAGCCGGCACCTGGTGCCCCTCCCGAACCCGAACCTCTCTCCGATGTTGAGGGGTGGACAGTTGTGGGACGAGGGGGCAAACACTCTCCCACGGGGAGGCGCCGCCCTCCCTCCCCTATTGTACCTCCTACGGGTGATACTCTTGCAGCCTCCCCGACCACACCAGCCTCGCAGCCACCAAACCCGACACCATCAGTGGCGACTGTGCGTAGAAACTTCGAGCCGGTAGCGCGGGGGCGATCGCCCACTAAGCGCCCGGCAACTGGTACCCCTCCGGATCAGCCCCAGACATCCAGAGCACGTGGATCCTCCCTGGAGACTTCCAGAGGAGGAAGCCACTCACGCCAAAAATACGTTGGGCCCAACCCTGGAACGGGGAAAAGGGGCCAAGGGGTGACTATCACCCACTGGAGGTAGGCTTCTTAAACCTTTTCACTAACCGGAAAAGACCGCTTCCATAAATAATACACAATGAACGCGAACACAATAATGCAATGGAATTGCCGAGGCCTCCGTGCAAATTTCTCCGATTTTGAATATATTCTTTTGGAATATAAACCAGCAATAATATGTTTACAGGAAACGAAACTCTCCCCTAACTCAAATATAAATATCAAGCACTATAAAACATTCAGAAAAGAAGTTTTCAGTACAACAATTGCATACGGAGGAGTACTGGTGGCGGTCCACCACTCCGCCCCCTGTTATAATATTGCATTAAACACCTCATTACAAGCAGTCGCTGCCCGGGTCGATCTGGGCCGAACAAAACTAACAGTATGTTCATCATCATCATTAGTGGAGTTTAGGGGCGCGTCGACAGCGACGGTCATTTTGCGCCCATATCTATGTCCTTGTTCTTAGTTTAAAAGCAAGCGTCGTCGGGGAGCAGCGTCGGCAACGTCATCTAAAACACCAAAAATGGTATGTAAAACATCGGCTTAGCCCCTGCACATACATACCGGTAGGTCGAAAGTGAGTGAAATTATGCGCGAACAGAGATACAAACATTTGTCAGAAGTAAAGCGTACAGACACGGAACATAAAACACGAACATAGGTTCCCTAAATCGTTTCGGCACTAGGTGTCTACTGCTCACACGGTGTGACCACCTGGGAGTATATGACGTTAAAATTCACACTGTTCAAGAATAAGACGATGTTGCAGATATCTACCGATCGGGATTCTCCACAGAGCGCCTCCATAGTGGGGGCACCGGGCAGATAGCGAGCTCTTTCGATCTCGTAATCGCGACATTCAATAAGCACATGCCTGGTCGTCAGTCGGTCACCGCAACGTTGACACGTCGGCGGGCCGTCACCGCCAAGGTGGTGTGAGTGTGTGGCGTGCGTATGACCAATGCGCAGTCTGGTCAGAATCACCTCGTCCCTCCTACATCCAGCACCTGCCGACTGCCATATCCCTATTTTTGGGTTTCAGCGTCCGCAACTTGGAGCCTTTCGGGTCTTCGTCCCAGGTGCGCTGCCATATTTGGTTAACATGATCACCGATATTTTGGTAAAAATCCGAGAACGGCACACCTAAGCCAGTCGGTACAACACCCTGGGATGCCGCTTTTGCACACCTGTCAGCACGTTCATTTCCAGGTATCCCCATATGGCTAGGCACCCAAGCAATTGTGACGCTTTTCCCATGGCAGTGTGCTCTGTAGAGTCTGAGTCTGATAAGTTCTAAAACATATGAAGATGTTGGGTGAGTTTCGAACGCACTCAGCGCTTGTAGCGATGAAAGCGAATCTGAGAAGATTACGTGGCGGCGTGTTCTAGAACGTAAAATGTAGTCCATGCAACGAAATAAAGCGTACAGTTCGGCAGTAAAAACCGATGCACTCCCAGGTAATGTGAATGGCCTTTCCACATTCTCGGTTACGAACGCGCATCCAGTGCCATTTTCACTCCTGGAGCCATCTGTGTAGAGTACGCTATGCTCCGGGTATGTGCTGTGGAGATGGTCCCGGAAAACCTGTTGAACTGCTTGAGGCGGTAAATCTTTCGTAATAGCGAGCAAGGTTGTGTCAATTTTGACCTCCGGTAGCACCCATGGCTCTACCGACGGGACATGGTACGTCTCAATCTGGCCAAGGTCGATGCCAGCTTCGTTTAGCCACTCACACACCCTAAGCCCAGGGAGCCGTGCTGAAGCTGGGATAGCGCCGGCGCGGCGCTGCGGCACTTCCGAAAAAAGTTTCGGATAGGCTGGGTGGTTTGGAAACTGTTTGATCTTTAAGGCATATTTCATGGATGATAGACGTCGGCGTAGCGCAAGGGGCATCTCGTTTGCATCAACCAGTAGGCTACAAATCGGTGACGTGCGAAAGGCACCCGTTATGATCCTGATACCGTGGTGGTGAATCGCGTCTAGCATCCGTTTGGCACTCTCCGTTGCTGACTCATACACAATACACCCGTATTCGATCTTCGATCTAACTAATGATCTATAGAGCATTAGGAGGGTTTTGCGGTCAGCTCCAAATCGCATCCTAGTCAAGACTTTGAAAATTTTCAGGACTTTAAAGCAGCTCTCCCTCAGCTTTTTGAAATGAGCAATGTACGTCAGTCTCCGGTCAAACAGTACACCTAAAAAACGCGCTTCTTCAACAACATTAATCCTTTGTCCATAGAGAGTGAGGTGGGGATCGTCACAGCCATTCCTTTTCCTGCAAAAGTGGAGACATTTTGTTTTCTCGGTAGAAAATTGCAGCCCATTTTTGTCACTCCACCGTTGGAGCTTGTCAATTCCAATCTGCAGTTGTCTCTGTGCTGCAGCAGTGGAGGACGATGTGGTCCACATAGCAAGGTCGTCAACAAACAAGGCACACTTAACGTTTGAAGGTAGACCGTCTGAAACATCATTTATGGCGACTGCGAAGAGCGTCACAGATAAAACAGATCCCTGGGCCGTGCCATTTTCCTGAGTGTGCTGTGCTGACAGTATGTCACCGATTCTAAAGCGGAAACGACGGTCTTTAAGGAAGTTGGAGAGAAACCAGCCCATGCGGCCCCGTATTCCAAGTCCTGACAGCTTCTGCAAAATGCCATGCCTCCAAGCTGAGTCATAGGCGTGCCTAATGTCGTAAAATATAGCAACGGTATGATGTTTTCTTGCAAAGCCTTCGCGAACGCTGGCGTCAAGTGTTAGTAAATGGTCGATTGTACTACGGGTTTGCCGAAAACCACATTGTATGTTCGTGAGAAGGTCATTGTTTTCAAGAAACCAAATTAAACGAGTATTTACCATTCTTTCAAAAAGCTTTCCTACGCATGATGTGAGCGAGATTGGGCGGAAGTCGTCAGGAGTGTTGCCGTCTTTTCCCGGCTTCAGGAGAGGGATGACTATGGCCTCGCGCCACTGTTCCGGGAAATCGCAGTTAATCCACATCGTATTGAAGATGTCCAGGAGGCAGACAAGAGACCGATCAGGGAGGTGGTGCAACATTGAGTTAGTTATCAGATCCGGCCCTGGTGAAACTGATTTGCATTTATTGAGAGCATTTTTAAGTTCAGGCATGGTAAATGGTGTATTATACGAGTCAGTGTTGTTAGTGCCGAAATGGACAGCTTTCGCCTCCTCTCGTCTGCGAAAACGTTGAAACTCGACGTTCTGGTTTGCTGTGCTACATCTGGTGCTGAAAGCAGACGCCATTCGGTTTGCGACCGTCACTGGATCAGTGATCCTCGCATTGTTTTCTACCAAGACCGGGGCGGGTGTAGATCTGCGCTTCCCCTGGATACTCTGGATTTGGTTCCAGACCTGTGTTGTGGGAGTGAAACGATTTACTATGGTTACATATGATATCCACCACCTTCGTTTGGAGTTCAACACGACTCGGCGAGCTAATGCTCTAGCCTGTTTAAAAAGTATCAGATTGGAATTAGTAACATGCTTCTTGAAAATACGCAAAGCCCGTTTCCTTTTCAAAATGGCATTTTTACATTCCAAGTTCCACCACGGAACTGGAATATGCCTAAGTCTTTTGGTGTCATGGGTATAGAAACCTTAGCGGCCGTGATAACCATGTCGTTGAACTTACTAACTGCCTGGGTTGCCGAGGCCCCCTCTGTGGGGAGGTCCACCGGACCGCATGCACCCTCAAAGCCAGCCCAGTCCGCGCAACGCATGTTCCAGCGGATCGGTAGGCTTGTTGGGGCACGTGGCCGGACTGGTTTAAGAACGATAGGATAGTGATCGCTGCCGAAAGTATCATCGAGAGTATTCCATTGGAACTGGCTTAGGAGGGAAGGGGAACAGACAGAAAGGTCTATGGCCGAGCACGAGCCAGATGGAAAGGTTATATGAGTGGGGCGACCAGTGTTTAGGATACAAAGGGAATTTAGGTGAAGAAAACGCTCTACAGTTCGGCCCCGAGGGCCCGAGCGACCGGCGAGTTCACCCCAAGCAGGGCTATGAGCATTAAAATCACCCATTAGTATAAATGGGGCTGGAAGCTGATCTACTATGTTGTTTAGGTCATTGATGTTTAGACTGCAGCCCGGTGGAAGGTAAATTGAGCAAATTGTCAATTTTAAAAATCCAAAGTCCACTCGGGCAGCTACTGCCTGCAGCCCTGTGATTAAGGCTATACGGTGACATGGGGTGGAGTGGTGCACCGCAACCATAACACCACCGTACGCGATTGTAGAACTAAAAATGTCTTTTCTAAATGTTTGATAATTTCTTATGTCAACAGCAGCCACAGGAGGCAGCTTCGTCTCCTGGAGGCATATAACTGAGGGGTTATACTCCGATAGAATGTGTTGTAGGTCTGAAAAGTTAGCTCGGAGACCTCGGCAGTTCCATTGTATGATTGATGTCATAAAGATTAAAAGAAACGGGCTTGTTAAATAGTACATAAGTCGGCCTAACCCTTCCAAGGGGGACCGCAGCCCCCGTATGAGCCCCTAGATGGTGCCGGGGAGGGGCCGCCGAGCCGGTTACGGACCGGACCACGACCTCGTCCGGTATCCAGCGAGTTTCCGCGTGCCCTCGAGGTTTGCGGTTGGCTGGGGGGCTCTCAGCCGGACGCTTAACCGGGGACCTTCCCCGGGAACAAGCTTCAAAATTCTTGCGGACTGCTGCCACAGTGGACGACTGAGTCTGGGAGAGAGGTTGTGTGGGCGCTAGGTCTGTGTCGGACGTGGAAGGGGGCAGCGGCGCTGAGCCAGTGCCTCCGGCAGGTGGTTTGATGGGCGACAGTGGGCGGCGCCTCCCCGTGGGAGAGGGTTTGCCTCTTCGTCCCACCACTGTCCAGCCCTCCAAGTCTGGCGGGGATTCGCCGCTGGGAGACTGGCCAGCAGTCGTCGTCGGCTGGTGTTCAAGGGCAGGGTCAGATCCCCGCCCCTCGCCCCCAGCGGGAGCTGGAGGTGGAGAAATAAAAGCGGGAGTGTTGTTCCGCTCCCGGTCCCCGTCCCGTAGGGAGGGGGTTTTGGAGGAGGTGCCGCCGTCGGCTCAGGTGCCGGGGCGACGGGCTGGCCAGAGATGACCAGCCCCATCTTACCTGCCAGGCGGACGAAGTCCGCCATGGTCAGGGATCGGATGACCTCCTCCGGGGTCATCCGTGATGGTGGTGGGGGTCCCACCGAAGCTGCATCAGAGTACTTTTTCCGCGGGTGGCGGGCCTCGTAGGCTTCACGGGCTTCTCGGAAGTTCAGGCGACCTTTAACCTTAATTGCCATGATCTCTTTTTCCTTTTGAAGTGAAGGGCAGTCGCGGTCAGTGGCAGAGTGAGGGAGCTGACCCTCGCCGCAGTTAACACAGTATTTATTGGCTGAGCAGTCATCGGCAACGTGATCGCTGGATCCACATCTGGCACATACGCGCTTGCCCCTACATGTGGTGGTGGTGTGGCCGTAGCGCTGGCATCTAAAGCATCTCATGGGTGACGGGATGAACAATCGGACGCCAATTCGAAGGTATCCTACATATATGTGGTCGGGAATGTCGGTCTTGTCAAATGTCAGAACAATTGTATCGCTTTCCTCTATCTCAGAACCTCTCCTTGTCTTCATGCGTCGCGCATCAACAACATCAAAATCAGCAAGGCCATCGACAATCTCATCATCACACACGCCTCTCAGCTCTGGACACCGGATAACACCTTTCGAGAAGTTCTTTGTTTTGTGTGGTTCGCAAGTGACCTTGAATGAGACTGATGTTTTCTTGCCGTTTACTCGCTTAGAGAATGATATTTGCGTCGTGTGTAGTGCCCGTTCTGCCTCCTTTGGGTCCGCAAACTCCAGCTCCAACGCACCATCCCTCAGACTATCGCAGCGTACAATATTTCCAAGACGGTCACATGCTTCCTTTTTCTGGAACGGGGATAGTGCGCCGAGACTGGATTCCAGTCCCTTCATGACCAGCACGCGTGGATTCGTCGGGTGAAGAGCTTTCGGTGCAGTACCTCCTCCTGGTGGAGGTCGGACAGGTCCGGCTCTGGACTGATCTGGTACAGACGAGGATGTGAGGGGAGGGGGTTTTCGAGGTTAGAGGTATCCATGGAAGTATTGTTTGAATTCAGCCAGCCACGTGCGCCCCCTTCCGACGAGGGTGCTACTAGGCGAGACGACACACGGGCTGGCTATACGGGGGAGACGCCGCCGTTACAGAGGGGGAGAGAGACTCACCAAACCCCCACTGCCCCGACGACGGTCCCCCCTTGCACCTAGCCTGGACGACCCCGGGCGGGGCGCGGACACCCTCCCTCTCCGGGTGAAGTCGGGACCTCACCCAAGGAGGGAGGGGCAGCCGAGCCCCACCAAAGGCCGACAGACTTTTACAATGCTGCTACTCTTGTCGATGCCTTCAAGAGTTCCCCGCCCTTGCGGAAATCCAGACCAAAGTAGAGTGTTGCTAGAGGCACACGAACCATAACAGCGCCTACCTCAGCTCAGCTACCAGGACTCCTTCATCCCGGGGTACGGGTCGGTGCGCAGCTCACCTTAAAAAGACAGGCGCCCTCGCACGGCCTCATCGGAGCAGGCGACTACCACCTGCTCGTCACAACTGATTCCCGGCTGGTCCGAGAGAAGCGAGCCCCCGGCCCGCAGGGCCGGCGATTAGAGGGATCCAATCGCCAGCCACACGAGCCGGAGGCCCACATACGCCCAGACCATCCAGGAATCATAGGCACGTGCAAGGACGCCCATGATACTGGGATAATGTGGGTAACTGGGAAGTTATGAGTTGGAAAAGGAAGAGGATCGGTCTGCGCTGTCCAGCCCAGACGCGCGCCGCACGCGACCGGGGTGTCCAAACTCAAGACGAGCAAGAGTGCACACACCCCCGCCACACACGGAGACACGCCGGGCCAGACATCGCAGACAGTGGGCAGGAGGGGTATTTAGGAGTGGACAGAAAGGATACGGGTGGAAAGGCTGGAGAGACAAGGAAATAAGGAAAGAAGAGGAAAAGGAACAAGGAGTTGGTGGGATTTGAATTTAGGAGGGCCAAGAAAGGATGAGGATGGCAGTTTCGATTTAGCCTCTCGCCCGAGGGCGGGAGGCGAAACCCATCCTGCCAACTGGGGTCGCGGGTGTCGTCACATCCCGTACCCAATTATCCATGTGCCGGACCAGTCAGCAGGTGCCAACAAGTCCAGCAGATGAAAATCGGTCCCCTGCGGGGTAACAGTATGTTCCATATACCTACCACCAGGTAGCATTATTGACATATCCTCTCTCAATCATGTTTTTGATCAGCTTCCCACACCTGCCGTTCTATTGGGCGACTTTAACGCTCATAATGTCGCGTGGGGGGAGCTACCGACCGCACGTGTCCCCGAGGCCGCACCCTCGAGCGCTTTCTCCATCTAAACTCTCTCTGTCTTCTAAATTCAGGCAGAGCCACCCATATAACCCTACCCTCTGGCACCCTCTCCTCCATTGACCTCTCCATCTGTTCTCCCTCTCTCCTCACCCAGTTCCAGTGGAGTGTTCTTGATGAGCCCTACGGTAGCGACCATTTCCCTATCCTCATCCATTCGACCTTGCCAGGTGCGCCGCCATCAACGACTCCCAGATGGAACCACAAGCGTGCAGACTGGGTGGGATTTGGGGCTGCGTGCGGTACTGTGGCTCCTCCCCCGGAGGCCTCGGCTACTGAAGTCATTGAACAATTCAACAAAATGATTATAACAGCCGCAAAATGTTCTATACCAATTACGAGAGGGCAGCCGAAACACACCCCAGTGCCTTGGTGGTCGCTGGAATGTAAAGCTGCAATCCTAAAACGGAAGCGGTTTTTCCGGATTTTTAACAAACACACCACAAATACAAATCTCATCAGTTACATGCGGGCGAGAGCGTTGGCTCGGCGCACTGTCCTCCACTCGAAAAGAAGGTGGTGGGTAAATTATGTAAACACAGTAAACCGTTTCACACCATCTACACAGGTCTGGAGCCGCGTCCGGGGTATCCAGGGCAAGCGGCGATCTACACCTACACCTTGAACGGAGAAAAAATCACTGACCCAAGGAACGTAGCTGACCTTATGGCAAAAACCTTCCGGGACCGTTGTAGCAACACCTCTCAAAGCCCCCATTTCTTAAGATACCGACAAATTCAAGAGCGCTGGCCAATAAATTTCGGGAACGACAATTCAGCGTCATACAATTTAGTTTTCTCCATGGAGGAAATGGAAGCGGCATTAAAAAATCTCAAGCATGTGGCGCCTGGCAGTGATGGAATTACCAATCAAATGATACAACATCTTCCTGCGCAATCACTTTCATCATTGCTCGATATTTTCAATAGCATGTGGAAAAACAACGACTTTCCGGAACAGTGGCGGGAATCGATTGTTATCCCTATCCAGAAGCCGGGGAAGCCAGGAGATTCGCCCGAGGACTTCCGGTCTGTTTCACTGACATCAAGTGTTTCCAAATTATTTGAGAGAATGATTAGTGTGCGGCTTATGTGGTTTCTGGAAAGTAATGGTCTCTTGTCCAACGTGCAGTGCGGCTTCCGCCAGGGAAGAAGCACCCTCGACCACCTCATTAGACTCGATGCGGCAGTTAGGGAGGGACTAGCTAACAAACAGCACACAATCGCGGTTTTCTTTGACGTGGAGCGAGCTTATGATCGGACTTGGAGGTACGGAATCTTGAAAAAAACTTTTTGAAATGGGAGTGCGAGGTCATCTGGGCTGGTTTATTCTTAACTTTTTGAAGAACAGGCGTTTCAGATTTCGGGTTGGATCATTTATGTCAGAGCAGCACATGCAGGAGAATGGCACCACACAAGGCAGCGTTTTGTCCGTAGCATTGTTTGCTGTGATGATTAATGATATAGGGGACACTCTGTCGCCAAATGTCTCTCGCGCTATTTTCGTAGACGACTTTTCCATATGGGTCACCACGTCTTCCACCTCTACAGCACAGAGACAGCTGCAGCTGTGCCTCGATCAACTGCAGCGGTAGAGCGAGAGGAATGGTCTATCCTTTTCGACGGCTAAAACAAAGTGCATGCATTTCTGTACCCGGCGGAGAGTCTGTGAGGATCCCGTTTTAAAGATTGGAGGGCAGCAGATAGAAGTAGTAAACCAGACACGCTTTCTCGGTTTGGTTCTTGACCGCCGGCTTACATACCTTCCGCACCTCAGGGAACTAAGGGAGAGATGCTTTAGCTGTCTCAATATTCTCAAGGTTTTAACTCGCATGACGTATGGCTCCGATAGGAAAACACTGTTGACACTGTATAGATCCCTAATTAGATCAAAGCTAGAATATGCGAGTGTGGTATATGACGCTGCGACAGAATCATCAAAGCGAATGCTGGATATGATCAAAAATCAGGCCCTGAGAATTATAAGTGGTGCATTCCGCACTTCACCCGTCTCAAGTATGCTCACAGAAATGCACAAAATGCCGCTGGATTTACGCCGCAGGTACGTATTAATGCGATATGCATTAAAACTCAAACAGAATCCAGAACATCCTGCTTACGACACTTTCCTTAACAACGCTAACCTGAGGCAAATAGATAATGGCTCTCGTGCATCCACTCGACACCCCGGTAATAGAGTCCGTGCGTGGCTTCGGGAGGCTGGTGTTGATCCTGAGGGCGTCGAGTCGATGCAGCTGCCTGCTGCTGAGCCATGGCGGACTTCCAGGGTCTTTATAGACACGCGGCTCCTGGGGCTGACCAGGGGCCTGATGCCAGAGGCAGTTCGACAAAGTTTTCTGGAATACTGCTCCGGATACGTACCCAAATCACACATTATTTTTACGGATGGATCGAAGAGTGTTGATGGAACTGGATGCGCATTCGTCAGTGCTGATGTTGAAAGACGTTTCACTCTGCCACCGATGGCCTCAGTTTTTACAGCGGAGTTATATGCAATATTTCGATGTATGGACCAGGTTTTACGTTTGAGAACGAACCGATGCGTAATTGTTAGTGACTCACTGTCATCCTTACAATCACTTCAAGCTTCTAACCATGGCCCATCGAGCTCATACTTTTTACCCCTTATTAGAGAGAAGATACATAAAGCTATGAGCCGGGGAAAGCATGTAACGCTTGTGTGGGTGCCGAGCCACTGTGGGATTTCTGGTAACGAGAGGGCGGACGGTGCAGCCAAAGACGCGGCGAGAGGAGAGCCCCCACGGGGAATTAAAGTTCCCTTTTTTACTTGTTTCCATACGTTAGGAATCACCTGACCGAGGTTTGGCAGCGTCGATGGGACGGCGATCCCAAGAGCAGGAAGCTCAGAGAACTTAAACCCCGGCTGGGACTGTGGTCGTCTAGCAACGCGTGCTGCAGAAGGGAAGAAGTGATACTTTGTAGACTGCGCATTGGGCACACCCACTCTACACACTCTTACCTTTTAGCCAGTCACGTCCCGCCAGAGTGCCCGCGTTGTGGTGAAAGACTAACAGTTAAACATGTGCTAATAGAATGCCGGGACTTTGAGATCGAGAGAGCCCGCTGTCTACCGAGATTTCCCACGCTAGACTGTCTCTTAGGAGAACAACCCTCTGTTGATATCAGCAACATTATGCGCTATCTGAAAAGCATCGGGTTTAATACCATCTACTCGCCTTCGTAATTGTTTAGGTTTTGTATGACTTGACCTGCTTGAAATTGCTAGGGCTGACCCCTTTTTATAATGTTCTTCATCCACCTTTTATTCAACAGAACATCTTTCTATTCTAGTTTTAGTTGGACGACTGCTAGCACTGTCGTAGTCTGATATGAACCACGCTGTAAGTCTGTGTACCTATTATGTTTTTTTAACCCCTCCTTTGTTATGGGCGCAAAATGACCTTAGTAGTCGGCGCGCCCCTAAACACCAATAATGATGATGATGACGCAAAGGAAAGGAAAATCACCAAAGAATAAAACACCGCCTGGAAAAGCAGCTCCGGAAGAACGTCTTTCGCCAGAAATAGTATCATGCATAAAGAACCTCATTGAAAACGCCATTCAAAGTTCCATTGAAGAACATCTGCCTAGAATTACCGAGTCTTTGGAACGCAAGATCGCCTCTCAGCAACAGCCAATCGAGGTCCTGGAAGGAGAGCTTTTCAACAAAGAAAAAATGATCGATGGACTCGAAAAGTCCCTTGGAGCTGCAAAGCAAGAACTGAGCAGGCTTGCTGAACAAGTTGATGACATGGAGCGCCACCAAAGAGGAATCAACCTGGTTCTTTCAAGTAAGAGTTTTGGCGTTCGTGTTCAGGGGGAAGACATCAGGGCCCAGGCTGTGCGAGTGTTAAACGCCAGCCTTCCTCAAACCCGTGTTTCTCCCTCGGATTTCGCAGCAGCGCACAGACTTGGCCGAGAGAACACCGTCATCGTTGCGTTCCACGACCGAAACCTTCGCAACCTCTTGTATCAGCAACGGCTACATCTTGGAAACACAACAGTTCCGGTTGGTCAGCGGCTGTACATCTCTGAGTCGCTGACCCGTTCAAACCGCGAGCTGCATGGAGAACTTCTGACGATGAAAAGCCAAAAACTCGTGTGGACGGTGTTCACAAACAATGGCATTCCCGGCTACAAGTTTACAAGAGACTCACTTCCCATCTGAGTGACAACGGTGCAACAGATAAAGCAGCTCTGGCGGCAGGTTGGAGCACAGCAGCATCGGCCCGAGAACCACGGGGCGCCCGCGGTGCTGACCTCATCAGCTGGCGGTCGTCGTGCGCAGTACGGGCCGCCCCGCCGGCCTTTTCGACCGTCCGCTGAAGTTAGGGGACCGCCTGCCTCCGGCGGACCTCCACCGGGGACACCTTCCACATAGACCGGTCGTCACGGGGTGGGCCCCGCCGGGTCGGTGCCAGACCCGAGGCACGAAACCATCAGCGAGGGTGCACCAGCGTTGCCGTCGGGCGCTGCATCGACTGCTGCGACACCGGCGACGGAGACAGGGACTGTCCGGACCCCTGCAGCGGCCGGCGGCGGCGCGGTGGCATCAGCGTCAGCAGTCGGTTGAATGCCTGTACAGTCATTGCTATGCCAGTGTTTTGAGTGGCTATCCCAGTTGTTAACCTATGGTTGTGGCTTTTTTCGGAAGTCATTTGTGAAAAGCTTCTGCTGCTAAGCAGACTGGACTAATCCCAGGTTTTTTTCCAAACCTCTGATGAACAGATTATCTCGTAGTCTCCGGGATGCATATTTTTTATCGCCATCCAATCAGCATTTTCTAGTTGCATACATGCGTAAAGAAAAGTGGCTGATCTCTATGACACGCATACATCTTTTTTTCAGCTGCGTTAAGCGGGGCAACAGGTGCTCGACTTTTCGTTTCGGAGATAGCTGCCCAAATGGCCCAAACAAAACTAAAGTTGACACTTTCGATCTTTCTGAGCAAATAGCATCACTAAAGAAGAGCCGTCGCGTACTCCCTAGAATACCGAAAGGGGCGCGCATCGCTGTGGCAGATGCACTCGCACGACAAATTAACAAGGCCATATCCGAATGTAATCACGAGGCGTGGTTTCTTCTCCTAACCTTCGCTTATTCAGCCTTGACGACCAGAGCCTCAAGAGAGGCAGTAAGACCACTCAGATACGTCAGAATATTTCCTCACTAGAAAGGCCGACAGAAAAAACCGAATGTTTCCCGCAAACACGAGCACCCTCACGCCACTCTGGAAACGGAACCGTCCAGATATCGCGCAGAGTCTCCTCAAAACTAGCGGACGGAGACGTGCGTGGTGCACTTCGTGCACTTGCCTCTGATGATTCTTTTGCGCACCCTTCTGATGATGTAATTCAGCATATTTGCAGAAGACATCCCGTTGCACCAGAGAACTTGCGCCAGCCTCCGCCAGCAGACGATGATTCACCGTTGGTAGCGACTCAGGGCGATGTACTGCGCGCTATCCGTTCGTTTCCGCCCGGATTTAGTGCAGGTCTGGATGGGATTCCGCCGTCACACCTGCGCTACCTCACGGCACCCTCTTGCTCTGAGGCCGGGACACGATTGCTAACAGCCCTTACAGAGCTAACTAATCTCGCGCTCCGCGGCTGTATACCCAGCTGTGCTCTTTCCTCTTTTTATGGGGCATCACTAATCGCCCTTAGGAAGAAAGACGGTGGCCTACGTCCCATCGCGACCGGCAGCGTCTTCCGGCGTAGAGCTGCAAAGGTCGCTGCTGGAAAAGTCTCGGCACGCGTAGGAGCCAAACTGCGACCGGTGCAGCTCGGAGTAGGAACTCGAAACGGATGTGAGGCGGCAGTGCATGCCGTTAGAGCTTACATGCACAATGCATCCGACATCAAAGATCCCACAGTCTTCGTCAAACTTGATGTTGCGAACGTTTTTAACACCTTGCGGCGGGATGCCATGTTTGAGGCCACAAAGGCCTGTATTCCGGAGGTATATCCACTAGTTCGGCAGGCCTACGACACTACCACACCCCTCTTCATGGGGGATTCCAAAGTCTGGTCATCAACCGGAATCCAACAGGGAGACCCCCTCATCTCCTTGCTATTTTCAATCTCTGTTGACACGGTCGCAAGAGTGGTCGATGCTGACGTTAATGTGTGGTACCTTGATGACGCAACATTTGCGTGTCCGCTCAAAGACGTCGCAAGCAACATCCACCGGATCCAACACAGATTTGAGCAGCTTGGGCTAGAGATTAACAGCTCCAAATGTGAGGTGGTACTCCTGGGTACCAACAAGCATATCTGGCACGACCAGGCTATCGAAGATCTAAAAGGTCTCCTGCCTGATATCCGTGAAGGCAGTCCTGATGAAGTGACGCTGCTCGGTGCGCCCCTCCATGAGGCTGGAGTGAGAGCAAACTGCTAAGCAGTGAGAAGTTGCTTCAAAAGGTCATCCATCGCCTACAACAGCTCGAAGAAGCTCATGAAGCTTTCTTCCCCCTCAAGAACTTCATGGCTGTCCCAAAACTCCTCTATCTGTTACGCAGCACTCCCACCTTCAATCACACCAGGCTACTGGCAAGGATCGACGAGACGATCCGCAGGGGAGTAACCGAACTCACAAACGTCACCCTAGACGGGAATTCCTGGCGACAGGCTACCTTGCCAGTGAGTCTTGGTGGACTGGGAGTAAGGGCCGTTTCAGATTTAGCGCTACCAGCATATCTCGCCTCATCTCATTCCTCTCAGCTACTGGTCACTGCCATCAACTTCTCCGCAGGAACCAAGCTGTCTGCCTCAATAACGTCGGCCACGTGCAAATGGCAACAAGGCACAAGGGCTACACCACCGGAGGAAGCCAAGCGAATTCACCAGCGTCTCTAGGACCGCGTCACCGCCACAGACACTGCTGGGAGCCTGGTCAAAGGCAGCGATGACCTCACTGTTCGTGCTAGACTTCTGGCTGCGATGAGGCCCCACTCGGGCGCTTGGCTACATGCAGTGGCGTAGCCAGGATTCGGCCAAGGGGGGGTGGGTCCGACTACCGTCGGGGGCCCCCCAGGCCGGGGGGGCCCTCTTAGTAGTCGGGGCCCATCTCCTATATGTGTCGTATAATATTTTGGCAATATAGCATTTACACGACGGAAATTTTTCTATTCATTTTTAAGTGTTTGTTATTATTTTGTTTATAGTTTGATTTTTCTCGATCCGACCAAGTTTGGTAAATTTAGGTCACCAAATATTAAGGCTGGCCCATACCTATATGACAGCGTGGCTATAATAGCAGTTTTGTGGCACATTTCGGGAAATCAAATGTTGCTGCGTGCATGCATGATGTTAAACCTGACTTTACCTCAATTCACTCTGGTAATCAGCTATGAAGTCATTGAAGGTCAGTCGTTTTGAGTACGAATAAATGGTATTCTACGGAAAATGATTACCAATTTTTTCCGGGTGTCGAATTAATGAACTCTTTAATCAGAAAGTTTACAAAGAAATGGAAAAAATGAATAAAAATACAAGGGATATGGTGGATGGTGGTGTATTCCGGACGTCAAAGAACGTTTATTCCGCGGAAAGATCCTGGTGAATTCACCACAGTTACTTTATTACCCTTGCTATGTTGTAAATGAGCAAATTACCAAAACAATAGGCCCCTGAGATAACTATCGCCTTGGATTACTCTGTCATTGTTATTTTAAACCTTGCATACCTATTTTTCTTTTTGGGATTATGCTCATCAATGTGTGTCATTTTCCTTGTTTTTCTGGTTTCCTACGAAAATATTTGAAAGTTGTTTATTTCAGAATATTTAGGACGGTAGTTATTGGGACTAAGCTAATAGATTGAAAACCAGCTGAAGTTCCAAATTCCCTGTTCGATTTGCTATTATGGATGCTAAATTAAGATTAATTTTTGCCTTTCCTTCAGTAATGGTGCCTGATCGATATGTTTCAATTTGTCTTTTTTGGTACGCAATGGGAATATATAAATTTTTCCGAGGCATATGATTTTCGAAATCTTCTTTGAGCCTAGGATCTCAAGCGATATCTCTGGATTGTATTCTAAAATCTAAAAGAAACGGAAAGGAAAAATGACGGTCAATAAAAAGGATATATGAGTGTGCCCCAGATGCTATAAAAACATATTTCATGGACAGTCCTACTGATGAAACCGCTCACTTACTCCTCCCTAGCCATTGGTTGGAGATCCCGGGGGCTTGGGGCGGTGAGTACTTCCTTGGACTTTAGGTCTCTGATAGGCTTTGTACAGGGCTTGTCTTGCTATGCCAGTGTTAAGCCATCCAGGACCATCACCCACCGCCCCCGCCCCCTGACTCCTGGGTCGAGCAGAGATCTCCAGGGGCCTAGCACTTGACACGGCGCCGAAACCAGTATCTGGGACCCCCGAAAACAAATTTTTCCCGCAAATCAGTACTTACGTCCCCCAAAACCAGCATTTGGGGGTACCATGAGACTACCTACTGGGACTCCCTGGAACTTGCTCTCATGGGCCCTGAGGATAACTTTGAGGGGAGGGGGGAGGAAGGAGAGGAATGCTCGCTGAGACTAGCTTTTGGGGACACTTGAGGGCAGCTTCTGGGGACCCCTGAGACTAACTCCTGGAGACCTCGTGAGACTAATTGTCGGATCTCTGAGATTAGCTCTCCGGCCCTCCTTACACCAGAATTGAAAGGTCCCCTGAAAATAACCCGGGCTTCCGAGATCAGTTCTTGGGGGACCTGGGACTAGCTCTGGGGCCGCCTAAGACCAACACTTGGCGATACTCACAAGGTTAATTTCGGGCCCCTCTCCCGATTACATCTCAGGAGTCTCTGATACTGATTCACGGCGCCTCTTGACCAAAATTGTGAACTCTTGAGAATCTCTCGGGGCTCCCTAGATTAGTTATCGGCAGCACCTCTGGGCCTATTTATCGGGCCCCCAGATTTGCTTTGGGGGAGGGGGCTGAGACTGACTCTCGGGGCCATCCAGATTAGCTCTTGGGGATCCCCTGAGGCTGTCTCTGGGGTGAGGCGGGGGTTGGGAATGACTTCCGACAGCCGTCTGAGACTAACCCTGGGTCGCCCCTTGAGACTAACACTCGAGGAGGGAGGCGTGGAAGCACCCCTGAAACTAAGTATTTGGCACGGCACTCCCGAGACTGCCTCTCGGAAGCCCAGATTAGCCCTCAGAGGTCTAAGGCTAACTCGGAGCCGTGAGACCAAAACTCGGGAGCACCTATGGGAATTACTCTCAAAGCCCCAAAATTAGCTCTTGGACGAACCGGAGACTAGCTCCCGGGAGCACTCTGAGACTAACTTTTAGGTGCTCCCTGAGATTGACTCTCGGGGCCTCTTATGCAACAACTAGGGGGGGGGCACAGCCTCAGGCTATCTCTCGAGGGTTCCCAAGATTACCCCTCAGGGGCCTCCTGAGTTCAGCACTCTGCGGATCAAATGAGACTAGCTCTTGGACCCCTAGATTAACTCTCGGGGCCACCTGAAAGTAAATATTGACTCCTTAGAGAGACGCCCGTAAGACTATGGGACCGAATATCGGGGGTCCTCTAAGACTGACTCTCAGGGTCCCCTTGACCGACCCTTGGGGTTCTCTGAGACTGACTCTCATGGAGCCCCCTGAAATACACTGTCGCGGGGTCCTGAGAACCACTCTCTGGGGGACCCTGGGACGAGCTCGGCCCCCTGAAACCGACTCTCGGGCCCCTGAGAACGGCTTTCGGGATCCCCTGAGACTAACTCTCAGGGACCCCCTGAAATCTACTTTTGGGGGTTTTGAGACTGACTCTCAGGGCGGGGCCCTGAGGCCGACTCGGGACGCCCTGAGAACGAATCTTCAGGGGCTTCTGAGACTGATTCTGGGGGCCCCGTGATCAGAGAATGCTTTGCAGTGGTTTAGATTGGCCCAAAGGGGGTCCTCGGACTCCTAGAACCCCTTGGCTACGCCACTGCATCCACACATTCGGGGGCCCGCCGAGATCAGCACTTGGAGGCCCCTGAAATCATTGCTTCCCCCGATACCAATACTCCGGAGCCCCTGGATACTGATGCGCGGGGCTCCTAAGACCAAGCTCGGGGTTCCACTTAGATCAGATTCGGGGGTACCCTTAGGCCTATGCTTGCGCTTTTCTCAGGAGTAACTCGACACCGTTGTTTGGGGGGGGCCCAGATCAACATTCGAAGGCCCCCGAGACTAATGCTCGGTACTCTGGAGCCCCTCTATACCAATGCTCGGGGGCCCTAAGCCCAAGCCTGGCCCCCTGAGACCAACATCTGGATCCCATGGGGCCAATTCTCGTGCCTCGTTCATTAGTCCCCTCGATATCGATAGTCGGGGGACACCCCGAGATCAATATTGTCCCCACCCCACTTCCCGAGATCAATGTTCGCTGCTCCGGAGCCATCGATACCAATGCTCGGGGGATCTCTGAGACCAGCTCTGGGGCCCCCTAAGACCAAGATCGAAAGACCCGTGAGACCAGCTCTGGGGCCTCCTAAGACCAAGATCGAAAGACCCGTGAGACCAAGCTCAGGGCCCCCTGAGACCAGGCTCGGAAGGCCCGTGAGACCAAGCTCGGGCCCCTGACGCAAAGCTTGGGGCCCTGAGACCAAGCTCGGGGCCCCTGAGACCAAGCTTGGGGGACCTGAGACCAAGCTCGAGGAGCCCCCTGAGACCAAGCTCGGGGGCCCTGAGACTAAACTCGGGGGTCCCCTGGTACCAAACTCGGAGGGCTTCGTGACACCAAGCTCGGGGCCCCCTGAGACCAAGATCGAAAGGCCCGTGAGACTAAAGCTCGGAGGGGGCCCTGAGACCAAGCTCAGGGGCCCTTGAGACCGAGCTCAGGGGCCCCTGAGATCAATGTTCGGTACTCTGGAGCCTTAAATACCGATGATCGGGGGCCCCCTGAAACCAAGCTCGGGGCCCCTGAGACCAAACTCGGAGGGTTCCCTGAGACTAAGATAGAAAGGCCCCTGAGACTAAGCTCGGGGGTCACTGAGACCAAGCTAGGGGGCCGCCTGAGACCAAGATCGAAAGGTCCGTGAGACCAAGCTCGGGAGCCCCTGAAACCAAGTTTGGAGGTCCCCTGAGACCAAGCTCAGGGGCCCCTGAGACCGAGCTCTGAGGCCCCTGAGACAAAACTCGGAGGGCCTCCTGAGACCAAGATAGAAAGGCCCCTGAGACTAAGCTCAGGGTCCCTGAGACCAAGCTAGGGGGACCCTGAGACCAAGCTCAGGAGGCCCGTGAGACCAAGCTAGGGGGACCCTGAGGCCAAGATCGGGGGTCCCTGAGACCGAGCTCAGGGGGCCCCCCGAGATCAATGTCTGGTTACCTAGAGTCTCGATACCGATGATCAGGGGTCCCTGAGACCAAGTTCGGAGGTTCCTTGAGACCAAGCTCGGGGGGCCCCTGAGACAAAGCTGGGGCCCCCTGAGACCAAGCTCAGGGCCCCGAGATGAATGTTCGATACTCTGGAGTCCTCAATACCGATGATCGGGGGCCCCTGAGACCAAGCTCGGAAAGCCCTCGAGACCAAGCTCAGGGGCCCCTGAGACCGAGCTCGGGGGCCCCCTGAGACAAAGATCAGGGGGGCCCGTAAGACCAAGCTTGGGGGCCCCCTGAGACCAAGCTCGGAGGTCCCTTGAGACCAACCTCGGGGGGCCTGAGATCGAGCTCGGAGGGCCCCTGAGGCCAAGCTCAGGGGGCCCCTGAGACCAATGCTCGTGTTTTCCAGTGCATAAGGTCAGCCCAAGGGGGTCCGCGGACCCCAAGGACCCCCCCACTTGGCTACGTCACTGGCAACATGCTTACCCCATGGCCAATGTGGGCACACTGCTGGACCGTGAAACACTAAGGTTCGCTGTTGCGTTGCGCGTCGGAGCAGATTTTTGCGCATCACACCGCTGCAGATGCGGAGCCCACATCGACTCGCGGGGGCTGCACGTGCTCTCCTGCCAGCTCAGTGCAGGGCGTCACCCACGCCACGCAGCCTTAAACAACATACTAAAACGCGCAGTTCAATCTGCAGGGATCCCGGCGGTGCTAGAGCCAGGCGGACTGGATCGCGGCGACAGAAGACGCCCAGACGGCATCACGACCTTTCCGTACGGGCAAGGCAAAAACCTTGGCTGGGATGCAACATGCTCAGACACCTTTGCCCCTTCCGTCGTCGCCAGATCTGCCAGCCAGGCGGGCACCGCTGCGAACAATGCAGAGGCACGGAAAATAACGTTATAGCGGCCTCACTGTCAAATACACCTTCCAGCCTGTTGGAGTCGAGACGACTGGTGTGTTCGGCCAAACAACTTTACCCTTCTTGAAGGAGCTTGGACGTCGCATCAGCAGCGAGACCGGCGACAGGCGGGAAGGTGAGTACCTGCTCCAAAGATTATCCATAGCTGTGGTGCGCGGGAATTTCACTTCCCTGCGCCAAGGGCACACTAACTCAGAAGCAGTCGATTGGCGGAGAAGTAGAGCTTCGAACCTTGAGCGTGATGAGTCTTCCCAGGAGACGGAAAATAAACTTGATATCCCAACACCAAGGAGACTACCCACCACATGCTATAATCTAGCATCTGACATTACCTCGCCACCATCACGTAACTCTACCACACCAGACTCGCTGACGGACCGTGACACGTCGGTCCGGCCCTCGGCATCGCCGCGGAATACAGGCGGGGTGGAAAATGCCCTGCTGCTGAACGGTGCTCAGGCGCAGTCACCGATCCCGGGGCTGGTGCCTGCGAGTAATCGCAACCAGCTCAGGCACAGCCAGGACCCGCTCCTCATCGGTCTGCCCAACCTAGGCAACTCATGCTACCAGAACGCCACGCTTCAGTCGCTGCTCGGACTGCGGCCATTCTTGAGTGAGATGGTGGCGCAGGGGCCGACTCTCTTCTGGAGCTGCGTCAGAGCGCGTGCCTCACCTCCGTCTCCAGCCACCTCAACGACCATCATCATCATCATCATCATCATCATCATTGGGGTTTTCGGGCGCGCCGACAGCCAAGGTCACATGGCGCCCATAACATCGCGAACAAACACTCCGGGAGGCTCAAGCAGGGAAAAACACACACAACAACGTAGTCCTCCTAAAACATGTTAAACATGTGATCCATCCACCAACGTCTGGCTAATCAGTAGATAAAAGGGAGAAAAAACTCCTCTTGGTCACTTGAATAGACAGCTACATCAATGAGGTTACTTCATAAAACTTTACAGACACCCAGCTACGTAGGAGAGTATATCACCTTAAAATTTACTGCTCTCAGATACATTTCTATATCTGAACAATTAACAGAGGGGGATTCCCCCAGAAGCGACTCTAGCGACGGTGAGCCGGGCAAATAGCGCCTCCTCTCCAGCTCAAAGTCACGGCACTCCACCAGTACGTGCTTCACCGTCAGCCTATCGCCGCATCGCGGACATTCCGGCGGGCGGTCGCCAGTCAAGAGATAAGAGTGCGTGGAGTACGTGTGCCCTATTCTTAGTCTAGAGATAACAACCTCGTCCCTTCTGTTGCCTGCATTGGCAGATGACCACGGTCCTATCCGGGGCTTCAGCTCCCTCAGCTTGCCACCCTTGGGGTCCGCGTCCCATCGTTGCTGCCAGATTCCGGAGAGGTAGCTCCTAACACACGGGAACATATCAAAGTACGGAACACGGATTCCACGGGAAGGCTCGCTGCTCGCTGCTTCTTTAGCTGCCCCATCGGCCAGTTCGTTTCCCTTGATGCCACTGTGACTAGGTATCCACGCAAGAGTCACGGACTTCCCTCGACTCACAGCCTGGTGTATCTTGTGTCTGATGAGAGGTAAAAGATATGAGTTTGATGCGTTGTACGTAAGTGATTGGAGTGATTGTAATGACGAAAGAGAATCACTGAAAATTACAAATCGGTTGGTTCTCGACCGCAGAACCTGATCCAAGCACCGAAAGACGGCGTATAATTCCGCTGTGAACACTGAGGCAGCCCGTGGGAGTGAATATCGTCGCTGAATATTGCTACCTACAAACGCGCATCCCGCACCAATAACACACTTCGATCCATCCGTATAGAAGGCTGCATGATTTGGAAACCTGGACGAGCAGTATTCCAGAAAGGTTTGACGCACGGCTTCCGGCATCAGGCCCTTAGTCAGCTCTAGTAGCCGTGTATCAACCTCGACCTTGGACGTCCGCCACGGCTCGGCAGCTGGCAGCTGCGCGGTTTCGACACTTTCATGATTGATGTCAGCCTCGCTCAGCAATGCACGGATTCTAATTCCAGGGTGTCGAGCAGATGTGCGAGAACCATTGTCGATTCGCCTCAGTCTACTGTTGTCAAAAAAAGTGTCATATGTAGGATGGTCGGAGTCCTGTTTAAGCTTCAACCCATATCGCATGGCAACATATCTCCGTCGCAAAGCAAGTGGCATCTCGTGTATATCCACGTGCAGGCTTGAAACAGGTGAGGTACGAAAAGCACCGGTTATAATTCGAAGGGCCTGGTTTTGGACAGTGTCCAACATTCTTTTGGATGTTTCTGTCGCAGAGTCATATACCACACTTCCATATTCTAGTTTTGATCTTATTAAGGATCTGTACAATGTTAAGAGTGTTTTTCTATCCGAGCCGTATGTCATGCGGGTTAAGACCTTAAGAATATTAAGGCAACTAAAACAGCTCTCTCTAAGCTTTCTGAAGTGAGCGGCGTATGTTAGTCTGCGGTCAAGTATTAATCCTAGGAAGCGTGTCTGGTCCACTACTTCTATCTCATGGCCCGCGATGTTCAGAATAGGATGTTCACATACCCTCCGTCGGGTGCAAAAATGCATGCATTTGGTTTTAGAGGTTGAAAAGCGTAGACCATTTATTTCACTCCACCGCTGCAGTCTGTCGAGGCAAAGCTGCAGTTGCCTTTGGGCTGTGGTGGTCGAAGACGTTGTTACCCATATGGTAAAGTCATCTACGAACATGGCACGGGAGACATTGGGCGGTAAGGTATCGCCTATGTCATTAATCATGACGGCGAACAGAGCCACAGATAAAACGCTACCCTGTGCCGTGCCGTTCTCCTGTGTGTGCTCCTCGGACAAAGAATTTCCAATTCGAAATCTGAAACGCCTGTCCCTCAGGAAATTGAACAGAAACCAACCAAGGCGACCTCGCACTCCCATGTCAAAAAGCTTTTTTAGGATGCCATGCCTCCAAGTCAAGTCATAAGCGCGCTCTACGTAAAAAACACTGCGATTGTGTGCTGTTTGTTTATAAAACCTTCCCTAACGGCTGCGTCGAGTGCGATAAGGTGGTCGAGTGTGCTTCTGCCTCGGCGAAAACCACATTGTGCGTTAGATAAAAGACCATTGCTTTCAAGAAACCACATCAGGCGTGTATTAATCATCCTCTCACACAGTTTGCAGACACTAGAGGTCAGCGACATAGGCCGGAAGTCCTCAGGCGAGTCTCCCGGTTTCCCCGGCTTCTGGATAGGGACAACAATCGATTTCCGCCACTGCTCCAGAAAGTCGTTGTTTTCCCACATGCCATTGAAAATGTCAAGGAGTGATGAGATAGATTGTGCAGGAAGATGTAAGAGCATTTGATTGGTAATTTGATCACTGCCAGGCGCCACACTCTTGAGGTTTTTTAGTGCCTCTTCCATCTCTTCAATGGAGAAAATGACATTGTAGGAGGCTGAGTTGTCGTTCCCGAAATTTATTGGAAAGCGCTCTTGGATTTGTCGGTGTCTTAGAAAATGTTGGCTTTGAGAGGAGTTGCTACAGCGGTCTCGGAAGGCCTTTGCCATGAGGTCAGCTACGTTTTTTGGGTCCGTGATTTTTGCTCCGTTCGAACTGAGGACAGGTGTGGGTGTAGATCGCCGCTTGCCCTGGATACTCTGGACGCGGCTCCAGACCTGTGCAGATGGTGTGAAACGGTTTACGGTGCTGACATAATTAACCCACCATCTTCTTTTCGAGTTAAGTACAATGCGTCGAGCCAAAGCTCTCGCACGCCTGTATCTGACGAGATTTCTATTTGTAGTGTGTTTGTTGAAAATCCGGAAAAACCGCTTCCGTTTTAAGATTGCAGCTTTACATTCCATGGACCACCAGGGCACTGGGGTGTGCTTTGGCCGCCCACGAGTGGTAGGAATAGAACATTTTGCGGCTGTTAAAATCATTCTGTTGAATTCTTCAATGGCTTCAGTAGCCGAGGCCTCCGGAGGAGGAGTCACCGTACCGCATGCAGCCTCAAAGCCCACCCAGTTTGCTCGCTTGTGGTTCCATCTTGGAATCGTGGATGCCGGTGCACCTCGCAGGGTCAGGTTGGTGAGAATAGGAAAATGGTCGCTACCGTAGGGCTCGTCAAGAACACTCCAATGAAGCTGGGTGAGGAGAGAGGGAGAACAGATAGAAAGGTCAATGGAGGAGAGGGCGCCAGAGGGTAAAGTTATATGAGTGGTTCTGCCTGAGTTTAAAAGACAGAGAGAGTTTAGATGGAGGAAGCGCTCGAGGGTACGGCCCCGGGGACAGGTGCGGTCGGTAGCTCCCCCCAAGCAGCATTATGAGCGTTGAAGTCGCCCAATAGCACAACAGGGGTGGGAAGCTGATCATAAATATTGTTGAGAGATGATATATCAATAATGCCACCTGGTGGTAGGTATATGGAACAAACTGTTAGTTTTGTTCGGCCGAGATCAACCCGGGCGGCAACTGCTTGTAATGAGGTGTTTAATGGAATACTATAGCAGGGGGCGGAGTGGTGTACCGCCACCAGTACTCCTCCGTATGCAATTGTTGTACTGAAAACTTCTTTTCTAAAGGTGTTATAGTTCTTGATATTTATACTTGAGTTAGGAGAAAGTTTTGTTTCTTGTAGGCATATTATTACTGGTTTATATTCCGCCAGCATATATTGGAAATCTGAGAAATTTGCACGGAGGCCTCGGCAATTCCATTGCATTATTGTGTTTGCGTTCATTGTGTATTATTTATGGAAGCGGTCTTTTCGGGTTAGTGGGAAGGCTTAAAGACCCTACCTCCAGTGGGTGATAGTCACCCCTTGGCCCCTTTTGACCGTTCCAGGGGTGGGCCCAGCGTGTTTTGGGCGTGAGTGGCTTCCTCCTCTGGAGGTCTCCAGGGAGGATCCACGCGCTCTGGATATCTGGGGCTGATCCGGAGGGGTACCAGTAGCCGGGCGCTTAGTGGGCGATCGCCCCCGCGCTACCGGCTCGAAGTTTCTACGCACAGCCGCCACTGATGATGTCGGGTTTGGCGGCTGCGAGGCTGGTGTGGTCGGGGAGGCTGCAAGAGCATCACCCGTAGGAGGTACGATAGGGGACGGTGGGCGGCGCCTCCCCGTGGGCGAGTGTTTGCCCCTCTTCCCACAACTGTCCACCCCTCAGCATCGGAAAGGGGTTCAGATTCGGGAGGGGCACCAGGTGCTGTCTCTGGTTCACCAGCAGGAGCAACCGGCTGGTGGTCGGGAGCGGGGACTTTGCCCCGCTCCCCACCCCAGCAGGTGCCAGGGGCGGGGGGATGGAAGCGGGAGCAGCGCCCCGCTCCGCGACCCAGCCCCCATAGGAGGGGCTGTGGAGGAGGTGCCGTCACTGGCCCAGGAGCCGGGGCGGCGGGCTGGCCAGAGATAACCAGCCCCATACTACCTGCCAAGCGGACGAAGTCCGCAATGGTCAGGCGTCGAATGACTTCCTCCGGGGTCATCCGTGGTGATGGTGAGGAACTTCCTGCGGCAGCTGCCTGGGAGTACGTTTTCCGCGGGCAGCGGGCCTCGTATGCCTCCCGGGCCTCACGGAAACTCATACGACCTTTTACCTTGATCGCCATGATCTCCTTCTCCTTTTCAAGCATGGGGCAGTCACGGTCGGCAGCTGAGTGAGGGGTCTGACCTTTCCCGCAGTTAACACAAAACTTATTTGCTAAGCAATCATCGACTACATGATCTGTTGATCCGCATCTCGCACATACTTGCTTCCCCTTACACGTGGTTGTGGTGTGACCGTATCGCTGGCACCGAAAACATCTCATAGGTGATGGGATGAAGAGTCGGACACCGATTCTGACATATCCTACAAATACGTGATCGGGAACGTCTGTCTTATCGAAGGTGAGAACAATTGTGTCACTTCCCTCTACTTCGGCACCTCTCCTAGTTTTCATACGCCGCGCCTCAACTACACCAAAGCCGGCAAGGCCGTCAACAATTTCCTCCTCACAAACACCCCTCAGGTCCGGACAACGGATGACACCTTTCGAGAAGTTTTTTGTACGATGCGCTTCAACAGAAATGAAAATTTTGCACGTCTTTTGGAAACCAGAATCCTTCCTCGTGAAAGTCAGTTCCGACACAGAAAGTGCGCGCTCTGCGTCCTCGGTTTTCGCGAACTCTACCTCCAACGCTCCATCACGCAAACGCTCACAACGCACTACCTTGCCAAGATGATCAAGCGCCTCTTTTCGTTTGAAGGGTGACAGTGACCCAAGGGATGTGTTCCGTCCTCGCATCACTAGGACACGGGGACAGGACGGTTTCGCAGCTGGTTTTTGCGGACCAGGTGGCACGGCTCGGTCTGTCCCTCCCCCTCTAGGGGGTGGGAGGTGTCGACCTCCTGTGGAGGGTGAGGAGAGAGGTTTGTGGTGTTAGTATCCATGAGAATGTGTTTAGTTTCAGCCAGCAACGTGTGCCCCCCTTCGAACGAGGGTGCTACTAGGCGAGACGACACACGGGCTGGCTATACGGGGGAGACGCCGCCGTTACAGAGGGGGGAAGAGAGACTCACCAAACCCCCCCCTGCCCCGACGACGGTCCCCCCTTGCACCTAGCCTAGACGACCCCGGGCGGGGCCCTGACACCCCACCCTCCCCAGGTGAAGTTGGGACCTCACCCAAGGAGGGAGGGGCAGCCGAGCCCCACCAAAGGCCAACAGACTTTTACAATGCTGCTACTCTTGTCGATGCCCTCAAGAGTTCCCCGCCCTTGCGGAAATCCAGACCAAAGTAGAGTGTTGCTAGAGGACGACGAACGAACACAGCGCCTCCCTCAGCTCAGCTACCAGGACTCCTTCATCCCGGGGTACGGGTCGGTGCGCAGCACACCTTAAAAGACAGGCGCCCTCGCACGGCCTCATCGGAGCAGGCGACTACCACCTGCTCGTCACAACTGATTCCCGGCTGGTCCGAGAGAAGCGAGCCCCCGGCCTGCAGGGCCGGCGATTAGAGGGATCCAATCGTCAGCCACACGAGCCGGAGGCCCACATACACCCAGACCATCCAGGAATCATAGGCACGTGCGGGGACGCCCATAACACTGGGAAAAAATGGGTAACTGGGAAGTTATGAGTTGGAAAAGGAGGAGGATCGGTATGCGCTGTCCAGCCCAGACGCGCGCCGCACGCGACCGAGGTGTCCACACTCAAGACGAGCCAGAATGCACACACCCCCGCCACCCGCGGAAACACGCCGGGCCAGACAACGCAGACAGTGGGCAGGAGAGGTGTTTAGGAGTGGACAGAGGATACGGGTGGAAAGACATGGAGAGATAAGGAAATAAGGAAAGAAGAGGAAAAGGAACAATGAGTTGGTGGGATTTGAATTTAGGAAGGCCAAGAAAGGATGAGGATGGCAGTTTCGATTTGGCCTCTCGCCCAAAGACGAGGGGCGAAACCCATCCTGCCAACTGGGGTCGCGGGTGTCGTCACATCCCGTGCCCAATTATCCATGTGCCGGACCAGTCAGCAGGTGCCAACAAGTCCAGCAGATGAAAATCGGTCCCCTGCGGGGCCTCAACGACCTGCGGCACGTGTTCGCTAGGATAGACTCGGCGTTCCACGGCACTGAGATACAGATGCTAACGAGTTCTTGCTCCAGCTACTGGATGCCATCAAGGAGGAGGTGGACGGCAGCCGACCGGTCTTTCCCAAGCAGCCGGCCGACCGGAAGAACCCAGTTAGAGACAACTTTCAGTACCAGACCGTCGAGAGCTACACGTGCACAAAGTGTCAGGAATCGGTGCTGAGGCGACAAGACAACATAAGCTGGTTCGTTAACGTGCCGCGGCGCCAGGGCAGAGACACGGTACCCACCTTACAGGACGCCCTGCACCTCTCCATGCGGCCCAACTGACGCGAGCTGAATTGCGAAAAGTGTCAGCACAACCAGTTCAGCGTAACCACCCAGATATCCAAATTTCCCAGGACGCTGATTATACAGCTGAATCGTCACATGTTTATTGGAAAGGAGTCAAAGAAGATCCGCACTAACGTAAAGATATCGAAGTTTGTGACGCTGCAGAAGTACGCGGCAGAGGACACCGATCGTCCCCGGGATGGGACGCCACCAGCTACGGCTCGCTGTGCCCGCCTGTGAACTGGGATGAGTCGAAGCGACAGGCTGCGCTGCGGCCATTTGGACCTCCGCACGTGTCTGACGCCGGTTTGGAGAAACTGACAGAGCAGGATGGAGCCGAGGAGTGGCCCACGCGCGCTGCTGGAGACATGGAGAGTCTGCTGCAGGAGACAGTTAGACGCTCACAAGAGAAGGGCGAGCCGGCCGACATCGCCGCCGAACAGGTACAGCTGTCCCAGCTATGCACGGAGGACGACGGCTAAGCGGCTGAGGATCAAAAAGCGGACCTGGCCGGCGCCCATAGCTACCGGCTGGTGGGCCTAGTCAGTCACCACGGCGCTACAACCCAGGCGGGACACTACGTGGCAGATGTCTACAGCCTGGGTAGGCAGCGCTGGTTCCACTACGACGATCGCAGTGTTACCTGCACCTCGGAGGAGCATGTGCTGTGCAACGGAAACCAGCACGATGGTTACACATTCTTCTACCCGCACACAGACCTGTGCAGGCAGGTGACCCAAATAGACACCAGCGCTACCTGAGACGACGTCTCCTACCACTGCCAGCAGGAAGTGGGCGATTTTGACAGAATTTGTTGTTTATATTTTGAGATGCTCATCCTGAAATGTATCTTTTTTTATATTCCAGTAGCAAGAGTATGCTTAACTAAGGCTTGCTAGCGTGCGCCACTCAATGCTTCATTTTTATTTTCCTATAGGTGTATTTCGCCTGTAGACCAGCCACGTACGTAACCTAATTGTTCTAAAAAGTTGAATCTTCGTTGATGAAGCAAAAACAATTTCGGAAACTTTCACCATCTCTTCTCGTTTATGCCAGGTTATATTGTGTTGCCCTAAGGACCGAGGGTGTTGAAAATCGTTTCCGTCACCTTGATACTAGGCGGTCCACACCCCAGGCCACACCAGACTTCTAGTTTTTTTTGTATTTCCTTTTCGTTTTGATTTGTTATGGTCATGCTTGTTCCCTTCAGTGTTTGCAATGTTTTCCCTTCGCGTTTTAGATGTGTCACTTTCAGAGATCCGCCACACTCTCGCCTCAGATCCACCATTATACAACTTTCGACTCTGCAGAGTAAACAAAACACAGGACCAGAGCACAGGGCTGGCAGTTTCCCCAGCAATTACAACACAATCACCGTAAAGATCCTCACAAAAAACAGAACATGAACGCGCAATCATCACATGAGTCAGTATTAAAGGTAGCGTCTTTGAATGTAAATGGCCTCCGCTCCCAGGTTTCAAACGGTATCTCAAAGCGAAGAAAAATATTTACAGGGCTAAAACAGCTACGTTTTGACACCATATTATTACAGGAAACGCCCTCATCACCAGCTGACGAAAAAAACTGGATAACTGAATGGGGAGGGCTGGGCTGTTTCTCCCATGGCGATAATCTCTCGCGAGGGGTAGGAATATGCCAAACTCTGGCATACAAATCGAAAACACATTTGGAGACGGAGATTGGAGGTTTATTACGGCAGAACTCCAGTATAATGGAAGAAGTCTGACGGTCGGAAATTATTATGAGCCAAACATTGACAACCCTCGTTCTATTGAAGGATTTTGCTCCAAGATTGATGAGTACCATAATCCGACAACTATAATAGGAGATTTTAATTTTTGTCTTGACCTTGAGAGACACAGGGAAAGTACTGCAAAAAGAATTGTAAATAACGACAAGCGCAGAGAGGTATTGAGACGATTTATGGCTGACCAAAATATGACCGACATATGGAGAGAGCTCAGGGGCGCAGCCAGGGGGGGCACAGGGGGCACGTGCCCCCCCCATCGGTGCCGGGGTGCCCTTTTGATTGCCAGGTGGTGTGCCCTCTTTGGGCCATGCCGCTCGAAATTTAGTGCCCTACGCCGTTGAGCCTCGATGGAACTAGACTGCATTTAGCGATTTCAACTATTGTTTGACAATTAAGTGCCTCTTTTGGTCAGCTAGGGCATTCTGTCGCCTTTCCAAGCACCTGGAAAGAGGATAGGCACGTAATCCGTTCCCAGATAATGCCTCATCGTCGCCAATAATCGTGCGGGCAGAGCTCACCTGGTGCCCCCTGGAGCTGATCATATGCCCTCTGAGCTGATCTGGTGCCCTCGTAGTCAATCTGGTGCTCCCTGAGAAAATGAGTGTGCCTTCTGAACCTATATAATACTGTCTGAGTTAGTTTGATGCCTCCGAGCTTGTCTGGTGCCCTAATAGCTGTTTTAGTGCCCCTTGAGCTGATCCGGGCCCCCTGAGCTTATTTAATGCCTCCCAGAGTTGATATACTGTCCAGGGGTGCAGCCAGGGGGCACAGGGGGCACGTGCCCCCATCACTGCCAGGGTGCCCTTTTGATTTCCAGGTGGTGTACCCAATTTGGGCCGTGTCGCTCGAAATTTAGTGCCCTACGCCGTTGAACCTAGATGTAACTGGACCGCATGTAGCGATTGAAACTATTGTTGGACAATTTAATACATTTTTCGGTCAGCTAGGGCATTCCGTCGCCTTTTCAAGCACCCGGGAAGATTATGGGCACCTATTATGTGCCCACCTAATGCCTCATCGTCGCCAATAATCGTACGGGTGAAGCTAATCTGGTGCCATTTGAGGTCATGTCGTGGCCTCTCAGCTGGTACTGGCCCCTTGAGCTGATTACTTGCCCTCTAAGCTGATCTGGTGCCCCTGAGTCAATCGAGTGCCCCACTGAGCAAATAATTGTGCCTGCTGAACCTATATGAGTTTTTCTAATGCCTCTGAGCTTGCTTGGTGCCCTAATAGCTGATTTAGTGCCCCATGAGCTGATTCGGCCCCCGAACTGATCGCATTTCTACCCAAGTTGATCTACTGTCTCCTAAGTCAATATGGTGCCGCTTCAGCTGATTAGGTGCTCCTCAGCTAATTATTGATGTCTCCTTAGATGGTTTGGTTCCCCCTGAGCTGGTTTGGTGGGCGTCTCCTGAGTTGTTATGTTGCTCCCTGGGCTGATTTAGGCCCCTGCCATAGTCTGGGGGGCTGGGAGCTGATCTGACCCCCGAGCGGATCGACCTGGTGCCACCTGAGCTGCACTAATGCCCCTGAGTCGATCTGGTGCCTCCTGAGCCCATCTGATGCCCTCTGAGCTAGTCTGGTGCCCCCTGAGCTAATCTGGTGCCCTTTAAGCTGATCTGGGCCTCCTCACGTGATTTCATGAGCAGGTCTAAAGCCCTGAGCTAAGCTGGGCCCACAGAGGCTGATGAGGGCCCCTGAGATTATATGGGGCTCCTGAGCTGATTAAGTGGCTCCTGACTTGATCTGGTATTCCCGAGCTGGTCGGGGACCACTGATCGGATTGTTTGTACCCGAAGCTGATCTGGTGCCTTATGGGCATCTGGTGTCCCCTGAGCAGTTCTGGGGCTTTTGAACTGATTGGGCCCCGACCTGGTAAGGGATCCCTGAGCTGATTTAGTGCCCCTGACTTGAACTTGTCCCCTGAGCTGATCGATCTGGTGCACCCTGAGCAGATATACTGCCCCCTGAGCTTAACTAATGCCCCCTGAGTTGATCTGGTGCCTGCTGAGTCATCAGTGTGTCTCCTGCGCCCATCTGATTCCCTCTGAGCTAGTCTGGTGCTCCATGGCTAGTATGGTACCCTTTAAGCGGACCTGGGCCTCCTGGGTTGATTACGTGATTTCCTGAGCAGCTCCCAAGCCCTGAGCTGAGCTGGGCCAACAGGGGTTGGTAAGAGCCCCTGAGATGGTATGGGGCTCCTGAGCTGATTAAGTGCCTCCTGACTTGATCTGGTATTCCCGAGCTGATCTGGGCCCCGAGCTGGTCGGGACCACTGATCTGATGGTTTGTCCTCGAAGCTGATCTGGTGCCCTATGGGCCGATCTGGTGTCCCCTGAGCAGCTCTGGGGCTTTTGAACTGATTGGGCCCCGAGCTGGTCAGGGATTACTGAGCTGATTTAGTGGCCCTGACTTGATCTTGCCCCCTGAGCTGACTTGAGGCCCCTGAACTTATCTGGGGCCCAAGAGCGGATCTGGGTTCTGAGGGTACCCTGAGCTGGTCTGGGCTCTGAGCTTGTGAGAGCCCCTAATGTTGGCTTGAGGCCCCCTGAGGTGATCTGGCGCCTTAAACTGTTCTGGGGTTTCTTGAACTGGTTTAAGGCCCTATGAGCCTATCTGTGGCCCATTGAGCTAGTCTGATGACCACATCTCTAGGGCCAATGAGCTAGTCTAGTCCTTGGGAGAAGCATGAGCTGCTCTGGGGCCCTGTTCTACATCAGGGACCTCTGAGGTGGTCTTGAATAGACAGATAATAAGAACACAAGGTCAACTCCCGTCATCTCGGGGCGGGGTCACTGAGATAGTCTAGTCCCTGGAGGCATAACTGGGGGGATGGGGGAAGCTGCTCTGGAGGCCTCTGATCCACACTTGGGGCCCCAGAGCTGGTCTTGAATAGATGGGGAATAAGAACACGATGGAAACTCCCCTTGTAAAACGGAGCTAACGAGGAATGAGGAATCTGTAAAACGGCTTGTGATGCCTAGGCACCCCTGGTTATATAAATTGCCTATTATACTGATGGAGTCTGGGAAGGGATGATAAAAAAGCATGTGCCCCTGAGCTCAGAGCACAGTCCCCTAAACCAGGATTCCTACTAATTAATTTAAATGAAGAACTAGTTTCCACAATTTTCAGCCCTGTCCCACCATCCCCATCCAAACCACCGGCCCGTTCACCTTTTCTTTACTCTTAACTGGGACCGATCCTTGAGAATATGGAAGTTAATAAACGCGTTCAAAAGGTATCTCCCAAATTATTTCGGCAGCACAAATTTTAATCCTCCAAAGTCACTATGCCACTCCTCGTCCCACGGCGATTGTGGGAGGCAAGGAACTTAATCCGCGTTCGACCAGGGCTCACTCGTCACGACAAAACCAGTGGGCATAACAAATGAATTTTCGACTCCAATAAGCCTTAACTTGCACATGGTAACAGATATCACATGCTCCCCTGATTTCTCTGATGTCAAGTACTTGCATGAGTTGGCTGATTTGCCCTTAAATCTATCCAAAACAGTCGTGTTTTGGCTACTTTCATGACATTTTGGTGATATGTTCTCTTTTTTTCGGTTTTAATCGAGTTTTCCTTCTCCGTCAATGATTTATTTGTATTTTTATTGAACCAAAGATGCCAAAAAAATGATATAAACAAAGATATGGCAAGTTTTTTAGGTTACGTTAAAAAGTGCCCTTTTTTCCCGGGGTGCCCCTCAAAGTTGGTGTGCCCCCCATACCAAAGCTCTGGCTGCGCCCCTGAGAGAGCTTAACCCCCTTGAAAAACAATTTACTTGTATCAGGGCAAACCCAACGTCGAAATCTCGGGTTGACCTCTTCCTTACCAGTAGAGATGCTTTACTCTCTAAAACAACCCCCGTTGCAGAGATAAGGGACGGTTACTTATCTGACCATAAATTAATCACAATTTCGCTAAACGTTCCTACGACCCCAGCCAGCATTTTGGTAGGGGAAGGTTGGGGAAACATTTGGGGATCGTACGGGGAACCCCAAACGATACCCAACCAGATTGGGTAACGTGATGGATTCCCCTACCGTACTGGTCACTCTTCCAAGAGGTGGGGGAAAGAGTAGAGTTCCCCGCGCGGGATTTGTTTAGGAAGCCCCTATGAATTTCGGACTTGGGGGTTGTTTGGGATTCCCTAGGTAGGCCCCTTAGGTTTTAAGCTTTTTCTGTTTCTGGTTTAATTTGCCACTGGTGTCATTATCAAGGATCAAGTATATTTAAGTTCCAATCATAAGTCGAGTGAATACTCTGAATATAATTAATCCATTAAAAAATATGGTATGTTTGACGTTTTTAATGTACTAAATTTTAGTATAATATATATGGCGGAACTATATCTGACAGTAAGATTCCGCTAGCCTTAACTTGCAGTTTTCGTCTGAATGAAAACATTTAGTCCAAACTCACCCGGGCAGCCCCTGGCCCCCTTCTCAACAGCCTGTGTGCTTATCCCACCTACCCACTATAGCCTCGTCAATGGCTTGATCAAAATATCGCCGTCAGCAGCACGCGCGTCGCGGTCAGCAACAGAGTGAACGGCCAGTCAGTATAAAACATATTGCTGACAAGGTTTTTTCTCTTTGCTCTCTGGATCTGAAGCTCCACTGAATATGGGGTCATTGCTGTTTTTTGCACTTGCTGGTTATAGTATTTTCCGATTTCGTCTCGATTGAACTGGAATCAGGAAGTGTTGGAGTATAAAAAAGTAAGGGGACGGGCCTCCGCTGTCCTTTCCTGTTCAATGGGGGATGAATTTATATGAGTGAATGAGTGTCCGGAACACATTTTTCATCAACAATGCATATAAACGACCATAAGATAATCACCGGCAGAATTATGTCATAGGCTTGTGAAGGGGTATGCATGTCTCTGTGATAGAGCGTCCGATTTCTGAGCACAGTTTCCGGGTTAATGTTCCGGGAAAGTCTCTAAGTTGATCTGATCTCCCACATCCCTCCCAGCGGGTAAGATTTGGCGACGCCTTTTAGTAATCCTGGCATTTGGAGCATAGTTACACCCCAACATTTTTATCGTGGGCGGAGGATAGGCTTAATAGGCGAAATGCTTAGAACTGTTTGGAGAGCAACCCAAACTCCTCCATGAAGTGCAAAATTGGATCCGAGGATGCAAAGCATGAGGTAGATTCCAACAAATCATGCAGCATATGAGAAATGTGAAAAAACTCTTCCTTCCATATGCAATTTTTTCCTTCCCTCGCTAAATTTCCACTGGTTTTGGTTTGCAAGCTTATGTTGTACAAACACTGCAATGATATTCACAGGCTCTGTTAATAAATCTGAACGACTCAAATGACCAAGACCACTCAAGAAGGTGTGAAACGGAAGCCAGGCAGAGCATACGTTTTCTTGACATCTCATGAAAGGTAAGGGTCACGGAATACTCGCCGAGGCCTACAGTTGCCCTTTTGTGTGGTCACGTATCAGCGCCGAGCCAGCACAGAGCGATGAAAACAGCTACGGTGAAGCGCCCGGAATGATCGGTCGGGAGCGGAGCCCCCGCTGTGAACCCCGCTCCGAGGAGGCGACTCGCACAATACAAAGCGAAACTGAAACCCGCACACGCGCACGCACAGAAGGGACAAGTGGGTGGAGACATGCCACTGACTACAGTGGCGATTGATGGGATGTTTGCGGTATGGGATAACTGAGATGAGTGGGGCTGACGGAGACGCCGGAAAATAGTGCTGTTGTGCAGGGGCGTAGGGACGGTTTGAAAAGTGGGGGGCCAACCTTAGAGGGGGCCCACCTCAAGGGGGCCCCAGTCTGCGGGGGCCTATAATTTTAAAAATTTTTGATAGCTCGTTTAGTGTAATAAGGCATGCATGCACACAAGGATGACAATGTATGGAAAATTGAGAAATTAAAATTTTTCCCTATGATTTCGAGTTGTACCTATTATGATGTAATAAATAATAGGAAAACGCCAAAAAAAACAATTTTTGTTTTTTACCTAAACCCTTTTCAAATACGAAATACATTTTTAAGCTTTTTGTGAGGATTTCAATCATTTTTTACCACGAGCGCGTTTTTTTTTGTATTTACAGATGTTTAGGCCATTTTCATTACATTTACAAAATTAAGAACTGCTTAGAAAATACAGACAATGCTTTGATACCAAATAACCTCACTTCGCTATGCCTGATCAACTTGTATTTGCTTATTTAATGACGAGAATGGGAACATTTATGTAGGTTATTACTGATCTATTCTTTCCATCATTAGAGATTGGTTTAGGTAAAAGCTGATCACAATAAATACGCCTAGCTATATTTCGATGGCTAAAATGCAGATTTCCAGCATGACTGCAAGTGCAATGTTGGTACTTGATGGCCAGCTTTGTAATGCCGAGGAGGTGTGGGCATGGTGTTATAGTGGTTCGCAACCCTGCTTTCCACGCGACCAACTCGGGTTTAAGGCACGGCAGATTCCTTGTGCAAGGAGCAATTTGACTCCAAAGAAACCCCTTCAACAGGGAAAGAGTTGGCGACGCCATATAACCCTGGCATCGAAAGACGTCGCGCCTTTCGATGGCTCAGGGACGACTGTTGCTCGGCATTTAGTGCAGGGTCCGTGTCCGATTCATATTTTGTGTTGGGATTGATATGGAATGGAGTTTGATTGGGCCCAGTTCTCGGGACTCATTTGGATACACTCGGGTAGTAGGTTGCTTGGCTTTGTTACGAAGCGCTCCTCCTCCAGGGGCTTGCAGGCAGCGTACTACCGAACTTGAACGTTCCCAGACAAGCTATCGGGACCGTTTGGGTTTCTTGTTCTATATTACAGTTACTGATATTTGTATATTTGTTGCGGGGGCCCACCTCAAAAGGGGGGGCAGTATCCCCCTCACCCCGGTTCCTATGCCTATGCCGCCCAGGGGCCGCCAAATTATCTCGGAGGGCCCCAAAGTCCAGACCATGGTTTAGGAAACCAGATCAGTCAGCTCAAGGGCCCAGACCAGTGCATTAGCTTTGGGACCAGCTTATCAAGGGACCCTACATAAGCACAGCACCGATAGAAGCTCATCACAGGGGAGCTCCAGATTCGCACAGGGTGCCAGATTAGCTTAGGGGCCCGGTTCAGCTCGGAGGTCCCCAGGTCGACTTATGTAGGGTCTCAAAACAGCTCAAGGGACTTCAAGCTCACGGATCCCAGCTTAGCTCAATGATGCTACAACAGTTCAGAGGCCCCAGACCAGCTCAGGGCTCTTGTTCAGTACAGGCCAGCTCAGCTCAGGGGCCCAGATCGGCTGATATGGCGTCTCCTCTCACACCAGCTCAGGGGCTCCATTCAAGCTCACGGCCCCAACTTAGCCCAGGGACCCTAGAAGAGTTCAGGGCCCCCATACCAGATCAAAGGCCCCAGTTAAGCACAGCTGTGCCCAGATTAGCTCAGGGCCCCAGCTAGGCTTAGGGGGTCCCAGGGTGGCTGATGTAGAGTCACAGAACACAGTGGCGTAGCCAGGATTCGGCCAAGGAGGGGTCCGACTACCGTCGGGGGGCCCCAGGCCGGGGTTCCCTTAGCAACCGGGCCCATCTCCTATATCTTTTGTATAGTATTTTAACATTATAACATTCACACGAAGGAAATTTTGTTATGGCTTTTTAAGCATTCATTCTTATTTTGTTTATAGCTTGGTTTTTCAATCCGACCAAGTGTTGGTAAACTAAGGTCACCAAATATTAAGGATGGCCCATAACTTATATGGTAGCGTGGCTATAATAACAGCTTTGAGCCATATTTCGGGAAGATCAATGTTGATGCACGCATGATGTTAAACCTGAGTCTACCTCAATTCACTCGGGTAATCAGACATGAAGTTATTGGAGGTCAGTCGTTTTGAGTACGAAGAAATGATCTACGGGAAATGATTAGCAATTATTTCCCGGTGTCGAATCCATGAACTCTTTAATCAGGAAATTTCCAAAGAAACGAAAAAAACGAATAAAGATACAAGGGATATAGGAGTGTGTACTGAACGTTACATAACCTCTATTCCGTCGACAGATCCTGTTGAGATCCATTTACTTTCTTACCCTTGCTATCTTGTAAACGAGCAAATTACCAAGACAAAAGGCGCCCAAGATATCTATCGCTTTGGCTCACTCTGTTATTGTTATTTTCAACCTTGCATACCTATTTTTCTTTTTGGGATTATGCTCATTAATTTCTGTCATTACCCTAGTTTGCCTGGTTTCCTACGAAAATATTGGGAAGTTGTTTATTTCAGAATATTTAGGAATGTATTTATTGGTGTTAAGCTACTCGATTAAAAATTGACTAGCCCTGTTTGATTTGCTCTTATGATAAAATTATCTTAATTTTTGCCTTTCCTTCGATAATGGTGTCTGATCGACATGTTTCAATTTGTCCTTTTTTAGTACGCAATAGGGGTAGGTACATTTTTTTCCGAGGCATATGATTTTTAAAATTTTTATTTGAGCTCTGGAGCCACCTAACACCAACACTTGGCGGCACTCACAACGATAATTTTTGGCCGCCCTCCCGATTATATCTCAAGGGGTCTCTGAGAGTGATTCACGGCGCCTGTTGATCAAAACTGGGGGCCCTGAGAATCTCTCGGGGCTCCTGAGATTAGTTATCGGCAGCACCTCTGAGACTAATTATTGGGCCCCCAGATTTGCTCTGGAGGGGGAGGGGCTGAGACTGACTATCGTGACCATCCAGATTAGCTATTGGGGTCCCCTGAGGCTGTCTTTGGGGTGGGGGGAGGGGGGCTGGGAATGACTTCCGACTCTCTGACTCTCGGAGGCTCCAGATTAGCTCTCGCGAGCCTAAGGCTAACTCCGGGCCCATGAAACCAAAAATCGGGAGCACCTCTGGAAATTACTCTCAGAACCCTGAGATTAACTCTCGGATGTCTCTGAGACTGACAACCGGGAGCCCTCTGAGACTAACTTTTGGGTGCTCCCTGAGATTGACTCTTGGGGCCGCCTATACCAAAACTCGGGGGAGGGCACAGCCTGAGGCTAAATATCGAGGGCTCCCAAAATTACCCCTCTGGGGCCCCCTGAAACCAGCACTCTGCAGATCAAATTGGACTAACTCTCGGACCCCCGGATTAACTCGGAGCCACCTGAAACTAAATATTGACTCCTGAGAGAGAAACCCGTGAGACTATGAGGGCCCCCTGAGACCGACTCTTGGGGTGCTCTGAGACTCACTCTTGTGGTTCTTTGAGACAGACTCTCAGGGGGACCCCGAGACCGAATCTCGGGGTCCCCTAAGACAGACTCTTGGGGTCCCCTTGACCGACTCTTGGGGTTCTCTGAGACTGACTCTCAGGGGCCCCCTGAAATAGACTGTTGCAGGGCCCTGAGAACCACTCTCTGGGGAGGCCCTGAGACTAGCTCGGCCCCCTCCTCTGAGACAGACTCCCGGGGCCCCTGATACCGACCTTTGGGGCCCCTGATACCAACCCTAAGGGGCCCCCGAAATCTACTTTCGGGAGGCCTTGAGACCGACTCTCAGGGCGGGGGCGGTGAGGCCGACTCGGGACGCCCTGAGAACGAATCTTCAGGGGCCCCTGAGACTAACTCTGGGGGCCACGTGATCAGAGAATCCTTTGCAGTTGTTCAGATTGGCCCAAGGGGTGGGGGTCTGCGGACGCCTAGGGCCCCCTTGGCTACACCACTGCATCCACACTTTCGGGGGCCCTCCGAAATCACCATTCGGAGGCCCCTAAAATAATTGCTCCCCCTAAACCAATACTCCGGAGCCCCTTGATACTGATGCCCGGGGGTCCTAAGACCAAGCTCGGGGTCCCACTTAGATCAGGCTCAGGGGCACCCTTAGACCCATGCTCGCGCTTTTCTCAGGAGTAACTCGACACCGATGTTCCGGGGCCCTCAAGATCAGTATTTCGAGCCCCCCCCCCGAGACTAATGCTTGGTACTCTGGAGCCCCTCGATGCCGATGCTTAGGGGTCCTGAACCCAGGTCTGGGGGCCCCTGGGACCAAACTCTGGGTCTCATGAGGCCAATGCTCGTGCTTCACTCATGACTCCCTCGATATCAATAGTCGGGGGCACCGCGAGGGGATCCTGAACCCCTGAGACCAAGCTCAGGGGGCCCCTGAGACCAAGCTCGGGGCCCCTGAGACCAAGCTCACGGGCCCCCGAGATCAATATTCGGTATTCCAGAGCCCTCGATACCGATGATCGGGGGCCCCCTGAGACGAAGCTCGGTAGACCCGTGAGACCAAGCTCGGGGCCCCTGAGTCCATGTTCAGGGGTCCCCTGAGACCACGCTCGGGGGCCCTGAGACCAAGCTCTGGGGCACCCTGTTCGTGAGTCCGAGCTCAGGGGCCCCTGAGACCAAGCTCAGGCGTTCCCTGAGACCAAGCTCGGAGGGCCCCTGACACCGAGCTCGGGGCCCCTGAGACAAAGCTCGGGGGGCGCTGAGACCAAGCTCGGTGGCCCTCTGAGACCAAGATCAGGGCCCCCGAGACCAATGCTCATGTTTTCCAGTGCAAACGGTCAACCTTATGCATCAGATGCCCTCGGATGCCCCCTGAAACCAAGCTTGAGGGCCCCTGAAACTAAGCTCGGGGAGAGGGGGGCCTGAGACCAAGCTTGGGGACATCCCTGAGACCAAGCTCGGGGGTCCCCTGAGACCAAGTTTGGGGGCCTGAGACCAAGCTCGGGGGTTATCTGAGACCAAGCTCGGAGGGCTCCCTGACACCAAGCTCGGGGGGCCCCTGAGACCAAGCTCGGGGGCCCTGAGACCAAACTCGAAAGGCCCTCTGATACCAAGCTCGGGAGCTCCCTGAGACCAAGCTCGGAAGGCCCCCAGACACCAAGCTCAGGGCCCCTGAGACCAAGCTCGGGGCCCCTGAGACCAAAATCGAAAGGCCCGTGAGACCGAGCTCGGGGAGGAGGGGCCCTGAGACCAAGCTCGGGGGCCCTGAGGCCAAGCTCGGGACCCCCTGAGACTGAGCGCAGGGTCCCCCAAGATCAATATTCGGTACTCTGGAGCCCTCGATACCGATTATCGGGGGCCTCCTGAGACCAAGCTCGGGAGGCCCCCCCACCGAGACCAAGCTCAGGGGCCCCCGAGATCAATTTTTGTGTTTTTAGTGCATAAGGTCGGCCCAAGGGGGTCCGCGGACCCCAGGGACCCCCCTCCCCTGGCTACACCACTGTCAGAACATCTCAAGGGACCCATTCAAGCTCACGGCCGCCAGGTCAGTGGCTGTAAGGCCTTATAGGGGTCCCAGACCATCTCAGGGGCCCTCAGTTCAACACAGAGGCCCATATTAGCTCTGATGACCAGATAAGCTTAAGGGCCTGGATCATCCAGGGCCCCTTGCCGGCATATTTGGGGTTTCAGAACAGTCCAGGGTTTCAATTAAAGCTTATAACTCAATTTCAAAGCAGAGGCCCTATTCCTGTGCAGGGGCCTCAGATAAGTTTAGGGTCTTCTGTGCATCACAGGGGATCCAGATTAGCTCAAAGGGCAATATTAACTTTACGGTCCCAGCTCAGCTCAGGGGCCCCCCAGGTCGGTGGATATAGGTTTTGGCCAACTCACGGGGCCCTGTTCAAGGTTACGGCTCCTAGCTCAGTTTAGGCATCCTAGAACAGTTCATGCTGCCCAAACCATCTCAGGGGCGCTCAGTTCAGCTCAAAGAGCCCAGATTAGCTCGTATGGTATCAGAGGCCAGTTCAGGGGCCCCGAGAAGCTCAGGGGGCCTTAAAATCAACTCATATGACCTCAACTTAGTTCAGGGGCACAGGTAAGTTTTACGGGGTTCCGGGGCAAGCTATCGGGCCAGTTTGAGTTTCTCGCTTGATATTACAGTTGTTAATATTCTTACCTCCGTTGCGGGGCACCCATCACAGAAAAGTGGGGGGGGCCAGTGGCCCCCCTGGCCCCCCCGGTTCCTACGCCTATGCTGTTGTGGAGTTCTGACCAGGAAACCCTCCGCTAAAATGAAGAAGGCACTGAAGGCATTCTTTAATTCCAGTGAGCTGCAGTGGAAGGACCAAATACGACAAACGTAGATAATCTATGACCTAACTGTTGGTGCATGTATTTAGCCCAAATAACTGATATATTGTCATCGTTAATTCAGCTAGCTGTTGACAGCTAGCACTCTTAAAGATCAGATATTCTAAATGTGATGTACCTGTATAGAAGGGTTATGTCTCTAAAATATTAATGGAGATTTCAAACTCCTCTTTTAATTCATGTTTCCCTGGCTTTCTGATATGTTGTTTCGAGTATATATTTTGATAGTGTTCAATAAGAATTCTTGGCCCACCCACATATTTGACACTTGAATGCTAGACAAGACCAGAATCCCAGCTAGTTGAATACCATTTAAGCCTCAAAGTTGGAATTTGTATAGCAATACAGCTGCGTGCGAGAGCTATTGGTTCTAGATTGTCACTTAACAACGCAATGTGATGTTTATCACTTTAGCTTATGGTTGCAGCTTAAACAATGAAAACTGTAACTATCAATAACTTCTTATGTTTGAGAATAACGCACCGGATCGTTTTGTAATTACTCCATTTCATACAGAACATCTGAAATGTTCGCTTCATGAGCATGCTTGTTTTAGAGCAACTTAACCCACATAAATAATATCACGCCAAAAAATACAGTGCAAGTTAGATAAGTATTTGTAAACCCCATTAAGAATCAAACAATGGAAAGGGCTTAGCTGGCTGTGTGATGTGACACATTTTGGGGGTTTGCGTGCAGTGGGCACCAAGTATGGAATGTTATAGGTTAGCTGGGTACCGTCAAATTTTAGTTTTTTTAAGCTATGTCACATGCTTTAACATAGGCTTAAGTCTGGTCGAAAATTGCAGGGGGCGCCCCACCCCTCTTTCTAGGCCTCCCGGATCAGGCCCCAGCATCCGTGGTACCTGACCCGCTTCTATCAGCAGTCAGTGCTCAGCGGGTATTGTGGCGTCGTGTGACACGAGGTGGACCGGGGCTACCATTTGAGAACGCAATGGCGGGTCGAAATTGATAAATAGGGGAAAATTATGTCGAATTGAAAAAATCATTAAATGAGTAGTGGATTTCACCTTTTTGAGGGATTTAAGAGTAAAAACGGTTTATTACCCATATCCCCCTGGGGAGGTATGACCATCGGGCCGATTTCCGGCACGATCGGTCGACGGGCCCGCACCCTTCCCCCTTTGAGGGAGGGAGGGGGATGCATCCTTCACCGTCTGGGAGGCCTGGCACTCTGCAAACGGCTCGGGTCCTGAGCGGGTGTCGCCGCGGGTGCCGGCGGCAGAGGCAAATGCTGGGGGCAGGGAACAACAAAGCAACGGAATGTGAGCACCCGGAATAACGAGCCGTTCAAAATTAGTAGTTCCCCTCCAAATTTTCGACCAGACTTTAGACAAAAGATTGATTTCGGTGGAACTATGTGATTGAAATTGGCGTATGACGTGGAGTGAAACTAGACCTCGAACATTTCATTTTGGTACTTGGCTATTGCAGATATTACATAGGATGTTAAATGGGGAAAGTAACGGAGGGGGATAGGTGTGTCTGATCGGGGACGATGTGATGTTGGGTGACTGCGGATTTCCGAAGCATGTTGAAAAATGTAGCTGGCGCAAGAGCCATGAACATTTTATTGCGAGTGGTCCAACTAAATTTGTGGTATATTTTTCGATACAGTGAGATATGGGAACGAAGAGTCCAACCTATCATAAGCTAACATGCTAATTGCTAACCAAGGTCGTAACGTAGATTTTAATTTAGATTTTTATGTTATCAAGGTCGCTATCCAACTGATCGCTTTGGTTTTGTTTCCTTGAATGCCTAACACTCTGTCCAAAATAAAAAATTCCCGCTTTGCTATCGAAGCTTTTAAAGGGGTGAGAGTAAAAAAGAGGATTGAGAACCGATGAAAGAATATCGGTTATAATGTTAATAAGCTTAATAACTTGTGCTATGAAACGGTTAGAGTAATCGATAATAATCGAGTAATTTCGAGTTTCTTGTCGCCTCGAGCGGAAATATTGATTCGAGGATTAACGTCATAGTGCATGCAAGATTTATAACGTAAGATGCGTAAACAGACTAATATTTAATAACTTTTATAATGAACGAGCAACAGGAATGTGCGTAACGGCATTTAAATTCGTCTTACTATTCCTCAATATCACTACACGTATCAAACGGAATGCGAAACGCGTAGAGTGCACTAAAAGGGGGAAATCACCGTCCTGAGGAAGCGCGAACCGGCTACGAGAAAGGCGACGGCGTGTGGCTGACTGGTGCAGCGGCAGGTGGTAAGTAGTATATTTTGGGGGCAGGGGGTAATGCAACATACCCTACAAGCGTGACCCTTAGGATTTATGATATTATCCGTTGATGAGTCTGTATGCAATCGAGTCCGTATAAATTGACAGCGCATATTCTAGAAGATTCTCTGAGTTTTGGCTTTGCATAAGTAATCAAATAAATAAGAGGCTAAATATTGTTCCTCAAGGAACAGGTAAAATATTGATGATTAATTATAAATTGATTGAAAAAGGTAATATTGATATAATGTGCACGCATTGCAATTAGTAACGGTAATTTAGCTACATGATTAAGGTTTAAAAACGACGTAGAAGGGGCCCCAAGGAGGGGAAACATTTATCGCACAATACCACACGCCAATGACACAAACCTCCCCTCCAAAATAATGACAGTTATTTGTTAAATTCTGTGATAGTGTGTTAAATTTTGAAATAGTGAGGAGCATTTACCCAGTAAATTTCTGCCTGTCGTTCTTTGCATTTCGTTAGACTTGATAATTACTTTAATTACGTTGAAAACAGTGCAGAATAATAATGAGTAGATGATAAAGTAAACCATTTATGTTGCATTAATAAACTAGAGCTGTATTTTTTCTTACGCTTATTGTTGGAATATTAGTGTTGCCAATTTGGATGTTTTAGCTTCTTGGTAAATATTTTGAGACCACCCTCCAACAATTTTTGCCCAGGGCACTGCCAAGTAACAGAAACCTGGAAAATGCAGGGTGCACGAGCCCACTTCCACGCGCATAGGAAGACCGGCAAGTCCAGCAAGATTTTTTATGTGTGTTATTTCGTTGGCAAGATTTCAGTGAAATGGGGCTGCGCATAGGCGGGCTGCATCTCGCGACCGCCGACGTTTCAGGAATGTGAATGATACGTTGAAATTATTAGCTCGAATGTTAATCTGATTAAAGTATGACGCCATTGATGCGAAAAATCTGTCTCCAATTGTATTTAAATGTTACATAACCCCCCCCCTTATTATCGCAAATTCACAAGTCAAAATCAGTATTAAGTAAATTGAATGTATTCATATGTGAGAAAGATTCAAAAAGTGTAACGTTCAACGCATGCGAAAGGTAAAGTAATGTAAATCATCTTGGTTATCATTCAATAAAAATTGGGAAGATTAACATACGTAAGTGAAAGTGAAACGGAGGCGATGGTCGTTTCGATATTAATAGGAGAGTCTCTAAAATCGTGTCGAAAACTTATGATAATACCTTTGGTTAATTCTTTGCAACATATCCCTTCAGGATGCATCGTAGATGTATCATCACCTGTAACACCTTCTACATAGCTTTATTTGGTCATACAGACCCGACAGTGTCTCGGTGCCCTGTGACGTCACAGCGTCCGCCGGTGAGCCGGAGAGAATTTGCCGACGCAGCGTCGACGGCAGGCCGTGGCAGCGGTGGCCATGAGCTGTAGCATGTTCGATGTACAGATGTATTACAGGGCGGCTCTGCATAAGTTGGATCATAAAGAGGTTTGAGGAAATTACACTGCACCACATATTATGATGTTTACCAATGCGTCATATTTTTTTAGAGAATCGAACACATGTATAGAAAAACAGATTGATAGTGGCCTTTCTAGCAGCAATTGTAAAGTGAAAAATATTTTTCAGCTTCTTTGCCGTTTTCACATTTTCTTCATTTTAGAGTCATGAACATTTTCGTCAGGTACTTCCGTGCCTATTAAGATGTTGAAGAATACTGACAAAGATTAGCGGAAAGATAGATATGCGTACCCATATTAAATGAGTAAGTTTAATTATTCTTTATATACGATCCTTTAGTTGACCTTTGTTTAATTTTCATACACGACAATTTTAGATGTTAATAGGTACACACGGCTATACACGTTTTTCAATAGCATTTATCAGCCCCTTTTACAGCTCTGTATCTTTGGTTAATAACCGAAAATGGATAACATGTTCTTATGTAATATGATGGGTCATGTCATATAAATTTTAGATCTCCGCTGATATTTTGCATACACAGTAATGGAGTAACTGATAGTGAAATGTTTATTCTCACTCCTTTAATTTTACTTTTCATCATTAACGTAAATTGATACTTGAACTTCAGGCGTTGTCGTACATACTAAATGGTAAATGACCATTGATGATGCGATTGATTGATTATTGTAAATTATTGATGATTGTAAATGATATTGAAGTTTATTTTCTGATATTAAATTCTATTCTATATTTTCATCTATTCATTTTATCTCCGGCCTCTATCTGCTGCTTCGTATCCTTGCACGAAAATTCTGGGTATAAAGCGGCTTACACAGTGATGGTCATGTCCGAGTAAAATATTATATTTTCAGAAGTCATCATTTGTTTATTTAAAGCTTATTTGTGTTTATATTTGTTTATTAAATATTTACAACAGTATAGGGCAAAGGAAATGAAAGTATGTTGATGATAGGGTTAGAGGTGAATAATGGTTGTGGAATTTTAATTTACTTTCTACTCAGCTCGGGTCTTAATATACACCTGACGATTCATAAATCCCTCTATATTTATGATTAATTACCGCAGCGGAGGCTGGTATGGTATCTACTGTTAGTTTCTTTTAAACCACAAAGATTACATCGAGGCTTCGAACCATCGCCCCATTGAGCTAAATGTAAAATAATCAATGAGCTAAAGTAAATAATAATCTTAGGAGTATACAATACCAGTAAGGGTATGTGAAAGAGCGAGTAACCTATCAATGGATTGGGTTGCTCCCGCTAATGTCGATTGTTTTTTTTAATAGCGAATAAGATCAGTATAGATAACTGGGAACTGGAATCTTACAATGGGTAATAGCCATTATATTAAATAGAGTTGATATTAAGAAAGTTCAAATATTAGGTTGCAAGTATACTTGCTCGCTTATAGAAGTGATGACTATCATGAGGATATTAATTAAGAGTATAGTTGAACAGAAGAAGCGCTCGTGAGATGAAGATGAGCGAGCCCGCGTGGCGACTGATAAGATTAGGAGATTGAAATGGGGACCAATCTTGGCGGCCCGCGAAGAACTCCATAACTAATTATATTATTCCTGTAAATTAATGGTGTCCCTATGATAACAGGTCACCTAATTTACTCTAGGGATTGTTACCTGGGACTTCCCTGGAGGTGATAATTTGGACGTTATATATCGGAGGGTGGAGGAAATTTGTCTAGAATAGGGATTACAGCCATTTAACCCTCGCCCCACCGGGGCCATCGATGGCCCCCTCCTAAGGTTTTTCCGGGATAGCAGAAAAACGACGAGGCGCAGCACCACGGTTGAGGGCTCTACCTCTCACTGCATCATTTTCCCATCATCCCTGAAATTTTTTACCCCGGGTCACCCAAGGTCAGGTCACCAGACGAGGTCAACCAAGGTCACCTCACTTCAACTTTAGAGCTCTGTAAGAGCTACATTTCAGAGTCGATCGATTTGAAACTTTCTACACTTCATGACCCCTCCAGGGTCTACAAGGTGTATATCCGGGATTTTTCGATTTCGTGCCCTGAGGTCAGGTCACGAGGCGACCTCTCCCATTGGAAAAGCATGGGGGAAAAGCTGTTTCATGATATAAAAGCCACAAAAATGATTGCAAATACTCAGACTGCTCCGAACAGCGTTTTTGGACACCTTTTCACGGATCCCAGGGGTCATATTTACCCTTTGACTTTTCCAAGGTCATCCAAGGTCACCAGAGGTCAAAAACAGTATTTTGACAATAACTTTTGACCTAATTAAGCTAGCGCGGTGAAACAAACACCATCGTGTTTGTCTTATCACTGGCTTTCATTTGATATACAGCAAGGTCACTTTGTGACCTTGCGTGACCTCAGATCATATTAGGTCACGAGGTGACCTCTGGAGGTCAAACCACTGGCGGGAGGTCTTTACGTTCCGCATAGCGGGAAAAGTACTGGCAATTTCCTATCAAATGAACTTTACCAGGCCTCAATAGCTCTAATGACATAAGAGTTATGACCAGTTTGCTTAATCATTGCATATTTGAGTGAAAATAGCCGATCTTGACCTAATTTGACCTCTGGAGGTCAAACCATTGACCTGAGCACTAAAACATGCGAAGTAATTTCTAACTGAATTCACGCGAGCTTTCTATTGCACTTCGCAGATTTGCGCTAACGCCCATATTTTCGGAGTTAGAGGGGGGACCATCGATGGCCCCGGTGGGGCGAAGGTGGCGCCGGACCCCCGGTGGGGCGCGGGTTAAGGGGGGGATAGTAAGAATGGGCGAGCGAATGAAGTCATCATTCGCTCGATGATGATGATATTCTTCTATCATCCTTATCGAATGATAATGACCAAATTGTATGGATGTTAGTATAAGGACCGATAGACACCATGGCTGTGGGGTGGAGACGTACAAGTTATAATTTTACTCCCAAGATACCGCAGTGCCGATTTTTTTTGCAGAGTATCCAGGGCTCCGCATTATCGAGTTCCGGCGAGTAGTTCAAAGATTGGTCCCGTTAAAAAATCTGGGCCCTCAAGTGTAGATGACCCTTCCATCTAGCTTGGGACGGGGAATGAAAAGGGGGGATGGGTGACGACATCCTTGACATGTCAATCCCTGGTGCGTTAGGGAGGGCGCAAGCAGAGGTCTAAAAAGTACAAAGGTTTCTCCCAACTCTCGACGAACCTCCAAAGTTTCACCATTTTCCAAAATCATTCGGGAATGGTACTGGTAGGAAGCTATGTTCTACGAAACCCAATGTGATATTTTTGGGTCATACGGCAATATTTAAAACTACCCCCGGGATTTTTGGGGATCAAAAAAAAGTATCACTTAAGACATATATTAAAATCTTCCCGAGGTCTGCTCGGCATAAAACATTCCCGGTGTCAAACCATTCATTATAAATATTTGAGTCAGCACACGTAAGCAGTTGATCAAGGCAACAAATGAACTGCTTTTGATATCAGACACTGATCGTGCGAATCATTTCGCATGATTCCTATTCCGCCGCACCAGTTCACAATTCAGTATTCTGCGACATCGCACAAGTGCACACGTCTGTTGGCAAGAGAATGAGCGACTTCGACTTTTCTCAATTCGAAGTGAATAAAAATGTTGCTCACATGTCAATCCTGGACCGCTTAGGCACGGTTTCTCCACGCCAACACTGCACGCAGTCGCGCTTTCCATGCATTTGAATGGACTAAGCAAGGATAATGAGCAACATGGATACAGTTCCGGAAAAGGGCATGGCAAACGCTGAGAGGAATAGAGTGAAATGTGTTCGACTAATAATCGCGGACGACACAGTTCAGTACCTACATCTGGTCCTGGTGTGTTCGTCATTTTATCCAGGACCCCCCCTCATTGCTATCACGCGCTAATTTTTCATTGGTATCACTAAATATGAATTTGTTTGTATTTCCTTATGACCCACGGGAACTTGAAATTTCCAAAGCGTCGAAACCCTCAGACATTTGGCGTGCCGAAGTATTTAAGAGCTCTTCTACGACCATGGGACACAACCCGAACTGTCATATTTATTAAGGTCCTGGATATCATATTTATTAACGCCCGAACTGCCTTATATTTTAAAGGGGTGGAGCTGCCCATGGAGGTGAGCGGGGCAATAGGAGCATAATCAAAATTACATTTCCTACCCAATAAGCCATGGAGAGAGCGGGTGGCCAAAACCCTACTCTCGGTTTGAGGAGCATAACTTCGGATGTACTAAAACCACCGTTTAAACTCGTACTCGAAAGAAGTACTCGTCGTCGATGCAGGCCTGTAACTTCGACCCTGTTAAAATCATAAAGAAAAAACGACATCTAGCCATGATTAGTGCTTAGAGTGAGAAGCGCTTGGATCCCATTTAAAGATATCGAACGGAGGCAGAGGACGAAGACAGCCAGTCGCCAAAATATAAAATAAATATATGAAAAAACGAGGGCTTGTTTCCGTAAGATACGCAGACGGCTTTAAACAAGAGGTCTGCGGGATGTTCCGGCGGGACCGGTGACACCACAGAGTAGCATCACATCAGTAGGTGACATCACAGAGAAATCACGGTCTCGAAGGCCCTCAAGAAAGCCACGCGGCGCACAGATGCGCCGGAGCGGCGCGGCGGCGAAACCTACCCTGGGTGACCTCCACTAAGAAATATAACGGCTTGGATCGACAGAGCAACGAGGCACGGCTTGTAAAACAGCGGGGCCGGGGTACTGAGACTGAATGACGCGACAGTGGCATCTAAATGCCTCGGTCTCAGTAAAAGCAACATGTAGGCGCCAGGGCCCAGCCATTATAAATCGAGCTGACGTAACAAGAAAAATCACCGGGGACCTGCCCCCAGCCATCAAGAATCTACCTCATGGGTGACAGCAAAGTGGCCATCTGAACGACCCCGGGAGCAAGCCAGATCCAAATAAATCGTGATGAAACGGGTATGGACCCTACTTACGCATGATCGCCGGATGAGGGTACCACATCCACTATTTTATGATAGTGGGTTAGGCAGGCCTGAGTGGCAACGAGGCCGGCACAGCCTCTTGAACACTACACAAATATGGACAATTAAAAACAAATACGTGCCCCACTGGCCGCAACAATGAAAACAAATTTACCATAAAATAAAAGACAGTCCCTTCAACCAGGGAGCACGACATCGCAGGGTTGGGCACCTCCATGATCAGGGATATTTTATTAATAGCGACGCAAGGTCTGGTTAGGAAGTGGCCCGGTTCCCTCCAGGTCCGGCTTAAGCTGGCAAAGCATACCCTCATCGCGGGAGGAACATTTTACAGCCTTAAAAGGAGTGACAACGCTTAGTAATGGGAATTTAAACCAAAAAGAACTCTCAACACGCAGGAAGGCTTCAAAGGCTGGCGCTCTCAGGGAGCAGTACATTTTCGCGAGGAGTCAATACTTTTACAACCATCAATGCCAGTAGCACCTAAGTGTGAACAGATAAGTGATGTACCGTTCAGCAATCAAGAAATGTCACGTTCATCTTTTCAATTTTGAAAAGACCAATTTGTGTATAATTATATAGATTAACACAACGCCCTCACATCGCGCTCCCTGATCCTTCATAAATGGTATGATGGCAACTGGAAAATATTTATGTAAACAAATGGGGGATCAAATGCAAGGTGTAAAAAGCTGTTCGTTAGCTGACGAAATAACAGTGATTCAATCCGTAGAACCAAAACCGAAATCGCGCAAAAACTGATCAAGCAGCATAACCTAAAATAAAACTAACGGCTTCGTGTCTCATGAGCAGCTCTTCCGGAGATTCAATTTCGGCGAAGGGACAGAAAAAAGCGAAGGTCATTCCACGATGGACTGAAAACTATGGACAATGAATTATAACAAATTTAGTTTCCATTGAAAATAAAGATGCACTACCCACTCCTAAACCACCATGTAACTTTTTTCAATCATGCTCTGTGGCGATTCTTGTGGCAGGTTCTCGAGGATCTAGAACTTCGCAAACAGTGCACTTCGAGGGCACTTCCGCGCGCAGTGCCGCGATATCACAGTGCCATGGAGAGAGCTGCTAATTGTGGGCTGTCCACTCCTGATAAACTTGTTTTGATAGCGACTCTGGACAGCGCGTAGCAGACTATCAGCACACGACATGTCCGGGCCATTCCATCGTATGGCCAACTCCATCGCCGCACTCGAGTGCTGAAGCTGGCGGTGCTCGCCAAACACATCCTTCACGACGCTGCCCATGCTCTCCACGATGGACTCTGGCGATGACATTAACCAGATCCTACTTACAAGATCGGCATAGGGATGCAGAAGTGTGCTCTCGTGAGCTTGAGCGTGGAGATGTCGGAACAGGTCAGCGTTGGTGGGCTCACCTGGCACACTGCGTACACAGTCGTAGGCGGCTCGGATCGACGGCACAGGAGGTTTGGCACTGTCCGGGATCAGCCGAGCACCAGCCAGCTCGCTCACCGCCTCTGCCACGTAAAACAGAGAGCTGGCACGCTCTAACTGCCGCAGCTGCTGCAGGTCCGCCACCTTCCGGAGTTGGTAGGTTTTTCCGTTTACTATAGCGTTCGCAGCTCATACTTGTCGCCCCCGAGCGTCCTTGCCCTCTCGCCGTTTACTGAGGTGGTTTCCCAGCGCCTCTAGGAACGCCGTGATAGCCCCCACCTGAAATTGTCAGCAACAGATACAGCAGGCATGAGTCAAGGACAGCATATCTTTGTAATCTGATCAAGCAAAATAGCCTTTCATTCCCCTGAAACCCAGTAAGATTTAAAACAGACATAGGTACGCCAATAATTCCGTCTTTGAAAGGAGCAATATAGAATGAAATACAGAAATAAATAATTATGAAAAATTACAGTTCAGGCTTGGGCGGTGCAGCTTAGTAAGCCAACGACAATCAGACACATCCAGACGTTTCAGAAATCAATTCGAAAATATGATCTACAACTCTAGGGAATACCCTCTGACCAAATGGACCAATATCGTCTAGTCAAACCAAGCCATGGAACCGAATGGTTCACCATCCAATGACATAAGCATACAAATCCCTTTCGAAAACGCTGTGATGTTTGTATATCCGCGATTAAGGCTTCAATATTTATGATCAAGTAATTTTTAAAACGAAAGTGTTGACAAACAATGATGAATTAAATAATCTGGTTAACCTTTGTTTCGAGTTTTTGACAAGTTGTATCAGTCAGCCCTTCTCCGAACAGCAAAATAGCTGTCAAGTGCGATTCCGGAGGAAGAAAGTGCGCAGGTATGATTTTATATCCCGTTTCCTACCTTCATAATTTCTATACAGGCATGACATACCACATTAGCCCAGGAAAAGCAGAAATTAAGGTTGGGTGGCCTGCTGCCACTTCAGTAGTCAGCCATCAGTAAGCAGAAATCACCTGTTTGCTGCAGTCAGGGCGAGATCGAAGGCGTTTCCACAGAGGCGAATCTGGATCCAGTCCCATCTCCTCGTCAATCTGCGCCTCCGTCTCCTCCAGATCTTCCATCAGATTGTCGAAGGCCTTAGTCCGGTCCCACGGGAAAGCCTGCAAGTCTTGCAGTTTTCCGCTGCATGTGGCGATGACTTCGTAGATGTCATGCAGCGCGGCCACCTTTACCATGAAGTCTCCATCTGGAAAAAAATGACACCACTACTGTCATAAGGCATGGCTGCTTTGGTGTTGTGCATGTATGAAGACATGCGCAACACGATGGGATTCAAATTCAAAGTTTTATGAAAAATATTTATATTCACATTGGCCCGTCAGTCCGCTGCTATAGCTCACTTACATTCATTTATCCTCTATATCTGATTTAAAAAATCCATATGGAAAGGCACAAAGTTTGCGAAGGCAATTAGAATAACGTAAAAATATAAACTTACACTCACGCTAGAAATCAGATATGGAAGATTATAACACATTTTAAAAGATGAGTGCAACGTTTAGTTTAAGCTGTAGTATCATACAAAACTTAAATATGCACTTATAACGTGCACACCTTTCTTTGCCTTGGCACTAAACATTTGTACTTTGTCTTGACCCTAACCTTTTAACGTGCAATATCGCGTTCTAAGTATAACTATTCGTTTAATGCAATGCTTTCGCGCAACCCTCCCTTATACCTGGCAGCCAACGGACGCACCCAGTTGTTAGTTAGCTGTTGTGGCCGGCGGAGGGCTGGTAAGGACCGAATCATTTGTTTAAGAGTCGATGTCTCGGCTAATGGCAAGGCTACATGCCAAATGCTTAACCAGTTTTTTGCATGCTTTATCCGTTGAGGGGTTAAACGATTCCTAATGCAAAGGTGAGCTTACCTTTGAGAAGACTCAGATGTGCCTCAGCACCATCGTCATCTGGTTTCGGATGCATGACGCGCTCCTTCAGAACTTCCTTCGTGGCTCCAGCATTGTGGAGGAACGTTTTCATAGTCTTCGAAGCATGCGGCGCGAAACGTGTGTCGGACCACAGCTTCGGATGGAGCAGATGTTCGCTCCTTTGGACCCCGCATTCCATCAGCACCTCAAAGCCCTTCCCATGGGTGAAGCGCTTCGTGATAGACGACATGAGTGTGATGGTCTCCTTCACCCATTTGCAGGTAGGCTGCTTCCTGGCGTCCTCTTCGGCAAGGTTCAGCAAATGCGCCGGGTCCCACAGCGCTGGCACGCAGGGCTGCTGGACACTCCCACCGGAATCCTCGCCTTCTAGCTTGTTGAGGAGTTTCTCTGGCACTTTGGAGTGGAAGTACTGCCCCACTGTGCAAATGCTCGCCAGTTGTACCTGCTTGGTGACACCCACCGATGCCAAAGACCCAGCGAGTTCCTCGGCTAAGGCATCGCCACTGGCATCCTTCACAACTGGTGCAGCGATGACAAACGACTACACCATTTGCGGAGGTCGTGAGCCGTCTCCTGCTGGTACGTCAGGCACAGCCGCGAGGATGGCGGTGATGTCGACTGATCTCTTCCAAAGCGTTACTTTGTCCACGACTAGCGAGACACAGGGCTGGGTGGCGATGAAGCGAGCAAGACTGCTCTGGATCACAGCATGGACTTGCGCCCTGAGTGTGAGCATAAAGCCAACCGAGTGATTTATGTCACCCATCCGCATCCCGTTCTTGCTCTCACTTTGCAAGAGGATTAAGTCCTCATACGCAGCATGAGGCAGAGATTTCTTCAAAACGTAGTAGCCCGTTCGGATGCAACGAGCAGCAGCGCACTGGTTCTTGTCGAACCGCCCATTTTCCAGGGCAATCTGTTTCTCCTTTTTGCAAACCTGCTCCGCGTGTTTTTGCCCTTCGAAATGACCCTGTGCGGCAGTCCTAAGGTTCTTGAAGGAGACTGGAAGAGTCTCATCGTTATCAAAAGCTGTGCCCAAACTGTAATCATACCTGTACACTCCAGCAGTGGTAGGACGACCTTTGGAAATATACTCCTCTGGGTCAAACTTCGGATTGCAAACCTTGCAATGGAGCACATTATATGCCGGGTGGGACACAAGTTCAAATTTTGTAGCCACCTCCATGTGGGCAATGCTACGGCCAGATCGGTACAGTACCAACCTGGTGGATCTGTCTTCCTCTTGAGCAGACTTTTCTTTCCTTTCAGTGTCC